>CM036250.1:8890999-9548499 GCA_020698575.1 Bostrychus sinensis
TTTTGACATGGGTATGAATTATAGTACAGTATAGTATAGTACAGTATAGTATAGTATAGTATAGTAGCCATATGTTCCCACATTTCTGAGATTATTTTCTGGTAAATGATGCATGTTTAACCCTAATCCTGACCCCCTAACAAGAAATCTCAGAAATTCTCAGGAACACAGGGCTTAAAAAGATTTTGCATCAATTTCATTTGAGCACATTTTCTCAAACATACTGCACATTTACTTTTACTTGAGTGAATATTTATATTGACTTCTAAATGTTTTTTTTGTTTTGTTTTGTAGTTGTGTTTTTCACCCCAGTAGCAAAGTGGGTCATTTGAGCTAGTATTAGTAATTATTGTAACCATATTTAAGTATTTAATGCATTACTGAACTCAATATATCTTGTTTTAATATCCTAATAAGCCGTGCAGTTGGCCAAATTAACCCAAAATAACAATGTTAGCCTGTTCACTACCTGCTTTGTCTCTGCCCTGCTTTATTAGCTTTTCAAGTAGCATCTTTAATGAACTAAATAAAATGCATTACTAAATAAGGACATATACAGGGAACTATACCAGGACTAAGCAGTGGCCAATTTTAAACTTGAACCAGAGCTGGACTAAAATAGCAATATAACTGGCTCTGGTGAAATTAACAAGGCTTAAAGTTTGAGAAGCACCGCATTAGGATTTTTGCTCACTACAATACTGTTACACCACGAACAAGACATAAATCTGACACGCTGACCTTTAGATAATCCACTAACAATGTGCAATCCGTCGTGATCACATTATCATTACTGTAACATCAGAGAGGCAGATGGTGAAAGGGGGCTGAGCGGCAGACAGAGACAGAGGAGAGAGGAGAGAGGACAGGCCCTGGCCCGGCTGAGCGAGCGATCGGAGGTCACCGTCCCGCCGCGTTGTTGTTGTTGTTGATGTCGTGGCTGTTTGGGTTTGGATTAGTCAGCGGTGCTTTCCAGGAAGTTCCAGACTAAATGAGGCGTAGTGACTGATGCATGATACAGAGCCGGGGACGAGGCAGACACACACACTCACGCTGAGGTAATGGATGAGGTGGATGGAGCTAAAAGGGCAGCCCAAATCTCATAAAGCCCCGGGCGGCTCTGTTTGGTTAACCTGACTCACCGCTCTGTTATGTGTTTACAACAACAGCACACTTTTTGGGCAGTCCCTGAGAGGCAGAGTATAAATGTTTACAAGCGTGGACATAAACAGTGTGTCTATGCTGTAAAATAAAAAGCTTTGATGATGAGTTATATACAGAGTTTTGGACAGATGGGTTGAGGCGGTGGACTTAGAGCACAACCTTGCAAAGATTACAATAAAAAGGTTTCTAAAATGGTGCTACCCAGCAGTTAATATACTGTACATAATACTACCTTGGGCATGAGGCGGCGCACACCCTAGACAATGGCCACTTAATAGACCAAACATTTACTTTCACATTAATTCACTATAATTTTTTTTTTTTTTTCCTTTTGACTGCAGCTTTCTTCTCCAAGGACGGCCACAGCAAATCATCTGCCTCTGTCTATCTCCACCAATCTGCTACAAAGGTTACATGAATTGCATATTAATTTGTAATATGGATTTACAATAGATGCAGCCCTTTCTCTGTTTATCTGGGCTTGGGACTGGCACAAAAATGGGACTGGCTTGGAACCCCTTGCAAATGTCAAAATTACAAAAATCAGTGTTTTTATTTCATTCATGCATGTTTGCGTAATCCTGTATTCTTTTACATTAAGTTTGTGAGAGGCTTGCTTTGCCTTTTCCACCTTTCCCTCATGACCCGGCCCCTGACCACGCCCCTCCCCCCTCATGGCCCTGTCCCATACAGGAAGCACTGCTATAGCTCACACCTCCCCTGCAACAAACCCACCCCCGAACTGCAGCGGGACAGCAGGGAGGGAGGGCTCTTAAAGTGACAGGGACCTAATCTGTGGATTTCTCAAATGATGAGTTTCCTCAGATAAGTTTGTTTCAATAATGACTGCATTTTCTGACCAACAAAACGTACTAATGCTGATCTAGAGGTGTCCTAAATTAATTTAAAAGACACACACACAAAAAAACATAGCCCTTTAGGTAAATAAATACAAATTTGGCAGTAGCTCAGTCGGTCGAGACGTTCACCCACTAACCCAACGGTTGGCGGAGTGATCCCTGTAATTGTATCCTTGCCTGTTTTTTTGTGTGATGTGTAGTGGTGGTCAGAGAGGTCAAAGGCACAGATTGTCAGATTTCATCAGTCTGTCCCAGGGCAGTTGTGGCTACAGAAGTATCTCACCACCACAGAGAGTGACTGAGGAATGAAATGAATAATGCACCAAATTCTAAATTGATTTTGAGTGTCTAGAAAAGTGCTATATAAGACTAATGCATTATTAATAATTTATTTCTCAGTTCCATCTAGCTGTCAGTTGTCTAGTATGCTTTAGCATCTGTGGCTAACATGTTTAGCTGTGTCTCAGTATTGGACATAAATGACCATTATAATGTGGTGCCTTGTGAATATACGCTACCAATGTTATTTATGAAGACCTTAAAAAGAACTGTGCAGTCACCAGAATACAGCAATAACAATAACATCAGTAGATAAAACCACAGAGCTTCTAAAAATGTAAATAAAAGCAACAAGAAAAAATGGCAATAAAACACAAGATTCTCTTTCTAATTTGTGTGATGTTTTGAGTCGGTAAAAAAAAACATGGGGACTGCAACAGAAGAAATGAATCTCCATTGTTAAGAGGGAACAGCAGCTATGCAGGACACAGGTTTCCTCTGCATGCACCCATGAAATCCACAAGACTCTGAGGACGTGAAGGCTCAGTCTATCTAACGACACACAGTAGTTTCACCACACTCTTTCTAGAACTGAATATAAAACACTTCCTTTATCGTGATGTATATATATAAAAAAAACAAACAAACATTTTTTACCTTGCTCTGGTATCTATTACATTAAATACTCACTACATGTGGCCTGAGATAAGGGTCTGGGGCAGTCCCTAAGGAAACTCTGCTCAGCTCTGAGCATCAGTATTGCACACACTCGTATACAATTTTGCTTTAGGGTGAAATCACTGTGGTCTCTTCTGCAATTTCCAATGCACCTTACATGAATATATATGTGTGTGCCTCTTGTTTATGTCCTGTATTTCATCACTTATACATTCCTATAACAGCGCCTGAGTGCTGTATGGCCCCCGTGTTACCATAGCTGTAGGTGTTGTCTGTGGATATTTGCTGTCAGAGTTAATGGGACGGGGTACGGGCCAGATGGCGAACACAGGTGGCTGCGGCCATGTGAGGAGGAGCGCCCCGGACCCTGTTACTCCTGCAGAGACTCGACACACTTAACATAGGCTAATTTCTTACCTTCATGTGTCCATATGATAACCCAACAAGACAGCAGAGACAGCAGGAGCACATTTAAAGGCCCAATAGACCAATTTTCAAAAAAAAAAAAAAAAAAAAAGTCAGTCTTAGATTCGTGTTTTTGCTTCTCTATTACTGTCTCTGTTTTTCCTTGTTTTTTTTTGTTTTTTTTTTTGCTAATTTGTGGTGTAAGCAGTTGGAGCAGCGCTAGAATTAGTGTCTTTCTAATTGGACCTGCCCTTATTACATTGTTGTGGTTTTGTCATTGGGGTAAAAAAAAAAAAAAAAAAATCAATCAATCAATCAATCAAAGGGCAGAGAAGCCACCCAATCTGGTCGAGGAAACCGCGGGACAGGGCCAGGGCAGCCATGACCGATCACAACCGCCCGGTGCAAAGCGCTCCCTGAGAGGAAACACTGGAGATAATTAACAATAAAAACTTATTAAGTGACAGTAAATCATGGCTAGAAGACTTTAAAACAGTAAGATGTATAAATAGGATAAAAGAATAGAATTAATAAAGATAATATAAACCCAGAGTTGGAGCAGATTTGATGAAAGTTGCCAAAACTGTTGGAGGTGGCTCTTTATAAATGTATAAAAATGTGACCTGATTGGGTGGCTCCATAGGTTTACATTGTGTAGATTTCCATTTGAATTCACTGAGTTGTTTTCAGGATTGTCAACATAATGCATAGGTCCTATTGACTTTTTTGATTGGGTGACAAGCTGGAATTTTGTGCCAAATTTCATACATTTTTGAAAAACTAAACCCTTTGTCAAAAACAATTATGATGATGAAATGATTTTTATTGCTTCTATTGCTGTGCTGTTGACTGAATAATTAGCTTTCCTGAAATACAAGGTAAAGAAGTAGATAGTGCATATTTAATAATAAGGGCTTGACATTAAAATGTTTTGTTACTGGTCATTTTAGCTAGTGTTCGTTAAAGGTTATGAGCCATTTAGGTTTTTCACCAGCCATATTTTAGATGTTAAAATGCAGATTCATGTGTTGTATATAAGACAATAATCTGTGTTTTTGAGAATTCTTTTGAAAACCACTGAAAAGGTAGTTTTAAAATTGTAGTTCATCATCATCGAAAGAAAAATAAAAATCTGTATAATTATAATTTGTCTGTCTTTTTTTTGTTTTTTGTCTCTCCACTGATGATTTACTTTTAAATTATGGGGATTTATAAGTATAGCAGAAGAAAGTCAGGGCTAAAATAGTTCAAATTTATGTAAATAATCCAATTAGACAAACTAGCTGAGACTGAATATATGACTGGCCAAAAAGGAAATCTACCTACATTTGGCTGGTTGGTTAACCTCTGTTAATAAAGCTATAAGTCTACACTTGACTCCTGAAGCAAACTCCAAATGAAACTAAATCAAAACTTGAACTGCAAAAGACTACCAGCAGAAAAGGCCTGCGTGCCATCAGCAGAACCACTCTGTAAGCTGCAACCTTTCACACCTGTGCTTTTAAAGTTCGCTGGGTTCAAAACTGAAAGTATGTAAATCATATCGAGCAGAAAAGTGCTTTACATCTTCTCTGAGTCTCCGTGTCTTTGTGATACCGACACATAATGAAGATGGCTCTCTGTGGAATAACAGCCTGGGCCACAAACGCCTCATCGATCCAAGACACGGCATTATTGGAATCTCCATCATGTTAAAATCACTGCCTTGGAATTTCTCCATGCATTTTTTTCTTCTTTTTTTGTTGGTGAAACTGTTTGTCAATACAAGGTTAGCGCAGCTGCTGCATATAAAACCCCACATCTTAGCTTGGCTCATTGATTACTTGCTTTTATCACACCCTTGGCAGCTTACTATGCTCTAATTTATTTCTTTAGCTTGACTCTTTAGGCCTCATTCCTTGTATTTCAAGGTTAACTCCCCATTCAACAAAAATATCGCCCGCTTTTTTTACATTATAGATTATTTGCTTTTATCTGAACTATACTGAGAGCTGTAACACTTAACACACCGACTGTCAATACTCCTAGAAAGAAATCCTGTACCCTGGCGGTTAAACGCTGGAATAAGTATCCAACCGAGTTATTAATAATACAGCCCTGACAATCTCCTTTGAGCCTTGTTTTTGGATCATGTGACCGCGCCCGTCTCTTGCACATTCATATGCATTGTGTCGGCGCGGAGATGCACACATTTTGATCAATATTTCAGAGAGAAGGTTTTTTTTTTAATGTTATAGGAGCAGTGTGGGACTGAGAGAGGTCTTTGCAATCCGTCTCCCAATACTCACGTGCATGAAAACGCAGAGAGAACATGGAATTAATCAGGCTCTGATTTACTATGCACAGGTAATGAGAGCCTATGGCAGGGAGATATCAAGGCAGGACTGCTGCATTTACATTTTTAACAGCCCACGCTTGATTGGTTTGAAGGCAGGGAATGACACATGTCCACAGCGGTCTCGAGTGTGTGATGGAAAATACCAGGAAAAAAATAAAAATAAAAATAGTATATGTATGTATGTATACTACTGCAGAGGGTCGGGCAGTTTGTAGAGGCCGAAAAGACAGAAGATCCTTGTGGAATATTGTTTGCATTTATGTAGCTCCTTGAAGTATTACACATTCATAAAAACATACGCTGATAAGCCAGGACTAAACCACGACTAAGCCAGGACTAAACCAGGACTAAACCACGACTTAGCCAGGACTAAACCAGGACTAAACCAGGACTAAACCAGGACTAAACCAGGACTAAACCACGACTTAGCCAGGACTAAACCAGGACTAAGCCAGGACTAAACCAGGACTAAACCACGACTTAGCCAGGACTAAACCAGGACTAAGCCAGGACTAAACCAGGACTAAACCACGACTTAGCCAGGACTAAACCAGGACTAAACCAGGACTAAACCAGGACTAAACCAGGACTAAGCCAGGACTAAACCAGGACTAAACCAGGACTAAACCAGGACTAAACCAGGACTAAACCAGGACTAAGCCAGGACTAAACCACGACTTAGCCAGGACTAAACCAGGACTAAGCCAGGACTAAACCAGGACTAAACCACGACTTAGCCAGGACTAAACCAGGACTAAACCAGGACTAAACCAGGACTAAACCAGGACTAAGCCAGGACTAAACCAGGGCTAAACCAGGACTAAACCAGGACTAAGCCAGGACTAAACCAGGTCTAAACCAGGACTAAGCCAGTGCTAAACCAGGACTAAACCACGACTTAGCAGGACTAAACCAGGTCTAAACCAGGACTAAACCAGGTCTAAACCTGGACTAAGCCAGGTCTAAACCAGGACTAAGCCAGGTCTAAACCAGGACTAAACCAGTGCTAAACCAGGACTAAACCAGGCCTAAACCAGTGCTAAACCAGGACTAAACCAGGTCTAAACCTGGACTAAGCCAGGTCTAAACCAGGACTAAACCAGTGCTAAACCAGGACTAAACCAGGCCTAAACCAGTGCTAAACCAGGACTAAACCAGGTCTAAACCAGGACTAAGCCAGGACTAAACCTGGACTAAGCCAGGTCTAAACCAGGACTAAACCAGTGCTAAACCAGGACTAAACCAGGCCTAAACCAGTGCTAAACCAGGACTAAACCAGGTCTAAACCACGACTTAGCCAGGACTAAACCAGGACTAAACCAGGACTAAACCAGGACTAAGCCAGGACTAAACCAGGTCTAAACCAGGACTAAGCCAGGACTAAACCAGGACTAAACCAGGACTAAACCAGGACTAAGCCAGGACTAAACCAGGTCTAAACCAGGACTAAGCCAGTGCTAAACCAGGACTAAACCACGACTTAGCAGGACTAAACCAGGTCTAAACCAGGACTAAACCAGGTCTAAACCTGGACTAAGCCAGGTCTAAACCAGGACTAAGCCAGGTCTAAACCAGGACTAAACCAGTGCTAAACCAGGACTAAACCAGGCCTAAACCAGTGCTAAACCAGGACTAAACCAGGTCTAAACCTGGACTAAGCCAGGTCTAAACCAGGCCTAAACCAGTGCTAAACCAGGACTAAACCAGGTCTAAACCTGGACTAAGCCAGGTCTAAACCAGGACTAAGCCAGGTCTAAACCAGGACTAAACCAGGTCTAAACCAGGACTAAACCAGGTCTAAACCAGGACTAAACCAGTGCTAAACCAGGACTAAACCAGGCCTAAACCAGGACTAAACCAGTGCTAAATCGGGACTAAACCAGGTCTAAACCAGGACTAAACCAGGTCTAAACCAGTGCTAAACCAGGACTAAACCAGGTCTAAACCTGGACTAAGCCAGGTCTAAACCAGGACTAAGCCAGGTCTAAACCAGGACTAAACCAGGTCTAAACCAGGACTAAACCAGGTCTAAACCAGGACTAAACCAGTGCTAAACCAGGACTAAACCAGGCCTAAACCAGGACTAAACCAGTGCTAAATCAGGACTAAACCAGGTCTAAACCAGGACTAAACCAGTGGTAAACCAGGACTAAACCAGGTCTAAACCAGGACTAAACCAGTGCTAAACCAGGACTAAGCCAGGTCTAAACCAGGAGTAAGCCAGGTCTAAACCAGGACTAAGCCAGGTCTTAACCAGGACTAAACCAGTTCTAAACCAGGACTAAGCCAGGTCTAAACCAGGTCTAAACCAGGTCTAAACCAGGTCTAAACCAGGAGTAAACAAGTGCTAAACCAGGACTAAGCCAGGTCTAAACCAGGACTAAACCAGGTCTAAACCAGGACTAAGCCAGGTCTAAACCAGGACTAAGCCAGGTCTAAACCAGGACTAAGCCAGGTGTAATGAGAACTATGGCAGGGGGATATCAAGGCTCGAGTGTGTGTATGAAAAAAAAGGGGAATATACATTTATACCACAGAGGGTCGTGCAACGAGAAGTCGTGGAGAATGAGAAAAGACAGATCCTTGTGGAATTTTGTATGCATTTATGTAGCTCCTGAAACATTACACATTCATAAGCACACACAGACGTAATATGTACATACACTAGAGGCAGGTTAGGGTTCTTTGTCTTGTACCAAGGACACTTCAACAAAGTCAATATGAGGAGCATGGGGACTGAACCCTTCATAATGGTTGATTCTGTCAGGCTCCAAGTACTTTACTTTGGTGAGTATTCATACTAAATACACCATGGTTATACACATACAGCTGAAGTTCACTTTCTTATCCAAGGCTATGCTTCAGCGGACCTTTGTGGCTTGTGAACAATGTTATAATTCAAAAACTATTGGCATTAATACAATAATCTGTCCTTTTCTTTCTGTGTGAATGCTTTTCATATACAGTATGTGCTGTAAAGCAACAATAACAATGTGTACTGACTGTTATACAGAGGCCAATAAGAGTTTAATGTCTTCACCAAGGACTTAACTGATTCATTTACACTTTATCATCTGTGTGGTACCAGGTCTAAACCAGGACTAAACCAGGTCTAAACCAGGTCTAAACCAGGACTAAACCAGGTCTAAACCAGGTCTAAACCAGGTCTAAACCAGAACTAAACCAAGACTGTCTGTGTCTAAACCAGAACTAAACCAGGTCTAAACCAGGTCTAAACCAGGTCTAAACCAGGTCTAAACCAGGTTTAAACCAGGGCTAAGCCAGGTCTAAACCAGAACTATACCAAGACTGTCTGTGTCTAAACCAGAACTAAACCAGGTCTAAACCAGGTCTAAACCAGGACTAAACCAGGTCTAAACCAGGTCTAAACCAGGTCTAAACCAGGTTTAAACCAGGGCTAAACCAGGTTTAAACCAGGGCTAAACCAGGACTAGGTCAAGAATGTCTGTGTAAAAAACAGGTCTAAACCAGGACTAAGCCAGGACTAAACCAAGATTGTCTGTTTCTAAACCAGGACTAAGCCAGGAATAAACCAGGTCTAAACCAGGACTAAGCCAGGTCTAAACCAGGAATAAACCAGGACTTAACCAGGACTAAACCAAGAGTGTCTGTTTCTAAACCAGGTCTAAACCAGGATTAAGCCAGGTCTAAACCAGGACTAAGCCAGGTCTAAACCAGGACTAAACCAAGGCTGCCTGTGTTTGAACCAGAATTAGGTCTAATCCAGGACTAAGCCAGGTCTAAACCAGGCCTAAACCAGGACTAAGCCAGGTCTAAACCAGGACTAAGCCAGGTCTAAACCAGGACTAAACCTAGGCTGCCTGTGTTTGAACCAGAATTAGGTCTAATCCAGGTCTAAACAGCACCAAACCAGTTCCAAACCAGAACTAAACCAGACCTAAACCAAGTTTGTCTGTGACTAATTCAGGACTAAGCAGTGGTCTACACTCGACTCCTGGATCAATCTCCAAATTAAACTTGGTGTCATTGGTTTAGAAGAGGCCCGCGTACCACCAGTGGTACCTGTACCACAGTTTGAGAACCTCTGCTCTGTATGCTACCACCTTTTACATCTGTGCTTTAAAAGTTCACTGGGTTCAAAACTAAAAGTATGGAAATCCTAAAGTGCAGAAAAATTACTTAAATCTACTCCGAGTGTTGTCTGTGTCCACACTTTAAACTAAATCTCCTGCAAAGTGTTTAGCACTGTCCCCTCACAACAAGAAGGTCCTGGGTCAGATTCCCTGGCTGGACGGGGCCTCTCTGTATGGAGTTTGCATGTTCTTCTGGATGTCTGTGTGTGGTTTATTATTATTATTTTTTTGGATGCTCCGGTTTCCCTCCTCAACCTAAAACATGCACACTAGGCTAAATCCTCCTGCTAGGTACTCCTGACCAGGATCCTGGCTCCAGACCTGGAGAAGGGTCCCGGGACGCTGCACTGGGGTCGCCCACAGCTGCACTGAAGGATGGGTCAAAAGCAGAGGACAGTTTTTCCTACAGGGACATTAGAGTCTTTATTTCACTCAGTACACCAATGCACATGTACTGCACAGTAGAGCCTACTAAGAGTTCAGTGGTTTGCCTAAGGGCACTTCAACATCATGAACACGAGGAATATATCATTACACTGCCAACTGGCTTTTGACCCGAGGACACCGCCAGTGAAAATTGTATAAATGTCTGCATTAAACCAGCATTTAGTGCTTTTCACACCAGTGCTATATACACTAGAGCTAAGTTCATTGTTTTTTTCCAAGGACACTACAAAAACAAAAGGATAGCTGGGGAATTCAACCCCCAACCTTTTGTCAGGGGCATTTTTTTATTTAAACCCAACTAACAGACCACATTTGTCTAGTGGCTTACAATGACATTGATGCTAAAAACACCACAGTTATAATATGTACAATGAATAATAATAAATAAAACTGTAAAGGAAAATAAAGAAGTTGCAGTGTAGTAAGTTATTGACAGAGAGATTTGAGTCATGTGCTTAAGTATAATAATCCTTAAATCATTATTCATTATTATTACATTAATTATCATTTCATTTTGTTGTTTTGTTTCAAATTAAAGTCAAAGTCAGACACATTTTTATCAAGATTCAAGATTTTTAAATATTTAAATTATGTAAAATTGCAAATACCTTATTGTTTACTTGAAAGTTAGAGGCAAATGAATAATAAAAAGGTCTTTGAAATGATATATTATTTTACTTTAAAGCTTTCTAAAGCAACACTGAGTAACGTTTCTCATTTCTGTGTTGTTTTGGCTCATGTTGCTCTACATTTCTGAGTAAGTCCAACAGACCTCTATATGATGTTGACTTTCATGTTTTTTTTGTTGCTTTTGATGTTGTTTTGTTTCTTTCTAACAACCTTTTGTTCTTTTTAGTGCTCAGCTTCTCTTTGCCACTTTGTATTATTGTTTTATTTTTGTTTTTTCTATAAATTGTATACATTTTTAACAGTTTCTTTTCCTGACTTTGTTCGTATTTTTTGTTTTGTTCCATTTGATCATTGCTTACTTTCTTTTTAACACTTCTCTGGCCACATGTAGCACTGTCGCCAAAGCAAACCTATCTCCACTGAACAGAAAATCCCAGAAAATGATCGGCAGAAAAGATTGGAAAGCCAGTGTATGGGCATCCATGCATATATACGAAGTGAATGATAATACATACTGCATACTGGGGAGAATCACAATTGAACGACTTAACGCTGCATAGATACACCTCCCCCCCATAACGGACGAACAGTATATACAGCCTCCGAGCTCTGGCGTAAAGAACATGCATTTTCAACATCAAAAGCTCGCCTGCTCCATCATAATTGCTTGGCTTTTATGAGCGTAGTGCACTGTGAATAATGAAATCTCAGTAGTAACAGCAGGGGCAGGGGCTGTGTATATGCATGTGTCTCTAATTCATACGCATACATGGCCTCCATACACTATCTACCACTATAGAACTCCCCCATACTGGCAGGAGACGAGCCCACAGCATGGCGCGCGCACACACACACACACACACACATGCATACTAATACACCACTCTGTAGATAACTCATTCTCATTATTTCTGTATGTAACTATTCCACCTCCATTTAAATACAGGAGTAATTGAAGGAGATGGAGTTGCAAACCCGTTTCCGTTTGTGTTTGCCTGCGAATCATCACGTCGTCCAATCAATACGAGCCGTGTCAGATGTTTAACCTTTGAACTCGTGTCTCTGTGGCGCATCACACAGCAGACATGTGGTGGCAGTTCATGGACAAACGGATGGGAGATGTTGTGATATGCGGGTGGGAGTGCACGATGAGTCTCTGGGTGGAGTCTGCATGTACTCAATGTGTTGAAGAAGCCTGAAAATCGCTCCTACTTTCTTTTCCAAAGCAGGACAGTATTCGCAGCAAAGCATTTCTACCCGGTTGATTTTGGAACAGGCCTATCACAGCTGTTTATCTGCAACGTGTCTTACAAATATGGAAGCTAATTTAATAACTTTTCTAACCTGATTAATGGTGCTTAGTGCTTTTATTCATCACCTGTTGGTTCTGCTGAAGACCGCCTTGTTCTTCAGTCCTCTGTGTGTTTTTTTCTACTTCTTGTTTCCATTCTAACAACAGTAAAGTCCCCCTGACGTCCACATTCAAACAGACTTTTTCCTCAAGTCTTTGTACAACTGGCTTCTGCTGCTGTCCCTGTTCAGAAATAAATTCAGAGCTGCTTATAATATGGCATATTTTGGTGATACATGACAAAAACGGCAAACCTCCATGTTTGTTTGGGTCAGAGGTGCACCGCTTACGCCCCGCCCTTTGTTTCTCTGATTGGTTACTCTGCCTGTGATTGTTCTGCCCATTGAAATGAAATTTAAGCGAAGAGATACCAGGAGAAAAGTTTGTCTGGCGGGCCAGGCTAATGTTACAGTGGGAGACTCAAAATTCCTCCCACCATCCAAAGACATGCAGCCTGTGGTCCATTTCTTATCAGCCCTCGATTTTCCTTCTCAGTTGCTCGATATTACCCACAGGTAGTGCAGGAATCTTTGAGCAGTGAAAGGTGACTCTCAATAATCCAACAACATCCAACAGCAGTCATTATAGATGTCTTCCACTTCCTGTCAGAGCGATCTCTGCAGCTGCGACCTCCTAAAGGCGCCACAGCGAAGGGTATTCTTACGAGTGGCTCAGGTGTTATGCATTCACACTGCAGGTATGTGTGGAGGAATTTGATATCATTTTTGTGTGCAATGGACCTGGCATTAAGAAAGAAAAAAACAGAAATTTGTGAATGTGGTGCCAAAAAAATTGAATTAAAATGAATAAATACATGAAAGAAAGAAAGAAAGAAAGGAAAGAAAGAAAGGAACAAAAGGAAAGAAAGAAAGAAAGAAAGGAACAAAAGGAAAGAAAGAAAGAAAGAAAGAAAGAAAAAAGGGGAAGAAAGGAAAGAAAGAAAGGAAAGAGAGGAAAGAAAGAAAAGAAAAAGGAAAGAAAGAGAGGAAAGAAAGAAAAGAAAAAGGAAAGAAAGAAAGGAACGAAAGGAAAGAAAGAAAGGAATGAAAGGAAAGAAAGAAAAAAGAAAGGAAAGAAAGAAAGGAACGAAAGGAAAGAAAGAAAAGAAAGAAAGGCAAAAAGAAAGAAAGAAAAGAAAGAAAGAGAAAAGAAAGAAAGAAAGGAACAAAAGGAAAGAAAGAAAGAAAGAAAGAAAGACTTTGACTTTACCAAAACATTTATTATATTTTCATTTAGGCAAAAAAACACAGCTATAAACTGCGGACACAAGAAAAGAGAAGAGAGAAAGAAAGAAAGAAAGAAAGAAGGAAAGAAAAAGCCATACTTTGTGCTGGTCCCAAGCCTGGATAAATGTGTGTTTGCAGAACAGTATCCAGAGTAAAACCTATGCCAAAGAACCAATGTAAATAAAAACAAAGGGTCCTTCTACCCATATATCTTTCAGTATGTGGTCCTCAGTAAAGAAAGTTTGGATGAACTGGTGACTCTAACTTGCCCTTCGTGGATGAATGTGAGAGGGAATATGCAGGAGATGAATGAATGTTGTGATATGGTTTACATCGGTGCAATATTTGGAGACATTGTAGGTGCACGGCTCAAGTCAGTGATAATAATCCTGTGTTAACCTTTCTACTGAAATTACACAAAGATAATGGATGAAAGGGAAGAAGAGAGATCAGATATGGGCAGGCAGGTGAGGAGCACTGGGAAATGATATAAGGAATTAGCAATTTGTGAATCTACCCTCATGCGCCTCGGTAAAGTTTAGATACAGATCTAACCTTGATTTGTTGTGTGCGACTAAAATGAAAATGGTCAGAATTATATCTATACATTCTGCAGCTTTCCAGGTGAATGGATGTAAACATGTTTTAAAGAGAGAAATAAAGGTTAGTTTTGAATCACCTCTAGCCATCTGTCATATATTATTTTGCTTTTTTTTCTGTGAGCTGTGATTAAATGAGAAGAGAAACGTGTCCCTTCCATGTAAACAAAGACAGGTGTTTGACAAATACTGTATTCTACTGACATTTGCATCATTTCTACAAGGACACTGATGTAGAACAAAAGGGGATTCTCCATATTTAGTGGCATATTAAACCCATATTCTACACATGATTACATTTACATATTAATAAATGTATAAAATATTGATTTAAAATGACACTAGCTATTCATTATAAAATATTTTGACTAAAAATCATTAAAATATGAGGTGTCAGAGTCATTTTTATGCTTCCCTGACATGAAAAAGAAGAATAACTGCTCCTTAACAGACAGTGCATAAATTAATTGTGTCTGGATTAATTTCGTTTTAATGAAAACTCTGTTTATTAGATGTTTAACTACAGTGATAAAATGCTTTGGCTTTTACAGTTAATTACCTTTGTCATTTGACACTAATTTATCATCAAATACTGCTTATTATACCTTTAATTATACATTTTAGAGTTTCATTTATTTCTGACAAAGACAAACTGAGCACTGGAGGAGAAGCACACTTGCGTTTCTATTTACTAACTCATTAGTATTTCTCATGAGTGTTTATTTTTAGGTTTATTTTATTTTAGAGCTGACAGACTCTGGTCGCTTTGTCGATTAATCGCTCAGTCGACTAAAATGTTATTGGTATTGAACTCTTTGCGTCATTAAAACTGGTTTAATTCATGACTTTAAAACTTATTTTTAATTTTATTTAAGATAGCATAGATGATTTTTAGATAAACACATATTTAACATCCATCTTTTCTAATTTGTTTATCAGATAGTTAATGTAAAGTCATTTGTTTATGCAACACTCTGGTAGACCGCCACATATTCTTTGGTTGGTTTCAATTGATTAATCGCTGCCATAAATTTGGTCAACTACAGCCCCAGTAGACTGACAGAGAGAGGGGAATAACATGGATAAAATTGTCCCAAGCCAAGAATCAAACTCGGGTCGCTTTGGCTTGTGGTATGGACTCTACCAGATCAGTCACAGAGACAACCAAAACCTATACTTTTGCCTCTATTTTTCCAACGAGCCCCAAAACTAGACACCCTATGACTTTAAAAATATATATGTTTTGAAAAACGTTTACCAATAGTGATACAATACAATAGATCAAACACTAAACTTAAAAAATAAAATAAAAAATCAAGTATTAAGTATTCCAGACATAGGTTAACATGGGTTTTCTCTGGGTTTTCCAACTTCCTCCACCGTCCAAACACTGTGGGACGTGTGTGTGACTCAATAATCTGTGTATGCCTCTGTGCAACTGACCTCTGTCCAGCCTGTACCCCACCTGAGGCCCATAGTTGCTGCTGGGATAGGCTCTGGCCATCCATGACACCTAATGGGAATAAGAAGAAGAAGATGAATGAATGAATGAATACAGACATACACACAGTAATCCAAACATAGCCATACCTGCAGTAATGGTTATATATCACTGTAGACCAACTATTTTCTGTTTTCTACTAAGTTGTCAATTAGGTTTTGTTCATTTGTCTAACATTAAGTTTTCTTTTGTAAATTTGAGTTGTATCCTTAAAGGTGCTATGAGCAGTATATGTTTTTTTTATATTTAATAAAAATCACCCACATGTTGTTTTTGTTTACATTTTTTGTTTTGGTTCTAAAACTGCATTTCCAATCGTCCAATCAGAAAAGAGGCCATTGTTTTGATTCAGACTGCAGTACCACTTTCAAACCAGTAGAGCGCATGCTGCTTACAGTACCTTTAAATACATGTGTAACCATTTCATTTCTTGTTAGTAGGTGGAGCCATTTGCCCGTTAACCTGCAGCATTACCAACCAGCATTACTTACTGCTGTTGGGTCCTTGGGCAAGACACTTCACATACCTTCTTCTTTATCTTTTTCTATTTTTCTTCTTTTTCTTCGTTATCTTTTTCTTCTTTATCTTTTCTTCTTCTTCTTCTTATCTTCTTTATCTTCTTCTTTATCTTCTTATTCTTCTTTATCTTCTTCCTCTTCTTTATCTTTATCTTCATCTTTATCTTCTTATTCTTCTTTATCTTCTTCCTCTTCTTTATCTTTATCTTCTTCTTTATCTTCATCTTTATCTTTTTATTCTTCTTTATCTTTATCTTCATCTTTATCTTCTTATTCTTCTTTATCTTCTTCCTCTTCTTTATCTTTATCTTCTTCTTTATCTTCATCTTTATCTTCTTCTTCTTCTTATCTTTTTTATCTTCTTTATCTTCTTCTTCTTCTTCTGGGTTGCTGATTCGAATCTTGCCTACTCCAGTAAATGTATATGACTGGTTGCGACAGGAAGGGCATCTGGTGTAAAAACTCAACTGTTTCACTGTTGCGGTCCTGAATAAGACAGGCAGAAGCCAAAAGATAAAAAAAATCTTCTTCTTCTTCTTCTTCTTCTTCTTCTTCTTATTATTATTATTATTATATTTTTCTGCATAGCTATTTCAAGAAGAAGAGGTGACCAATGCAAACCACAAAGAAAAAAACCCTCTCCCTTTTGCACACATTCATGGAAAACTATAGTATTTGGTCAGATATTTGGATGCCTGTGTTGAGCTCGTGACGGTCTCATCTCGTTGTCTGCTGACTGTCACATGATGGATTATCTGAAGCTGTTTTACGGTGAAGCTCTCGTGTGACTACGACACGAGTTAAATTGGAAATGGACAATGATGGAGAATTTCCATGTAGTGTCCATTTTATCAGCGTCCAGACACATCCAGTTTGAGAAACAGAGTCCTGAAAGACGCAGTGAGCGGGTTTGTACATGTGGGCTGATAAATCTGTGTGGGAAACAATGCAGACATTTTGGAAATTCACTGTCTGGTCGCTACTTCTTCAAAGTGCTGTTTGGGTGGTTTATTCATTGTGGGAACTGACTCCCATTCATCAAAATAACTTCCCTAAAACCTTTTACTTGTGCTTTATTAGTTGTGTTTTTATTAACTCATTTTATCAGCATTTTTTGACAAGTGCAGAAGTCATTTTTATTTGCTTAATAAACAGACAGCTGTGATTTTTACTGTTAAAAAGAGAGAGAGGGAGAGACATAAAAAGAATAGCCTATATAATAAAAGACTGAATGATACATAAATAGTCTGTACAGGAATAAATCATTCCACTTTATGATTTTTACAGTGCATTGTTGAATAGATCTGCTGCTGCTTGGCTCAGTGATGCAGGGCAGCTGTAGCCTGCCTATGCGTCATGGCTCCGGGACCAGACACCGACAGTTTGACAATTGACTATCAATAAAGCCTAAAAATAAAAATTATAATAGATCTGTCACTGTTATGGGCAAATCAATCGAATCATTTGGGTATCGATTACTTGAATAAAATAATAATATTAATTAATAAATGTGAAATAACTTCTAGATGTTTTTGGTTACTCCAGTGTGAAATGCTCCCACCCAGCAATGTCCGTCCATGTCAGGTCACAGGGAAAAGCTGTTTTGTGTGTACTACTCGCAAGCAATAAAGTTGTTTATTTTATACTGTTCACATTAAATGCTAAATGGTCACATTCATATAGCGCTTTTCTACCTCCATGGGTACTCAAAGGGCTTTTTTTGTTGCTGTCCATACCACCAGTGGACAAAAAACAAAACAAAAATAAAAACAAAACAACAACCCAAAAAGGAGAAATGGTTGTAAATAGTTAATAAGAGGATTGGTTATGATAGGATTTAGGACAAAGATCACATCCATGTGTTGTACTGCATTTATGTGATCCTCGTCCTGTGTGTGGTGCTATGTTTTCATTTCGTAAAGTTGAGATATTGACATCACTATTTACACCCCAACAGAATTATTGGTCACTAATGTTATTACTTAGCGTTTAACACAGCTACTAAGATTTGACGTTAGCTTCCTCACTGAAGAGCTGAATGTTAATAAATTTAGCAAATATAGTTTACAGTTAGAGGTAAAATAACATATTAACGGTAATAATTGGTATTTCTAACGTGTTTTTTTGGTTTTTGTTTTTGTTTAGTCAAAGAGCTGATGTATAAATGAAATAAACAGCGATATTTCTGCCGTGTCTGTGAGGCAGATGACATCCAGTGGTCAGGAGGCAGGTTCTAACCCGAGATCCAGAGTTTTTTCCGAAAACGCTTCTTCCTGAGTTTCCGTGTGCCACATGAACGCTGCATATCATTACATCCATGTGTCAGCTTCATAATACTGCGTGTTGCTGTGGTGATGTCTTCATGCTGAAAAGTGATTTATACTGTATTTGTGACATTGAAAATACAGCAATGACGCTTTGAACTTTACTGCTAAGACTCAAATTAATCCTTGCCATATTGTATTTATCTATCTACTTCTGAAAATAAACAATCTCACTATGCAACTGGCAGGGCCTTCCACATTCTCACAACATGGGATCACAAAATGGAAGAAGCATGAAGGAAAGCATCATCTGCAGCCCCCAGTGGCGTCCCGGTGGTCCATCTGTAAATCATTTCTTCATGATTTTATGCCGGTGAGTGACAGGCTGCACCCCGCTGTCATCGGCATTGTGGGAATCCTGAATTAAAAAGATTATTGTGCTGACGGCGAAAGTCACTGCTGATATATTAACATATTGTTTGGGCGGCATACAAAATGGGTTTACAGTGGGAAGAGCTGGCTCCTCGGGGTGGGCTTGTTTAATGTCCCACCCATCTCCGTTTCAAAACATGGCCGCCAGCATCATTTGTCACATGGTTGTCATTCTGATGATTTCTACTGTAAAACATAAAAGGAAATTTTGTATAAAGTAATGTAAAATGATTTATCCCAGTTTACATGAGTAACAGATGCAGATTTTTATTAGCACTTTAGTTTCTTTTAGTGTTTGTAAACAATGTTGCTGCACAGTGCCATAAGCTATAAGCAGACCCCAAAACACTGTCAGTAGAAATTATGAATCAACAAGAGGGTTTTCACAATATTTCTTTTTGGAAAATATTAACAAGTTTATTAATGTTTAGCCATTTTCTTTAATGGCGCAAGTAGGGGCTTTCTGCTGGTGCCCAGAGTCAGGACTAAACTCAGTGAAGTTAGACAGACTTCTACTCTGACAATGTTCAAGTCCACACCTAAAACTGTTCTTTTTAGCTGTGCATATGACAACTGAAAGTGTTTTATCTGCACTTGTCTCTTTTCATTTAATTTTAAACGAATTTATAATTTTTAAATTCTTTTTTTCTGTTTTAATTGTAATTGTTTTTTATATACTTTTGTAATTGTCTGTAAAGCACTTGTGTATAAAATGTGCTTCATAAATAAACCTGACTTGCCTTACCCAGGGGCAACAGTGTTCACCCATCATTCAGAGGGTCATTGTTTCAAACCATATTACTGTCTTCAGGCAAGAAACTTCAGCCACATTGCCTACTCCAGTCACTGTATGTGGCTGGTTACAATTGGAAGGGCATCTGGTGTAAAAAAATTCTGCCAAATCATCATGTGACTGGCTCACTCTGGCAACACCAAACAAAAGTGGAAGCTGCTAAAAGAAATGTATGCAGCAATTAGCTTCATATTCAGAAATATAGAAGACCACCTCTAAATAAATAAAGACTCTATGACTCAAGTCAGAATTAAAAAGCAACAACAGCAGCTGCATCTAAAGTTTATTTTCAAAAGTGCTTTAGATTAAATACAGTTTGTCATAATAAAGAAGAAATTCGTCTTGAGTGGGTTTGTAATGGAGCAGCAGAGAACTGTTCACAGAGATGGGGTGGTAATAGTTTGGGGTCCCTCATGATGGAAGTTGCCCCGTCTGCTCCTGCACTGCTGATGTCAGTGTCCTCCAGGGAAGAGAGGCCAGTCTGTCAAACTTTAAAACCCCCTGGAAACCTATGGAAGATGAGAAGTTCCATTAATTTTTGATCTTACAGTTTCCTACACAGGACAAACTGAGAACTGCTGGAGGAAATGCACACGTTTATTTAGTTTAGATATTTTACTTCCGGCACCAGAGGGGGGCGGGCACTGTTGCACTCCATAGACAACATTGACTTCATCATGTCCCAGCAAGGCTACCGTAGGTGTTCATGTGAGAGGTTGAACTGTATCTGCAATGTCCCATATCAGTAAATGCTGCACCGTCTGTACGAAATATAGCAAACTTGTAGGAATAGGATGATCTAAACCCAAACATGTCTCTTTAATTTTCTTGTGCCCTATTTCAAATGCTAACCCTCCTAAATGCTATAAGTCACAAATGAAAAAATACATATTTACATATATTTTACAGGCATTTTTTCTAGGCAACCGTGGTGAAAATGAAAGTACTCAAAGTGGAGGTTGTGTGATGTACAATCAGTGCATCATCCATGTCCTGAGGAGATAAGGCCTTTGTCCTCGTGTCTCCTGCTTTAGCCTTCCATTAATCCAATTTATCCCTATATGGGATGTTGGGTCACTCGATTGTTTAGGCACACACTGTCGTTTAAACATTAGATGCACACAACGTGAGATGTGTGGGTCAGCCCCGGACATCCCATCAGCCTTGAAGCATGCATCCTCATGTATTTGCCTGAACAAATATAAATAATTCAGATGCACAAAGGGACGATGAGGAGAAATGATCTGGACTTAATGCATGCACTGTATACATTGGACGTCAGTGTGTGTTTGCACAACTGTTCAGCCTGATGTGTGTGGTGTTTGAGAACATAGATGCAATAAGATTTTATATTTTATTTTGCTTTTTTGCCTTTATTTGACTGAGTGACGGATAAAAAATGGAAAGACATGGCAGAAACTGAGCAGAACTGGAAATAAAACTGTAATTTCTAATACACCACATACAATTTAACTTTCTTTTATTAGGCTTTATGTGTAAAAATGTTTTATTTCTCACTCAAATGACCATTATGAATCTGGTAGTCTAGAATCAATAGGAGCCCCAGGCAAGAAAGACAACTGAGGCCTTGGGCTCCAATTTTATTCCCACTTCAAACCAAAAACACGGTAACAAGGAGCATTTGATACAAATATATCTAAGAAATATTATACTTTAAAATTTGAACTTTATTATTATCCCGAAGGAAATTTGGTTTGCAGCAGGTAACACTACACACACACAGACAATGCCCACAGAGTACACAAAGTCACAAATAGTTCAGGAACAGCTGGATAAGAGCAAGTGCCACAGCTGCACTGCTGAGCTAAACAAGTGTATTCATCCTTGTTATGGCCTCAGAAATAAAAGACCCTCGCTCGCTGGGCTCTTATCCGGGACATGCTCAGTCTCCGTCCAGAGGGAAGTAAGTTAAACTCCTTAAAAAAATATAAGCTCTCTTTTTGCATCATATCCTGAGTTATGGCCATAAATGAAACGTGATTTCCTGCATTTTAGGCTTGGGACACACTACACGATTTTCTCAGTCGTTACAGATTCTGAAAAGACTAGGAGCACACACTAACGACTGGTTTCAGCAGATTTAGTTCTGACGACTGAAAGACTGCGCCTCACACACTACAAGATCTGCTGAGGCCGCAACTGACGCCAACCAAACGCAGCAAACTCTCGCGGGGAACTTGCGAGAACTAAATGGTAAACAAACATGGACGATACCTGGGTCGCTGTTGCCGTTGTGTGCGCAGCTATCTGTTTGGAAAAAAGGAAAAAGAAAAAATGTCTATGTTCTATGTATCCAGTTTCACTTGGGTAGCGCTCAACTTTCTTCAGTGTTTGCCATGGTTGTTTATGTTTTCTTCTTCAAATTTCCGCTTATATTTTCCCGCCGCTTCCTGTTGCTTCGTCTTCATTCTCTGACACTATTTCCTGTGTCCCATCATCTGTTTTTCATTGGCCACTGGACACTATGAATTCCCAGTTGGATCTGTAAACAGCCCACACTACAGGAGTGTGCGTCCAGAGTCGGCTTTAAAATTCAAACATGTTTGATTGCTTGCGACTGATGTCAGGCCGGGTTCTTGCTGATTCGAGTCTTTGAACATCACACGCTAACGGATTTCAGGGCCGACTGGTGATTACGATTCCCTGCAACTGGTGTTGACTGGTAAAGACTCGGCGCAACTGTGAATCATTATAAAATCGGGCAAAAAATTGTGTAGTGTGTCCCCAGCTTTAGATGATTAACCTGGCTACAATTTGTGGTTGTACTTCCCTCCAGATGGGGCCTTTTCACTTCCTTGGGTCCCTTCTTCAGCTCCGGGCCCACCTCATAGACCCTTTTCACGATGACGTTAGACAACTTCCGTTTTGAGACGATGGGATGTATCTTCATTTCCAGTGCTGTTGCTCACCAGTTTGGAATTTACTCGGAGTCTTAAAAATTTGCCAAATATAAGGCTACATGATGTACAGAGATTTGCTGATGAATTAAAGTAAAGATTAAAGTAAAAACAAACCATTGTAGTTTTGGCAGTAGATGTGAAAAGTCTATTATTTTGTCACAGACTGATCACTACAGCAGAGTCAGTGTTCGAGCACAGAGCTTTACTAAATGAAAATATACTGTAGTACTATCCAGTGGTATTTCCTGATAAGCAGATTGTCAAATATTCAGATAAACTCAGATCATGACATGATCTAACACTGTTTTATAGCGCAGCTCTATCACTTAGCCATGTTGCTAATGCTATCTAGCTACATAACAAAGCACTCCCTTCATAATCCATGTATCCTTCGTTGAAGCATTAATATCCTTTCGCAAGTTTTGAACGTTTTCTGGGTAAATATTCATTTGAAAATCGCTGTATATTGTGTAAACTTGTAAACGGCAATTTGAAAAAAGTCTGGGTGAATTTCTTATGGGAGAAGCGCGGCACCGAAAAATGAAGATACATCCCATCGTCTCAAAATGTTGTCTGACGTCACGTGAATAGGGTCTATTGTGCAACTCTATTGGATTAGGCCCAACTTCTATCAGCCAGTTAGACACAGTGCCAACTCTTCATAACGTACATAGACAAATTTTCACCATCATGCCATTCAGATTCACCAATTCATCTGTATATGAAGGTCTTTGGATGGTGTGAGGAAGCAGGAGAACCCAGAGAGAACATGGGGGAGGAGATGAAGACAGCAGTCATGTCCCATGTCTTTGTCTTGTTTTCTGTGTTTGTTTCCCTTGTTTTATTTTGTATTCCCAGTTAGTTTCCATGTTTTTCTGGTTTACTTCCTGCCTCTTGTGTTTCCCGCGTTTGTAATTGCCTGCCCCGCCTTAATGTGTTTCACCTGTGCCTCATTCCTTTGTGTATTTATGTCCTGTGTCCTCCCCTAGTTTTTGTCGGTTCATTGAGTTTGTTGAGTATGTTGAGTTTCGTTGAAGTTTTGTCTAGTTCGGTCATGTTTTTTGGTACCCCTGTGGCTTGTCTCCTTGTCTTCTTGTGAGTACATTAAAGTTCATTGTTGTCCGCATTTTGGGTCTGTCCTTCCTGTGTTCCGCATACCCTGACAACAGCCTGCTCGAACTCTGTCACCCCCTGACTGTCCTCCTGAAAACAAAACAAACAAAAAAAGATATAATGATAATGTTTTGTAGAGTGGACAGGATGAATGAGATAGTTTACTGTGTTTGCTGCCTGGCTGTCTTCTCTCATTAGCTGCACATGGCTGTCTTAGATCACCAGAGAATGTGCTGTGTATGTGATCTGACATTTGACCTGATTATAAAGCACCGTCTTATTGTTAAAAACATGTCAAACTATAGATCCCTCCTTCAGTGACGTATCCAGATCTGTTGTGCACACAGTTTGGAGACAAGCGTAGTGTTCTTTGGCCCTGTCCCAATACCCGCACTACACACTTTGTTGAAGTGTGCATTTTCTGAAAGTGCATGAGTTCATGAGGGCACAAAGGTGCAGTGGGGTTAAAAAGGCGAATTGGGACAGTCTACACTTCTTGGACACTTGTGCTATGAAAGTCACAAGGTAAAAACATTTAATAGAGTAAACAGTGCTGTCTTTAAGCGGTGTGTTTGCTAAACTGCCGCTGGATTTATCTGAAAGTGAATAAAAGTTGATAAGAGGATCATTTTAACAGAGTTGTTACCTGGACAATAGGCACTTTCATTTAAAATTATTGCATTGCTTTTCATTTTTGCCAGTTAGCGCTCACTGCTAAGTTGCTAAAACGCAGCGTCGTTTGAAAACATCACAATGAAATGCATTATGGGTAATATACTTCAGCTAAGTCCGCACTGATCCACACTTACTGAAAGTGCGCAGTGAAGTGTGTGAAGAAATGTGGTTCCAAATGTTGAAGAGAATTGGGACACACTGCACTACTGGGACAGGGCCTTTCACACGAGAGAGCAAATTTTAAACATTCATTACAACATTAGACGGCAAAAATTAATGTTTGCTGTTTATATAATTGTTAGATTTTACTTTGGAGGATTTGTGGTGATCAGTGAACCAGAGCATTCACTGACAAAGTATGGTGGTCTGCGACATCTCTGTAAATACTTGTCCAGCAGCATAACATTAATTAGGAAACATATATGACGTAGCCTTTAGCTTCTATGCTAATCATAGACGGTGATTGCTACAGTAAATAAAAAGGCTAAAAGTTGAATCATCATCACATTTTCTACCAGGTTTTGCTGTGATGCTCTCATATTATGTGCATGTGGTTGATTGGTTGCCAGTTCCCAAAAACCATGTTGATTGTTTATAATTTGCAATATTATATGGCTAAAAATAATTTCTCAAAGAAAAATGTGTTGTGGTATGTTTAGTTTATGGCATTCTTTAGAAACCAGCCGTTCTGTTTGCAAACACTAACAAGGTCTATTTAAAAAAATGGAAATAAAAAACTTTTTTTAATATCTTCTTTGGTAACATTATGACATTAATAACACTTTTTTTAATATATATTTTTATTTACTTATTATTATTAGTGTGGCAATAAACAAAGACTGCTTACAACATACAAGTTAAACATTACAACAACGACAAAATAAGTGACAAAACAAAACAATAAAGAACGGAGGAGGGGGATGTAAGTGTGCTTTTTTTTTCCTTTTTTGGAAGTGGACAACACAGTACAATTTCCATTAGGAATAGTGAAAAAGTGCAAAGAAATAAAATAAAAATAAATTAAACATAAATAGACTATAAAAATCTGAAATGAAAACATAAAGCAAATCTATAATAATAATAATAATAATAATAATAATAATAATAATAATAATAATAATGATGATTTTGTTACTTTGTCCAGCAGGTCATCTGAGGTGAGCGGGACAAACAGCGGGCCAGGCTGCTGCAGGACAGGTGCGTGTCATGTGTGAAAGGAAACCGCTCGTGTCCCCAAAGCCTATTTAAAGATCAAGGCACAATGGCTGTAATGAGAACACCACACAAATGCTTTGAGATCATTTAAACAGATTGTTTGGTCTTGTTTCAGTAAAACCTTAAAACAAATGTGGATTAACGTGGGCAAAGCCGGGCATTTGCATTTTGATATGTAAATAAGCACATAAACAAAACTTTCTTCTGCGTTGTGTGTAAACAAAAAGGCATTTGCTGTACCACACTATACTACAGTTTAATTTACCTCTGTCTGTCATATTGTAATAAAGTTTGGGCAAGCACTTTCCCATCTATTTTAAATAAAATAAAATGCAAAAGCGCTTTGTTAGAATTACAACCCCTTCTAAGTCACAGCTACCAACTCAAGATTTTTAATTTTTATGATATAAATGTCATCAAATTTGTATTTTTATGCACAAAATCCGGTTTAATCAAAGTACCATACCTGAGCATTTCATATTTTATTTTAAAACTAATCCAGAGGTTTGTACTCGGCAAAATCAAGACTTCCATTTGCCAAACTCGGTAACACCCAGAGCCCATTTTTGCTTAAGATACAGAGGTACTCAAAAGCTGTACTCAAGTAAAAGTACTGTTACTTCAGAAATAATAATGTAGAAGTAAAAGTACCCAACAAAAATTTTGCTTCAGTAAAAGTACAAAAATATTGATGATAAAATTAACTTAAGTAGAAAGTACATTTGAATGTTTTTGCAAAATCTTTTTCTTCTATGAGTTTCAAACCCAGAACCTTCTGCTCACAGTCAGACAAAACCACTTTTACTTCTTTAGACAATTTAAAGTTTTCCTCAAGTAAACGTAAAAGTATATTCTACAAAATGTACTCAGAAAGTTACTGTCCACCACTGCTAATATAATTTAAATAATACTTGAGAGAGTTTTTGGTTAAATCTCATTATTATTATTATTTTTTAACATTAACAGTTGTTTTATTCTATTTATGAAGCAGGGTTACTGTTTTAACTGTAATTTTATTTGTATGTAACTTTTGTAAGGCTTTAAAATAAGCCTTTTTTGGGTTTTTTTGCCTGTCCCCTGCATTTACGCTGCTCTTTTTAATACATTTCGTAAATTTACATAGTCATTTTGATTATGTGCAAAATAAATTAAGAAAGCATGAATAAATCCCTGACCTTTCTACAATGTCCTGTGCTCTGAGTTCTAAGAATAACATAATTTACGAGGCTCTTTGCTCCACGTCCATCCTTATTTGCGTAATCGGCTCCAGTGTAGTGACAGGTAGCGTGCGCGGTCGGCCGCTGATAGCCGCATTGTTTGGGGGCTGTGGGGGCCGTTGGTGCCGGGCCAAGGGCACGGAGCAAATCACGTCAGCCTCTTTTATAGCTTTAGGTTTCCACCACAGCCGTAAACACAGGTGCTGTCCTGGGACGACCTCCCAGAGTTGAGCTGGGGTGAGCTGACGTCACAAAGCAAAACACAGGCTCCGGTCTGTCACACAAATGCAAATAAAGGAAATGCAAATGTTACTGGAAGGCACTTTGTCAAGGAGGCCTTTTAATACAGACGTTTTTTAATTTAAAGGGAGGTTCCTGGAGATTTCCCCCCGGGACACATGGACACGCCCTGCCGCTCATTGACTTGTTTATCTATAATTACCTTTTTTGCATTTATTTCCATTTCTTTATTGAATTAAGACAGACGCCTTACTTAAAGTGCAGTCAGATGGCTGCATTTGGAGAAAGAGCAGCTTGTAAATGTAATAAATCCACTTTAGAATAACAGCGGTACAGCAATAAAGCTATGATAAATATGTAATTAACAATATTTTAACAAAAAATAGTTTGTAGATACTGAAGTAACAGCAATGTTTATTAGTTCGCATTGATTTACATGAGTTTACTACACAAGAATAAAACAACAATAACTATGTTTATAACGCAATGGTAAATAACTTTATAAGACCAATGTTATTCTTCATAATTTGAAATCATCAGTTTTCTGCATCAGAAGAACCAGGAAAATGATCTGTCTGTGTTTGTCGAGTCTGTTACATTAGTTCATTTAAATATTAATCATTTTTGTATTTGAACCACTTTCTTTTGTTTACTTTCCCTTTATTTAGTGTTAGTTCACAGGGTTTGGTCTCACTCTCGACTCGACTCTCGGTCATTAAAAGTCTCGGCCTCAAACCCTGAAAGTCTCGACCTTGTCTTGGTCTCGGTTCACTCTGGACTCGGGCTGATCTTGGTCTTGATTAGTAGTAGTAGTAGCTCTTGACTACATTTAGAAAAATAACTTCCATTTGGTAAAAAGGTAAAAAAAAGTTACTGAGTTCCGCTTTAAAGGCCCACTACATAAGTTTTTGATAATGTGAAAAAAGTTTGATTTTAAAAAAACCTCTCCTCCCTATTATGTATTAATTTAGATGTTTTATTTAATGTTACGTTTGTGTTTTATTTCTTTGATTTTTGATTTTTTTTTCTTTTTTTTCTGGTGTGTTGTGGTGTGAGAAGTTGGAGCCAGCACTGCATATCTTTCCAGCTGGACTTACCCCTGCCATTACTCCAGTTCATAAAGACACAAACTCAGACTCAGATAATAAAAGTGTCCCTGATCTGAATGGGACCATCCCACTTTGTTCTGAGCGTGTGATTGGTCAAAAAATTCAGTTCCCCCTTTGTCACAAACACTTTAAAATCCAAATGAGTGCTCAAGATTTGTATTTTTTCAGAGATGACTTCGAATGTGTTGTGCTACCGACTGAATAATTAGTTTCCCTCAAATACAATGGGAATCTTTAAAGGTGCTATGAGCAGGATTTTTTTCTTTTTTTTTTTTATTAATAAAAATTACCCTCAAGTGTGCCAAGATATGAGGTGAACATGCTTAAATCAATTAGTTTTACTTATAACAATGGTACAGTTGAGTTATTGACAATTAAAAAGACATTAAACGTAATGGGCAAGATGTTTATGTTTAGATTTTTTGTTATGGTTTTAAATCCATCGCTGATCGTCCAATCAGAAAAGAGGAAAGAGCTCCGTGCTCATTGCCACACAGGGCAGTCTGTGCATGCAGCGGCTGAAGGCACAGCTGACAGCAGAGCTACAAAACAAGTTTGATTGTGCAGAATCTAAGCTTTCAGACGAGGTTTAACACATCCATGTTGACTGAAGGTAAGCTGTGGTTTATCAGTGTACAGTCCTCAGTGATGGAAATGGATGAGCGGAGGTTAGCTTTGCTTAGTGCAGCGGAACATTACTTTTTATTATTTTTTATCAGACTTTCAGAGCATTTTATTAAATGAACATTCACACACCTAAAATCCAAGCAGCTGTCCCTAATCCTGAATTCTGTCCCGGGTGTCTCCAAAATATTATTAGTGCAGAGTCTTGAGTAGTTATTTCCTGATAAACATTGGGCCTACTGTTGCTAATTGTGTTAGCTGCAGTATATGTAACATGGGGAGAGTTATAACACCACCAGTTCCTTCAGTCAGGGAACAGACAGAGCTCTAATGGTCAGATCAGTTTGTAGCCACCTTGTCCCTGGTCTCACCTGATGATTGTCATGTCTTAAAACAGGAGCATGTAGATTTTATTGAGAAAAATGTGATTTTGAGATAAGAAAGTCATTATTTTACCCTGCTACATTTTGTCTATTAGGCTCATACAGCTGCAGATACAATTACAGGACTTACAGTAGATTAAAGAGTAGCTTTGTGATGCATTTTCCCACTGCTTTTTTCAAACCCCTTCACTGATACAGCGAGCTAAACATCTGCAGACAGAGGTGAGATGGGTTGTAACAAAGATTTTAAGGTGTGACAACCATCCCCTTACTAAAAGCAAATATAAAACTTGATTGATTTTAATTATTGTACAGCAGGCCCAGCAGACCACAACTAACACTCTTTTGTCAACATTTTAATTCTGATCAAGAATATGTTCACAAATAGATGCACACTGGCTTTGTTTTTATTCATATTAATAGACTAAAGGTATATCAGACCTACATATATTTCATACAGATGCATTGTAGTTGAATGTTCATGAAAAATTAAGAAAAAATACGTTTGTTATAAGATTAAATTATGCTTCACACACTCCTGAGTTAAACTGTGTGTGTGTGTGAGTTATGGTCAGTCACAGAGAGACACTGACACTGCTCTGGATTGTTCTTTTTTCCTGATTTTATGTTGCAGCCTCTGTTTTTGGTTCTTTTCCTGTGATATTCTTGCAGAGGTTTGAATAGTTCCCATCTGTAGCCAAGAAATCTGGGTATTTTCTATCAAGGTTTGAGAACAATAGCTCAAAAAAATCAGCAAAGAAGCTCACTCTGATTGTAAAATTAGTTCAGCGACTGGACTGTGGACAATCTAAGCTTTCAAACAACGTGTAGCGCGTCCTTGTTGACTGACGTTTAGCCGCTATTATGATGTGTTTGTGCATAAATAGCTTAGCGTAGTTAGCACAGGTTAGCGGAGTGCAGGGCTGGAGGAGGAACAGCGGTTATTTCTTTTAACAATTTGTGCAGAGTGGAAACAAAATCTGGATGTGCGACCTTGATTGGTGCAAACTTTTATTAATGAAAGTTGCTGAATGATGTCTGCGGTATTCATGTACGTCAAACTTTACTGAATGGAAGAAAAATTGTGAATAAATGCTGAGGTGAATAAATCGAAAGCATTTAGCGCCTGTTGAATGAGTCTCCAAATCAAGGCCTCGCTCTCAATGGCGCTATTCATTCTCTGAGATATTGTCATTTGTGCTCAGTTTTGACCTTGTGCGAGAAGAATGAAGGAGTTATTTCTGTCAAGACTAAAGGTACAGGCAGTTTTTTTCAGACGCATTTTTCAATAGATCTGCTAAGATGTGTTTGTTGTTGTAAATTAAGCTGATTTTTTTTTTTAAGTTTGACATTGGAAGTGCTTCAGAAGTACCAAAACACAGTATGTGGACAATGTAAGCAAGGACTAAACAAGGACCAAACGAAGTCTAAATCGGGTCTAAACCAGGTCTAAACAAGGACTAAACAAGGATTAAACAAGGACCAAACCAGGTCTAAGTTGGGTCTAAACCAGCTATAAACAAGGACTAAACTAGTACTAAATCGGGTCTAAACAAGGACCAAACCAGGTCTAAACAAGGACTAAACAAGGAATAAACCAGTACTAAACAAGAACTAAACCAGGACTAAACCAGGTCTAAATTGGGTCTAAACAAGGACTAAACCAGCTTTAAACGAGAACCAAACCAGGTCTAAACAAGAACTAAACCAGGACTAAACCAGGTCTAAATTGGGTCTAAAGAAGGACTAAACCAGGACTAAACCAGTTCTAAACAAGGACCAAACCAGGTCTAAACCAGGACTATACCAGGTCTAAACAAGGACTAAACCAGGTCTAAACAAGGATTAAACTAGTACTAAATTGGGTCTAAACAAGGACCAAACCAGCTTTAAACGAGAACCAAACCAGGTCTAAACAAGGACTAAACCAGGTCTAAACAAGGACTAAACAAGGAATAAACCAGTACTAAACAAGAACTAAACCAGGACTAAACCAGGTCTAAATCAGGTCTAAACCAGGACTAAACCAGGTCTAAATCAGGTCTAAACCAGGTCTAAACAAGGACTAAACCAGGACCAAACCAGGTCTTAACAAGGCCTAAACTGGTCATCCACATGGTAGACCTCAGTATTTCTAAAATCCTGTGTGTGGATATAAAACAGGAAAGTGGTGTTATTGTGGCGCCAAAGCCCTTTACATGTTGTGGCCGCTGGCAACAAAAGAGCTATAGTGACTCAAGGACTAAAGGCTCCTCAGATTCTGTGAACATGGCTTTACAGGCTCTAGGTCGTTCTGAGTATTTACAGAACAAACACTGTACATACAAACGTTCACCAGCTGCTGCCACCAGCATTTTCTGCTCACGTGAAGGCAAATACTGAGAAAACGGCGAGGCATACACTGTGTCAAATCAGTACACACTGGAACGTACACACAACACAATGCATTATATTTATACTCAATTGTAAGTTATATTTTAACATATTTGTTAAAATCTGAAGGCTCGAGGGAGGCCCTAACCCACATACACCCACATATACTCACATACACCCACATATACTCACATACACCCACATATACTCACATATACCCACATATACTTACATATACTCACATATACTCACATATACTCACATACACCCACATATACTCACATATACTCACATATACTCACATATACTCACATATACTCACATATACCCACATATACTCACATACACCCACATATACTCACATATACTCACATATACTCACATACACCCACATATACTCACATATACTCACATATACTCACATATACTCACATATACTCACATACACCCACATATACTCACATATACTCACATATACTCACATATACCCACATATACTCACATATACTCACATATACTCACATACACCCACATATACTCACATATACTCACATATACTCACATACACCCACATACACCCACATATACTCACATATACTCACATATACTCACATATACTCACATATACTCACATACACCCACATATACTCACATATACCCACATATACTCACATACACCCACATATACTCACATATACTCACATATACTCACATACACCCACATATACTCACATATACCCACATATACTCACATATACTCACATATACTCACATACACCCACATATACTCACATATACTCACATATACTCACATACACCCACATACACCCACATATACTCACATATACTCACATATACTCACATATACTCACATATACTCACATACACCCACATATACTCACATATACCCACATATACTCACATACACCCACATATACTCACATATACTCACATATACTCACATACACCCACATATACTCACATATACCCACATATACTCACATATACTCACATATACTCACATACACCCACATATACTCACATATACTCACATATACTCACATACACCCACATACACCCACATATACTCACATATACTCACATATACTCACATATACTCACATATACTCACATATTCCCACATATACTCACATACACCCACATATACTCACATACACCCACATATACTCACATATACTCACATATACTCACATATACTCACATATTCCCACATATACTCACATACACCCACATATACCCACATATACTCACATATACTCACATATACTCACATATACTCACATATTCCCACATATACCCACATATACTCACATATACTCACATACACCCACATATTCCCACATATACCCACATATACTCACATATACTCACATACACCCACATATACTCACATATACTCACATATACTCACATACACCCACATACACCCACATATACTCACATATACTCACATATACTCACATATACTCACATATACTCACATATTCCCACATATACTCACATACACCCACATATACTCACATACACCCACATATACTCACATATACTCACATATACTCACATATACTCACATATTCCCACATATACTCACATACACCCACATATACCCACATATACTCACATATACTCACATATACTCACATATACTCACATATTCCCACATATACCCACATATACTCACATATACTCACATACACCCACATATTCCCACATATACCCACATATACTCACATATACTCACATACACCCACATATTCCCACATATACCCACACCCCTCCCCTCCACCTCCAAACCATTGTTATTGGAATCATGGATGTCTTGGTCCTGCAGTAGTGGACAGTGCAGAGAAACCAACATCAGTGAAACAGCCTGTAACAGAGTCCTTAGCTCTCTGATGAATAATCATAATATATATATATATATATATATATATATATATATATATATATATATATATATATATATATATACATATTTCAGACCAGAAGCTTCTATTGAAATTGTTGTGAACTGTGAAGTACAATTTTATTTTGCCACTAAAGTTAAATTAAAAAATAAAATAAAATAATGGAAGTCAATGGGACAAAATTGTACTAAAGCCCACGAGTGTAATCATTGTTTGTACACAGTGCATTATAGACCTGAGCTGACAAATTTGAAACATCCCATAAAAATAGTATCCCTGATTAAATTTGATACATTTTTAATTAACACAGACAAAATTATTCAACATTTTCAATGACAAAGTACAAAAAAATGTACCAAAGACAGCTTAAGGGACAGATAGATAAATAGATGAATATTCTTTTTTTTATTATTTTTTTTATCAATTGTAAACGTGAATCTGAAATATATATCTGTCTCATTCTTATAATTTGTTTTATCTTCCGGCTGCTCCTTTATATCAGGGGTCACCACAGTGATTTGGGGAAGGGTCTTGCCCAGGACGCACCAACAGTATCTGCTCCAGGTCAGGTTTGAACAACTGACCCCCAGCTGGTGAGAGAAAACTTAACCCACTGCACCACATCAGACTTCACCCTGCACTCTGTCTATGTGCTCCATACTCTAACATATAGATCCTAAAATAATATAAGCTTCAAATGTATTATTAATATGTTTACTAAGTGACTGCTCTGTCACAGACAAAGTGCACCTTTACTGCAAGAACATTATTCACATCAACGAAAACTTATTGCACAACTTAAAAACATGAGAAATTATACAGAAATCAGTCCTGTGAGCATGAGTCTCCTTTTATGGGCGCACATCCTGTTATGTGGTTCTATTGTGAGGACTTCTTTATTAGCAGATATATGACTGTCAATAAAGGGGTTTTTATTTTCACACGTTTTTTTTTTTTTTTTTTCAGATAAAACCATTTTCTACGAAGTGACAAACAAGCCACATTTTCTGGGTTAAGCACTAAACACTGCTGCAGCTGCCCTCAAAGTGGTGTTATCGTGGTTTTCACCTCTTCATTGGCTTTTCTATAGAACTACTGATTTTCACTCTGCGGTCAGCGGTGGTGATTTCCCTGCAAGTTAGGTAATGACGTTCATAGTGGCAAAAATATTTAGACTAAAATACTACATTTCCTGTTAAAGATATTTTGTAATGTGTTTTTTGTAAAGCACAAATCAGACTCTGTAGTTTTTACCTCATGTTAGGGACAATAAAGACCAAAAATGCCAAAGTAGCCAAACTGAGCAAAAATTTAAATAAATAAATAAATAAATAGATAAAACACACACTACCTTATTTTTAACCAAACAAAGCATGTGAACAGCTATGGTGGCCCTGCAGGATCATGCTCAGGGCTTAACATTAACACTAGTCAACCAGCAAAATATGGGTAGATTTCAATTTTGGTGAGTAACACATTTAGTCTGCTGACAGGAGCTGACAGGAGCCAACAGGAGCAGACAGGAGCTGACAGGAGCCAACAGGAGCAGACAGGAGCAGACAGGAGGAGACAGGAGCAGACAGGAGCAGAAAGGAGCTGACAGGAGCAGACAGGAGGAGACAGGAGCTGACAGGAGCAGACAGAAGCTGACAGGAGCAGACAGGAGCTGACAGAAGCTGACAGGTGCAGACAGAAGCTGACAGGAGCAGAAAGGAGCAGACAGGAGCTGACAGGAGCAGACAGAAGCTGACAGGAGCAGACAGGAGCTGACAGAAGCTGACATAAGCAGACAGGAGCAGACAGAAGCAGACAGAAGCTGACAGAAGCAGACAGGAGCTGACAGGAGCAGACAGAAGCAGACAGGAGCTGACAGGAGCAGACATGAGCAGACAGGAGCAGACAGGAGCAGACAGGAGCTGACAGGAGCAGACAGGAGCAGACAGAAGCAGACAGGAGCTGACAGGAGCAGACAGGAGCTGACAGGAGCAGACAGGAGCTGACAGGAGCAGACAGAAGCTGACAGGAGCAGACAGGAGCTGACAGGAGCTGACAGGAGCTGACAGGAGCAGCCAGGAGCAGCCAGAAGCTGACAGGAGCAGACAGGAGCTGACAGGAGCAGACAGGAGCAGACAGAAGCAGACAGGAGGAGACAGGAGCTGACAGGAGCCGACAGGAGCTGACATGAGCAGACAGGAGCTGACAGGAGCAGACAGGAGCTGACAGAAGCTGACAGGTGCAGACAGGAGCTGACAGAAGCTGACAGGTGCAGACAGGAGCAGACAGGAGCAGACAGAAGCTGACAGGAGCAGACAGGAGCAGACAGAAGCAAACAGGAGCAGACAGAAGCTGACAGGAGCAGACAGGAGCAGACAGGAGCTGACAGGAGCAGACAGAAGCTGACAGGAGCAGACAAGAGCAGACAGGTGCAGACAGAAGCTGACAGGTGCAGACAGGAGCAGAAAGGAGCTGACAGGAGCTGACAGGTGCAGACAGAAGCTGACAGGAGCAGACAGGAGCTGACAGAAGCTGACAGGTGCAGACAGGAGCAGAAAGGAGCTGACAGGAGCTGACAGAAGCTGACAGGAGCAGACAGAAGCTGACAGGTGCAGACAGGAGCAGAAAGGAGCCAACAGGAGCTGACAGGAGCAGACAGGAGCTGACAGGAGCAGACAGAAGCTGACAGGTGCAGACAGAAGCTGACAGGTGCAGACAGGAGCAGAAAGGAGCTGACAGGAGCAGACAGGAGCTGACAGGAGCAGACAGGAGCAGACAGGAGCAGACAGAAACAGACAGGAGCAGACAGGAGCTGACAGGAGCAGACAGAAGCTGACAGGTGCAGACAGGAGCAGAAAGGAGCCAACAGGAGCAGACAGGAGCAGACAGGAGCTGACAGGAGCTGACAGGAGCAGACAGGAGCAGACAGAAGCAGACAGGAGGAGACAGGAGCAGACAGGAGCTGACAGGAGCAGACAGGAGCAGACAGGAGCAGACAGGAGGAGACAGGAGCAGACAGGAGCTGACAGGAGCAGACAGAAGCAGACAGGAGCAGACAGAAGCTGACAGGTGCAGAAAGGAGCTGACAGGAGCTGACAGGAGCAGACAGAAGCACACAGGAGCAGACAGGAGCAGACAGAAACTGACAGGAGCAGACAGGAGCAGACAGAAGCACACAGGAGCAGACAGGAGCAGACAGAAGCTGACAGGAGCAGACAGGAGCAGACAGAAGCTGACAGGAGCAGACAGAAGCTGACAGGAGCTGACAGGAGCAGACAGGAGCTGACAGGAGCTGACAGGTGCAAACAGGAGCAGACAGGAGCAGACAGGAGCTGACAGGAGCTGACGGAAGCTGACAGGTGCAGACAGGAGCAGACAGGAGCAGACAGGAGCAGACAGGAGCAGACAGAAGCTGACAGGAGCAGACAGGAGCAGACAGGAGCAGACAGGAGCTGACAGGAGCAGACAGGAGCAGACAGAAGCAGACAGGAGCAGACAGGAGCAGACAGAAGCTGACAGGTGCAGACAGGAGCTGACAGGAGCAGACAGAAGCAGACAGGAGCAGACAGAAGCAGACAGAAGCTGACAGGAGCAAACAGGAGCAGACAGAAGCAGACAGGAGGAGATAGGAGCAGACAGGAGCAGACAGGAGCTGACAGGAGCAGACAGGAGCAGACAGGAGCAGACAGAAGCTGACAGGTGCAGACAGGAGCTGACAGGAGCAGACAGAAGCAGACAGGAGCAGACAGAAGCAGACAGAAGCTGACAGGAGCTGACAGGAGCAAACAGGAGCAGACAGAAGCAGACAGGAGGAGATAGGAGCAGACAGGAGCTGACAGAAGCTGACAGGAGCAGACAGAAGCTGACAGGAGGAGATAGAAGCAGACAGGAGCAGAAAGGAGCCAACAGGAGCAGACAGGAGCTGACAGAAGCTGACAGGAGCAGACAGGAGCAGGGCTTTAAAAGTTTCTTTTTGTCAGACAGGAGTGTTTGTTTACCTCCTTCACATGTTTTAACTACTTCCTGCAGTCTTATGTGCTGCTTGTGTAGTTTTGTCAGACAGTAGGGAAAGCTTACACCCCGTCCTATCTGACGCCTTCCTCAGGACAGCGTCCCAGGTGTGGGATGAGGTGTATGCTCCCTCGTCCCGGTTCATGGTCCTGGGGGCATGTTTTTGGCTCTCAATGGCTTTCCTGATCCAGCAGTGATACTTTCATAAGATGACCCTGGCATTTTTCAAATACCATGACGTGAATAAAAGTACCATCTTTAACAAATGGGCTAATCCAGATCTAACCCAAGGGATGCAATTAACAGAAACATAAAATACTAAATGATAACAAAACACAGACTATACCAGGAATAAATCTGGAAAAATCTAGGAAAATCTAGGACAAATCTAGGTCTAAATCAGTATGACCATGCCTAAGCTAGAACTAAATCAGGTCTAACCAGTATAAACCAGGTCTAAACAAGGGCAAATCAAGGACTTAACAAGGTACATTACAAGACTGTTGTAGTCTTCACAGTACAAAGTTAGCCTTACAGTTATAGGTCTATATCAGCATGTGTTTATCCTAATCCAATAAGTACAGTATGTTGCAAAGAAAGTAGTTAACTTGAGTTTTATTGGCCACGGTCGACAAGGCCAGAGCTCATCACGACTCAGTGAGAAAAGACACGCGGACGTCCAGATGAATCATCAATGAAGAAAGTCCAGGCTTCAGTCCATCATCTCTTCTTGATAAGGTCTCCGCTCTCCTCTCACTCTCTTTGCATCTCCTCTGCCTGTTAAAAGATTCAAAGCCAATCTGCTTGCAGCATTGACTTGACTGTTTAATGTTTTCCACCGAGACCGAATCAAAGCGCTTGCTGCTAAAACGCAGGCAAAATTCATCATCTAATCCTCGTGCGTGAATGTGACCCGATAGCATCTGCAGTCCTCCGAGATCAAAGGTTGATCCCCGCATGAATAAAAGATGGTCGGACATGTGGTGTGTCAGCGGCTGCTTGTGTGTGTGAGCAGAGGAGGCATTCCCTCTGCACCACTTGACTTCAGTGTGTACAGTTAAAGATCCCCTGCTGTTGTGTTGTGGAACAGTAACGAGCCCAATAATTGGCTGTAAACAGGGCAGGAGGAGTCGCTGGGTTTATTCTGCATTCGTCGTTCATTGGGTTGAATTTATGCAGCCAGTTAAAAAAACATCAGTGGCTTGGATCATGGATAAGTCTCAAGTACTATTAAATGTTAACATGTCAGATTCTATATGCATAACAAATATGTGTTTGTGGCTGATAATGAAACAAATAACAAACAGCGCCTACACAGTTTTCAAGTGTTAAATTAACACTTACAGAGTAAATTTACACTGTCAGAGTATAATCCTTCTCTCTATATGAAGTTAAATTTACTCTTTAGTGTTAAAATGTCAGTGTAAAATGAACACAGCATCAGGACACTGGTGACCAATGCCACACATGATCTGATGCTCTTATAATAAAAAGGACTGCATTCATTGAATGGGCAGTAGTTGAAAACTTTACTTCTATGAATGTCATTTTAGGGAACATTGTGTTGACAATATTTGGGGAAAAAGTAGAAGCAGATGAATTTGTCATTTAAATATATAAATAATTCAGGTGTACTAGAACACAATATATATAACATGCTCCACTAAGTTAAAATAAAAAAAATAAAAAATAAAAAATAAAAAAATAAATAAAACATGTATTTCCAGTCTCAGACTGAAATGTCCATTTGCTGAAAGTGCCTTAGGTCAATCTACACTGTGAGAAACGGAGCTGTAGCGTAAATTCAATCCCGTCTCTACCCCATCACCTGTCTGTCACTGTCAGCCAATCACAGCCTGCTACCTGCCTCTCATCCAATCACCTCTCAGCCATTCTCACACACATAGACATCTATGTATATACACACCCTCTCCCCTTGTTTTAAGTCTCTCCTGGTTAAAATACATTTTGTATTTTTATTATACAAAGTACAGAGTGCATTCCTATTTCTGATGTCACTCATGGTCCATGATTCTTTCAAATAAAGTTTTAGCACGAAAGACAGTAAAGTGAAAATGTAAATGAGGACCAAATACACTCTGACATTTTGAAAAAATTCTGTTTATCCCAGCAATTTCACCTATTAAGGGTATGTTAGGTCCCTTAACGAAGCTTCTAAATATATCCACTGTCTTAACATAAACTTAAGACAATATAAAATCATTAAAATCTAAAATAAATTGCCAGTCACGTTTTACTCTGGTGTCTGTAGACAAACACTTCTTAGTAGTGGGAAAGTATTTGTTTTTTACCCTTTCCACAGCCCTTAAGATGTTATCTGCTAAGATATCCCAGGTCTGACAGGGTTTCAGTATAAACTCTGCTCATCACTAAGTTTCCAGATCACAAATGTATTTGTCACAAATCAGACTTTAAAGAAGAACGACTTAGGTTTGTTGCAATATAATTTGTTTGTTTACATATTTTAATAGAGAACATTTTTGGTAGTTCACATCTAAAATGGAGCAAGAACATAAAAAGGTCACATTTTTGCAGACTACTTCCATTCAAACAATTTGTACAATAAACATTTAAACATGTAGTGACGGTGAATCTTAGGTTTTTGTTTGGACACCTCCAGTGGCCTTGGTAAAACATTTTAAAGCAAGGAAAGCAATCGGTAAGTGTATATAGAGATAAGTTACGAGTGTTGCTTACAAATCTGAATAAATCAATTCATTTGAATGGCTAAATGTACTTGTGGATTACATAAATCATGCCATCTTTAGTGTACATTAGCTTTATCTTGAATAATACTATAACATATGTGAGCTTAATTTATGACCAGTTATATTTTGGTGATAAAAAAATCTATTTATTTTGCCCTCGAGGTACCAGCGCTCTTTAAACACACACTGAGAGCACAAGAGGGAATGATAATGCAAAATATACCAATGAAAAATGACTTGCAGAGTATGTAAATTCATACCCACATGGCAGGGTTAAGCGCCTCGAGCATCACCTGCAGACCCCGCACCAGGACTTGATCTTTTCTCACTACGCTCTTCTATACGTAGTCTTTCCACGAGGGTATAAAACAAGTCTGGGAATACATTATACTGCTACATCTTTCTACCTTTAGGCGAGTTTGCATGACGCCAGCCTACATACAAGCATTTACAGTAGGTACATTTTTAATCCACCAGACTGGTTAATAAAGTCTATTCAGTGCCTTTGTCTTTAATGAAAGCTTGTCGTTCCTAGATTACATAATAAATGGCCTATTATGTCACACTCAGAGGGAATAGTTTAAATCCTTTTACCAGAGGTCTTCATTGTCTTCCACTTTTGTCTTGAACAGTGAATAAATGTGAATTTGATGAGCCTTTCAAAAAATTGACATGCGGATCGGTGAAGCATCTGCAGTAATGCGGTCGTTGTATCGGTCTGTTGTGGTGAAGAAGGAGCTGAGCTGAAAGACAAAGCTCTTGATTTACCGTCGATCTATGTTCCTACTCTCACCTATGGTCATGAGCTTTGGGTCATGACCGAAAGGACAAGATCCCGGATACAAGCGGCCGAAATGAGTTTCCTCCGCAGGGTGGAGAGAGGGTGAGGTGTTCGGTCACTCAGGAGGAGCTCAGAGAAGAGCTGCTGATCCTCCACATTGAAAGGGGCCAGCTGTACCTGATGCCTCCAGGACCCCTCCCTGGGAGGTTGTTCCGGGCATGTCCCACCAAGAGGAGGCCCTGGGGAAGACCACGGACATGCTGGAGGGACTATGTCTCCCGGCTGCCCTGGGAACACTTTGGGGTCCCTCCGGGCGAGCTGGAGGAAGTGTCCATGGAGAGGGAAGTCTGGACTTCCCAAGACTGCTGCCCCTGTAACCCAGCTCCAGATAAAGCGGAAGAAGTTGGATGGAATTCTTCTTTAAGTTTACAGAGGTTTTGCCGGAGGGGAGCAGCAGCACTGTAGTATTGATCCAATGTTGGTACTATTGACACTATTATTTATTTTTAGGTCGATTTGCCGACCCCTAGTTTTGAATGTTTTTAAATATGTATTTTTGGCAATGCTTTCTGTTTGTTTTTAGCATTACCTTGTTAGCCCAAAACAAGAAATGAGTATTGAAATCTTACCTAAGCTGAATGGCAAACTTCATCTACAATAGAAGCTCTGGAGCATGCTGTTGTTGTTCCTTGTCAGCTCACAGCATTGCACAGATTTACTTGACACTGATGTTTTGAATGTTGAGATTTGCAGCTTCCCTCACCAACACCACTTAACCTCAGCGCTGATCAGGGAGCCCGTTTCCATGCCTTACAGCCGCCGGTAACAACTCACTGTAATGTTGTTGATGCACACAGGCATATGCCGTTAACTGCTTCAACCTCATATGAACACACACATATAGATGTGGAGATGTGGAAACTCATTCCACAGAGGAATCCGCTTGAACCAAAGCAAAGCTGGGGGAATTGGCCCCAAGGCATACCTTTGCCCAGAGCATGCTGGGAGCTGAAGAGCTGAGAGCAGCATCTTCTATCTCCAGATGCAGGGAAAACATGGAAGCCATTAATACATGGTGGGTTTTAAGTGCGAGAATAAAGGTTAGAGGTGTTTTAGTCTGCATGGATGCTCTGACAAACGAGTGGGCTGTGTGGGTGTGAATGAAGAGCCGAGCGATAAAAAGCAGAGGTAGAAAGTGGAGGGATCACAAAGCACGCTGCTCACGGAGGACTGCATGATTTCTCCCCCAGCAGGTGTCCAGCGGTGTGTCTGAGTGAATGTGAGTGAACGTATGAGCGGCTTCATCGTGTGTCAGCTCCACAGGGACTAAGCCACCTGCCGGCGCTGACGACTGCCACGTTACAGCAGCGTGTCTGCGACTTACTGTGGTCTGCCTGCTGGACACTGCAAAGTTCAGCAGCCACTGGTCTTAACCCCATATTTATCATCAGAGTCCCATGAAAGCATTCAAACCTACACTATAGCTGAGAAAGTTAAAAGCTCACCACCAAAGTTAGTTTATTTAAAGCGGCTATATTATGCAAAATTGACTTTTCTGAGCTGTCTACCATGTTATAATGTTGTTCCCTCATCAAAAACATACCTGGAGTTGTATTTTGTTTCATGCATGCTTTTAAAAATATCCTGTATTCTCTGGCACGGCCATTCTCAGGCATCAAAATGCTTTCCCGTAAACCACAGCCCACACCAGAAAGCACTGACTAATCAAAGAGCCCTCTGCATCCAGTCTGCTCTCATAATTTATCCAAAAAACTTAATTTTTTTGCATGCTATTGACTGAAAAATTTGTTGTTTTCAAATACAAGGAGGGAAAAAATAGAGTAGCGAGCCTTTGACAAAAATAGTTTGTGTTACTGATGCAATTGAAAGTATGTTGTTGATAAAATTGCCTTCATAAATGTAATAGAAATGCTATGTAAATGAAATAAGCTGGATATTGAGGCAGTGTTCTCACAGACATGATAAAGTCGCACATAGTTATTGGCTCATCTCTCGTTACAAGAGCTGTCAAATGAGCTCCAGTGTCACTCTTTGAATGTGTTTGAAGAAATGAGTTCTATCTCTGCAGGTATAAGATATAGGTGCGCAGCAGGGGGTTGGAGAGATTAAAGTTCACGTTTGATGATAAATCTCCTTTGACATACTTTGATATATGAGATGGTCAGGTTAGATATTAAAAAGACAAATTAATTTCTCTTAATTCAAATTGTATACTAAAAATGCACAAATTTGCATGATATCTTAATATTGGATCGAGCTAGGTTTAAAAAAAAGCTCTTGATTCATTTTGTTGATATGGGGGATTATGGATATCTTATTTTGTCTTTGAGTAAATTTGAAAATATTGACAATATTCAGAAATAAAAAATAAAAATATTGCTTTGTTTTAAGGAGTAAAATTACCAATAAGTCAGGCTACATATCAAGAAAACACTCGGAAAAAGCCTTTAAAACTTTAAGTATAAGACTGGTGCTTGTAAATTCTACTAAAGTGGATTTATCTGACTCTGAGGGTGAGAAAAACTTTAGTTGTGAACACAAGTGACTAAATGTGTTAAACTAAACACCTTAATGTGTGATTTGGACTTTTTTTTAAAATTCTGTGTAAAAGCCACATGTTAAAACTGGCCCAACACCTCACATTTAGCCTATACTGTCTCCCCTTGACTGACTTATCTTTGAAAACTCACTTGTTTCTATGATTGGGTGAGGGTTTTTCTTGGCAGGTTTGACAGCATGAAGCCTGTGGGTTACTGTGGAGACCGCAGCCTCCATCCACCAGAGACTCTGGTATTCAACCTAAAAGTCTATATGCATTTAACCTGTACTGTATGTTGTTACAATAGTCTGGAATACCTTATTCAATTTTAAAATGATCTTGCTTGGATCTAGATTTATTGTTTGCTTTAAATCATCATCAAAAACACAAGGTAAGACAACTTTATGAATAGTACTTTTGTAAGCATTTGTTTGGATTCTCAGAAAGCAACTACAACTTTTCAGCTTCGCATGACTGCTGCACCTCTCTTTTTGTGCCAAAATACGATTTAGGTTTAATAAAAGCTAGAAAACACTTTTTAATCAGCACTGACAAACATCCTTGAAGTTTTCTTGTTAAAAACTCACAATAATTTCACATCTCAAGAGGTCTTTCAAAGGCTAAATACCATAAGACACAGCTTCTCATTAAGACAAATCCTCAGTCGTCTTAATCCATTCTAAACTATTCCATTTCCGTCCTGTTGTATGCATTTCTCATGATAGAGCTCTCCGTTTGATTCATGCCCGCTGATATTTTATCGTACTGTTGGCACTACAGGCGGATTGTTGAGATAAAATGAACCGCGGTGCTCATCCATCACGCCCAATGGCACGCAAGTATCTGCTCTGTTTGCTGACAATGGGCCATTTTTCACAACAGCGCACTTCATTTTGTAGAAACCTCTCGAATATCATTTTTCAATATTTATTCTTCACCGAAAAACCAATCTTTCTAATGCATCATCGACACTAAACTGGCACGTTTTCTATGCATATGTAAGACGCATGGATAGTCGTACTCGTAGTGCATCTGTCATTAAAAAGATTGCTCAATTTAATTCAAAAAGAATGACGACCTTCAGATGTTGTGTCTTAAAAAAAGGGATAGCGTACCATTTCCCTTTAATGTGATTGGATTGTGAATAAGCTGACAACCCGATCAACAAAACACTTTCGAATGGATCATGGCGCATGCAGCGGACAGTTCTTTTCGATTTCTTTTCAGTCAGCGTTTTAAGGATTACTTCCGAAGAGCGCAACCTCTTTCTCTCTCCGAGGCAGAATCTTGCAAGAGTCGTCAGATTGTTACAAATGCTGTTGAAGGGGAAAGATGAAGGTTGGACGGCGGGGGGTAAGAGGGAGAATAGAAGAAGAAGAAGAGAGAGAATAAGAGAAAGTGATGATCGGGGGGATGGAGAGATGTTTGTTAGAAGGTGTGTATGTCTGTGGGGGGAAATGGGGGTGGTGTAATGTGGTTAATGTGCTGGGACATGTGTGTGTGTGATGGGGGGAGGGGCCAGTGGGGATAAGCAAGGGGGCCGGGCCTGATCAGTGAAAGGGAGGGGTGCTTGGTGGGTGTGTGAGATGGATAAATGAGCAAAGAGGCGTTATTGACGATAATTAATAGAAGTAGAAAGCGATTCATTGCCAGTCAGTCTCCATTTAGGCCCGCGCTGGACATGGACGTGTCAGCGCGCCTCGGGCCTGTCACACGGAGGACTGGCCATGAGTGTGCACAGAGATGCACAGAGACGTACAGTGACTACGGACCAAATATGACATGAGTCTTTTATTTTTGCCATAGAACATAGGGGAAAAAAAGTGATTTAAAGAAGCTCTCCTCCTCCCTCTTATACTGCATTTTTTGTATTTTATTTTGTCTAAAGGGGCTATGATATGCAAAATCAACTTATTTTTTGGGATTTCTATCATGTTCTCTCAACAAAAACAGACACAGATTTGTGTTTTGTTTCATTCACGCCTGTTCAAGTAATCCTGTATTCTCTGGCATTGCCTTTCAGAGACTTCAGAACGCTCGGCTCCACGAACCTCTGACCTCTGACCAATCAACAAGTTCTCTGCATCCAGTCTGCTCTCATTTATTTATCCAAAAACGTCTCATATTTTTAGATGAGTTTGCCGTGCTATTGACTGAATAATGAATTGTTCTCAAATATGACTTGAATCTTTTATTTTTCCATAGAATATATAAAATATACCAATAATTCATAATAGTAAGGCATAGTTTGGCTTAAAGAGGCTTACATTTCCACTGTGGTTTGTGTAAGAAAGCTAAACATACAATTACATTTGCCATTGAACCACTATTGCCATAAAGTTGGAATAATTTGGGGCGGCAGTAGCTTTAGCTTTAGCTGGTAGAGATGTTCGCCCACTAATTAGAAGGTTGGCGGTTTAATCCCCACTGTCGGCATTGCATAATGTCGTTGTGTCCTTGGGCAAGACACTACACCCACCTTGCCTGTATCAGTGTGTCAGTGTGACTGTGATTGGTGATTAAGTGTGACTGAATAATGCAGCTAAATGTAAAGCGACTTTGAGTGTTTTTAGTCACATTCCTCTTTTTATTCCTATTTACACACATCAGTTATTACCTTATTACTGAGTTACAGTTAAACCAATTCATGCTTAACAATTGTTTGACATTTCATGAGAAAAGGTAAAACATATTTTATTCCAACTTTACGGGCAACAGTGTATAGTAAAATATCTTATCTTGGTAGAGCGTCGCATATTCAGACTGACTACAGCTCGCATCAACGTTGAGGGTTTGAATACTGACTTTGATGATTTACTGAATGTCTCAACCTGCTCTTCTCTATAATATTATTTCCTGTCACTTGCCTACTGTCAAAAGAAAGCCAAAAGACTGAAAAGGCTTCAAATCTTTTCAGCAGCTATTATGTTAAAAAAGGTAGAGGAGTAAAAGCTACAGTATATAGCAGAAAGACAACTTGCAAACTTTTTGAACTTTAAATTGAGAAAGTTGCACCACTTTATTAGGAACTTCAGGAACAGTGAGTTAAGTACACAGTTCTAGGTACAGAGTGACTGGATGTCATTAAGCGGGAATCGTACAACTGGCTTCTGCTGCTGTCCCAGTTCAGAAATAAATCCAGAGCTGCACAGATAGCACTGTATTCTGCTGTTTTATGGCAAACCTGCCATGTTTGTTTGAGCTGCTTATGTCCCGCCCTTTGTTTCTCTGATTGGTTACTCATCCTGTGATTTATCTGCCCATAGAAATTAAATTTAAGTGAAGGGATTCCAGACTAACTTTTTTGTATAGGATAGGAAAAGAGTTTGTCTGCCAGGCTACAGGAATCACACAATGCCCAAAACACCTACTGCTAATGAAGGCTACCTTTTGATGAAAAGTAGTACTGGTTTAACGTTATGCCACTGTCAGCTGAAGCCACTGTCTACTCAAGTTAGCAAAAATACAGTTAGCTGTTGTGCCATCAGGATGAGCTCATCAATAAGGACAAGAACAACATTGTAAATTTGTGCCATTAAACAATCCTCTCTCCCTGGGAAGGAGCAGTGGCAGCTGTTTAAATACACACATCACTTATTTGCAGCAAACATAGCAATTTAAATGAAATTGCCTCAATAAGCTGCTAACTGTAGTTCGTGTCTGTAGTAGTTCTGTAGTACTTCCCATATGCTGGAATAATGACCCACCCAGACTGCAAATACAAATTTTAAACAAAGGAGGGGGTGACACAAGGAGATCATTTTTATTTTTTGTTTATATTGTATTTTTTCCTATGTTGTCACGTTATCTGAATACTTATTTTGCTGCGTCCCCACATGACTGCTGCGTGCCACCATGTTTGTTTTGCTCTGTGGTGGAACTTAAATGTCATGTGACTGAAAACTATGAATTAAGAGAATTCATTTTTGAACTGTACCTGATTGCAAAATACAGACTACACTTACAGAAAAAGTTACCAAAGTACTGTGGATAGCACCATTTTTTCAATTAAAAACCTACCTGTACTATTGACATGGCCTGTCCCAGGACCTGTGCTTTGCTTTGAGAGACTCACATCCACATTGCCAACGCCACAGAACCAACCTAGGCTAAACGGTCATTATAGAGGTTTAATGGTGAGGTAAAGTAACAGCAAACCATTGCAACAATGGGTGAAGGCTGCACAATTTGAAGCCTGAGTACAAAATAGGCGAAAGTGAATTCTTGTCATGAAATGCCTTCACTAAAAGCACTTCACTGGCGTCTGGATGCAACCGCTTGTCTCTGGCTTGCTTTTTAAATTCTCCAACTTGTACAGTACACATTCAAGGGTAATTGTTGACTTGTCATAATGTGTCATAGCACATCAGCCAATTCCACAAAGCACATAACACACTCGAACACACCACTGACACTGATGGCCATTGTATCAATTAACACAGCACTGCAGGCCAGTTTCTGTAGAGAGCTTATGCTGGAAGTGTGCATCTCAGCCAAGTCATTCACACTGCTTAAGACTGAATTTAACTGAACTGCATTAGTTAAATACTCTTTGTATTTATGTTGTAAAATTAGACCAATAAAATACAAAGCTCCATAGAACACAGTACAGATTTTTCAAGGTCTGTGTTTATGTAGAAACGTGAAACCCCGCCTTCTCCAGGAAGTACTCCTGCTCATTTCAAAAGCACATACACCATCACTGGACTCATTCTGATCATTTCAGCGCTGAAATTGCTGTCACTATAAAGCAGTCAGCTCAATTATCTATTTGTTAGCTTCATGTTGCTAATAGCCTATGCTAATTAGCCATGATTTCAAGCTCTGTCTATCCCCCACCTTTCAGTACAAGCACTCAGAGCACTCCTCTCATGTCTGAACTCAAATCCGCTGAACTTTTTTCACGTGTGAACAAAAAAGGAGACGATCAAGAGGCAGCAGTGTCTTTAGAGGGCTTTGGTAAGAGAAAGGCCTCAGCCCTGGGGCTTTACTGCAGCAGAGCTGATATGAACTGAGCTGAGGGACTGAGGGGGTGGAAGAGAGTCGGCCTTAAAGCAACATGCACCTAAATAAAGTGTTTTCTGCAAACTGAAAGTAACAGCAACCCAAAAGAGGACATTTTCAACACAAATTATTTTAAGTAATAAAACGGGAAATGTTTTTTGCAAATATGTCCAGTTTTATTTCAAAAAAGCCTGAAACAAGCAGCATCTTTCTTTGCAATTGCTTTGAGTGAACAAGACTGCTGGAGAAGAAGCTTGTTTTCATTTGGGATTGCATTATTGCATATTTCTGTTCATAGACAACAGCACAGCCTTTCTCTCATTAATTTAACTCAATACACTTTTTTCCCTTCTTCTTTGGTATAACCTCACCTCATTCCCAAACATCAACATATCCCTTGAAGTTATGCAATCTAGAAATATCTTGGAACTTATTCATAATGTCTTGCCTCAGATTACAAAGCTTCATGTTTTTGACAATTTTCGAATCAGAAATGATGGCAGCCTATGTTTTTTTTTATTTTTTTTTATGCCAGAACTCAAATGTCTCTGTGCCATTCTTACTGCAGTAGTCTTTTATTTGTGTTTTTAGGGTTTTGGTTACTTACTCTTTAGTCATAATGTAAGTGGAACATGGCCTCCACTTTGATAAGAGCATAAAGATGATTTTGCAATACACTTACAGACAATAAGATGGAGAAGCTTGGAGAATCTAACCTGAGATCTCCCCCAGCTCTGACAGGTCGTCCCCAGGTTCACCATTTGTGTCAGAGCTTAGAGAGTGCTGGACCATCATCTTCTGCCTTATCTGCAGTTCTAGATGCACAGGTACAGCTGAGGACACTAAAAGATCAAATAGTGTGTAATATGTTTGTCTCATACTGTTATTTTTGCAGTTTGTCTTGGGGAAAATAAAAGGAAGACCAAAACTGGTTGTTGCAGTCTGCGTAGTCTATTAAGTAATAAAAGTTCTAGCTCTGACACAACTTTTCATATATGTCTGATCTGTACGTCACTGGAGGCACCATAATGAAGGCTCTTTAGCGTTACACGACACTTTGTGGGTGATAAATGATCGTCAGACATTTTGATTGGCTGGACGTGACCGACAGAAATTGGCTGACGTAAAATAAAGAGGTGCCAACCATTTTGTATGACAGCACAGCATATACTTTCTGATTATACATTCACTCTGTAAAGTTTAAAAAGTAGTGTTTTTGACGTGGGTGTTAATGCTTGCCTCACAACCAGATGCCAGTAGTAGAAGAATTTGCTGTGAACAGTTAAATTCAGTTTTATTTCTATTGCTCAAAGGGCTTACAAGTAATTAGGCACACAATTAAACATAAACACAGAATTAAACATAAACAATAACTAAACTTAACAGTCCCAGGACGTCCCCTGTCCTTCGACCCACCTTCTTGGTAAGGAAAAACTCCCAAAAAAACCCAGCTGTGGCATGGGGGGAAAGAAGAAACCTTATGGAGATCACATTAAAGGAGCTTTATTTATTGTACAATTACATTTAAACCAGAGAGTTTGAGGTGGATAGTTTTTTTATTTTGAGCTGTTTTATGGACATCCAAAAAGAGTCACAGTGATACAAGTATGCTGTCATGTGATAATACTGTAGTTAATGTGGCAATAGCAGAAACTATACCAAGATACCGAGCTGTCCTCATGCCATATGTGTACATCGCAGGTCTGACTCAACAGCTCTTTGCATTTATTCAAACACATCCACGCATGTGATTTGCGAGCATCCACGTCACTTGCGTCACTGTAATTGTGGCCTTTTAGCGTCATGTGACATTTTATTTGAAAGATAAAGCAGAAGTGCTTATGTGGCCCACGCGAGACACAGGGATTGACTGGCGGAAAATGAAAATGCTCCACCTGATTTCCATGCTAACACCTGTCAGAGTATGACAAGCCATTAGTACAGAAACACACATAAGCCTACTGTACTGCCGTGTGACTCTGCCTTATCACTCACTCTGAGGAGGATATTTAAGCTATTTTTACACATACGAATTACATATTATAAATATCCAGAAATCACTATGAGCTTTAACGGTTAACCACCCCAAACATTTGATTTCTTTCAGTTAATTTCATATTTTGGTGGTATATTATGATTATATTCATAAGGTCAAATAAAAAATAAAATGTACCTGTTCTGAGTGAAAAAATCTCAAGTAAAAGCATTTTCAACCTTGGTTCAAGGTGGATGCATGCTCACCTCACCACCAGACTCTCATACAGCAGTAGTTTCTGTTCTACTTTCCATACTACTTTGTAAACTTTTACTAAAGCGGGAGGCCTACTGGATAGAAACTCTGCAAACAGTCACTTCTAAGGGTCTCAGTGGTGAACTACACATATTCCTTTAATTTTTGTTGTATTATATCTCATACAGACGTATGCACAAGTGATAGTATTTCTCCTCTGTCTCGATTCTGTAGAAATGTAAACAGTATATATAAGAAGGTTCTGAAATGTCCACATGTTGTCTATATCCATTTCACATAACACTATATTGCCAAAAGTACTTGCCACTTCCTAATTAAAGATGGCTCCTAGCACTGCACATCCTTTTGCCTGAGGAGGCCCAGTGCCAAAACCTTGCTCTGTTTTATATTTGAGTAAATCCCAATGTTGCAAGTTACAGTGTGCAGAAATTGTTCTTCTTACATAAACCTTTACTATAAAGTCTTGTAATTCTTTATTTCCTTTTACTTCTACTTGAGTCTTAATATTGAAAAAATTAACTCTAGTTTATATATTATTTTAGCCTTCTTTTCTTTCAGGTTTATTAGATAGGACAGCTGAGTAATGATAGGAAATCATAGAGCGAGCAGAGAGAGACATCTGTCGGAGTTCGGAGTCAAACCCACGATGCAGAGGCAGGCTGTAGTTGCCCTGCAGAGCGCCACAGCTCTACAAACTGAGCTATACTTTCATAGTTCTCTTTTCTACTTATTTTGAGTATTTCTTTGACATTTATTCAAAAGTGAGGGACTGAGAAATACAAACCTTTACTCCTTGAGAATAAGTGAACTCACCAAACAATCTTTTTTTTGCTTTGAGTTATTTTCTAAAGTTCCCAAAAGAGCTGCTGTTATATTTTGTATTTTGATAATAAAACATGTTGACAGGGTAATGAACAACAATAGTTTTCCACTTCAGGATCCTTGGAGTTGCAGACTTGAACACACTTTTAGGGCAGGAGGTGATGACAAGCAAGGATCCCCATCGCATTTGGAAAACAGCCCATGCCTATACTGTCCTCTTGTCATCGTCACGTATGTTCAAGTTTATCCGGTGTGTTTGATTTGTGAGCTTTTCCGCGTCGCTTGTGTCGCCGTAATCGTGGCCTCTTAGCGTTACATGACACTTTATGTGGGCGATAAACCACGACTGCGCCAGACTTTAGACACTTTGATCAGCCGTACATGAGCGACGGAGATTGACTGGCGTAAAAATGAAGACGTGCCACCTGATCTACATCATAACACTTGTCAGAGTACGCCACTGCACGGCACAAACGCACACACACACACCTACTGTACGCAGAGCCGCCTTATCGCTCACTTTGTTCGCCGTAGGAAGGATATTAAGGCAGGATTTATTCCCGTCACACTGAGGGGGAGACCATACATTACACCAACTCCTCTTGGGTGTGGCACATGGCATTGATATGTGTGTGAAATAATGCGCGCAGCAGCTCAGTGGTCGCGCTCAGCTCCCTCTGCTCCTCATATATAAACCTTCAGGCGTGGCGTGGCGATAAATCACACGGCTAACAGAGCATAAGGGCCCCGTCGCCTGTGAAGAGATAGGCCTTTCATGAATATATATGAAAAAAGAAAGAAGCTCACGTTTGGGTGTCTTTGCCAAATGGCCATGGCGAGCCCCGTTCCTCCTTGACGTGCCTGAAGATTGAGTGATTATGTGTCGTGTCGACGGTGGCACGCCCGCTGCCTGACAGTGGATATAGGCATGGAGATAAAAACACACATAAGCCGAGACTTCCACTTGACAGGAACGGCCCCAGTGTCCGAGGTCTGCTAATACTGGAGAAGTCTACAGTAAAGAACAACATTAGGTGCAATATGTAGATGTGAGGAGATCAAATGTATAGGCTTTTCTTTGCTTTACCTGACCTGGTGATTTATGAGCTGGCTCCCAGTAGAGGTGAAGTAAGATGGAGTGGAAGACGGCGCAATGAATCTAGTACTGCTCCAAGACAAAATTCACCTTTTTGACCTGTACTATTTAGATTTTGTAAAAGGCATCTGAATTTCTTGTTACTTTTACAGAGAAGGAAAACACTGTAATGGTGAATGGACAAATGGCAAACTTTTGATGATGAAGAAAAAGGAATTGATGTCAAGTAATTCCACATCTTGCCAAATAAGTCTTATTGTTAAACTGGCTTTATTATGCAAAGTTGACTTTTCTGAGATTATAATGTTCCCTCATCAGAAACCTGAAGTTGTGTTTTGCTTCATTCACATCTCTTTGAGTAATCCTGTAGTCTCTGGTGCTGAGTTTCTGAGGCCACAAAGCGATCGGTTGTACAAAACTCCGCCTCTCCCACGAACCCCCGCCTACTCCAGGAAGCACTGACCAATCAACCAGCCCTCTGCATCCAGTCTGCTCTCATTCATTTATCTAAAAAATCACACATACATCTCTGTTTCCTCTGATTCCTCATATTTTGTTTTGTCGGAAAATGGCATCATACAAAAAGTTTAAGGAAGTGCCTTTTTTCTTTGATTGTGTTTGAAAGACTGCAGCACTTTTACAGCATCCATTTTAGTAAAAAATGCATCAAATAAAAAAAGGTAAGCCTTTTTTCTTCTATCTTTGAGTAAAGTTTTAGACCAGTAGTTCTCAAACTTCTCACCTCAGTGCCACCTCAGAAAATATTTGGCTCACCAGGTACCATCTTTAAACGATTAAACTACCTTACAGAGTTAAGGTAGTTTCATCGATTAGACCAGGTTTATTTTTTTTTTATTTGTGCTGGATTAGTCCTTGCTTAGACCTTGTTTAGTCCTGTTTTAGACCTGGTTTAGTCCTTTTTTAGGCCTTGTTTAGTCCTGGATTAGACCTGGTTTAGTTTGATTTTGTCCTCAATTTGTCCTGGATTAGACCTTGTTTAGTTCTGGATCAGACCTGGTTTCATGTTGGTTTAGTCCTGGATTACTCCTTGTTTAGTCTTATTTTAATCCTAGTTTAGAGCTTCTTTTGTTCTTATAATGCATTTTCTGTTAATCTCTATGTTATCCCTACCTGGATTAGTCTAGATTTAGGCTCATTTTATCCCATTAAAGACAATACTTGGAGAGCCAAATATTTCTGAGGTGGTACTTGGTCTGAAAAGTTTGGGAACCACTGCCATTGATCACTCATTTTACGGAGATCGACCCATATGCGCAGACATGAACTTGACACACATAATCCAAAGACAATGGGTGAGGAAAAAGCCACTGGAGAAGCGAGTCCGCCTCTGGGCCACTCTCACACACCCACACTGAGTTCACTCCCGTACCCCAGCTGCTGTCTGGGACCGTCCCGCATCATCCATCTTGGAGCAGATCAGCCCCGGTGACAGATTACTCCAGAGAGCGCCAATCGAAGGCCCCGCTCGTCCCAGTTAGCCCGCTCGCAGCATGGGAGCTAATAGCCAAATTGTTGACCCCCGGACCACAGCACAGCCGACGACCTCTGACCCGGCGGTGCTGACGCTGTCGCTTCTCGCTCGTGCGCTCAGGAGGACTGAATGGGGATTTTAAAGACACGTTTTCAACAACATAAAGGTGATTGATGTGTTTGGTGTAGCAAAAGCACTGTCGAGGATGAAATGTGGAGCTGGTCCCATTAGAGACAAACTGCACACACACAGGTTTGGGACCGCTCCAGGTTTGTCTGTGGCCTCTGCAGAAATCACATTTCAATTCATCTCATCTCTGGACAGATGTGACCAATGTGACTATTTGCACCTGGTATTCCCATGGGTCCACTTCTGCATTAATTTGACTGTTTCTTCATGCTTAAAGCTCATATTTGATGCTTTTTCTGGCTTTTTGAAATTGTTTTGGACACCTTTACATTAGTATTTCACATTTTTTATGTACTATATATGTATGAAAAATGTCTTCTGTCTGGAAGCTGTTAAATTTCCAAAAGTAAATTATACTCTATTCCGAGTGTATATGGTCCTTATCTATATAATGTTAAATTTAACCACTCTTTAGTGTTAAAATTTAAATAAAAAATAAACACAGCCCAATGACACTGGTGAGCAATGCCACACATGACCTGACTTCTTAAAGATACAAAGGAGTACATTTTAATTCACTCACTCCCATCTCTGAAGGTGCAGCTTTTAAAAAAATTTGTATTTCTTGATCCTCATCTTGTGAACATTGCATTGCTGCTTTCACAGTTAAAGCTTATTGTTCAGAAGAGATATTTAATCAAGTTCAAAAAGTTCCAAACATTGTGTTCCTGTCTCAGAGTGACACACATGACGAACTTACATTTCTTTTAAAACTAAAATGTTTCTACAGAGAGAGAGAGAATTCAACACTAGATAAAGACCATATAAAGTCTGACAGAGAGTCTTGAAATTTTATTGTGTACTTTCAGTTTGCCAGACAACGCTTAGATTAGAACATAAAATTGTTATTTAGCATGGCTATTTGCAACATTACGCTATCAGATTGATAAATGAGCTGACTGCTTTGTAGTGACGCCAATTTAAGAGCTGAAATTTGTCAGAATGAGTGGTGTAAGGGCTTTAGAAACGCACAGGAGCACTTGCGTAGAGCTGTGAGGCCGAGTATTCTCCAGAAAGGACAGGCTCAGCAAACAGAATTACTAAAACAAGCATGAATAAAATGAAATACTCCAGGTATATTTCAGAGGGGAAAACATTATAACGTGATTAAAAGCTGAGCAAGTTGTCTGATTGGTTAAAAGCCCCAATGGTAATGGTAATGGTAATAAAAATTATTCTAGGAAAAAAAAATACAACTGAACATTTTTTCCTTGCACCATGTATTATGTGAACTGTGAGCTTTCAAACTATTCTCCTTCTTAAGTCTTGACTCTTTTTTCATGCTTAATATGAAAACCATACAATAATTTGATTGGTTAAAAGCACAAGTAATCATTGGGACAGCGTTCAAATGTCTTTTTTCTTTTACTCCATTTACACAGTATTGCATTTCCCCCAAATTGAAGTTTCATGTTGCTTTTATTAACACGAGGATGTCATTTTCATTTTCAATTCTTGCAGAGGAAATGTTTTAGTTTTATTCTGTTTCCTGCTCCGTCCATGTGTAAATTATGAAAATGGATTCTTTAGTGAAAAGCATGAAAATGCAGCTGAGTCAAAGAAAGTAAACTTCATTTGAAAGTACTTTCTTCTGTACATGTTTATGCATCTTACACACTGCTTTAATAAATTCTGTTATTAAGAGATAATGTAGGCTACTCCTTTGAGTGGTTTTTTGCCTGTAATTTGCCACTCCTAGACCTTTTCACACCTTTCCAGTCTGTCAGGACTCATTAGGGCTGTCTGGATTTTTGTGTAAAATCTCAAAGGAGGCTAAGGAAGATGGTTTGGCAAAAACAACACACAATTACTGTTATACCTTTTGTTCTATAAGAGAAAAACTTTAACACACATTGCACACTCTTAGATTTGTCAAAGGTGCAAGCTCCCATCCTTGATTCCTGCCATCTTTGCATACGAGTTAGAGGAGGTTGTGATATGAAGGACACTGGATCACATGACCAGAAGCTCCCATAAGCCTCTTTAACCACGGATGCCACTTCAGCAACTTTCACCAAAGGAGGCTGCCACTCCTCCCGCCAGTGAGTCTTTCATTTGGAGAAATGTCAAGGAAACGAGGATCCTTTGCAGCTCTCCAGAACTCAGTGCAATAGAAAAGTCCATCCTCCACCTATTCAAAGATGTTCATATGAAACGAAGGACTGATGGTGACGCCTAACAAAAGATCCTGTAGCATAATGGCGTAACAAAAAAACCTGTTACAATACAATGTTAACAAAAAACAGAATCAAGGTGATATTTCTTTGCATTTTCTTCCAGGAGACAATATTTCAGCTAATAAGAATCTACCATGAGGCGTGTCCAGAAAGTAATAGGAATTTTTCTAACTTTTTATAAGTAAACTTTATCTCCTTCAAAGTCTGCACCTTAAAATGCGCCCATTTTTTAATTCTTCACCTCTGCATGTCTTTCTGTTGGGCATTATCCACACAACTAAGCTGCATCTTCTTCACAGGGACAACCGTTTTTCCTAAACTTTGATCTCTCACTACAACATTGTCATAGTCACTTTGGCTATCAGACAGTGTTCGATGGCCCACTACCTCTACTTAGCTCCTTGCAGCATTTTTATATTCCCAAATGATGAGTGGTTTGAAAGGAGACCATTTTGGTATTATGGACAATATCCAGAGAACCAATGTGCAGGGTTTGAATACTGTCCTACATAAAGACCTTCAGTGATGCTATGTGTTTTTACTTTAAATGGTTTGATTGGTTGTCTGCTTACGTAAAATGCATTTAGTGTGAATAACGTGCTGTGAAGACTGGAACAAACAGCAGGAAATCTCATGTGTTATGTACATGGGCAGACTTTGAAGCATACCATGTTCATCTGTAAATCCTTTTCTGTAAAATGATAAAAAAAACACATTGTGAGGCAGTAAAGCGGTGAACACTGTCGCCTCACTGCAAGAAAATCACAGGTTCAAATCCCAAACAGTATTTCTGTATAGAGCTTGCATGTTCTCCCTGTGTCTTGGTGGGTTTCCTTTGCTGCTACGGTTTCCTCCATCAGCTTAAAACATGCACAACAGGCTAATCCTCCAGCTAGGTGCTCCTGACCAGGATCCTGGCTCAAGATCTGGAGAAGTATCACCCACTGCTCCTGACAGATTGCCCCAGCGGCACTGAAGGATGGGTCAAACACAGAAAACAAATTTCCCCACAGATGCAATAAAGTCTACTTTAACCTTAACATATTGTCATTGCTTTCCAGACACACCTTGTATGTACACTTAACAGCAGCGCACTGTATACTCCAATGACATTGCACCATATTGTATTCCATGTGGAGCGTCTGGGAATGTCTCTTTCTCTCCATTTTCCCATGTGCGTTTCAAAACAGAAGCTGATTGTAGAAAATGTAAGTGCAGCACGTTTCCATTAACTGCCATAGACTGCAATAAATAGGATACTAATGCACCGTGTTGGCTAATGCGCTTGGCCTCTCTGGATCACCAGAAGGAACCATATGAGAGGAAGACATTTGACAAGTCTAAGTCCAAACATGTTATTGGAGCCTTGCATTAATACGGAACAACTTATGCAGCACATTGCCGACAAAAAAATGCTGATAATGACATTGTACAATAAGCCGTTCATCTGTTCGGTCGTCCACCTGCCTTTCACTCAAGGGGAAAGGCACCAAACCAGATTACAAAGCACTTCGCTGCATTATCCTCCAGCCCAACCACTCAACACCACCTCCTCCCCCTCCCCCCAGCCTCTTCTCTCTCCCACTTCTATATTACTTCCTTGCACCTCCATTTTCTATGCTTCAATCAGTCCATTCCATCATCTTTTCTATTCTTTTTCAGGCTTGATTATCCACATTTTTCTGTTTTTTCTTTTCTTTCTTCCATGGAACTACTTATTGACTATTTTCTTCAGGCATTTCTTCCGGCGTCTCGGACTTCTGATCCCCGCACACTTTTCATTTGAAATCAATAGTTTCATTATTTCACTCTGAATTCTGTTCTGTCATCTCAGGCTCCATTTCCATCTCTGGACATTGATTGGTGCGGCGGCCATCTTTCTCCTTGCACTTCCTGTCACCTCCGATCTCTCCATTCCTCTGCGCGCACAGAAGTTTCCTGTGTGATATTATGCTGTATCTCAGGCTTTTGTAATGGCTCCAGATCAATCAGACAATAATCACCTCATCCTTCATTCACTGGGCACTATTTCACATAACTGTGCCTTTCTTTTGTCATGAGCTTCTATTCATTCCTTTGAAAAGGCTCAACCAAGGGACAGTCACATAACCTTGTGTCATCAGCCTTAAATACATACTTTCAAAGCTTTATTTATTAAGTCCTGGAAGAATTAATGACTAAAATACTGCATCCTGACTCTAGATCGCAGATAGTGTTTTCTGCAATAGGTTTCGTGCACATTATTGCTGAACAACAGGTTTTAATAGTAACATTGGGAAAGCGCGTATTACCAATCAGAAGTAAAGTAAGTATAAATGTGGTATTAAAAGTAAATAGCAGAGATTTTTTTTCTATTTATAAATAATCTATGATATATATTTTGGATATTGCCTCACGTTACATTATCCTGGCCAGCCAGATTACTAGCTTTTCTGTTTCTCTACAAAAGAATTAAGTGTGCTTATGTACCGCTTAGTTTGAGTTTGATTTCCAAAAAGTAGAGCTAACAGAGGCAGAGTAACCAATCAGAGAAGCAAAGCACTGACAAGTATCAACAAACATGGCAGTGTGGGAGAGATTTTTGCTATAAAAACAGCAGAGGATGCTGTATTATGAGCAACTCCAGACTTTAACACATTAGTATTATGTGTTATGTAGTATTATGATAAATTGATTACAGAAAAATAATGCATTCAAAAAATGAACGCATTTAATTGCACTTCTCTATGGCAGCGCGCCCCCAACATATTTTCTCTCCTTTTCTCTTACTTCACAAACATTTATGACTTCTTTAAGGAGCCGATCATCGTAGCTCTACATCGTTCTCACAGGTGACTGACGCTATTTGATAAAAATGCAATCCATTGCAATTAATTAATTACAAAGTCTCTAATTAGATTACTTTTTAAATCACCTCCCACCACTAATGTCTGAACGCAGACAGCAGCAAAATGTTCCAAATCAAACTTTGGAAATGACTCTTGATAGCAGAGGATCCAGACCTTCCTCCGTTCACAAAGATGGCACTGGCATTACTTTATCCTACATTTTTACACAGCTATGACTAAAAAAAGGCTATTGCACATGAAGATAACCAAAATAAAAATAAAATATATTCATAAAAAACCTAACACTCTTCTTCTGTCAAATGTTATATATTATAGCAGAAATTACTAGTTAAATTTGTCGTTATTTCAACTGGAGGTGCTCTACCCTCCTCCTCTGTGGAATAAAAAATGTTAAGACAGACAGGAAGTGCAAGTATTTGTGGGCCAAATAAATAATTAAAACAAAGCTATATCTTTTTTTCTTCTCAGGCTTCTGAATGCATCCAATGCCACACAAAATCCATTACCAGTTGGAAGAAACAAAACTTTTACTTCAAAATTGATTTTACTTTATTTAAAAATGTATGAAAACTAAATAAAACTTGTGTAACATACAAGTAATTTTGTACAATATTTTATTGATTATTAGCATCACTATTTGTGACAAGCATGGTATGATCTGACTGTTTTTGGGGGAGTAAATCACTTCTGATACAACAATAATCAGTTTGCCATCTCCCACAGCTTCAGGGGCCAACAGTAAGTTTACACTGACTGTAACTAGTCCACCGCTCTTGTATTGGTTTGACCTGCTTATGCTTAATTGGCCGATTTTTTGGTCACATGGGCATTTAAAAAATGGTGTCATTATCCTTGAACCCCAGGCACTTTTACAATAAAATCAAGACCTTTTTGGTTCAAATAAGAGAAGAGGTACTTTATTTATTCCACACAAGGGAAATTCAACAGCAAATGATAAGCAATAGCACTTTGGAGAATTATACACGTGAACAAATGAAAGTTGTACCCACAAACATAAAGACAGCTGTACAGTGTTGTAGGAGGCCACGAGGTAAGCTCTTTAATGGTCAAGGGTGTTTTGTCCATTTTCCCAGAATTTGTAGATTTTGGGATGTCACAAATGACTCCAGAACTTTTGCAGCAAGCCACTAAGAAAAATGCTTCAGTGGCACCAGGTTTGAGGTTGTTTTTAGTAGACGTAATATCAGTATCGCACACTGAAAGGAGAAAAATAGGGCAAGGTATGAGCCAATGTGGAGCTGCCACGTCCATTCACTTTTTCAGAAACATGTTGGCACTGTGATGGATCGTTTGTGAAGATCTAAGAGGGGGTTCTTTTGGAGTGAACCGGATAACTCCTGAAGATGAAGAGCCGCATTTTCAGTTTGTTCTGCTCAGTTCTGCTAAAAATCTGTGCAAGCAGCCCAGAATTTTATTTTGATGGGCACACCATGCAGCCAATCACATGTGAGGACAGACTGGGAAAATGTGAAAGAAAGGAGGTGGGCTCCGAAGACAGAGATTTTGATTTTACTGGAGACAGCAAAAGTTAATTCAGAATTTTGTAACTGTATTTTGTGCTTGCAAGTTGCATAAAAATAAGACTTTTATCAAAAACCCTGCTTAAAAATGGTTTACTAACACACAAAACATTCATAATCACTAATGGGCCTAAATAAAATGCTCTGGGTGATAAGAGCTAAGAGTTCTTCTAAGCGAGGAGAGCCAAAAGAACTGGATCTTTGAAAAGAGCCAGAGTTGCCTCCATGTTTATGTTCAATAATATGATAATGGACAGGATTTATATTGCGCTTTACAAGCTTCTCAAAGCGCTTTACAATTTACTCCTCAGTCACACTTGGCCGTCCTGGGGCAGACTGACAGAAGTGTGGCTGCCAATCTCCGCCTCCAACCACCTCCAAACACAATCACACTGACACATTCATACAGAGGCAAGGTGGGTGAAGTGTCTTGCCCAAGGACACAAAGGCAGTATGTGATGCCGGTAGCGGGGATTGAAATGCCAGCCTTTAGTGGATTTAGTGGATTAGTGGGCAAACGTCTCTACCACTGCAACATGAGATTTTCTACAATGATTAACGTTTGATCAAAAAGCTTTTCTGTGCATTAACAGTAGGAGCTGACATTGAACTGGCTCTTACAAACTAGAGGTTCACAACTTATAGTCCACACACCAAAATATAAAAAATTCAATGCATGTATAAATAAATAATGTGAGTAACTGAGAATGCAGCTTTTGGTTCTGCTACGAGCCTTTATATTGTGTAGTCGTGGATCTTTTACACACAAAGTTAGGTCACAGTTGTGTTGAGCGTTTTGAAATACGGATGTTCTCACTCTCATGCCATCTGCGTCCTGTCCTTCATCCTCTCATCCTCTTCATCCTCTCACCCTCTCCATTTTTCATCTTCAGGCTTTTGCAGTCTCCACAGTTTTCCACCATCCTCTCTCTCTCTCTCTCAACCCTTCAACCTCATATCATCATCATCATCATCATCATCATGTGCTCCCTCCATCCTCCTCCTCCTCCTCCTACCAGGGTCGCCGTGGCAACCCCTCAAACACTGTTGCTGTGGCAGCCCTATCAGCTAATTGAAGCAATTACAAGTCTGCACAGCTGTGGTGTACCGGAGACCTCCTTCCCCCTCACTTCTCCTCTCTCTCAGTCGCTCCATCTTCTTCTTTTCCTCTTCCTCCCCTCCCCCCTTTGCTCTTCCTCCTTCTCCATCCCTCTCCCCCCTCCCCCAGCCACTCCGAGGTGCACCTTCCTCCAACATTTCCTGTCCTGTGACCACTTCCTTTCATGGACATGGCTTTAATGCTCAGTAAGAGGTTAGGTCTGCAGCCACACAGTAGTTCTTATAGGGCTGGACTATAGTGGACTGTGTAGTGGACTCAATTAGTGAGTGGTTTCAGAGATGACAGAACTTTTTTTTTTTGTCTGCCATGAATCATGTGACAATATGGAGCCAAGCCAAACATCCTTAGCATAGTCTTTCAACTTTAGGAAATATAAATAATGCATAAAGAATAACAATACGTCTATTACTGAGCTGCTCTTTGCACATATTTACTAAAAAGTTATTGTGTGTCCTGATCTTTCAAAGAGGGGAAGCTCCTGGGCTAATTAAAACGCTAGTTTCTCTACAACGCTGAAAGTTGAATTAACAAATGAACTAACCAAAGTTAAACAAAGTACAAACTCAACAGCGCTAAGTTTGGCCTTGTTTATTTAGAGTGTAGGTATGTAAACGGTGAAAATGACCAAGTCTGAGCTGCTCTGAAGTGAGAGGAGGATCGCGCTGGAGAACCAGACTAAACAGATGATTAATGAACAACGTACTCACAAAATTAAATGCATTCTAGCACACTTTTAATGTTATTTATTGTCTAATTTTATGAAATTCAACAGTGCCTATTTAACCATTTATTTTATGATATTTTAGGGAAAGTTCACCTTCCCTTGCAGTCACTGTTAACCTTTCCTTTTCCAGCTGTCTTCGCAGTGACAAACCAATCCTCAGCTGTTTGTAGAAAACTGGCTGAGATTCATGTGACGCTGTCTTTTTCTGATTAATTGAATATTTTTCAAACTGTGCAAGTTTATTTTGGGCATTTGAACTAAGGGTGGTCGATACTGCAACTTTTTTTTTTTTACTAATTTGATACCAGGTCAGTATCGTGATAGCGATACCAAAAGTTTGTGCGAATTCACTGCATGATTAGCAGCAGTGCCAGTCCTGTACATTTGGGGGCCCTCTCAGTCATTTTTGAAACCATTTAAATTGTACTATATGATATTTTAATTTTATTTTAATTAAACACTGACTGCCTTCTTTTTTAAAGGGATGAGTGCATGAATTAATATATACAGACTGCACTGGACCGCACTTTCAGATAGACCCTCATCAAAAATGACGAGGAATTGCAAGCAGAATATTATTACCAGAACATTAATCAAATAAGCAATTAATCCTTAAGGCTTGGGGCCCTCTAAATGTCTGTGGGGCCCTATGCAGCTGCTTAGTTTGCCCAAATAGCAGTGTAAATCATGTTATCCCTGTACATTTTGTAGATCACAAATACTGTTTGTTAGGGTTGCCTTCCACTGTTAATACCCAAGGGTTTCCAGTGTTAGGAAATTTATCAAAGTTAGGCAAATGGAAACATATTTTATTAACATAAAATCTGCATATAAGAAAAGAAAAAAAAATCTAATCCACACTGACCACAAGAATGAATAAAACAATACTTTAGCTGCCCAGGGTAAAACACTTATACTACTTGACCACTTTCAGCAAATCATTATGTGCTCTCTTTCTTACGCAGGATGCACTGTGGGAAACTAGAGTATGGACAATGACACAATCACTGTGTATAGGGTACAGTATATAATAGGGGCAATTTAAGTTTACACATTCACCTACACACGCATGTCTTTGGACGGTGGGAGAAAACCGAAGCACAGAGAGAGCCCACAATAAACATGGACTGTAAAATGTTCAATTGTACTTCAGCAAAATGTATAATCATAGCTTTATGTGTACAGGACGTCTTATATAACTCTTATAACCCCAATTTTAAAAGTTACGTACTGTTAAATGTCCCCGTCACAAAACATCATAACAAATGTATGCATTAATATTTTTTCTACTTTTTTTTGCATAAATCTTTCAATCAGCTGACCATAAATACCAAATATTTAATAATTTTCTACATGTTAATCCCTTTAATGCCAGTGTATATAAAAGCATCTAAATTTTTAAATAAAACAGACACACAAAAAATATATTTTTTAAATTCTCATAATATTACCAACAGCATTTATTTTTAGGATTTTTTTTTCTTGTGTTATGTAGAATCTAAAAATAACTGCCCTTAAAAAAAATCCACTTTGCATTGAGAATACTGAAAATATTTTAGTTTTTGTGTCTGTTTTTTTATTTTAAGAAATTAGATGCTATTATATACACTGGCATAAAAAGGGTAAAAGTTCTGAAAATAATTCAATATTTGGTATTTATGGTGAGGGCAGAAGCTGGTTAAAAGACATATGCCAAAAAAAAAAAAGTAGATTTTGTGTAAAAATGACTTAATATTAGATTTTCTAAACACAAATCTAATATTGTCATTTTTACACTTTCCAACAAATTTTTTTTATCTAGTTCCTGTTTAGTGACAAAATGTCCTCATCAACAAATCATAAAAAAAAAAAATCTACTTTTTTTTTTGTGTGTGTTTAGAAAATCCAAAATAAAATACACACCTGAGCCATAGAACAAGTTAGAACAACTGCAAAATTATCAAAAAATAATAAAATTTTAAAATGACACTTTTCTCCTCGTTGGGGCACAGGGATTGATGGGAAACATGTCCCTGCTGGGCTACCATAGCTGTTCACATGCTCCACAATGCAGTATTTACGCTGTTAATGGATTTACCTACACTTCCCTCTAAGATTGATTTTAAACAGAAGTCTCACCTTTTTATTCTCCTGTAATCTGTTTAACAGCCACGCAAACATCGCTAATGCTGTTAGTAAATGGCACTGTGTTCAGGAATCTATAAAAAGGATTATACCCTGTGGAAAAAATATAGTTAATTTACTTTATTTATATAGCTCCATGTCAGAAAACAGCAGTTTCCTCAGGAGGGCTTATCATAATAAATAAATGCAAATAAATGTATATATGGGGAACACTTAAAGCTAAAATGCAGATTTTATACAAAGGAATTAGCAGGGCCAATACAGCGGCTGGGTATAACGCTGGAGGGTGTTGGGCTGGAAAATAAAATAAAATACTGTTGGAAAAAACATTTAATGAAGAGGTAACATAAAAAAAAAAAGGCCAGTCGTGCTTTTATCGAAGAGGGTCTCCAAAGATTCCTTTTTAGTTGAGCGAAAATTAATATTCATATTCATTTTTGCACAGCGTTTTATGTCAGCTTCCCTTCCTGATGCAAGCTTTTATAGGAAATTTATCCGGGCTTGGGACTGGGACAAAAAGCGCACACTGGCTGGTGACCTCTTAGCTATAGATTTAAAATAAGAAAACAATTTGATATGAAAACTATGCTATGAAACAGCAAACTTAAAATCATGACAGAGGCAGACTAAAATAACATTAAACATCTTTTAGATTGGAGACTGTGTAATCATATAGTATAGGAAATTGTTTGAGTTTTACATTTTTAATTAAAAAGTAGCTGTCCTGCTGTTGGGGAGTGGTGGGGTTAAAAATGTTTTAGGTCAGTGGTTCAAGTTCTTTTTGCAATTCAAATCCAGATTTAGTTTAGAAACTGTTTTATTCCTGCTTTAGTTGGGGTCAGTCCTGGTTTAGACCTGGTTTAGACCTGGTTTAGCCTTGGCCTAGTTGTGTTTTAGTCCTTAATCTAGTTTAATCTTATATTAGTCATGAATTTGTCCTGGTTTAGTTCTGGTTGAGACTTAGTTTAGTTTTGGTTTAGTCCTGGTTTAGACCTGGTTTAATCCTGGTTTAGTTTTATATTCCTTAATACTAGTTTAATCCAATATTAGTCCTGGTTTAGTCCTGCTTTAATCCTAGTTTAGACCTGGTTTAGTCCTATTTAAGTCCAGTTTAGACCTGGTTCCTGGTTTAGTCCTGGTTTAATCCTGCTTTAGACCTGATTTAGTCCTGGTTTAGTCTTAGTTTAGTCTTGTTTAGTCCTTATACTAGTTTAATCTCATATTAATCCTGGAATTATCTTGATTTAGTCCTATTTAAGTCCAGTTTAGACCTGGTTCCTGGTTTAGTCCTGGTTTAATCCTGCTTTAGACCTGATTTAGTCCTGGTTTAGTCTTAGTTTAGTCTTGTTTAGTCCTTATACTAGTTTAATCTCATATTAATCCTGGAATTATCTTGATTTAGTCCTATTTAAGTCCAGTTTAGACCTGGTTCCTGGTTTAGTCCTGGTTTAATCCTGCTTTGGACCTGATTTAGACCTGATTTAGTCCTGGTTTAGTCTTAGTTTAGTCTTGTTTAGTCCTTATACTAGTTTAATCCTATATTAATCCTGGTTTATTTCTGGTTTAGTGTTAGCACTGCAGTAAAAATGAATATCAGCTTTAGTTAAAATGACTAGAATTCAGATTAATCAATTAAATCAAATCATTTAATCTTGATTTGAGTATTTTTTTTCCCTTAAATTGGAATTATTTACTAACATGGCTGATTTTTTGCAGTGAGTTTAGTCTTTATACTAGTTTAATCCTGTACTAATCCTGGTTTCATGGTGTTTTTGTCCTTGTTAAGTAGTAAAGTAAGATAAAAGCAGGTGCACACACACACAGTGCACACTTCTTCTCTGTACTCTCCTCAGTGATGGCGCTGCTGCAGGTGTTTCCCCTCCTGATGCTTTTCTCTCTACACTCGCGGCTTTTCCCTGCACCGCCTCCAGAGACCGCGTTTACAGAAAGCAGAGGAGGAGGAGGAGGTGAGGGGGCTGCCACAACACAAGCGCACTCAAATTAAAGCGCGCCCGTTCCGCTCTGGACACGCGGGCGACTCTGCGTTCCCTGGTGGGTGCTGCTCGAGCGCCGCCGCCGCCACTGAGGGCCTTGTGATTTTCAAAATGGTTTATGTTTGCGGGGTATTTGACTATGCAAATGCTCAGGTTTATTAAAATAAGTTGCCCCACGCCCCATGGTTTTTAGTACACGTAATAAATATTGGTTTAGTTGCTGAGAGGAGCTCATGTGATCATCTTTCATCCTGCCTTAGTGTAAAGCACAGGAGGAGGAATCAATTAAAATAAAACAAATGCACACGTCTGCTGACAGAGAGGCGCCGCAGATGGTAAATACCACTTTATAACCTTTTCATTTCGTCATAAATCATAATATAAACCAGGCCTCCCACTTTCTATATGTCTTTACTTAAAATCATGTGTTCTTCTTCTTTTTTTTTTTCCTTTTGTCTTGTGTAGCTTTAACCTTTCAACAAAAATAAAATTCAAATGAAATTGAAATCGTGTTCGTACTGTTAAGCACGTAAAATGCACTTTTCATTTTGTAGCTATAAGAAATATATAAATCATGATTTTGTTGTACTTTCATCGAGCAATTTTTTTCATCTACCTCTGGCCTAAATATTGATATTAAATATTTATTATTTTATTAAGAATTTTAACCCTTTAATGCAAGGTTTTTGTGATGAAGCTCATTTTCAGATAAAAAATGAGGCATGCATAAAAACAATGTTGCTGTTAATTATTGTCATACCCCAGGCTACTAACAAAAAAAAAAAAAAAAAAAAAATCAACTTTGCATTTATTATATTGAAAATAATTGATAAATAAAAAAACATTCATTTATTTATTGTTTTTATTATTTAAGAGTATGTATTTTTTCAAGGTTATTGTCTAGTTTGATGTCATTATTTGTTTTTTCTCTTTAGGAGACGTATGTGGGGAGAGGGGAATATATAAAAGTTATAAAAGTAAAAAAATATCTGTTAAAATGAAAAGAGAAATGGAGGGGGAAAGGTTTGGTATTTCACTGTGAAATGCTAACTGCAATAAACATGATGACATGAAAAAAAGGAAGAATTGATTTGTGTTTTTTTCATCTGAAAATGAGACGGCATCATCTCAAAAACCTGGCATTAAAGGGTTAAAAGCTTAAAAAATAAATAAATATTTGATATCAATATTTAGGCCTGAGGTAGGTGAAAAAAACTGCTCCATGAAAGTACAATAAAATTATAATTTATATATTTCTTATAGCTATAAGATGAACAATGCATTTGACGTGTTTAACAGTATGAGTGTGACCATTTTTTATTATTTTTTTATTTTTTTTTGTATTCAGTGCACTTTCTGTAGCAGCTGGCAAAATAAAGAACAGATAAAAGTACAAAATCTCACCAAAATTTATTCCAAGTGGATGTACACAGCCAAAATTATCTCAAAATGAAGATTGAAAAGTGTGTAAAGTGTGCTTTTTGGTTCCAGAGGGTTAAAGATCGAACATACCAGAATAATACTAATGCTAAAAATTATAAAAACAAGCAGTGTTGCCAGATTGGGTGGTTTTATGTCAAATTGGTCTACTTTTGTTTGCCTCACAGTGGAAAAATAGCATTAGGTAGGTGTTTGATCTTTGAGCTGCTTTTGGCCATATGTGTCCGAGTTTAAAAATGTGATATAAACCTAATACTTAAAAAAAATCTCATAAATAATTGTAGATGTTTGCCATTTTTTCATAACATGGATCACAGAAAACCAGTTCTTCTAAAGGTAAGAATCAAACTCTGTACGTGCGATGGTATGATGTTGTTGACTGAAATCCTGTATGTTCAACTTGCTGTAAAGTAATATTAAATAGTATTTTTTGGGGCGGATTTGAAGTGGTAATTGGGCTGGAAACAGTGAGTTTGATCTGGCAACACAGAACAAAACCAACCCTGAAGACGCAGCAGTAAAATGTGTTAACCCTGTCCTGTTTAAGGATATAATACCTTTCCAAAGCAGTCATACAGGGCTTGTCTGTCTGTAACATCAGCACCACCTCTTTTATACTTCTTCACACTCTTTTACAGTTATTGGCTGGGAACATTTCTTTTTATGCAAAATTAACCTTGTGACCTTGAGCTTTGATTCACTTTTGCATGTTTGCTCACTTGATTACTGTATGTTTACAAGTCTACTCTAGTTTTCTTTTTCTTTGACTGCTGCAAACAAATTTACCCTCAGGTACAAACACAGAAACCTTCAACCTTGAACCTAGTTTTAGTCATTATACACTAGTTGATGGCTCGGGCGACACATACTTATTTTTATGAGAAAAAGTGTGTTATTTGCACACCAAAAGATTAAGAAATTAAAAGTTTTAAATTAAAACTTTTCTTGTTATGGAGTGCGGTGGAGCATCGAGTATCACGGCAAAAGCTGAATCTAAAGATATTTATTTAGAAAGGTCACAACTGTACACAAGTTGTTGTTTTTTTCATGTCATTACAATTCATGTAGGCTTCAACACACAATTACAACGCTTTAAAAGTGTACAAAATACTCCAACAGCAGATTAAAAGATGTGTGATGAAGTCAAGCACCAAACCCCTCAATCAGTAAATACCTAGAATAAAAGAGACTACAGTGCACTTATAGATCTTAGGTTTGTACAGATGAATAATAATCATACGTTATGTTAATAAATAAAATGGACTGGATTATTGTCACTCTTTTGGCCTTATGTGGGGAAACTATTTTTTATTCATCCGTATAAGCTAAGCTAAAACTATTGCTATTTTACTCCATAACAGTTTATTTAAGAGTAATTTATTCATGATTGCAATGTGACAGAAAGTAAAAACCGCGTCCCTAACTGGACTCATTCAGACGGGTTGCGTACATTTTGAACTTCTGCTGTTCTCCTGACGAAAGACACAAAGCATTCTGGTTTATTTTAACCGTCCACTTCTTTTCAAATTGCATTGTGGGAGATCTTGAGTGCACTACTCCTCATTTACTAGACCAGTGGTTCCTAAAATGGGGTCCGAGGCCCTCTGGGGGGGTCCGCAAAGGTACTGCAGTGGGCCCCTAGAGGCTGTCCAAGTTAAGCACATCAAAATAAATTGAGTTTGAAATGAATTACTTGCTTTATTAGTTATATACTTGTTTAAAAATATGAAAGTCAGTGCTTTTTGTAAGGTATTTATGGATATTTATGGAGAAAACATGACTTTGAATAGAGGGAAGTTCTACAGTTGGGCGTCTGTGTGGGATTTTCAGAAATTTAAGGGGGCTCTGACAGTTTTGACTTTGGGAATGGCTGCACTAGACATTTGGACATTACTACAAAATGGTGTGATCACTATATAGAGCACTATAAAGGGATTAGGAAGGATATTTGGACACAGCTCAAGTCAATTGCAGAGGTAACACTTAAAGATATTAGGGAGGATTTTTTTAACTGCTGAGAAACCGCCCTTCACTGTTCCTTTCCAAGGAACTCCTCCACAGCGACTGCACGAGCGTTGGAACACGAGTGTTTGTTTACAGCTGGCATCAGCAGAGATTCACCTAAACCTAGACCTGCATTGTTTGTTTGCTCGACCTTTGACCTAGTTCCCCACACAGAGCCAGTCACATGCACAGCAGAAATATCTGTCCTCCTGCTGTTGGTAGCATTAGCAAACTGACGGTTGCTGTACAGTTGAAATGGTTCAACAGATAAAGAAAAAGGGCATTTTTTTTCAAGATAAGATAAACGTTACCTGTCCCGCAGACACTTGGTGACCAGTGCATCGTCTGAAGCCCTTTCTGTTCCTTCAGCGCACGCCATCAGTTTGAAAGAATCGCCAAGAACCACACGGGTTTTATTCTGCTCTTCTACAGTTATTCTCCTCTGGTACACTTCAAAAACAGTTTTCCTTTTCCGACTGCCCGGTTCACGGTTTTCCTGAGCCATTGTGCTCTTCGAGCTCAGGCTGTCCGCGCTACGATGAGGCTCGGCTAACGCTGGGCTACATAAACATACTGCGTACTCATGCGCAGGCACAAGAACGTGCACTATCGCCGAAACCAGGAAGTCAGAATGATTGGCGAGTCTGTAGACCAATGGTTACCGTACTCATGACGAAAACGATTGGTTGAGGTTTTTTAAGTCCACAGTTTATTAATATTATTATTATATTTTCTAATACACCAATTTATAAGCCTTATACAGGGCAATGAAGGTAGTTTTAATAAATATTCCAAAAAATGAATTTATAAGATTCCTCCTAATATCTTTAAATAAACAATAAGTGATTCAGAAAAAAAGAAAACATCTAGTTCACAGTGTTTTTTATTTATTTATTGCTTATTTTCTTGCTTTAATATTAGTACACTATCCCATTCAAGTATACCAACATTTTCAGCGCACCTCAAATGTCTAAATGAAATAAAACCTTTCAGCTGAAGCAAGCATCTTTCAGGCTGTGCTCTCTTTTCAGGTTTTCCGCCGTCTTCTATCAACCGTCTGCTGGATGCAAATGAATGCAGCTGATCATTTATTTGTTTTTGCTGCGTCTTTGATCTGCAGCAACATCCCGTGTAAGCAAAAACAACCCAATCTAATTTCTTGTTTTTGCTGGTTACAAACAAAAAAAGCAGTGGACAGGATGGAGAGAAACGAGGCATGGATGCTTTTTTTTTTTTTTTTTTTGCTCTGTTTGCCGTAATTGTGTTCTTAATTAATCCTCGTGTTTGTAGCACAGGGCACAAATTGAAGTGTGTTGAGATTTCTCCACGCAGGGAAAAAAAATGAAAAAAATAATAATGGAAGCGTGAGAGCGTGTGTGCCAAAGTGCTCCTGGTGAGGGGCTGTTTACGCTCGCCACCCCGGGACAATTAGTGATAGTGCTGTGCGTGAGGTGTCGAGGGGGGGGGCAACGTTGCCAGTCAGAGGCTATTTATGTGGGCACGGAGCACAAATAAGGCTTGAGCGCTAAACATGCAGCTCTCTCTCAGGGTTCAGAGACACCAGGGGATAGAGAAGAGAGAGCTCCCGGGGGGGGGGGGGTCACGTCAACAGCGAGGGCGCGGAGCCAAAACACGGAAAGCCTCAAACGCTGCAGCGGAATAAAAGAAACAAACGCACATGAAAGGAAATGGCATTGGGTGTAAGAGAATTTGAGCTGGGATCAGTGCACCCTTTTAACATTTCTCACTCCATTTTACTGTTGCTAGCTATCGTCTCAGTATGATATCAGCAAAACATAACAGTCGAGTTTGTTTGGATGTGTTCATTCATCCATCTCTTTTCGCTTCTTCTTTGTTTTTGGGGTCATTATGGTTGGAGTCAGCGCAAGGGCGATTTTAGGGTTTAGAAATTTTGGAGAGCTGAGGTCCTTGTCAGCCAGGAAAGGTCACCAAAAGAAACATTTAACACAGGAGGTGATTTTCAATATTATGCTACTTTTTATACAGTTATTATTTTTTGTTTTTTTATAGAGGGGTTTATAGTGCTGTGGTTGAAAATCTCAGCAGACCCCCAACAATAGAACTTTCCTTTAGTTAATAGTCTATCATGTTTTTTATTCATACATTTCTATAAAAAAACACAAAAAATTGTTGAAGTAATAGGAATGATATACAGTAAAACCTGAAATTATTCATACCCCTGGCAAATTCTGACTTAAAGTTACTTTCATTCAACCAACAAGTTTTTTTTTTTTTTTTTGACTGGAAATGACACAGGCTTCTTCCCAAAAGATAATAAGACAGATGCATACAGTAAAAGACAACCGTTTACTCTCATATTCATTCACTAGAGACAATTTAGGTTTACTAATTCACTGAACACGATGGGAAGAAGCTGGAATACCTGAAGAGAGCCGATGGTAACTCTGGAAAGACATGCAGACTCCACTCAGAGAAATCAGAAATCAAATATTTTATCTTATTGCTGGGGGCCAGAAGCATTCAACTCAACCACCATCCATCCCCTTTTTGATATATTAAGTAGAATCGTTTGTGAAATCTTAATTTTGGATAAATTGTGAACATTTCCATGGTGTCCCTGACTCATGCTCAAAGCTGCTGGGATGCAAAATAAAAGTTTGGAAAAGTCTGTGTTGACTTTGATATTAAAAAACGAGTTTAAGCTTACATTTAAGTATTTTTGAAGTTTTATTCTGGGGAAAAACAACTTTGCTTTTAGTGTTGGTATTAAAATGAGTAATTATCCTGCTAGCTAACTACGTCTGCTTGCACAATAAAACAGCGCAAAAAGAAAAGAAATATTCACATTTAATGAGTGGAAGATAATTGCAGAATCGCATTTAGAGATAATATTGGGTAGAGTTTAGCATTTTCTAGCCAATCATCCAATATTTCAGGTTTAATGCTGATTTTTGGTCAGGCACATATTCGAGCAACGACTGGATATATGAAGCTTTGTTTGAACGCTTATGCAAGTATGCAAGTCTGCAGCATTAGCTTCAGTCAATGAGTAAGAAGGTGCTTTAGGTAACTTAAAAATCTGCTGACTGTGGTTAAAATGTTGTCATTACAGAGCCTTACAAGGATTTAGCGGACACTTCAAAATCATTGCTTTGGTTATTTGTCTCCGTAGGGTTGTAACGATACAGTAACTGTATCGATGTATAATTTTTTTTTTTATTACTATGATACAACTACATTGATACACATAACCTTGTATCGAATTGTATTGTTTTCTAGGAAGTGAATATTGATACACATGAAGTATTGATCCATAATATCGGAAATATCAAAATTAGAAATTTGTATGTTTGTATTTGTATGTTAAAATAAAACCAGATATGGCTTTTTGGAGATAAATTTTGTGTTTTTAATTAAATAAAATGTCATATTCAACTTTTCTTCATTCTCAGTCTACTGGACATAATCAACCCCGGCCGCAGTGCTACAATAAACTTTTATGATTTTTGGCAAAAAGTTGCTGTATCAATTATCAATACAAAGGTGTTGAATCATATCAAATCGTATCGTTCCAAATTAGCCAATATCGTTCTTGAATTGTATCGAAACACTTCTAATTGATACATATTGTATCGTTGCAAGAACGTATCATTACACCTCTACTCTGTACTATACATTAATACACAATCAGCCCTTAATATTGTCCCCAAATAAATCGACAGTGTTGGATTTTAAAAATTGGAATTCCAATTTTGGCCAACCTTTAATCATATGGTGAACTCTGAGCTAAAAGTTTATCATAACCTCTAAACTTCAATAGCCAGTCACTGGGCCAACAGACAACCATAAGCTCATTCGTTCATTTTTAGGCAGGTTTACCAATTCACACAGACAGAATCATAGGCAGCCATCCCAAGAATCTAACCCACAACCTCCATGAGAAACGGTGCCGACCATGCAGTGTGTGTGTGAGGAAATTAGTTTTTGACTCCTTTAATAAAATAAAGACAGGAAACTTTGCTGTCTTGGGGCTGGAATTGGAGCAGCTTTGCACAAAATATAGCTTCAAACCCTATATTTGTGTCTATATGCATTTATGAACTATGCAGCAACCCCCATGTCTCTGAAGATTAAAAACAAATCTGGTGGACATTTGAAGTCAGACTGATGTTGGCGCAATGTTGCTGGGAGTGGTGTGAGTGTACGGAGGGCGCGACATGACGCGTGTTTGAAAAGTGAACAGAGAGAGAAAGCCGCGGCCGTGCTTCAGCGCTGCTCTTATCTACCTTGCACAGATGTACTCCTCTGTGCCTCTGCCTGCGCTTGTGTCCACACAGAGCGGCGGCGCATGCGAGTGTGCGGCTGAGCGCGGCTTATCTCTCTCTGGCCACTCAGCTGGAAGGCGTCCCTATCGCATGCGCGGCACAATGCGGGCAGAAACATGCAGAGATCGCGCTGCCCCGTAGCATTCTGTGCCGCTTTACACTGGGATGATCTAAATCGAGCCAGATGTTACGGTTTTTAAGGAGGCTCGCGTGACTCTTGGTGGAAATGCGCTGAACTGGCTGGTTTTGTTGGGAAGCAGTAAATGTTCAACTGGTCGGCATCAGCTGCAAAGTCAGATTTCGACGTTCATAAGCAGAAGAGTAGGCAGAGTGTTTGGAGCTGTGGTTTGGGGATAATGGAGGTATTGAATGCGCATGATTGCATTTTCTTCAAAAGGAAAACCACAAAGCAATCTCTAGATCATGTATCAGCTGATTCAACTCATGCAACTTAAGCAGGGAATAGCAGTACATTTTTTATATTTCTTAAAAAATACCCACATGTGTTCCAAGATACAGTATAAGATAAATCAAATATTAGTTTTACTGATAACAATGGTGAGTTATTAACAATTAAAAATATAGTTTACATTATGGCTAAGTTGTTTTTATTTACATTTTTTGTTTTGGTTCTAAAACTGCATTGCCAATCGTCCAATCAGAAAAGCGGGAAGGCTGGCAACCCACAGAACATTGTTATGATTTAGACTGCAGTACCATTTTTATACCAGTAGAGCACAAATGCTGCTTACAGTACCTTTAAGACAGTTCTCAAGTCTTATGTTTACTTGGGAGGTTGAAGTTGACTGAAGAATACTGAGAAAATAGATATGGAAGTCTAAGCAACCTTAGGCAGACTGCTGACCCTACATAGATATACAGTGAAGCCCAAAATTATTGCATACCCCTGGCAAATTCACATGCCACCTTTTGTTCAAATGTAAAAAAAAAAAAAGCTGAGAAATATTTTTTTTTCCCACAATGATACCTTTTGTACATTGCTTTATTATCTTTTGGGAGATGCCTGTGTCATTTCTGGTCCAAAAAAAACTTTAAGTCAGAATTTGCCAGGGGTATGAATAATTTCAGGCTTCACTGTATGCAGCTAGCAAAGCTTTAATGTAGACTGTACTAAATAATATAAACTTTTACTTTTATTCACGTGTCTCTGCAGAATCTTCAGTCACTCTCAAAAGTCACAGAATCTTCAAAAGCAGCCTCTTTTATTCAACTTTTTCTTCAGGGTTTGACCTTCAGTGCTCTGAAATGTGACAGATGAATTCAAATATTGTTAGTATTAAAGTCCTGGTGAGAATGTGTTACTTTGACAAAGTATGACATGTCTTACACGTGCCACCAAATCAAAACCAAACCTTTTGATAAGAAGGCTGCAGTCTTCTGAGTCTGTCAACCACAAACTTCCAAAAGATGTTTATGTCCAAAAACTTCAGACTATCCATATATTTTTTCCACATTCTATAAATTGTCAAACAGACAGCGATCCCATGGGTGGTAAGCACTGTAATTGGTTTTATTTGTTCTGTGTGCTTCTTCTGCTCATGCTTTCAATGCAGATGATAACTTTTGGTGCACTGCAGAAAACTGGGAACTTAGAAATGGGAAAAGAGCATTGAAACGCCATTTGATCTTGGAATTCCTACTTGCAAAGTCGAGGCAGATCAAAGTACCCTGACTTCACTGAGGCGCTAGTGTGACTTCACTTAACATTGGTGACAGACAATAAAATAAAACGATAAAACTTCAGCTGAACTATCACATGGATCTGTGTTTATTGTTTATAGCCCACTAGATACTGATATTTAACAACATATTCTGCCTCTGAACTGGTGTTAAGGAACTCGTAAGCTCCAAGTGGGAAACATACAACATCCCAGTTTTATGTCCCGCAGCACATAAGCAGTAACCCCCTACTTTTGTCATAATGAAGTATTTTATAATGCTACTCACAGTTTACTGGGTTTCTGTCAGTCTTTCTTTGCCATTAGTACTGTAATTGATATCAAGGTCACTTGACCTATGTGCCCTGTACAGATCATTTACACAGGATAAAAACACAGGGAAATCCAGTTTAACCAAAACACAACCACATTTTTGCCATTGATTTTTTCATTATCTCATGGGTCATGGAAGAGTAGGCCTAATCCACTGTGAGCCAGAGGAGATCCTAGATAATTGTTAGTCGTTCGCAGGGTTAACAGAGAGCAGTGATTTTCACCTCAGACGATATTTGGCTTTCCAAGCACCATTTTATTGGACTTAAATCAGCCTAGATCTTGACTAAGCGAGGAATAAAATAGGAATTAACAGAAAAAGCAGGTCTAAACCAAGACCTAAAGCAGGTCTAAACTAGGACTAAAGCAGGTCTAAACCAGGACTAAAGCAGGTCTAAACTAGGACTAAAGCAGGTCTAAACCAGGACTAAAACAGGTCTAAACCAGGACTAAAGCAGGTCTAAACCAGGACTAAAGCAGGTCTAAACCAGGACTAAAGCAGGTCTAAACTAGGACTAAAGCAGGTCTAAACCAGGACTAAAGCAGGTCTAAACCAGGACTAAAGCAGGTCTAAACCAGGACTAAAGCAGGTCTAAACCAGGACTAAAGCAGGTCTAAACCAGGACTAAAGCAGGTCTAAACCAGGACTAAAGCAGGTCTAAACTAGGACTAAAGCAGGTCTAAACCAGGACTAAAGCAGGTCTAAACTAGGACTAAAGCAGGTCTAAACCAGGACTAAAGCAGATCTAAACCAGGACTAAAGCAGGTCTAAAACCAGGCCTAAAGCAGGTCTAAACTAGGACTAAAGCAGATCTAAACCAGGACTAAAGCAGGTCTAAACCAGGACTAAAGCAGGTCTAAACCAGGACTAAAGCAGGTCTAAACCAGGACTAAAGCAGGTCTAAACTAGGACTAAAGCAGGTCTAAACCAGGACTAAAGCAGATCTAAACCAGGACTAAAGCAGGTCTAAACCAGGACTAAAGCAGGTCTAAACCAGGACTAAAGCAGGTCTAAACCAGGACTAAAGCAGATCTAAACCAGGACTAAAGCAGGTCTAAACCAGAACTAAAGCAGGTCTAAACCAGGACTAAAGCAGGTCTAAACCAGGACTGAAGCAGGTCTAAAACCAGGCCTAAAGCAGATCTAAACCAGGACTAAACTGGCTCTAAACCAGGACTTGGAACTGCAAGAGAATCCTGAGTAGCACCAGAAGAAGCTTGCGTACCAACAGTGGTACCTCTACCACAGTTTGAGAACCACTGACATTGATTCATTATGGGACATTTATAAATTACCCCTTCACTTCTACACATTTTTTTTTTCAGACAGAGAAACCAGGCACGCGCAGTACATGCAGATGTAATAAACATGTTTATTTTTTATGCAAACCGATAAGGCAAGTCTATATAACAATCTGTTTACAAGCTTCTAAATGCATCCACAGCAAAATCCAATCTTATTTTATCTTTACGCTGCACATAGGTAATCAAACCCACATTATACACATCCCTCCGAATGATCCATATATCCAAATGCGCTCAATAATTAATAGCATCTGGTAATATTAATCATGTCGACGTGAAAAGTAGGTCATAGTGATGGAATAGTCGTCAACGCCACGCCAATGCTTACTGTATACTCAGCTATATTTGGAGCCACACACAAATGGCACTGGCTTTAGGAAAAAAAAAAATGCTGGAGATACTGACAGTGTAACTCGGGCTCATGAATAAGGAATGAGGGGTGTGATAATGCGGAGGGGATGAGACCTTTGGAGCTCATGTAAGAAAGGCCGGGGTCACCACCACTGTTATTTGATATTCAGCCATGGCATTTTCCCTTCTCCACACGCACACAAACACACACACATGCACGGACACACACGGACTGGCCATCTGCTGAATGATTAATGCCCCAGTCACTACCTAGAGTGGAAAGTGTGTATCTTAAAGCAGGAGAGGTTGACATTAAAAGCGCCAGGCCCCGATATTCAGTTCCCATAGAGAGTGTCTTTTGTGGCTCCTGTCTAATTCATGTACAATCTAATAGAGACCTTGACACGGCTACGTTTTCACTGATCTCCAATAACAAACTAACAGCAGCGGGATGCGGTGTCAGTTCCATTCAGTGCTTACACAATGCGGGGTGTACAGGAATGAAAAGGCTGCTCACAGTGGTGGCTGGGTGGGCTAATGCAGTGTATTTATATTGATTACTCGTTCACACTTTGTAACACAATGTATCCAGAATGGAGAACAAATTCTGACTTAAATAAAATAGTTCATTTCAGGAGTGGCAAACACACATTCTTTTTTATTTATCTTTTTACTTTCCTAAATTCAGTATTCATTATGTAGTTGTCTAGTGCAAATTCTACCTTTACCTTGTATTAACACATTATTACATATCATATAGGCTATTGGTACAATTTGCCATGTTATGAATCTACCTCCTGCCCCAGCACCGCTGTAAAATTTAGAGCAGGCAGGGGCGTAACATCAGGCAGTGTAGCCAGTGCAGCTGCACTGGGGCCCAGGACTTGAGGGGGGCCCCTCTGTAGTCATTTTTAGTAGATAATTTTCATTCTGGGCTTTAAACTCCACTCATTTAAGAACAATAAAAAATATTTAAAATGTATGACATCCATAATTCCTTCACAATATTTACTTAATGCTTACAAAGTTTAGTTATAAACAAACTGCACATCATATTTGACATATTTGAATATATTTTATTAACTATTAGTCGACTGTAAGACATTTTTAGTGCACTTTAAAAAAATATATATATATATATGTAGACATATAAACTTACTGAATGTGCTTCATAACTTAAGGGCCCATTGTGAAAACATGCCCTGGGGCCCCTCATTACCACCTTATGCCACTGAGAGCAAGTAAGTATAATATTATTATAATGCACACTTTGCAGTATATAATGTTTGATTTTTGTTTATGTATGATTATTAAAGATACAGTAAGCAGCATGTGCTCCTACTGGTTAGAAAACCGTACTGCAGTCTAAATCAAAACAATGGTCTGTGGGTTGCCACTGTTTCTGCTTTTCTGACTGGACAATCAGCAGTGCAGGGTTTTAGAACCAAAACAAAAAAACGTAAACATAAACAACTTAGAAATTAACATGGGTTAATCTTGAGTTTCTCTTTGGGAGTGACTTCAGAGAACAACAGAGGGACGGCTCATGTTGGGTTTTTTAAACACAAAGTCAGACAGGACAGAGATGTTTGGACATGTACAGAGGAGGGAGAGTGAATATTGGTGAAAGGTTCCTGAGGCAGAAGGCCTACAGCACTGGTTCCCAACCTTTTGTGTATCATGTTCCCCCCTGGTCTGTTTGTCACACCATGAGGCCCAAAGTTACTGGGATAGGCTCCAGTGATCCGCGACCCCTAAAGAGAACAAACGGAAGAAGGTGAATGAATGAATGGATTTATGTACTTATTAGGTAACTTATTACTAGATTATTTGACTGATTATTTGACGTGTAATTTTCTTACCCCATGGACAGATCATTTTGCTTTCTTTTGCTAAATTCAAGTCATTTTAATAATTTGTTTTTTGGCAGTGTACAGCTGTAGTCCAGACCTACAGACATGAACTGAGGGGCATGTGATTCCTTGGATTATTTCAGCAGTGAATATTTCAGTGCCAATGCTCCATCAGATGCTTACAAAGTTTTCTGTGAACTGAACACTGATTTTACAAAATATATATCGCTAATCACCGCTGCAATATCTCCCAGAAAAATCACAATTAGATATTTATTCAAAATCGTTCAGCCTTAGTTTTCATACAATGTAACTTGGATTTTTTCCTGTAATTACATAAAATACAATTACTTTAATTTAATACGCTGATTGTGTGATCCCATTAACTTTGCAAACCTACTGGGAATCCTCCTGAGCCCCCGCGAGGACTCCATAACGTCCAAAATATGTCCAATATGGGAGATTTATCTTTTCCACCAGAAGCTGAACATCTGAGCGTTAGCATAGCTGGGAATAAATGTGTCATTTTTTTACTAATGTGTGTGCTTTACAGATATGTGTAGGGTAATAACCAGTTGTGCTAATAATATTCACCAGGGGCCGTGCTCGAGCGTTGGCCGTTAAATCAAAATCACAAGCCTCTGCAAATTCTCACATCCCATTGTTTCGTGTTTACGGCCATTTGACAGCGTGTTAGCTCAGCTTTGATGGAGCGGGCAAAGGAATAAAATGTCATATATTTTATTTACCCTTAAATATAACATGATTTAGGTGCGTGGGAAATTTGATTTAGAATCCATTAGGCAATTATGGAAAATACACAGTTCAAATGGAGGTCACCGTGCCACAGATATCGGGACAAAAACAATGATTTTTTTACCCAAATTCTGTGGATTTAAATGCTGTTTTTTTCTTTGTATTTGAGGATAACTAATTATTCAGTCAATCTTTAAAAAAAGAATGAGACTCTGAGACTTAATCTTGGTTTTATTATAAAGTGTTTTTGACAGAGGGGGAACTGGAGCAAGGACATTTTTGGACCAAACACATGCTCAAAACAAAGAGGGGTGGTCCCAATCAGATCAGGGACAATTTCGTTGGTTGTGCAAGTCTTTATGAACTGGAGCAATGGCAAGTCCAACTCAGAAAATACCAATTCCAGCGCTGGCTCCATCTTCGTACAGCACAAAACAGCAGAAAAAAAAATGAGAAAAAAACAGAGACAGAAAAAAGCAAAGCAAATCTGATCTTAAACTAAACAAGGTCTCAAAAACTTGGGCAGTGAGCCTTTAATTAAAATCTGTTTATTCATATTTTGTAGGCAGCACAGATGCTGATACATTTTGGCAAATGTTTACATGTAACTCAGGGCAGCCTTCTCTTTTTCTTGTGAAATTAAAAATGATCGCTGTCCATACATAAGACTTATTTTTGTATTCAGCTGCCTGTCCTGTGAAGGTGGAGAGGTGTGTTTCTGTTCAAGTAGAAAACCCAGCAGTGTGTGTCCCTCAGCAGTGACATGTATCGAGGTGGATGGATTCTGAATAGTGAAAAGATCAAACAAAGCCGCTGGAATCCTAAGAAGTCTTTCTTGTATATGGTTAAAACATGCATGCTCTTTTTTTTAGACTTGCTTTTTCCAAGTAGATGAGCTTTCACCTCTTATCCATGAGGCTTTTTCAATTCTGAAATTGAACTGCCAAGAGCTGCTTTACAGGAAGGAGCTCTCTCTGAATGGATTAACAAGAATAAGATTTTTACACTATTGACATGTATCTTACACGAATGAAAAATGCCATTTATTTACCTGAAAATAATAAAATAAAAAAACTACTTTGGTGCATTTTTCATATCAACTTGTAATGAATGGTATTTACTTTCTATTATGTGACTTATATGCAGCAGAACATATTTACTGCCACAAACGCAACTGACAGCTTCTGCAAACACAACCTTACCCTGAGATCACGACACTGTTTTTTCCCTTCATGAGAATCTTGTGACATTTTAATCTTGCAAGATCACGAGATTGCGAGATCTTATCACACCTCTATTCATTTGTTACCAATAGGAGTGCCCCATATTTGAATTTGAATATGCAGTGTAGTTAACCAAAACCTCTATGCTCTGAACATTTATCCTCAATATAATATTCCAGATGGAGTTTTATGTTCTGTTCTTTACACACCATTTCTATTACAGTATCATATTAGACAAACAGCTCTCTTCAAAAGTAAGACATATACAGCGTACTTTGCTTTTAATAGGCACTCATTAAGACATTGCAAACTGATTATCCAGAAACATTTACAGTCTGTCAGAGAATATTGACATGAGCGCTCCGTCTCGCCAGCGCTGCTTCCTCTCTCTCCAGGAACTGTCAATGCTAAGTCGCTTAGCTTCCAGATAAGAGAGAAAATGTGTTTAAAAATAAAAAAAAATACAAAACGTAATGTGAGGTATGACAGCTCAGGTGCGGCGTCTGTATCCGGCCCCACGTCACTTTGTTTTGGTGTGAGTGTGTGTGTGTGTGTGTGTGTGTGTGTCGCAGCTGCGCTAATACAGTAACAGGCGCTTTGATGTGTTCACAGCTGCTCCTTGAAGCTCTCGTCTGTCTGTCAAAACACCTGAAATAACAAATGAGAGCACCGCCACCAGCAGCTGTCCCCAGGCTCTCCCCTCAGTGTGTGTGTGTGTGTGTGAGCGTGCACGTTTGCACACGCACATGCACCTGCTTTGAAAGCTGCCGGTAAAGAGGATGAGACTAACAATAACGTGTGAGGTCACTGCTTTAAGTGGACTGTGCTGGAGTTACAGTGTCAAAGGTAAATTTATTTTAGTTCAAGAGGTCAAAGCAGGATGGTTTAAAGTTAGCTGCTGCTAGTTAGTACAGTGATATAAGCTATAATGCAGTTTAAAACATAATAAGCCTAATAATATAATAAACATAATAATTTCTTCCTCTTAAAGCCCCTTTAGGTCACGGGGTCACATTTAAAAATATAAAACATGAAGTTGAAATGTTTTTGTTTTTTGATTATTAACCCCTGTCCTCATCACACATAACAAAAGAGCATTCATTTTTATATTTTTAACCCTCTAAAAGCCAGTTTGTTCACATAATTCCAACATATTTGTAACTAAAACATGCATTATTGCCTATTTAAAGATGCAAAGTACTTTTTTGTTTCTGCAGTGATTACCGGCCCCAGATACATCACAGATTAGCCCTAACACTGATTTTGATACATTTTTACTTTTTGTGCTAAAAAAATGTCAGAAAATCCCACAAAAAAAGGGCTAAAACTCAGGTTCTTCCTTTTAAAGCCCTAAGAGGCTGAGCTACAGTCACTGTTATCTAATGGGGATTATAATGGATTTTTTTTCCCCCACAATGCCATGAGAAAATTATGGATCTGGTGGTGATTTTTTTGTTTGTGTATTTTTTAGCCTCTGACTGACAGGGTTACAGAGGAATTAACATGATTTAACATTTCTGTGTTGCACTGGCAGCAGAATGAAAATTAGTGATTTTAATGTAAGTCTGAGACCAAAAAGGGCTTTAAGAGGAAGAATGTGAGTTTTTTTGCCCAGATTTTTTTTTCTTTTTTTTCAGCTACGACAGTGCAATTCTAAAATGTATTTATTAATGAACATCTTTGTCAAATATCATCATCCTAACATAAGAAATGCCAAAATGAGAGCAAAAACTACACTAAACTAAACAGACCCAGGACATCCCCTGCCCTTAGAAACTCTTTCTTGTAAAGGAAAAACTCCTAAAAAGAAGCCCGTCCCAGCTGTAGCAACCTATGATAAGACAAGAAGGTCAAGCGGCAATACTTAAATTAAATTAAAATAAGTTAAAATTAATGGACTCTTTCACAGTTATACAAGTAAAGACCATACCACTTGGATTTTTAAGCTGCATTTTTGTCATTTTGCAGCCTACTGTAGCAGAGGAATGGGAACGCAACATGTAAGGTGTGTCTGTGCACGAGTGATTGGCTAAAAAAGATTAACTGATGACCATCGGCGTGACCATCATGTGTGTGTGCAGTTAGGCGAGTATCACAGTAACTGGAACTGTGGCACGGAGCCACTGTCACCCTGAATGGCTTTTTCTACACGCACACATTTTAACAGTGGCTACCCGAGCTGCAGGCCTATATTTAGAGCTACCCCATCAGGCTGCCACCGCCTCGAGGTAAAAATAGCTCCCTGTGTCTCTTTCAGTGATCTGACAGACAAAAGCACAGCCAAAAATGTCTCATCTTTAAATGTAAATGCTCCAGTTTGGTCATTTTATTTACTGTACAGCCCTGAGTTTGTGTATTAATTGTGCAAATACAAAAAAGAAGCTCACATTCACTTTATCTGCAGCTGAGTATTTTTGTTAGGGGGCCGAGCTTGTTCCTACTTTGGACCTGAGGTGGGCTAAGTCCTGAACAATGGCCTGTTAGTTGAAGTGCTAACACTTACTGACAGACAACCATTTATTCTGACATTCATGAACTAGGAAACAAATAGATTTACTTTTACGTGTGCCCAGTACTACAGTTTAATTTACAGTTTCACAATCACAAGCAAAGAGTGAAAGTAACTACAAACCCAATCTACATGGTAATGCTGTGAATACATTACAATATAGTGCTTAAAGCAGATTTCCACTGGGGCAGTACGGCACATATCGGGTCAGATTGGAGGTGTTTCCACTTCCCAAAGCGGTCCAAATTGTCTCCAGAAAATGCACCAGGGATCGCTTTGGAAAATGTGAAGTGACACACTGCTGCGAGTTGACTGGATGATAAATTATCCTAATTCGAGCAAAAATAAAAGAAAGAATTGTATGTTAATGAAATGGGTGTTGTTCTCCCCTCCTTGAACTGCCGCCTTGTCGTAGTGGAGTGCACAAATGATCCTAGGAGCTATGTTGTCGGGGGCTTAATGCTCCTGGTAGGGTCTTCCATGGCATGTGATAAACAGCCAAATGCCAAGAATGAATGCAAAATGTTGTGCCGACTAGCTAGAGTATGTTAGCAACACCTGTTTCTGGTCTCGCTTTGTGACTCAAAACATTGCATTTATAGTTTAGGATGCATTAAACACTGGTTAAATACATGTTGTTATATTGTCAGTTGTTAAAGTGGCGCAGAGACACGAATTTGATAAACAGAAAGCTGGTAGTAGCCTGTCTGTTTACTGTAGCTTTACCTCCAGCTTCACATTGACACACACCAGGATTTACGCTTGTCTTTTTATAAATGCTGGCAATGCCTTCATGTTCCAAAAGTCAGCCTGAAGCATGTCTTATATCAGACGCTGGTCTCCTGAACCCAGAGTAGTGGAAACATCAGTCTATTTTGGGGCTACATGAATCAAACTGTCTCATACTGACATGACCTGAATGAAATGTACCTTATGATGTTCATGCGTCAGACTATAGCGTGCATAATTCAAATCAGGGATCCAATTTTTGATCTAGTATGGAAGTCACATTCAGATTTCATTCTGGACAGCAACCCTCTCAATTTATACAGGCTTGGGACGGACACAAAGACACACTGGCTTGTGATTTCTTGTGGCTACAGACACTGTCAATATAAGATATGTTATTTATGTTATTTCATCGGTAAGTGTTCGAGCTATTGGACTGAGTGTGTTTGTGAGATAATAGTAAATCTAAAATCGCCTCACTGCACATCACTGCTTAAAAAACCCTGCTCTCCTTGAAAGCGAGTGGCTGAGAGGCAGCATGGGGAGCAGGGAGAGTAAAGGCACGCTTCTTGGACAGGGCACGGAGAGAACAGGAAGGTTAAAGGCTGCCTCATGCATCACGGAGCAATGATGCAACGGAGTGCACCTGCTAGAACTGACGCAAATGCATCTTCAAGCAGCTGCCTCCAAACGCACAATGATCCAGCACAACAGGAGAGCACAACGCTGTTTCTTATACTGTTAAAGATTTACTAGTGCAAAAAATAGCTCGTGGCAGTAGATAAATCCAATGCAACTCCGCCTTTAAATCCCAAAAATAAATGCATAAACAATGGTATATGTAATTCTTTCTATTTATGAGTTGTCTCAGGTTTAGATACTGGCTAGGAATATCTGCAATTCATATCTGCTATCATCTCTTACTATAAGCCATTTTTCTGATTATAATAAATCACGACTATGACCACTGACAGGTGACGTGAATAACACAGATTATTTCTTTGTTGTGGGTGGGATATATTAAACAGCAAGTGAACAGTTTGTCTTTAAAGTCAATGTGTTAGAAACAGTAAAAATGGGCAAGAGTAAGGATTTGAGTGAGTTTGATAAGTGAAAAATTATGATGGTTATAGGCGACATGGGTCAGAACGTCTCCACAACTGCAGCTCTGATTTAATTAAAGGTCCTATATTATGCTTTTTTCAGGCTTTTTGAAATAGTTTTGGACATCTTTGCATTAGTATTTTACTTTTATTAACTTAAAATAATGTATATGTATGGAAAACGTCTTCTTTTGGGGAGCTGTTACTTTGACTTTGCAGAGAACGCTTGGATTAAGTGTCTGTCGCCCCCTGCTGGCAACGGTGAGGAATACACAGAGCATAAAATGGCTATTTAGCATGGCTATTAGCAACTTAACGTTGACAGATAGATAAATGAGCTAATGACAGCAGTTTATGTGCTGTCAGCGTTTAAATGAAAACAAAATACTACTCCAGGTATGTTTTTGAGGTGGAAACAACATTATAATGTGGTTAAAAGCTCAATAAAAGGCCTTTAGCATAATAAGGGACCTTTTATAAATTGCTAAGGTCTCTATTTTTTTCTTTCCCATGGCCTGTCGGGTCCTGCAGCTTTTATGGTCTTCACAAATGTAGACTGTAATGTAGAATTTTTAATTATCCAGTTGTCAAAGATAAAGACTGTGTCCTAAGCTCCTGTCACATTGCACATTTAATGCAATAACTGAATGCATAAACAATAGTATATTTATTTTCTTTTCTAAAAATATCATTTGTCTTCACTTCAAACCTGTGTTAAGAATATGCTCTGACTCTACGCTGACCTTGTTTTGAGAGGTGATATCTCGTCTTCTTCTGTAGTCGTCAAGCTGTCACAGTAGATAAGAGGGGACTCGTGTTTGGAGTAAAAATAGCAGGACCTCTATGAACCCAACTTCCCGTTTCCTACACAACTTGTCTTTTTGAAGCAAATGAAAACTCACAAAAGAGGAAAAACTGACTGGATTGTTTACAGTGTTCTCTTTGTAGCATGAGATGTGAGTAGTTATTTTGGAAGGGAATTTTATAGTACACTACTGACCTACCTCTGCACCACACAGGCCCGCAATGATCAGTGTACAATGAACTGTGCTCATTCATTCATCTGCATCATGTAGGTGGGGTACAACCTGAACAATTAGTTGCAGGGCTGATACAGAGACAGACCACTCTCACATTTATTCACTAGCGACATTTTTACAGTCACCAGTTCACCGAACACATGCATTTCTGATCATGATGAACTAAATGAGCCAAATTTAGGCTGTTTAGGTGCATGTTTTTGGTGAATTGGTGACTCTAAATTACCCCTAGTAATGATTCTGAGAGTGAATGGTTCCATGCTGCTTCTCTGCAGCTAACTATCGACTATATCCAGTATGTACCACACCTCACACTCAAAGCCTCGCCAATTTCCACTGGGGACTGGAGCAACTTTGGGGTTGAGGCGGAATAGACTTTGGAAAATGGCCAGCTAGTTAGTCGATAGATTTAGATTCACCAGTTCACTTAACAAAGAGGTTGGCAACCTTTAACACCAAAAGAGCAATTTTTGCTCGTTTCACACTGGATAAAAGTCTGAAAGAGCTGCTTATTTGATTTATACTGACTACAAAAAAGTAGGGCTGGGACTTTAAGTTAAGTTTGAGCGTTAATCATGATTAATTAATTACAGAGAAATTAATGCATTAAAAAAAGTAACGCATTTAATTGCACTTGTCTGTGACAACAAGCAACTTTTCTCAGTGACCTAGTTTCTGGTGCACGGTAACCAGAGCTGGCCCCCCACAGCGGCCAAAACACCAAATGTGAGTGTATTTCAGCTGTGGCCAGTTGGATACATGCATGTGAACCTCTTTTTACTGCAAGGCAAGAGCACTAACCACTCTGCCACTGTGCATTTCTAACAGATAAAATTAAAGGATAATATTCACTATATTTTATGTCTATAGTAGTGTTATTGGTTATTGCAATCATTTAAGTTTTTCTTTGGCTTCAAGACTGTATAAAAAGTTTTGATGTGTGTAAAAGATTTATAAAACTGAAATATGGGCAAGACAACTTCATTGTTACCCACTCTGGTCACAGCTGCATCATGTCTTTGTCCAGTTTGACAAAAGGCGTTGCTTGTGCAGGCTCTAAACTTCATCCTGTAAGGCCCTTAGATAAACATGTTGGGGAAGTTTTTTATGAATGTGCTCAGAGGTCAATGGCTGCTCATGCTGCCTTCATGTGTCCTCAGGAAAACCCTCCGTCGCTGTCACATCCTGAGTGGAAGCACCAGAGGAAACTGTTTTTTTTTACTTTTTTTTCTCTTATCCACTCCACTCAGCGCCAAGTTGTTGACTCAGTGGGAAGGAAGTGCAGTGCCGTGTTTATTTTCATTAGTTTGAACATCTGTGCATCACACCTGTCTGTTTGTACACATGAAGGCACATATGAGAACATGTGAGGGATATGTTGAGGTTTGTTGATATGAACGTGGTGTAGACTGCAGCGTACACAAGAGGAAGTGCTCCTCAGGGAACTCCGAGCTCAAAAACAAATCTGGTCTGCTTCCTTTTTCCTGCCGAGAGTTTGTGGATTACATAAGGGGTGAGAGAGGACGTTCATTCATAACTAGCAATAAAAATAAAAAAAAACACTATACAAATATTTACATGGGAATTTATAGGCCTCATCTCTATTTGCCAGTTTTATAGTGGAAGTTAAACATTTCATGTAAAAATTGACTGACGTTACCACTCAGGATACACCAGGAGATGAGTCGTATACATCACTGACTCTCATTCTCAGGGCGGCGGTAGCTCAGTAGGTTACGCAGTCGACCGGTAACCAGAAAGCTGGCAGATCTATCCTCAGCGTCTGTGCTGAAGCAATGATGTATGAAGGTGTTAGTGTGAGTGTTAGTGTGTCTTTGGTGGTGGTCGGAGAGGTCGTAGGTGCAGAATTTCAATTCAGTTTTGTTTTTATTTATATAGCCCAGTATCACAACAACAGTTCAAAAGTTTATTTTAGTCAGACAGGAGTGTTTGTTTACCTGCTTTACTAGTTTCGGCTACTTCCTGTAGCCTTCGTCAGAAGCGTCATGTGATGTCGCTGTGACGTGTCTTGTAGGCTGCTTATGTTGTTTTGTCAGACAGTAGGGAAAGCTTGCGCCCCCTACTGTCTGACACCCTCTCCAGGACCACGTCCCAGGTGTGGGATAAGGTGTAGGCTCCCTCGTCAAGGTTCATAGTCCCTGGTGCCCGTTTCCTAATTTCAATGGCCTCCCTGATCCAGCGGTGGTACTTGTTGCTTTCAGCATGAATGACCCTGGCATTGTTCCAGTCCATGACATGATTTTTCGCTTCTGACGAAGGCTACAGGAAGTAGCCGAAACTAGTAAAGCAGGTAAACAAACACTCCTGTCTGACTAAAAGAAACTTTTGAACAGTAGTTTACTTAAGAAGACAGTATGAATTTCCACAAAAGGATCACAACAACAGTCGCCTCAAAGGGCTTCATAAGCAGCTAATCAAACATAGACACACAGTCAGACATAACACACAAACATAAACAATACCTACACTAAACTAAACAGTCCCAGGACATCCCCTGCCCTTAGACCCTCCTTCTTGGTAAGGTAAAACTCAAAAAGAAAAACGTCTGTATTGTTGAAGGCAACATAATGCGATATGGAACAATGTTGGACAATGACAGCCAGTGAGTAGTTACATTCACTCAAGAAACTTATATGAAATAAAAGTCACCTTTTTGGCCCATTTGACTCTGATACAGTTCAAAGTTCTGTTCAAGTGTCATTTCTCAAAAACAAGGCTGTCCAAATATTCCCAACCACAGTGGATGTTTGTGATAGATGTGCTGGCTCACCTTGTAACATTGCACATGTTTTTCTCTTGCCCATCACTTGCACATTTTTGGCTGATGTATTGTGACACTATGTCAAAGGTACTCTCAAAGATTAATGTTTCCTCACATGTTGCATCGAATACATATTTAAAGGTTAAAACTTTCACCTCGGCTTCCTCCCACCATCCAAAGACAAGCATGCGTTAGGTGAATTAGTGACTCAATGAGTGTGAGAGTGAATGGTTATCTGTCTCTGTGTCAGCCCTGCGACCAGCTGGCCCCTGTCCAGAGTGTACCCCACCTAAGGCCCAAAGTTACTGGGATAAGCTCCAGTCACCCACGACCCCTAACAAGAATAAGCGGTAGAAGATGAATCAATGAGATTGAGCTTCCACCTCTATGATAGCAAGATGACGTCATCTTCATTTTAAGTCAACAAATACCTTTCTAAAAGTTGTTATAAAATAAGATATTCCAAAGGTGGCTCTTTAAATAGATTTAACAAAACCAATTTCAACCATTTCTGATCTTTTTTGAGAATGTCTAGAATGATATTACCCTTATTTTTTATTTATCTTGTATTTGAGTTGTGTAAGAAATTGTGTTTAATCTGTTGAAAAAATGTTTACAACCACATTTACCTACCTTTAAGCTCACTGGTCAGACCCGATCACATGGAACTTGGACAAAACACAAAACCGCATGTGTAGTAAAACTCACAATCTGTCTAAAAACCAAGATGGCAAAACAACCCACACAAAAATGGCCCCAATGTCCCATGCCGCTGTTTTTACTCTACTAGTTAACTTCCACGTCAAGGTCATCCACATGATTATTAAAATGTTATAATAAAAAAGTAATTTAATACCTCTAATACCTTATACACCCATTGCCCAAAAGTACTGTTTCTGCTGTAACAAGTGTATACGGGTGTTGCAGGCAGTGAATTGTAAGCATGTGTTTACTATGGTGTGAGTAAAACTGCGCCCAGGGCCAGGAAGCTTTGGGATATTGAGCTTCCACAACAGGATGTGTGTGGGAAGGGTGGACCTACGCTGCATGTGAAGGGAAAAATTCAACACGCAACTCCCAATATTCACATAGAAAAAATAACTGATGCAGAAAAACAGGAAAATAATAACCAAATTCAGTGGCGTGCTGCTTCTCTCACTGAGTCGTTTTCTGGGTTACACGCTGCTGCAGTTTTTCTGCCCAAAGCGATGGAGCACAGCAGTGGGGCAGTGGTCTACGAGGAGGGAGTAATAGTCAGAGATGTACGCTGCTCAGAGTAAATGATGGACAAGAAAAAGCTTTTTGAGAGCGTAGCTACAAAAAGGGGAAGAGATGATGAATAATTAGTTGCCACAAGAGGCTGGCGTAGTACTTGAGAGAGAAGAGAGAGCAGAGATTCTACTCAAAGAGGAGTGAGGGATGGGGTGTGTTCGTACTTACGCATGTGATTTGGTGATTGTTTTGGTGAATAAGTGCCATTTAGGAACCAAGAGAAAAAACTAAAATTAAGACTGGTCACACTGGTAATGTTTGGCCTCAAACAAACTCATTCAGTTAGACAAAAAATGACTAAAATGCAACTAAAAACAGGAAGGGTGTGACAGGATGTGATTCACAAGTAATAATGTGACATTCGGAAAATTCAATGAATGAAACAAACATTTGTCTTCTTGAACTATAGTACTCTGAACTATAGTAGCAGTAATACAGTGAAACTTGATAAGGGACACTGTACATTATCTTTATTTTTATAGACATCGCAATAGTATACAATGGCTATAGTAGGCTAATATTGTTGCTGAGAATTTTCTTACTCCTGGTATAATAAGTGAGGTTGGCTGAATGGATAAAAACACTTTTCTAGTTGCTTAACAGTTTGATGCATTGTTCATTCTGCATCTACGGCCTCTCCAACCACCACCAAACACATTCACACAGGCAAGGTGGGTGAAGTGTCTTGCCTAAAGACACAACGACAGTATGCAATGCCTGTAATAAGAATCAAATTGCCAGCCTTCAGTGTGAAAGGCTGCAGCAGGTGAGGTTAGCATTTAGTTCTTTTTATCCCCATCCACTCCTAAATGTAACCCGAACTCTACCAACATAGGACAAAGGATGTGGGAGTTGAGACCACTACCCTACTTTACATAAAATACAAAAAAATGCCAATGGTAGTGATCCAGTCTGATACTGGTGACAAGTGAGTCATTAGTGTCCAGTTATAATGTCCTAGACAAAGTGCTGAAATACATTTGACACAAGTCTTCTTTATCTGTTTTTGCTTTCCCCTTTCCGATGTCGCCTTTTGTGGCTGGATTAAGACCTTAAAACTTTGTCTAGAAATCACCAACAGCATTTCTACACAGGTCTAATTCTTCTCAAGTTTTAGGAATGGCACCTTAACATACAGGCTTCACTCTTTTACTACCTCTTCCGTCTTTCATTGTTTATAAAATATCCATTACATTTCATCATATCAGCCAATTCCTGCCATGAAAAGCAACGCACGTGGGGGGTATTTTGTGTGCGTCGACACTTTTGACAACACAAAGACAGTTTGGCGGCAAAGCTGTTGAAAATGTGAAAGTGTTCGAGCACCTCTGCATGCATCCGCCGACAGAATGCATACATTACTGTTCCAGCGAGATGAAAGGCCCAGCGTGAAGCCCTGGGAACGAGGCAGGTACATGCACACATCCAACATACGGCACCGTCATCGTCCGTCACTCACTCTCCAGGAAGAGGGTCAATTATGTCCGTAATGATCCCGCTATGAATAAACCAGGCAGAGGAAGTGGAGCTCCCATTAGGCGCTCCTCCCCAGGCTATTAATAACCAGGAAACTGATGCCTCCTCCACAATCAATACTCCCTACTCCCACGGTAAAGAGACTCCAGGCTGGTTGATCCACCAGCAGTGATCGGTGGGTTCAGGCCAAAGGCAGCTGTAGTGTTTAAGATAAGAGAAAAATAGATATATGTAAATTACAATGCTAATATGGATTTTTAGACACGAGACACAATAAAGACGACATTTGAACTTGATTAATGCCAGCTTTGTACTCAGATGTGAGGCACTAAGTGATGGGTGAGGTTTTTAAAGATCTGAAATACATTATCTGAATGGAGTCTGCAGTTATAACATATTTGGTCAATAACAACATAAAAAAATGGTTCTGACACTGGTAGGCTATATCTGTTATGAATAAAGACAATAAACCCTGACATTAAATCATATTATAAAAAATACGCAAAATCTGCCTGTGGTAGAGCTGCAGCGCATATACAGGGCAACTACAGCCTGCCTCAGTGTCAAGGGTCTGCAGTGTGTTGTTTGGGCATCACGCATCTCTTTCTATAACCTGTGAGCAGCTACAGAAGCCTTACAGGGACAGTATACAGTAAAACAAATGGAAACACCAAGGTAAAATTATCAATAGTGTGCGATTAAGTTTAAACCTTCATAGAGCGGAAGGAGAATGAAAGGAGCCATTTGTTCCATCATTTCCTGGTCCTACGTCTACAGCGGTTATTAAAGTTATGAACTAAATATGTGTATGAATATTTTGTTGCTAGAGTCGTAATGTGGGCTTTGGGCCAACGATCTCAATAGAGTCTGCATGTCTCCAATGTGAATAAGTGGGAAAAAATGAAATAAAATAATATAAAAATTAATATATACCATAAAAATACTATAACTAAATGTTGTCTGACACTTTATTCCTTTTATTGAAAAAAAAAAAGCACTAATTGAAGTACCTTGGGACTCAAACGTACTCTTAGCCTCAGGACATCACTTTAGGTCTCCCAGGGGACGGCTGACAGTTTGTGTTTAATCAATAGCCTTTGAGAAGTAGCTCACAAAACACTGGTTTCATGCAACAACAAACATATGTCTATTTGTCAAGTGCAGGTAAAAATATTTGTGTAGTAAAGAGTAAATGTAAAATACAAAAGAAAATGCTGTTTGACTGGGTTGCTTTGGTTGCTCTTCCATCTTACTGGGAACAAATCCCCCTTCAGAAGGCTTAAGACCCCACTCATTCTCTCTAAGTCGTGCCCTTATAGACCTGCTCCCTCTCTGCACGCCTTCTAATAATAAACGCCATACGTCGAGAAAGATGACACTTCTTCATGTCAGGAGATTATTGCGTTAACCAGATAACAATAACTCCATTTTCCCCGCTCCAAGATGTGTCCAACCGCCCTTTGAAAATGTCATACACCATATAGGACGCCCTATATCTGAAGACGAATTCTCCGTTTCCTCCTCTCTTTAAAAAAATTTAATTTGGCGGGCTGCCTTGGTCGTATTGATCCACGCATCTGTTACTCTTCGTGTTTGTCCCGACAAGCTGTGATATCCTGTAACAGCTCTAGCCCCTGGAGGATGCTTCTAGATTTCAGCTTTGGCAAAAACCCGAACCTCCGCTGGTCAACTTGATGGATTTGAGCGTCCACGTGGGGTCAGCTTTCTCTTTCCACTTACAGAAAATTGTCCATCAGCCCCGACTGTTGCGAAGTCTCAGCATTTTTTTTTTCCCTGCCCCTCCTCCGATATAATGCAGTATATCCCTTCACTTCGCAACACGTGAACCCTGGTAATAGAGCCAAACTTTATTATTACCACATCATATATCACCAAATGGCAGCGCTTCATACTCAGCCGGAGAAGTGCAGTAGTAGCGTATACGAAAGGTCACATCTGAATCCACACACACGCACACCGGGGTTGGGGAAAAGATTTACTCCAGGTCGTGAGGTTCAGATGAAAGAGCCAGACAACTTCCTCAGCGTTGAGATTTAATGTGTCTTAGAATGACTGGAAATAGTAAAGATGGTATTGATTTTAGCGGAAAAGGGGGAAATGGAGAAAAGGGAACCACTTAAGGCTTGTCGGAAGGAGGCATCAGTAGTTTTATGGGATTTATGAATGTCTTTCTAAACACACACTCAGAGCTTTTAAATGTGCAGGGATTTAAAGTGTTGACTGAAATGAAATTGCAATTATGGTTGTATTAGATTTTAAAATAGAATTAAAATGATTCATTATTATTCATTTAGACCCTGTATCTACCATCCTTCAATCATTTATCTTCTTTGTGTATTCCAGGGTCACGAGTGTAAGGAGCCAGGCAAATATGGGCCTGAAGGTGAGGTACAGCTCGGATAATGGCCTGACAAACAACTATTCACTCTCACATCCATTCACCTGGGACAGTTTAGATCAGGGGTGTCCAAATCTTTTTTTATTGAGGGCCACATACTGACAAATATCTACAGTGGAGGGCCAATCACTACATGTGGTGCATTTTGCCTCACTATGAACGAAAGTCAGCTTTTAGCTCTAGAGATCTCACCTTGTTTATCAACCCCACATTTATCTGGGCTTGGGAGCACTACATATGTCTGACATTTTTTTCGGTGCTTCAACCACATATTTTTATTTTGTATTACTTTCGTATTGCCACCTTTACCTTACACAGTTTTGAAGCATTTTATCTATTGTCTATGTATATAAAGAAAAATGGATGAATGGGATACTGGCTAAACCAACGTTGCAGACATGTATTCAAATAAAAGATACATATAGGACAGAATTTTATGTCAATGCAAATTTGACCAGGACACAAAGGCCACTGATTGCTCTTCTGCGTACAGGATCCGTCCTCTGACTTTAGAAACTGGGAGATTTAACCAAGTCACAGAAGAAGACAGACTCTGTGGGCACTGAGGTTTGGGTGAAATGGAAAGTGAAACTTATTTTGTTTTAAATTGTCCTCCCTATGATTAATTTAGAAACCCCTTGCTAAATGAGATGTTTGTCCAAAACTCTGAGATGTTCTGGAGCACTGATGATGATGATGAAATGAAATGGTTGTTTAATTTCAATTTGTATAAATTGGCTACATTTGTTCGTAAAGCCTGGAAGAAATATCAGTCTTGTTTTTTAGATAAAGTTGTTTAGTTTGTATATTTTTGTGTATCTACTGTGCCTACTGTCTGACAACTGGTCTTTTGTGTAGTTGATGGTATCATATGATCCCAAGTAAGGGCTGGACATGTTTGTATGCAAGACACAATAAAAAATGTATTAATTATTCCATTACTTTGCAGTAAGAAGTACTACCTGTGTCTATTTGGTCCGTTTGAGAATGAAGCACAGAGAGCCAGTAACTAATGGTTCGTGGGCCGCATTTGGTTCCTGGGCCATAGTTTGGGCATCCCTGGTTTAGACAAATTCAAACATACATTTCGTTGGACAGTGCATGGGAGGAAGCTGGAGAGAACCTGCAATAACACAGAGAGGACTCCACTCAGCCTCCCATAGCCTGAGACGCAGGAGCGCTAACCACTCTGCCACCATGAAACCTCCAACCATGGTCTTTTGTTTACTTACCAGCCATGGTTCTTGCCTAATCATAACCATAACAGTCATTATAGGTACAGTCTGAAAGGCAGCTTTGTTAATTTTTTCAAGGAAGTTATGTTCACGTAATGCAGATATATTATTGTAACTGGGCAGAAACACTTTACTAATAAAATAATTCATTAATTTTCTCTTGTTTAGTTCCATTTGCTGGTTGCAAGCACCTTTTGCTTTATGGGCCAGGTACATCCTGGACAATGGGCATTTACTCCTGGGCAATACAAACAGACAACCATTTTCTCTCTCATTCATTCGCTATAGGCCAGTGGTTCTCAAACTGTGGTAGAGGTACCACTGGAAAATAGAGAGGTCATGCACACAGAATTTTTTTGTTTTTTGATGTGCAGACGCTGGAAAACAACTCAAAAGCTCAAAAGAAAAGCATCACAGACTCTGCCATTCCATGTCAAAGATGTTTTATTATATGAAGATTAAGTTTTGGCTCAGCAGCCTTCGTCAGATCAGTGTATGTTTTTTAGACCACAGTGCATTTAAAGAGACCAGTCCAGATGGCTCTGATCCCATCCAGGGAGTGGGAGGGTCTCAACCAACGTGTAGGTCACACCCAGTAAAAAAACATACCCATTACATTCTAGAAAATGAATTCTTATAAATACAAGCTTAAAGTAAAAACATCAACTACAAAAGCATCATAAATACTTTGACACACTACATTTAATAAAATGATCCCCAAATAATGTCCTATTACAGGAAGCATTTTAAGTCATAGTCTCTACTGAGTCCATGAGGAGTAAGAGTCTTCAGGTGGTCCCTGTGTCTCCTAGCTTCTGTTTTTCAGTAAGTTTGATTTTGTATTTTTGCAATTCCGCGTTTGGACTTTTGGATATCAGTGTTGAGTTTTTTTGTGTCGGATCGAGTTTGTTTGGACTTTAGGTTTTCTTTATTAAAGTTTTTTTTCAGTTTACGGTCCTGCTTTTGGGTCCTTTCCCCTTGTTTCCCCCTACCCATGACAACTGGTGGCACTCTGGTTTCTTCTAATGGTACTCTCTTTTGCAGCTGGATTTAATTTAGTATACTTAGCACCACTTTTGTGATTGGAGATTATTTTTGAAGGGTAAACCACTGATTAGTCCTGGTTTAGACCTGGTTTATTCCTGGTTTAGACCTGATTTAGTCATAGATTAGTCCTGGTTGTATGCTGGTTTGGACCTAGTTTAGTCATTCGTGGGTTTAGATGTGGCGTAGACCTGGTTTAGTTCCGGTATGATCCAGGCTTAGTCATCTGAAAATACTTTGAAAGCCTAATATTTTCTGAGGTGCCACTTGGTTTGAAAAGAATGAGAATCACTACTATGAGGCTATTTTGATTCACCAGTTCACCTCCACATGAATGTCTTTGGACTTTGGGAGTAAGCCAGAGAACCAGATCCAGACCCCACAAACTCCTTGGAGTGAGACAGAAGAGCTAAGCACCTACATAATAAAATATTTAATCATTTCCATTTAATTAGCAATAGTTTTGACAGTTAACACATTCAATGGTAAATAAAAGTATAGCGTCACTATATTTTTTACATAAATTCTGCACAGAATAAACATTTTAAGGTATCTTTTCACCCTTCCAGCACCTGTCTAAGCCAACACTCTTTCTAAGGCCTCTGCGTCAGCCACACATTTTTAATTACAACAGTTTCATTAAAGATTCAGCTTCTGTCGGACATCTTTTGTGTCTATGGACAACAAATAAATAAAAAAACATCCTAGTCTGCCTCGGGTTTGTTTTATTAGTTTGTCGTCTTGCGGTGGACATTGGGCTGGAGCCGGTGCATAATGAGACAGTGACGGTTCCTGGGCTGGACCGGCTGCGTACGACCTGTTTGTGTCTGGAGACTCTGTGCATTATCGGGCCTGAGCACACATTAGGGAGACGAGGAGGATGGGAAGGAGAGACGATAAGGGCGAAGGGAAGTGGAAGACAAACAGTGCAGGGAGCCGGCAGATGCACACAGCCCGGGACAAACATGTTTTCAACCACTACGCTTCATTTTCTTCATCCGCAGCAGCGAAGGAAGGAAAGAACCATGATTTCTTGGACTCTTGATGATCAAATTAACAGAGGCCAGATGCTCAGTTTATGTTCCTGGAAGAGAACAAAAACACAAACAAAACTCACTTATAAAGGGATTTTAAAAAATAGAAGCGCAATAGAGTGCCCAGTGTTCTAGTTCAGTGGTTCCCAACCTTTTTGGTTTTGTGTACCCCCAGGACCTGGCTTAGTCCTGGTTTGGACTCAGCATAGTCCTGGTTAAGTTTCTGGTTTGGACTCGGCTTAGTACTTAGTACCTTAGTACCTGGTTTAGTCTTAGTTTAGCCCTGGTTTAGACCTGGTTTAGACCTAGTGTATTTCTGATTTATTCCTGTTTTAGACCTGGTTTAGTTCTGGGTTTAGACCTGGTTTAGTTCTGGTTTTAAATCTGGTTTAGTTCTGGTTTTAGTCCTGCTTGAGTTCAAGTTTAGTCCCTGTTTTGTTTATTAGTTCTGTGTTTTTCTGTTAATCCCTGTTTTACCCATCAGCATAGTCCTGGGTTAGTCCAGATTTAGGTACATTTTAAATTATCAAATAAATCCAAGTACCCCCTGCAATATGCTTACTGATCCCTACCCCTGGTTGGGAAACACTGTTCTAGTTTATGGGTAAATGCTTTGTCCATTGAGCTACAAAGCCCATATATCATAATGGTAAGAAGTCTACTAAAAGATATCTAGGTGATGACATAAACCCACATAGAAATAACCAAGATAGCCCCGGCTTACACAAAGAAAAGTGTATAATTCTGACCTGATTAATGACGTTTAGTGTTTTCCTTTGTCACCTGTTGGTTCTCCCGAAGCCTGTGTTGTTGTTCAGTCCTCTGTGTGTTGTTTTTTGTCCCTGTTCAGAAATAAGTACAGAGTTGCTCATAGTATGCTGTATACTGATATTTTATGGCAAAACCGGCAACATTTCTTCATATGCACCATGTTTGTTTTGGATACATTTCTCTGATTGTTTTCTTCTATGTATAAAAGAGGCTAGTGGCTAATGGGAATCCAAATAAATAAACTAAACGTAACCTCTTTGGCAGGGAAAAATAAAAATAAGAGAGAATACCAACATGAATACCTTATAATCCAGAGTTATGCATGAAAATAATTTTAATGTTTGTGTGCTATTGGAGGAGATATGAATGGGAAATGTTGCTATAAGTCCAGTATAATTCCAAATCCTACATGTGAATATATATATATTTTTTTACAATAAATGCTAATATTTGTAAAAATCCATATCTTAGTATAAACATACCTTGGTAATATCTTTGAACGGCTGAACTGAAGCTATACTTTGTCATTTCTTCACTCCTGCCGTCAATTGCTCTGGGCCCAGGTGTGACCATCGGAATTTAATTTACCACATTTCTAAGCTTTCAATCATCAGATATAATTTCAGAAACTGTGGGGAGTTCTTCACGTGTCCACTCCTCAAACGAGCAGGCGTGTGAGTGAGCGTGACACACGATTAGCGCCGCCGCGGCTCTTTGCTGGCGGCTACAGTGGGACTTTTTCAGGTGTGACGGCCGCTGTTGTGTTAAACTCAGCCCGGCAGCCTTTGCTCACACAGCCCTCTCCTCCGGACGCGCGCACCAACTCGTAATGAGCTGAGACCTATTAAAAATCAATTTTATAGCTGCTTTCCTCCGCTCCCTTTATGTTCCACTCTAACAGCAAAGGCATTCGTGAAATTGCCCAAAGCGCTGGAAAGGGGGAGTGCAGAGGGGGGCAGGGGGGCCGTGATGGACAGGCTGCAGTTATATTTACAGGTTAAGGTCCCATTTGCATATATGTATGAAATGGTAATACACTTTCATATTCATTTTGCCTCCAATATTATTTTGTTCATGTTATAAATTTTACATTAGAACAATCACACTATATATTATCTCCTGTGTCATAAACAAAAAGGAGCTACCACCTTTAGTTCTCCCAGAGGTAAAACCCAACACACAAGACTTCATTACATATTCATAAATCCATTTCATAGGGCGCCATTACTTTATTGTTGTTTTTTTTTTTATATGCAAAACTAGTATATGATTGAAAATTATGTCCAGAGAAATGCAAAATTGTATTCAATGCACATACATACATGTATTTTTATACGCTGCAAACAAATGGATTTCTAAAGCAACCACAGGTATCACAGACCTCCTGCAAAGCTTTGGTCTTATCTGACAATGTTACAAAAACAGACCTGGGCTGTGTCTGAACGTCCTCCCTAATCTCGCCATTTTGTAGTGGTGTCCAAATGTCTAGTGGATAAAAAATAGTGCACTCAAAATTTCCCACAATGCATTTTGAAAAGTAGTGGACAGCGATGTTCACTAAAGGTCAGTATAGACCAGAATGCTTTGGGAGTTTTGGAGGAGAACAGCGGGACCGCGACAGGTCTTTAAACTGTACACAACACGTCTGAATAAAACCAGTTAGAAACGCCTTGTTTTACTTCTGTCACATCGTAATCAGAAATAAAAAGCTCTTAAATAAACCGCTGCAGTGTAAAATTGCTAACGTTAGCTTACCCAGTGTTCAGCCTCCCCACGTATGGCACAGAGCTGCAATAATCCAGTCTGTTTTAATCATTATAGCGATAATTCATGTTAAATATCACACCTATGACTATTATTTATCTATAAATACTAAAATATCAACTGAGTCTGGTCGTGCTTTATCACAGAAGAACATTATCGGCGGAGTTTCAACAAACTTTTTTTTACACAGACGCCAGAGTCACGAGATTACCGGTGAGAGAAAAATAGTGTGCGAGCATCCGAATCATTCACAAAATGAGTGCACTATATAGTCTGTTATATAGTGCTGGACTATATAGGGACTGAGGGGTAAGGGGCAAGGGATGATGTTCGGACACAGGCCTAGTCTTCAAAATCATGGGTATGTATTCTATCTATTTAGCCACTCTAGCGCATTATAGTAAAGAATCCACCAAAACTAGTCATTTGTTCCGTTCCTGACCCCTACTGGCTGGAGTTAGTATCTTTGGCCCTCTCTTACAATGGTGCTAAATCCTAATATTTTTTGTTGGCCCATTAAGCTGGGTGTACACTTTTTTTTTTGTCTTTTTGTATGATGAGCTTTTTTATTTTGAGCACAAAAAAATATTGACATACATAGATAGCTACATCTTTGTGGCAATTATCAAGCACATTCATTTGTATTAATACATACAGACATATCAATAACAATGGTAACACATATCTATAATATATATATTTACAAATAGTTATTTACATGTACATATCCTTAGCTCAAAAAGGAGTGGGATGAAGTAACATTTATTTGTTCCCTCCCCTTTATGTTGTTATTATTATATTATGATCAAATACATTCAGATACAGTACATCAAATACATTTCACAGTGTTCAATATTAAACGATGCACACAAACCACATCCACGTTTAAACACATGCGCACACTACTGGTAATAATAGGTTTTTGCGACCTTTATAGCTCTCCTTCAGCTCTGTACTGTGAGATTTGTTTATATATCGACTTAAATGTGTGAATACTTTCTACGTTCCACAGTTTGACACCACACAGAGACACACAAAAACTTTTCCAGGATTTTCTTATAACATTTATTTGTTTTCTACTCCCCTCAGTTGATACGCTCCAGCTCTACGACTAAATAATCTTTGAATATTTCCTGGCCTTTTTGACGTGGAAAGTGTAAAATTGTAAAGTATCGCTTGTTCATGCAGTGCGAGTGGTCAAACGCTGAATCGTGGCTATGTCCAAAGTCAGTCAGTCGGTGATAAAAAGGCTCCATCAGTGAGCTTTGTCCCTGTCTCACTATAAGGTGTACGACCACCATTTTTGAGCTACGACGGGCCATATATCCCATGATTTTGTCAGAGATGGTTAAAATTATGCTTATCTGACCATTATGTCTTGCTAAAAACTCACAAACAAATGAATCTGCAAATCAAAACCAGTAAAAACAAGGACTTCCCTTCCCACCATGACTGTTTTGAGCAAAATAATTAAAATGTGTATCTTTTGTGGTACCAACATGTATCAGATCATATCATGGAAGGCCACAGTGTACCTAGATGAAGACCTGACTAACACCGTGGAAGACCTTAGTGCTTTTGGAGAGAGAAAGACGCTCTCTGAACTTTAAATTCAGAAAGCTGCTCAAACTCTTGTGATTTTCTATTTTATTTCCCAGCTTTTGTAAAATAAAAGCACCAAGTTCAATGTTAGAACTTCACAAAGCTAAAGCGGCTCTATCTATCACTGGAATCAGAACTTTTCACCAAAGACAATGAGCAGAAACTTTGGGAAGTGAACCACAGTGACGGAGCAATACATATAAGCGTTATCAAAGTACTTCAGTGACTTCTGTGTATCTTTTTGTATGTTCAGTGGGCTATTTTGGCAACAGTTTTCATTCTCAAATCATGAATAAGCTTTATTGATGCATTCATTATGAAAAACTTTAGCTTGTGCCACTGTAGGACTCAGTTGGTCGAGTGGGTTCGAGTCCAGACTCCGACAGTTTGCCAGATTGGATGAAAGTGAACAGGATCAAATCAAAATACTTCTTTTATTGTTTAAAGCAGAAATACTAGGACAGGCATGTTACACTATGAACACCTTTTATAGTAATGTTTTTTAAAAGGGCTGAAAAACCCTTTCAGTTTGCAGCGTATAATGATAGTTTCTTCAACATCTCTGTACAGTAAAAAGCAGCTACTGTTCGAAGTCCATTTTTCTCTGTCTGCACCAATCTGGGGCATTATTCAACTTAGACACAGACCATTCATGGAGCAGCTCATAGACTACGAGATCATTAGGTCCGATCTGGAAAGTAATCAATCAGAAAAAAGCCACGAGAGTCCCTTTTCAATAAAAGAACCCACTGACCCATAATTGTCCTCCCGTAGCTTTGGAGGTGAGACTGAAGAGGGGCCATAAATCTTGTTCCAGGTAGAAGCAGTCCAAGCAGATGAGATCTTCCAGGACCGTGGCCCTTAGTGGTCCTGAACTGCCCCGAGAGACAGGGCCAATAGGTTTTCTCACATGTCAGAGTGGGACAAAAGTCAAACCATGCCATCACTACTGAAATTTTTTATATATAAATTTGCTGGATAGATGTTTTTTTCCACCAAATCTGACTTAGAGCAACATCTCCCATTTATATCTCTGCCAATAGCACACATATAAAATAATTAAAATTGTTTTATACATAATTCTTTAGTTGCGTGGTATTCTGTTCAAATCCAACAATATTACTTAGGCTACAGTATATGTGGCCCTAAAATCAGATTCTAGCCCTCTTGCTAATGTTCTCTACCTACTCATTGACCGCACACTCACGCAGTCCGTCAGTTTTCATTCATGTATGCACAAGCCTTTTTGTTCTTTGAAGATGTATTGCAGTCTGTGTTATTCAGGCAAGAAATCCTGGCTGTCGTCCACACAAACTGTTCAAAGCGAAGAAAATGTAGGTTAGTAGTATTATAATAACAATGGGCCATGTTTTTTTACGGTCAAATTCCAATTGGTACAAGACAAAACATCCATATTTTATTAATAAAGATGTCATACAATGTCTCTGTCTCAGTTTCAGCTACAACTGGCCATTGTCTAAGATGTACAGTACCACACCTTTGGCTCACAGTAGCTGGATTAGACTAAAGTCACCCACAACCCCCAACAGGATCAATGCCATATATCTGACTTTTTCTATGACAGTGTGAACAGCACAAATCAGATTTTTACAAATGCTTTCATATGTGGTCCTAAATCAGATACATATCTAATCTTTATACACATTTCATCAGACTTTTACGTCACTGAAATCCAACAGAGAGCCCAATTCTGTGCTGGGGGAGGCAGAAACTGGCTCGAGCAAGAAAATAAATTGAGCTTTTAAACCTAATTTGTGTTTAAGGTGATAGTCCTGTTGAATCTAAACTTGAGGGGTCGTATCGTAACTGTACTGAGAAGAAATGAGAAGCGAAATAAAATGAGACATATTAAGAAATTAGGATTGAGGAGTGTCACTGACTGATGTATTCAAATATCTTCCTTAATATCCTGAAATTATGGTTAAATTCTGTGTCAGTGAAGCTCCTCGCATCACAATCCCACCGCTCCAGGCTCCATCAGGTCTTTTTTTTGTGCATGCAGCTGACTTTAGGGCCAGAGATTGTTCACACATGAGACTGATGGAGGTCACATTTAAACTGTAATGTGAACAGCCGCGGATTAAGACCTGCAGTGTGAATGTAGCCTAATTCTGAATTGAAACTTACGCAAGGAGTCTATTTTTGACAGATGCAGCGGCCGTCATGCATAAAGTTGAACAGAGCAGATCGAGCAAGAAACAAGTCCAGTATATTTCAACATAAAAACGTGCAGACTCTCGCCCACATCATAAACTTAACTGGGGACATGGGCTCACAAACCAGACTAGATACCATTAAATGTGAGTAAAGAAAATATTTAAATACGTAGCATGCTTAACCATGGTAGAGGCGCAAAAGTCACAGAAATAATATCCAAATGAACAAAACATGGCTTTTGTTTACATGTAGCTCTCTGTATACATGGCCATTATTGCGTGACTTTCAGTATAAATCTGTGAACACGCAATGCATATTCTTGGAGTCTGCAGAATATCGTGTCAGAGACGTACTGCGCATGCAACAAATTCAATGTAAATTAAATTAGAAGATGAATATATAAATGAATGCCACTAAATAGGGCACTGCTAGCATGCTATCACATATTAATTACGCAAAATTATAGATTTGTAGTTAAATGTTTTCCCTGCAGTCACCCTTGTTATTGTCCAGAGGGGGCCCTGTCTCGCTGTCAGAGTCTGAGAATGGCTCCAGCCCCACATGACACTTAGCAAGATACAAACACTTGCATATTGGCTGGATTATTAGTAAAATTATGAGGCAGTATTTCCTGATTTGAGTCATTCTCAATCACATAGAGGATCATTATTAGCAGAAAATTGTCAACCATGTAATTGCGTTTGTTGTTATTGAGGTTAAACGAGAGATTGCGATAATCTAGTTTCCTCTCAGATCAGTAAAAGTTAAGTATTATTTTGCATATTTTATCGAATCACGGGCAACAATCACTGCTTACCCCAGCTTTAATTTGCACCCACAGGCCCTTTTTAATGACCACGTTGTCCATGTATATAATCCTGATTAATAAAAAAAACACAGCTATTCTCTTCCAAACTCCTCTGTGAATTAATCAGATACGCCGCATTGTGTTTTGGGAACGAAATTTGGACACAACACATGAAATCACAGTTACTCGATAGGATTTTATCAAAGACTTTTAATCCCATTGTGGATTAATTATCTCCAGCTATACCATAAATCTGTGTTTTTGTGTGCTACATTATACAGTGGCCTCATACTGTGGATTTATTATTTGTTCTTTTGCATTGGTTTGAGTATACTCCGGTGATGTGGGGCAAGCCATTATGAGCTTTGTTAACACCGAGCCCTGAGCGGCCACGCATCCTTGCCCGGGGCGCTCTGCTCTCCATTCCCTCGCGTTCACTTCCCTTCTATCCTTTCATTCAGATGTTTCCTTCCCTCGCATCCAGCACACTCACTGCTTCCTGCGCTCCCCGGAGACTGCGTATTACGCTGGGAAGCATCATTTACTCGGCCTCCCTGCTGTGCATGCGGGGTGGGGTGTGCATCTCCAAACTGCGGTATCTTCTCAAAGACTTACACATACATTGAACAACAGGCCACATGTATAAGGCTACCATCACACTCCAGGTAAAAGTGGCCTAAATCTGACTTTTTTTGCCCATATGTGACTAATATCTGATGTTTTCTGTGACAGTGTGAACAGCACAATTCAGATTTTTACAAATGCTTTCATATGTGGTCCTAAATCAGATGCATATCTAATCTTTTACACACATTTAATCAGACTTTTACGTCACTGAAATCCAACAAACAGCCCAAATTTTGCGCTGGGGGAGGCAGAAACTGGCTCAAGCATGAACATAAATTGAGCTTTTGAACTTAATTTGTGTTTAGGGTGAAAATCCTGCAGAGGGGTAGTTTTGAAACTGTACTGAGGAGAAATGAGAAGAGAAATAAAATGAAAAATATTAAGAAATTAGGATTGAGGAGTGTCATTGACTGATGTATTCAAATATCTTCCTTAATATCCTAAATTTATGGTTAAATTTTGTGTCAGTGAAGCTCCTCACATCACAATCCCACTGCTCCAGGCTCCATCAGGTCTTTTTTTGTGCATGCAGGTCACTTTAGGGCCAGAAATGGTTCACACACGAGACTGATGGAGGTCACATTTAAACTATAATGTGAACAGCCGCGCATTAAGACCTGCAGTGTGAATGTAGCCTAATTCTGACAGGAAACTTCAAACAGTAGTATGTGGTTCAGGATGTGCTGTTTCACAAAGACATGCATTTGAGCCAAAACTGGGGAACCATGAAGACTACAGCTTACAGGCGCACATCAACAAAATAAAATATTGTAAAAAAGCAAAGCAATGATCTCCTATAATGCGTCATTCTTAGTGTAACCAGTATTTATCATTACATTGTACAGGCTGCTACTAAATAACTAATGTTACACTGGAGACCGCAATGTGCTAATGTTTATTACATGCACGACACGCATAGTATCTTCACCTTCTCCACAATACACACATCATCATATAAGTTGGATTATTAAATGAATGTTAAATTGAAAATAATTGGTTTGCGTCTTTCATAGATTATAATGCATTGTGTGTGTGACTAATGTTACGCTTGAGACTTTTTTCCTCATGTTTATTGCATACTTAAGTAATTTCTGTTAACATTAAAGAGCATTCTGTGGAAAGATGTAGGCCTGTATATTTTTAAATCTTAAAATAATCTATGACTTTTGGCAGTTGCCCATGGTGTAATAAAAATAACATAAATATAAGCATTTTGTTTATTAATTTATTAATGTATTTATGTTTATTTGATAGGGACAAGTATTTTCCACACACTACAACATAATTCTCAATGCCCGTCCCTAGTTAGGCTTACACAAAACATAAAACACAATAACCAAACAATGACAATATAGCCCACACACTAACAACACAAGAGAATAAAAATCTGAGAAAAAATATTATAAATACAATGGCAGATCAGTGAAGTACGGTACATTTGCTAGGTTAAGTTTGTTACAAATAACTTAGTGTCAAAGCAAGCCGTACCCAGATAAAGCCCAAACAAAGTCCCGCACCATACGCATTCTGTCAGCAAGGCTAAGTGAGTTTATAGGTTTTTGAGCTAACAACAGCACAGTGCTTCACGTCCCTCTACTCCCACGACCAGGGTTAACATCCTGCCCCGCCCCGGCCTGCCTCTGCCGCTCCGCAGAGCTGCAGCGTCCTCTCTTAATCCTCCCGTCACTCTCTGACCCCTCTCTTCCGTGCTCTTTAAGACGCACTCTTCCTGCCTCTGCTCTTTAACCTCTTCACCCACAGTTACTCTCTGCCGTGTTCTCCTGCATCCTCACAGCATCCTGGCGTTTACGCTCCTCACTCACCTCACTTAACCAGCTGCAGCATCTCCGAAGCGCTGCTCCTTCAACTCAAACACAAATAAATAGCCTATATTTCACCCTAAAGCAGTGCATGCACCAAATATATCAGATGCACCCTTCAGCCATGGAAAATCAGTCACTATTTAGACCATTTGGCAAAGCTAATTAAGAATTTGGTAAAAGCTTGTCAAATTTAAACCATAAGCACATGGCTAATTTGCATGACAGCTGTGCAACTATAACTGTGCACTACTTTTTGTGTAATAAATGTGACAGAAACACTTAAAATGTAATAAATATTCAATAACACAAGCTGTTGCATATATGCTTGATCTATCTTAGTCTATCTCCAGTCTGTTTGATACACATGTCCTAGGACTTTACGTTTAAACAGCTGTAGTTAGCGTGACCACCTACTTGGGACAAGTTATGTGATTTGATGGGACAAGGAGGGACAGGCACGAGAAATAAAAGCTTTGATCAGGGTTTGTGCAGCATCTTAAAAAGTCTTAAATTGTAAAGTCTGAATTTAAAGCCTTAAAAAGTCACAAAGATATGCGGGCTGTTAGGTCTTAAATACATTTAAACAGGTCTCAAATATGTCGCGCACATTAGATGTAACTACCTAAAATGTCCACTTGAATGCTCAAAGGTATTTTACCAGCGCCAATACGAGAGCTTAACAAGATTTTACAACACTAACTTTCACAAATGGTTTCAGCTTTTTGTACACACTGCATGCTTATGAAATAGGTCTTATTTTTCTTGAACAATGGTCTTGAAAAACAACAAAAAAGTCTTAAATTAACCTTATTGCAGCCTGCAGAAACCCTATTTGATGATATAGGTATCTAACTTACTGAGTCTAAACCTCATTCAGATAAAGATACAGTTTATGAAACATTTACTGTGTTGTTTTCATTCATGGAATAAAAAGGTGAAACTGATCTAATCTAAAATCTAAAATTAAATCCCCCATTCTAATTTTTTCAACACTGCCCGACAGCAGGGCTTCCTGGGGCAACACCAACTACATGTATACAGTATATTCCAATCCAGCACATTGGACACCCACAAATATTTATACTACATTTTAAACAAGGAACACTGATATGACCTTGTTGTTCTTAACTTTAATCTCACTTTTTATAAGATCCACTGAGCAGCAATGAAAAAGTGGGACATGATCTTAATCAGTAGGATGGGGGGACAGATGCCTAAATGACTGTGCAGTACAACCCAAAGTGGGACAGGTCTCTCTAGATGTAGTGTTGAGAACGTATACCCACTGTTTCATTTCAGCATGTACAATGGTAAATTAAAAGGGTATTGGGTAAAACCCTTTGTCACCGGTTCTGTTCATTATTTTTATGGACAGAATTTCTAGGAGCAGCCAGGGGCCGGAGGGAGTCAGGTTTGGGGACCACAGATTTCATCTCTGCTTTTTGTGGATGATGTTCTGTTGGCTTCATCAAACCAGGACCTTCAGTGTGCACTGGAGCAGTTTGCAGCCGAATGTGAAGCGGCTGGGATGAGAATCAGCACCTCCAAGTCTGAGGCCATGGTTCTCGACCGGAAAAGGGTGGCTTGCCCTCTCCAGGTCGGAGGAGAGCTCCTGCCTCAAGAGGAGGAGTTTAAGTATCTCAGCGTCTTGTTCACAGTGAGGGAAGGATGGAGCGTGAGATTGACAGGCGGATCGGTGCAGCGTCTGCAGTAATGCGGTCGTTGTATCGGTCTGTTGTGGTGAAGAAGGAGCTGAGCCGAAAGGCAAAGCTCTCGATTTACCGTCGATCTACGTTCGTACTCTCACCTATGAGCTTTGGGTCATGACCGAAAGGACAAGATCCCGGATACAAGCGGCCGAAATGAGTGTCCTCCGCAGGGTGGCTGGGTGCTGCTTTAGAGATAGGGTGAGGAGCTCAGTTACCCGGGAGGGGCTTGGAGTAGAGCCGCTGCTCCTCCACATCGAGAGGAGTCAGTTGAGGTGGCTTGGGCATCTGTTTTGGATGCCTCCGGGATGCCTCCCTGGGGAGGTGTTCCGGGCATGTCCCACCGGGAGGAAGCCCGGGGGAAGACCTAGGACGCCCTGGAGTATGGACTATGTCTCTCGGCTGGCCTGGGAAGCTGGAGGAAGGGTCCGGGGAGAGGGATGTCTGGATGTTCCTACTTAGACTGCTGCCCCCGCGACCTGGCCCCGGATGAAGCGGAAGAAGATGGATGGATGGATAAAACACTATTGTAGAATGAAGACTGACAGCAACAATGGGCTGGAGGTGGGTTATAACAACAATTTTTCCTGGGCCTGTAAATCCTAATACGTCTTAACTCGCATTTAATAATTTTTAATCAACTGGCAATCAGATACATATGTTATTATATTTCCAAAGCATATCCTAAATACTTCCTTGACCTATAGTTCAGCACCATATGCACGTTATAACAGATCACATTAGTGTTGACATATAGCGGAAGCATTTACCAGTCATGTCCTATGACTTTGCAGCCTTAAACAGGACACAATCGACACAGTGTAAGATGAGACACAGTGTTCTCATATGTTCACGTTCTTAAGTCTGCTGCGCATATCTCTTTGCTCTCGGTTCATTATTAATTCAAAAGGACAGATATGCGTCTTGTGTGACCTCCACAGCCTCCGGGGAACCTCAGAGCATGCTGGGAACATCCTGTGCACAAGGCTGGAGCTACAGCTGCTCTTCCTTGGTCCGCCGAGCTGTTCATGGAGCCACTGGACACCAACACACATGTCCTCTTCATACATCCATCCAGTTAAACACAAACCAGCGTTATGTCTAAAATATTACACTTTTGATGATAAACTTAACATAACACACTAAAAAGTAATTGTGCGGTCCTTTGCCATTTACTTTTTACTTTATAACATATTCATCAAAATCAGATGGTAACATTTGTTAACAGTATGTTGGACAAATCAGTGTCTGCAAGAACATAACCTTCTGGGCAGAGGTTGAGATAAAAGTGCAGCAAAACGCACCTGCCTGAACCAGACGTGCATTAAAATCACAGTATGTTTGTGCACATTTGCTGCTACATGGATGCTTAAAATGTTTTCTGTAACACTCCATAGATATAGCCTTGTTTCTTACCTCCGCCAAGTAAATTTTTACCTGTGTCATTAAACAACAACTCAAAAAAATCATGGTCGGACTTCTTCTTTCTGTAGATGCTTTATCATTCTGAGATAGGGACACTTAAGCAAAAAAAAAAAAAAAAAAAAGGTCAGATTATATTTGAACTTTCAGGTCAGCAATGGAGCTCAACAGTGACCGCCCACCTCTGGTTCTGGAAGTCAAATAGAAAAATAAAAATATAATCTGAAATTTGAAAAAAATAGATAAGCTTGTAACATTGCCATTTTTTCCAAGTTCCAGGTAATATTGATTCTTAAATAATGACGAGTGCATCAATGGGTCAAAAAAAATTTTGTTTTTCAAAAAGCCAGGTGCTCTTCGACGATCAGTGGAGTAAACAATAAAAACCAGAAAAAGGATCCGAGGCACTCTGACATAATAAAAGTCCTTTATTAAATGCGTGACATTCCGCGAAGCATGCCCTGCCCTGATGAAGACCCGTGTTGGGTCGAAACGCGTTGGCATGCTTCGCGGAATGTCCCGCATTTAATAAAGGACTTTTATTATGTCAGAGTGCCTCGGATCCTTTCTCTGGTTCCAGGTAATATTGTTGAACGAAATGAAATTTGTTATGGTCATGAGTTACCCCATAGCTGATTAACCTCAGACATGCAATATATATATATTCTTTTAGGTCAATTGGGAAAATGTATGGCAAATGAATTTCTGGAACCAGGGTGGACAACTCTTTGCGCCTAGAAACAAAATGTTTAGTGTGAGTCTGGATAACACTGTTTGAAGTCAGTATTTTTTAGTAATACAAGTCAAGGTCAATTATGTCCACTCAAAATGTTACAGGTAAATTTAAATTAAACTTTCAGGAAAACAGAGTACTGCGCTCCCAAAATCCAGGGCTATTAGTGGTTCCCAGGGTTTCTAGAAGTACAGCTGGAGGTAGAGCCTTTAGTCACCAAGCTCCTGTTTTATGGAATCAGCTTCCAGCTCATGTTAGAGAGGCAGACACAGTCTCTATATTTAAGGTGAGGCTTAAAATGTTCCTCTTTGAGAAAGCTTATGGTGAGGGCAGCTAGGAACAGGGTTAACTCCACAGCTGAAGCTAAGCTGCTCTAGGAGCTAGAAGCTGGGGGAAGTATGGTGCACTGAGCCTCTGTCCTCTGGTTCCATCTGCTCCTCCTCTTCTATCACTGTCATTGATATAATATAATATCTATTTTTTTTCCTTTCTTAATGCCACACACAGATATGAGTCTTTTTATCTTGAGGTCAGCGGCAATTTTGGATTTGTAGAAAATGAAGCCTACGGGCCAATAAAAAATGCTCAGAGGGCTGCATTTGGCTTTTAGCACAGACCCCCCTCTTTTAAATAAAACGCTACTGATTTTTGAGACCGTTTATTCAATATTTTCCTTGTTAGGAGATATATTGATCATAGCTGTGCTCCAAAGGTGTGTGTTGTCAGACCTTTGGGACAGTCACACATGTCCCATCCATCCATTCATCCATCCATCCATCTACGACAGAGGTTGAGAAGTATGCGGCAGAGCTTAATGCCATGTTGCAATCAATACTCTCAATGCTACCCAGCCAAGGTTAGAGAGGAGGAGCGGCTGTACATGTGTCAGGCCCATGTGTGGGAAGACGAGAAACGTGTCTTCAGATGTGAGGCCTCATCATGATTCATCTCATGAAATTGATTACCATTCATAAGTGAAGTGAGAATCTGCGCCGTGTGATGCGAGGATGGAGGAGTTATTATGTGAGTGTCTCAAATGGCTGCGAGCGTGTGGTTTTTGCAGAGTGTAACAGATGTGTAAAATCAAACAGAAGCCGTAGAAGATGGATATATAATAACTCTCGGCGATGTTTACGGTGTCAGAGTCGATTTGATGAAAGGCCACGCTGTAAATAAGAGACATACTGTATGTAAGAGCAATCTTCAGAAAAGCTGCACTATATTTCAACCAGGAGAGACTCAGAGTATTCAGACAAATAAATGAATGACGCGTAATGAATTTATTTGTGGGAAAGAGTTTGGTGCTTAGACCCTGACAGGGAGAGATGTTGTGTGATGCGATGTAGGAGAAATAGTTAGAGATTTTAGGACAGAGCTAGACACTGGTGATGGCTGAGATTGGGATTGGGAAGATTGTTGCTGGAACTGTAGAGGCTGAGATCAAAGATTCACTTCTTTTGGCTTAGAAGAGTCAGCTTTTATGGCTCGCAAATATCTCCTCATTTAGTATCACTCTGACCGATGAATTTAGGCCTAACTTAGCCTAATTATGAATGGTTTGCGTGTTGGTAAACCATTTTTAGTCAGTGTTTTAGTAAAAGCCTTATCGCAAGCACAAAATACAGTTACAAAATTGTCTCCAATAAAATCTAAATTGCTGTCTTCAGAGCCCACTTTACTTCTTTCACATAATATTATGATTTGAGTCTGCCCTCACATGTGATTGGCTAGGCAGTGTGTCCACCAAATTAAAACTCTGCTCTGCTTGTGTGGATGTTTAGCAGAGCTGAGCAGGATCAGCAGAAGTTTTGGCTCTCATCCTCCAAAGAATCGCGGGGATTGGGAAGCTCAATTCTGAAAAAAACAACTGAATGATAGAAAGGACAGGACAAGTCAAATTTAGACTACTGAAAGCTGATTGGCTGAGAGATTGAGGAAGTCGAATGAGATTGGCTGAGAGAGGTTGAAGGCCTGATTTTTACTGTAGATCTAAAAAAACACACCCTCTCTGTGCACATTTACTGGTACATACACGCTACGCTTATAGTGTTATAAACTTTAAACAACACTTAATACAATATAGCCTTTGTTTTTTTGTTTTTTTTTATTCCTCCCCAAAGGAAGTTTTGTTTGTGAACAACTCAAAAATTACAACCAAAGTTTGTTCTCAGTTCAATTTTGTCAATTTTAAAGACATTTTAGCCCAGTTTCCACCAGACAGTATTCAGTAGATTTGTACAGAACACTATTAGATTGTTAACAGAGTACAGAGAGTCAAAATTAAAAGTACCAACATTTCAGAGAGTAAGCATTTTACTAACCTGGCAAAAGCTAAACTGATGATCATCGGGTCACAAGCCGTTTTGTTCCTTGGGCTGATGCCAAGCCCAAATAAATGAAATAGACTGGAAAGATGTTTGACATAAAACCATGGCCAAACTAAACATGGAAATCATTAATGTAATTTTCATAATGGATCTTTGGAGGCAGATGTTTACTGTGGTGACCCCGGAAGCAAAGAACCTGCCAAATGGAAAGAAGTTTAAATATATATTAATTTATGATTTTATTTGGATGTAGCACACCTTTGACTGGACAAACACACACACAAAATGTTTAATATTTCCTTGTTACATAACATTTACTGTCGCTGAGATTTTTTTTTAGCTTTTTTCTATTCACTACAACCTTGGTGTATATTTTTTTATTGTTTTTCCTTGTAGTGTTAGCTACTCAGTCACCAAAATGCTGCTGGATTCATCTAATGGGCTCTGACTCTGATATGTCAAGGCTGTCAAGGCAAAAAAAACAAAGAGGTTACTGTGCCACATAAATGATCCATAATGAAACACTTCCTCTCACTGATTTCTCGAGGATACGTCTCTAATAATGTCATGTGTGTGTGAAAAATCTCTACACAAACGGGGATCTACACTAATAATGCATTCATATCCAGAGCGGTAGAGAAATTGCCAGAGGCTGAATGCTTACAACGGCAGCAAGTCAGCTTAGAAATGTGACGATTGCAGAGAAAAGAGCTGGAAAAGCATGAGTGTTTCAGAGTACAGAGGCGATTACGCATTTACTGCTGCTGCTAACGTCACAGAGCCAGTGAGGAAGAGGGGCAGCCAGTTCCCCCGGAGGAAGAGGAGCTGTTCTGTGGACGGAGCAGCAGAGGTATATACGTGATCTTTTGCTCTCTGATTCATAAAGGCCAACCCGGTAAAAGTGACACAAACATGACGCAGACGGCGGAAGGGGGGGTCGCTGATGCCACAGAGGAGCCGCCCCCACTCCCTCCGCCGCACGTCATTCATTCAAGGCTCCGCAGGCTACGTGGCACACATCACGGCACAGATGAGGCTGCAAAAACAGAGCCGAAACGAGCCACTGTCTAATTGTTTATAATGGACAGCGTGCTGGATTTTTGGGGAGTAGAATTAGTTTATCAGCTGATGGTAGATCATCAGAAGAACAAGATCTTAAGGCATCATCTGGGATTTATTACCATGGATTTGAATCGATATCAAGGGCATACCACAAACTTTTTATGTTGACATAGAGGGGGAAATCCAGTTATGGACAGTCCTATTTGTGGGTTGGGCTACACTAGGCATCAGTCGTGTCATTGTTAATTGAAAATCTGGACTAGTGACTAAAAATATTGGCAAAGCAGTCATATTTTTTGGTCTTTGAAACTCAAAAAAGATGTTTAAGGTCTTCTCCATTCAGCTGCTCCCTATTTATATCATCTACTATTGAAATCGTATTATAGTTGCATCCCCTTCCTAACCCACTGACACAAATAGGTTCACTAATGTATTTGTAATTAGGGCTGGGCACCGATAATGATAACTTTATGGTATCGAAAGCAAAGTTATAATACTGCTGGTTTTGAAACAATGATTTTATTCAATACCAAGTTTCAATACCTTGTGGGACCCCTAATGTTCCTTTGCATGTATGAGTCAAATAAATAACAGAATAAATCATACAAACTACTGGTTTTTAACTTACAGCTTCAAATTTTGCTAAAAAAAAGTTTATTCAATACTTGTGTTATTTTTATTTATATGTTTATTTGAAAGGAACAGTATTTGTACAGTTTCAGATGCAACCAATGCCATTTTTCTTTTGTTATTTAGATGTTTCTTTTGTTTTTGTTATAAATTTTGCAGTGTGTATATTATTTTATCCTTATTCCTGTATTATTTTATTATGTCATTATTTTTATTATTTGTATTTTCATTTATTTGTGTATTTTTATATTGTATTTTATGTTACTGTAAACTTTGTGTGAGGACCCCAGGAAGACTAGCGGCCTTTAAAAGATCCTAACAAACAATCAGACAAGAACACAAACATTAAAACATACAGTATATAATACAGACTATTTATAATAAAACACTGGTGGAAATGTGGCTCTAATGTTCACAGATTTGATTGGATTTAAGCCACAGTTTTACTTTATAAGTAAACTGTTACATTTATATCTATTTTGTATATATTACTGTTTTATGAATTATGACAGCATAGGTGTCAGCAAAAGTATCGCTCAGGTACCAGAATCAAAAACCAGGTATTGAACTGAACTGATATTGAACTGGTATTGAAAAAATCTGAACAGTACCCAGCCCTACTTGTAATGCATTTTCTTGCACTGTAACGTCATCCTCTGCACACTTCAGCAATAATAAAACATCAATAGTTAAATATGTAATTAAAAACAATTTAATGAATAATTTATAGACACTGTATTAACACTTATCTTATATATTAAAAAAAGATTTACATGAGCTTATTACTCAAAAATTACACATTAATCACATTGTCTATAACTCTATCTTTATCCTGTCTAACCTTTATGCTGATTTACTGCCCTGTATTAACCTTTTTGGTTTTGAGCAGCTTGGGTTATTTGTCATCACTTGTGCTCCTCCTCCTCATATTTCATTGCTGTTAACAGTAATGTAACCCAGAGTAGACAGGTATGCCATGCCAACAAAAATATTCATATCATGTACTTGGCGTGGTTTAGTGCAGCCTTACTGCCTTCAGCGTTACTCTAATACCAACAATTTAACATTTTTGTAATTAGTTTCTCTTAATTAATGCACTTCCATCATGAATTTAAAAAACAAACATATTCTTAAGAGTATCACCAAAAAAAAAGTACAAATTGACCTTTATAATATCATCTCTCCTGGGACGTCCTGCCATTGACACTGATAGATACCCACCGCTCCACATTTGACTCGTGACATTTTTCAATAACCTCCCCATTAATAAATCATTAGCAGTTAGCATTAGCATGTCTGGAGAGGGTCAGCGGGTTCGCCCTAGTCTGAGGGCCCAGGCCGGGAGACCCCACCCCGCGCTGGCATGACATGATGTCAGTCAGCGCCTCACCCAGTTCCCATGCACCAGCGGCGAGCGCGGAGGCAGAAACCAGGCCAGGCGCGGAGCTGAGGGCCCCGAGGGCTCCGGTGGCATCGTAACCCACTTCTCAGCCTCAGATTTCCCTGCACAGTGATGTAACCCACACTTCACTGGCACGTCCTCGGCTCCTATGGCTAACGCATATCCAATAAAAATACTCCGATCTTGTCCTCGGTGTGGTACAGCGAGGGGGTCATATATTCAGGATGTAATCCTAAAGCTAATCATAGCAACGTCCTGTCTTTTACTGAGGCTGAAAGTCTATTCTCCAATAAAATGACCTCAGCTGTGAAGTCGCTGAACTGTTTATTAATCAGAGGTGGAGTAGCCAAAAAATGTACTCAAGTAAGCGTAATGTTACTTCAAAATAACATTACTCAAGAAGAAGTAACGTATAGAGGTGGGCAGAGCCAAACATTGAACTCAAGTAAAAGAATTGTTACTTCAAAATAATATTACTCAAGTAGAAGTAAAAAGTATGCTGTGCTAAAACTCTTAAAAGTAAAATTTATTCACAAAGTTACCTATGTAAACGTAATTCATTACTACCCAACTCTGTTAATAAAAGTACTCAAAGTACAAATACAAAAGTATTACTTCAGTAACAGTAAAAACATATACATTGTAAACATATTATATTAACACCACCATGATAGAAACATTGTCCACTGAACCAAAGGTTGGCGGTTTGATTTCCGCTACCAGCATCGCATGAGGCTATGTCCTTGTGCAGGACAGCTGGCCTGTGTGTGTCAGTGTGACTCTGTGACTGCTGGTGGTTGGAGAAGCCATTGGTCTAGAAAGTCAGCCATATCTCCATCAGTCTGCCCCAAGGCAGCTCTGCTACTGCAGCTTACCCCCACCAGAGGAGGATGATGCTGTAAAACCACTCTGAGTGTCTACAAAAAGGCACCATAAGACTGATATAATATTATTAATATTATCATATTACTATTTCACTACTGCCTTACTGCCACGTTCTAGAGTATCTGTTATCCTATCCTATGTTAAAATGCTGCCCTACAGTAAACCTATTGGTTTTGTGCAGTTTGTCATCGCTTGTGCTACTGCTGCTCATATTTCATTGCCATTAACAGTAAAGTAACCAACACTTCACAGACATGCCACTTTCTCTGTGTCAACAAAACTGGGATCAAACCCAGGCTGTGAGGTCTGCTACACACACAAAAAAAAAAAAAAAAAAAAAAATATATATATATATATATATATATATATATATATATATATATATTATTATTATTATTATTATTATTATTATTATTATTTTTCCTCAAACATCCACTTAAGTGAAGATATGTTTTAGAAAAAAGTCCTCAGAGTTGTAGCAGATGATAAGCTTAAGTGAAATATCTGTGTATCTTGTTACTTTCCACTTCTGCCAAGTTACCTCCCGATCCTGCCAGTTCATGTAACACAGCCGAGGAATGACAACCGGCCTAAATCTTCTCAGCTTCTAATGTCATGTTTACACCTGGTATTAAATTATTAAAGTATGTGGACAGCATTATTTACAAGTGTGAATTTATCAGAGACACATTGAGGACAAGGTCACAGAGAGGCCAGTTTGAGTTTAGGAACAAGCAGATTTCTAAAAGTGGGCTAAAAGGAGGCTGCGTTCACAATGGTTTTGATAGAGCATTGTATACTTTAGCATCTTATACTGTGTGTGCATTTTGGCAAAGTATGTTAAGTACGTCACAATACATGGACAAAAGGGCAGTTGCAAAAAAAAAAAAAAAAAAAAATAGCAAACTGCATAAAATTTCCTGCATAAAATTTCCTTCAGGATTAATAAAGTTATATCTTATCTTATCTTGTAAACAAAAGATTTAGGCAATATGACATCACCTGACCAGACGTGTCCATTGTGATGGAATGTAACAAAGTAAAAGTACTTTACTTAAGTACATTTTTCATGTATCTGTACTCTACTTGAGTAGATTTTACTAGGGGTACTTTTACTTTTTACCTCACTACATTTATTTAGTTGGTTTGAAGTAAAAAGTATCTTGAGTTTTGGTTTAAAATCATTTGTTTTTGTCATGGCCTCATTGTAGACACACAGTACTTAAATATAACAGATGCAGTAAAGTAGTACTCCTTTAGAAACATCAGAATAATAAAGAGAGAAGAGCTCAGTACAGATTCAGTCTCTTCTACTGCAGCAGTTTGTTCATTTCATCTGGAATCAGCAAAATCCCTCACATTTAACACATTCATGAGTTGTTGAGGCTGCGCGATATACTTTTACATTTTCACTTGCAAGTACATTTAAAAGGAAGTACTTACATACTTTTACTTAAGTAGAATTTTTAAGGTGATACTTTTACTTTTACTTGAGTCAGTTTTTGCTCCTTAATCTGTACTTGTACTTAAGTAAAGAAATTGCATACTTCTTCCACCTCTGGTGACTGGGTAGAGAACATTAATGAGTGGTATAAAGTTCATTCATTCATCTTCTTCTGCTTTTCCCCTTTAGGTGGAGCCTATGCCAGTAACTATGGGCCTTAGGCGGGGTACACCCTGGACAGTGACCAGTTAGACAACCATTCACTTTCACATTCATTCACTTAGAGTCACCAGTTCAGTGAACACGTGCATGTCTTTGGACGGTGAGAGGAAGAACTCGATCTAACCACTCTCACTGTGCTCCAATATTTAGCTGTTCAATTTATACAAGCATTACGGTTACTCCAGAAAAGCAGTAAGGCTACAGGTCACTGGGTGTCAAATGCTGTTTTAATGGTTATAACAAAACACAATTTTAGCAAGAATGCACAAATGATTACAAACACAGTAGGGGCGGAACAAGATCTCGCAATCAAAATGTCAAGATTGAAGGTATAAATGGGTCTCATGGTCTCAGGATCAGGTTTTGTTTGAGTCAGATCAGTTTGTGTGGGCAGGGTGACCAGACTTTTAGACCCACAAACTGGAACGCTTATTTTTTTAATCTAATCCTGGTGCATTTGAATTTACTAGCGACAAAAAATCTTCAGAAATCCATACAATTTTGTGTCATGTAATTCAAATACATGATGCTAGGGCTTAAGTTTAAAATTGTATTGGCAATTTAATAATAAAAATAATGATATTGTGAATAATTTTAGTGACAAAAGTCTTTATACAAGTGTGTCTTAAGTGTCCTGTGGTTTTCTTTTGGTTAAAATGGGGACAACTCGGACATGGTTTGTTGAAAACTGGGAATGGTTTTACAGATATGACTTGGGACATGGGACAAGAGGAATGTCTGTTGTATATTCTGCTATAGGATATAATTTAAATGTTAGAAGTAAATCCCATACCTAAAAAGTTTTGCATGTTATGATTTTGACTGGATTACATTTTTAATTCGTGTTAAATACATATTTCAAAAGTGTAAACATCTCATCTCGTCTTGTTAACCCAGTCTCGTGTCTTTTCTCGTCTCATGGGACATAACATAGGCACTAAAAAATCCAGAAATATATAGCTCCTCACATCACCTGCTAATATTAAACCACACACCAGGCTGTATTTCACATGTCACTGATTTTGCCCGGTCCTTACATAGCAGTGTGCTATTTGTGCCACGCTTGCATTCATCTCGATGCTCCACGCTTGAATTATTACTTGTTTACACTTAGAGAGAGAATATGGGTAAAGTGGGACAGCTAAGTTTATTAATGATTATCTTTTAATGTATCTTTTTCATTTAATAAAAAAAAAAAAAAAAAAGAACACTGAGCTGATGATAAGAATGTGCAGAATTAAAAAATTATAGTTTCTGTGTGTACGGCATCACTTCCTGAGGTGTGGCAAATCAAAATCTATAGGACAGCAGTAAAAAAGTGAAGGTGAGTACAATGACATAGCAACATGGGATGATTTGTTTTTTGTTTGTTATTGTTTTTTTGTAAAATTATTATTTATTAGAATATATTTATGATTTAATTTTTTTTCCTTTTAATTTTCTTAATATAAGTGATTTTGACACTGCTCCACTTTACCAGTAGTGTATTGATAAAGTGGCTTTCTTTCTTTCCTTTTCAGCCATTTAACTTAATGTAGTGTTTATTTTATAGTTCCCTCAAATATGAGCAATTTAACTATTTTTTAAAATTAGAATTTACTGAAATATCAATTCAGTGAGGTTTTAAATTTATAGTTCTCCATGAGCTGTCATACATCGCTGTTTATCCATATTGTTTATATCAATTAAATTATTGTATTAAATGTTGTGTTCCTTAATGATGGTTATTTGTAGTCTGTTTAAATGTATAATTGTTGTTTATATTTTATATTTGAGTTTGTTTTCATACCAAATTTTCCATGTGTTGCCAATACTACTTCTAAAAACAATGTTGATAAGTCTGTTCAGTTCAGTTATTTGCCATTTGCAGTATTAAAAAAACTACATTGGAAAACAGTTGCAAAAAGCTCAAAGTCAACATTTAAACAAAACATACAAAGCACAAGCCTTAAATAAAACAATATATGGACACATCCTAAAAAAACAAAAACAAACGGATAAATACTAACAATAAAAACACAGGAAGAATCTTCTTGTTTAGGATTTCACTTTATTGTAATGTGTAGGTGGGTTTTTAAGCTGTTTAAAAATATATTACATTAAAGGTTATAGCATTCGAATTCAACTTTACACAACATGGAAACTACATTTTCAAAAAGTGCCCCACTTTACCCATATTCACCCTAAATACTTGTTACTAACTCCCCATATGACCAGCTCAAGAAGTTGGCATCATCCATGGTCCTATCGTTAAACATATGATTTATAACCCACCAAACACTATTAGCACGCCAGATACCCGTCCAGCTGGAGAGGCTCAATGATCCAATCAGAGTGAATCATGTGGCCATGTGGCACGCGTAGTAACGGCTAAGGAGCAGCTAACTGTAAATCTAGCTCGACACATTCATAGAAACAGCAGGCACGTGGTTGGCCTTTTGACTATTTTCACTTCTACTGTGTGCGTACTGTATCTTCAACAAAAAGTAAGCCAATTGGTGATGAGCAGATTTGTATGACATTTTCTGGAAAGGTCATGGAAGAAATTATATGTTTTGGTTCATCAACACGGGCACTGCAAAGATAGGGCTAAATACTGTTTTCTAACTGCAGCAATATGGTAGACCATTGGTTCCCAAAGTGGGGTCCGGGGCCCCCTGGGGGTCCGCGAAGGTACTACAGGGGGGCCCCCAGAGGCTGCCTATTTCAATTTCAATTTCAATTTATTTTATTTTATTTATTATTATTATTATTTCAGACACATAGTTTTGGTTCATAAAAACAAATAAAACATACAAAAATATAAAAAGTCAATGAAAATATTAAGTACCTAAAAACATCGGAAATTAATTACAGTTGTATATTTGCTTTAAAATATTACTTTAAAACAACTTTTAGTCAGTAATCAGTGTTTTTGTAATGTTTTTATTAAAAAAAATTTAAATTTTTTTTTAAAAAACATGGCAGAGTCTTTTGAATAGAGGGAAGTTTTATCGTTGGGGGTCCGCGAAGGATTTTCGGAAATTTAAGGGGGCCACGACAGTCTTGACTTTGGGAATGGCTGTGGTAGACAATCTTTTCCTATACAAAGAAGTTAGTCTGACATCCCTTCACTTAAGTTTTATTTCTATGGGCAGAACAATCACAGGTGGCGTAAGCAATCAGAGAAACAAAGGGCGGGAAGTTGTTGCCAGTTTTGCCATAAACCACCACGCTGTTTTATTAGCAACTCTGTACTTTACTACAACTTTATTGTTGTTAAAATTGCAACAAGACGAACACAAAAGTCCTACAGAGGACTGGACAACAACGCAGACTTCAGCAGAATCAACAGCTGATGAAGGAAAGCACTGAATGCCGTTAATAAATACATTTTGCTCTGAGTAAACCAGTGCCATCTTGGTCATTTTTCTACTTTTGAAAGGTGCCGCAGATAAACGGCGGTGATAGAATGATCTAGCGAGTCCCTACGGCTGAGGAACCAGACCTTCATGCTTTTGGAAAGAAAGTTGTTAGGGACTGTCTGGCCAGGGTTACAATAACAAAACTAAACAAATTAGTTTTAGCGCCTTCTTTACCGTTGGGCTAAATGAAGGCTTTGTGGCTCAATGGAGAAAGCTTTTACCCCTGAACTAGAACATGCCAGATTTGGGTTGAGGTCTGGGCACTACTATATATTTATCATTGCGAGATAGAGAGATAGGCCCAATACCTTGGCGAAGGTCTGGTCTCTATAAGTATTTGTAGTAAAAAAAGTGAGACCATGCTTTAAACTCAAACATAATGCCCACCTACAGTTTTTAGAAGAAATCCTGCTGTGTTTTGAGCTCTTTTCTTCGTCATTTCTTTTTCTTTTTTGCCTTTCTAAACACTTCTTTATCATTAGCACACAAATTAACACATGCAACATATGTAGAAGTTACCAGAGCCAGTTTAGTGAGATGCTGAGTGGGTTGGATGTACGTAGGGACGGAAAGCACCATTTTAAGGCATGCTTGCTCCACCGAGGCTCACGTCAAAGTAGGACTACAATGGCCCAGTTTGACGCAGCCCATCCATCACGTTCCGGGGCCGACACAATAACCAGTTATTGACTATGGCACAATCTGCAGGGAGACTATCAGCTTTTGCATTGTTGGCTTCTTGTTTTGGGAGATTAGTCAATAAAAGTCATCACGTCCCGCGGTAGTCAGCGCCGCCTCTCCGGAGACGATAACGCTCTTTATCTGGGAGCTACCTGACACATTTGTGAGAGCATCTCCCGAGGTTCACGCCAGCATGTTTCTTTTGTCTTTCTTCCCAAACAATAATCAGTAACCAGTTTGACAAGCTGAGATAACTAATGCAAAGGCACTGACGGCAGCCTCCGGAGCAAACCACGGTCTCCCAAATGCATCTTCTGCAATACAGATATGAGTAAAACAATGTGACCCTGAATTACAATGTCAGCTGAAACAACCCCACATCTGCCCCTTCTAACATGAAACTATGCTAACGCCACTTACAAAAGCTCTATATATGAATCACATTTATGCTCCAAGGCCAAAAAAAACAAGACACAAGTGTGGAGCTCATTTATTTGGGGTCAGAAGGTAATGGTACAAAAGGGTTCTGTGCAAAACATTTTAATTTAAGGCTTTTATACTCTTTTATACTATTGAAAAGATGTGTTCAACCATTTGATCCCTCTGTATTGCACATAGATAAATGAATCAGCTCTGTTTTAGTCCTGTCAATAGCTTCAGTACACTTCAATAACTGTAGGATTTAGTGCACACAACAGGCCTGTGCTGATCATTCCTAACACTGACTTCGATGTATTGCTCGTTCTCCAAGTGTCAGTTTATCAGACATGCATGGCAGGCATCTGACAATAAGCACAACACTATACAATTTGGAGTAACAAGAGGCTTCTAATATAGGATTTTAAAATGTCTAAAAGGGTTAAAGGTGCTATGAGCAGTATATATATTTTGTTTCATAAAAAGATATGAGGTAAACATGTTTAAATCAAATATTAGTTTTACTGATAACACTGTTACAGCTGATTTAGTCACAATAAAAAAACATGCAAGTTTACATTTTTTATTTTGGTTCTAAAACCCTTGCGTCGCTGATCGTCCAATCAGAAAAGCAGAAAGACTGGCAACCCACAGACCAATATTTCGTCACAATACACTGTAAAATCTTACTCCATTTCTCTGTTCAGATCCTTCACATGCAAAACACATTCTCAGTTACTTTCAATTAAAACTATGTTATATAATAATGCACCATTTCCATGTAAGCCCACATAGCAGTGCAGCAGTAGGAACATGCACCGAAGCATCCCAGAAATGTCAAAACTGCAGGTCACCAGCTTGACCTCTGACCCTTAATCTTGGTCTTTAGCCGCCGATGGGCATGGTCGCCTCTCCACATGGGGCACTTAAGTCATTTTCTTAATTTGGTTCTGAGGGAAGATAATAAGGATTTAATCACGGACCGACCCTTCCCCCGCGGTCCGTCCGTCCGTCCCTCCCACGCACACATCCTCTCTGCCCCGCACTCCAGCTCTGACAGGTCCCTGGTCCTCTGAGATCTACTGCGGGAGTCTGGAATTCACTGATTATCTCCAGATTTCCCCAGAGGCCTCGGGGCAACGGAGCGTCTTTCTATTTTCAACACCAGGAGTATTACCTAAATAGAAGTGTAATTGTTGTTTCAATGTCACTACTTAAAAGGACATCATTCACTTAATGTGCTATATTGTGCAATAAGAGTTGGCGGCAGCCTGGTAAATTGTGCTAGGGCGGTGTGCAAATGGGTGGGAGATGTGGAGAGAAATTGTATAAAATGAATGGTGACAGCACTTGGATTCTATTTTAGCTTTTTAGCCTTAGAGTAGCTCAAAGATGCCTTGCAAATGCATCAATGAGTGCGTGTACAAAGGCTGAAGTATCACATTTAAAGCTCTTAATCCATTTTACAACCGTATTTGGGACAATAACACCGACTAATGTGGTTATTTTTATTTTATTTCACATAATACATACTAATCGGTCAGGAAAACTGGAATGAGATTTTCAATAGAAGTCAGAGTGCTCCAGTGAATGCTCCATACTTTACTTTAAGTGTGTTATCTCTGACAGTTGTGGAAGTATTGGACAAGTTAGACTTTTGTGGTGAACATTGCCTGATTGCTAATAAAAATCAGAAATCTGCAGAAGTTTTATTGTTAAACTTTTGGTGGACACTTGTTGGAGAGTAGTGTAGACATTAATAGCCATATGAAGAAGTGGAAGACGCTATTTTTAGTTTAATTACTTCTTGTTCCAACAACTGGCCCACACACAATAGCCCACACATTTAGCAACATGATAAAGACTTAAAACTCAGTTACTAAAATAAACGTGCATGTTTTAAACAGCTTCATTTGACCAATGGAAGATCTGATGCATTCCTTTCTGTCAACATGCAGACAAGAAGCTACACTTCCCATGCTGATGAATGCACTCTTAGGCAGTAAACATGTTGCAGTTCAGATAAAAAAAGATGGACCATCTTTTAATTGAACCAAGTAGCAAGATGTTAGCTGTGACTGAATATATAAGGGCACTAAAGACAAGACTCAGTAAACTAATAACTGTCAAACATAGTGTGCACAAAAGGCCCCAGGTGAATGCTCCTAACACTGATGTTTGACTGAGCTATGGCTTGGCTGTCACTGAAGCTCCAGTGTGTCCATAGATATAATGCTATTGCAGAAACCAAGCACCTTAATAAAGTGACAATAATGTTAAATCATTTACATTTTAGTTTTTACTTGATTGCTGTACATCTATAACAGTATGGGAATGGAATTGGTATTTATACAGCGCTTTACCTATGACACAAGTCACCCAAAGCACTTTACACAGAAGGGCAGGGGTATGTCATTCACGCCATAGTTGGTGGCAAGTTACGTTTTGCAGCCACAGTTTCCCCTGTGGTGGACTGACAGAAGCGCGGCTGCACACATCTGCGCTAACAAACCCTCCGCCCACCACCAACCACTCACTCACACCAGCTTCCTGGTATTTCCCCAGAGGTCTCCCATCCAGGTACTGACCAGACCCTACCCTGCTTAGCTTCCGAGGTCTGACAGGATCGGACATCCACAAGGCGGTATGGCCTTAAGTATGGTGACTGGTGCTCCACAAGGCTCTAGTTTTGGACCCTAAATATTCTGATAATTGATAAGAATAGATAATCTGAAGAGTATTGGGGGGTGATATTCCCAAAAGGTAAAGTTTAATCCATGAGGAATAAAATGTCTAGTTATGTGTAAAATAATAAAACTTTATTTCATCCTTTCCTGGCCTTTTAGCTTTCAAATCTGATATTTCAAATGCATATTAATGGTAACATGAGCTGTGTGTATTATCACACTGTAGATTAATGTATTCAGGTTTGTATACTTCAGGCACAAGGCTTATAACTAAATGGCATAGCAGCATGCTGAGGTTTCTCAAATCTCAGAGTAAACCTCTGAAGCTTTTTGTTTGTTAGACATGCACAAAATGAACCACTGACCACAGATCGCCATGTTACAGAACTTGTATGCTGCAGAAACAAACCTCCTCAAAATTTTAGAACTGTGAAACAATAAGTGACTCTTCCTACAGCAGCAGTGCAATAAAAATATTTATATAGTATTAAATTGGCTAATTACTGTATAAAACAAATGGACTTAGATAAAGTAAGTGTTATAAGTAGCTGCTGCTCCTTATATAAGTAGCCCAGTCTGTGCGCTGACATTGATGCAGTGTCCTTGTAGTCTCTGTTTGAACTAACTGCGTCTTAATGTGATCTTAAATCCCATGTTAATGCAGTGCTAGCACTGTCCAGGATATACACACAGCCTTCTGTTTGCCCTCAGCCATAAATCTCCCTCCCTCTTCTCCTTTTCCTTCATACTGTACACATAAGACACACCTTTGGCCACTCGAAAAACACTCCTTCACATAAATCTATCAAATATTTTCCCAGCACATTCAAAGTCCCCTGTGTGAAACGATTGTGACATTTACATAAGCATTTTGCGCACATGCAAAGTGAGCCACCTACGTACGTCCGTCTGTCGGGTATTCGTGCAAATCCATCCCTTGCATGGCTTCCCCCATCATCTCTCTCCTCTCCTCTCTCTCTCCTCTCTCTCGCTCTCTCAGTTTTGCCGCATTCTGATTGGCCGCCGCATTGGGTGAGGCTTCACTGCAGAGGTGCTGTAGCGAAAGGGGAGGGGGGCTTTCCCCTACTTAGCACGACTCAAACATGAAACCAGCCACCTACACTCAGGGAATCCCTCCTCTTTTTTTCCCCCCTTTTGAATCGAAAGCGTTTAAAGTTACACTCATCTTTTCAATTATTCACACCAGGTTTGAATCTTACAGGTAACATGCAAAGAGGCTTTTCTAAGAGCATGCTCGTGTCAGTGTTTTGGGGGCTTCACCTTATTTTACCTTTACCAAAAGCTGTTTTAGGATATGCACTGTATATTCCACAGAGCGAGATTCCCACCAGCATTTTATTAATAGGACCGTTTCAAGTTCAGCACCAGTGGTTAGGCATTCTTGCGCCTTCACACGGTAAGAGGAGCCACGCAGGGATGCGGCAGCTGTCGACATGAGACATTAGGTCAGGTTTCACTACCGATGCATACACATTTCACTGTGGGTATGCGCGCTCCGAAACTGGCATAAGGGAGCCCCCAGTGGATCAGAGAGGCTCAAGAGCATTTCCCATTTGGCATGTTGCGAACGTGTCCGAGGATGTGTGTGTGTGTGTGGGGGGGGGCGACGGTGGGGAATATAAGCAACAAAACAGAGGGGAATGGGGCAGGATGACCTTTGATGTCTTATCTGTGCAGTTCAGGAAGAATCCAGTGAAAGGGTGTGTTTGATCAAATAACACTGATCTGAGAGCTACAAGGCCTCTCGCACTAAACAGACAGAGGGAGATTAGAGAATATGGATGTGTGTAGAGCATATAGTGATATGGTGGTCTTTAAAAGATTTGATAGTGGTCAAGTAATTGCAGGATCAGAGCAATGGAGCACACAGTGTGCACTGGTTGGTGTCCCATTGTAAAAAAAAAAAAAAAAAAAGAAAAAAGCTGTATTTTATTTGCTGTGTGTGAAGCTATTATTTCATTTACAAACATAAAAATAATAAAAAATCATCACGTTTAATTAGACTGTAGCTTACAATATATTGATTATTGTTAGCGTGATACTTACGTCTATAATGTTATGTTGAATAATGGCCATGTCATTCTACTATGTTATAATGTTGTTCCTTTATCAAAAACATACCTGGAGTTGTGTTTTGCTTCATTTACGCCTGGCATCAGAACACTTGGTTGCATGAACCTCCCACTTTAGGAAGCACTGACCAATCAACAAGCCCTCTACATCCAGGCTGTGTCCGAACGTCATCCCTAGCCCCTTACCCCTCAGTCCCTATATAGTCCAGCACTATATAGCGGACTATATAGTGTAGTCATTTTGTGAATGATTCGGATGCTCGCACACTATTTTACTCTCACCGGTGATTGTGACTCTGGCGCCTGTGTAAAAAAAAGTTTGTCGAAACTCCGCTGATAATGTTCTTCTGTGATAAAGCCCGACTAGACTCAGTTGGTGTTTTAGTTATTTATAAATAAATAATAGTCATAGGTGTGATATTTAACATGAATTATTGCTATAATGAATAAAATGGATTGGATTATTGCAGCTCAGTGCCGTACGTGGGGAGGCTGAACACTGGGTAAGCTAACGTTAGCAATTTTACACTGCAACGGTTTATTTAAGAGCTTTTTATTTCTGATTACGATGTGACAGAAGTAAAACAAGGCGTTTCTACCTGGTTTCATTCAGATGTGTTGTGTACAGTTTAAAGACCTGTCGCGGTCCCGCTGTTCTCCTTCGAAACTCGCAAAGCATTCTGGTCTATACTGACCTTTAGTGAACACCGCTGTCCACTACTTTTCAAAATGCATTGTGGGAAATTTTGAGTCCACTATTTTTTTATCCACTAGACATTTGGACATCACTACAAAATGGCGTGACCACTACATAGTGCACTATATAGAGATTAGGGAGGACGTTCAGACACAGCCCAGGTCTGCTGTCATTCATTTATCCAAAAAATGGTGTACAGCTTTGTTTCCACTGATTCCTCACAGACATTTTTCATTCTGTAATAAAATGGCATCATACAAAAGTTCAAAAAAGCTCTTTTTCTATGTTTCTGTTAAAAATACCGTAACAGAGCTGCACTCTGCTGGTTCGCCATATAACATTATTGGGATATATGGAGCTGGAGAGGCAGAAATATGACCAATAGAAGAGCAGGGTTTCTTCTTCACCAATTTCTCTCAGTAAATACTGACCTGCTGCCCCCTTCAGGTGAGGTTTGTTATTGGTCCCTCAGTTCATTTGACAGAGCTCAGTGTGAACTCGAACCACACCAATGACATCATAAACACTGGGGCGCACTTTTGCCCCAAAGCGCACCGAGCAAGTGTGAACACACCCTTTGTGGCAGTAGTAAATTATTTACTGGAAATGCTTTCTTTTAGTCACATAATGTTTTAAAGATTGTAAAACATGCAATGCTCCTCTACAGGTGACCAAAATTGGTTTAAAAATAAATAAATAAATAAAAGCATAATATATCCCCTTTAAATCTTCAGAATATTTTACCGTTCTGTCTGTTTACTGTTTACTGTGTATACTTGAAAATAAATTGACTTGGATTTTATTTTCCAGACTTGAACCTACTCAAAGTTTTAAAATAAAAGCCCCCCCCCCCCCCCCCCCCCCCCCAAAAAAAAAAAAAAAAAGATTTGTATAAATATATATAGTAAACATGGTGTTCCACAAGGCTGTACTCTGGGACCCTTATGATTCTAATAATTATTTATATTCTACAAAAAAATAAACAAATAATGTAGACATGAACAAATGAACAAATTTGTAGACATGAATACATTCTTTCAAAATAAAAATCTCTGAAAACAGGAAAAGTGTTTTCCCAGCAATGCCATTGAAAAGTTAAAGGACAGAAAATCTATTTATGACTTTGTTTTACTTTCATTATTTGTGTTTTATATCTATCATCTTTACACATGTGTTTATAGCATGCTGTTGATAAGCTGGGAGAATTTTTAAATTAAGTTTTATGAGCTCCTTTCCCCATCCGTCCCCATGTGTTTATGACTATTGCCATGGTGTCCCCCTCTGTTTATGTCCTTGTGTAACCATGTGATACATAAAGCAACAACAAAATGGACAGTATTTTAAATAATATTTGCTTTGGCCTGCATCAGAAAGACATGATGTCGATGTGAATGCGGGTAATTCACTGTTCCCGCGCTGCATAGGCCGGTGCACTGCAGACGGACTAATAATAACAAGGCTGACATATGAATGGGGATGCCCTTTTATGGGAATAGAGTCACGGAGCCATGAGCCGCAGCGTTATCTCATGCCCAGTGGTCACAGATGACATCAGTGTCAGCCTGACTGCTCACTAAAAAGGTCCTGGACACTTTCACTGCGCCTGTCTGCTGCCCGGCCCTGCCCCGCCAACCCTACATGTGCTATATTTACAGCAGGCTGTGGTATGGCATGCTTTCAGTTGTGTTTACACTGTCAAAAGAAATATTAGTTTAGTAATATGTACTTTTGGGAGCATTTTGTGGGGTTACCATTAATTTATTTTCTTCTGCATATAAGGGTTGCAAGAGTCTATGGCAGAAATGTTAGGCCTAAGATGGAGTTTACCTTGAACAATGTCTAGACATACACTGACAGACACATATTCATTAACGCAGAAAACTTTCACTAAAGGTTCTATATTATGCTTTTTTTTCAGGTGTTATATAGTTTCCATACACCTTTGCATCAGTATTTCATGTTCTCTAATTTAATGTATACACGTCTTACGTCTGGGAAGCTGTTACTTTGACTTTGAAGAGAACACTTGGATGTCTGTCGTCTCCTGCTGGCACCGGTGAGGATTGGACAGAGCATAAAATGGCTATTTAGCACAGCTATCAGATAGGTAAATGAGCTGACTGCTTTGTACCAATGGTAATTGTAGCGCTGCTTTAAAAATCAGAACAAGTCCAGTATGGGCTCAAGAAACGTGCAGGAGCACTTCCTGGTCTCACGTCAACATAGAGCTGTGAGACCGAGCGTTTCCAGTTCTTGAGAGGAGGACTGCCTCAGCACACAGGATTACTTAAACAAGCATGAATTAAACAAAACACTACTCCAGAAATGTTTTTGAGGTGGAAATGTAAACATTTTAACCTGGTTAAAAGCAAAATAAATAAATAAATAAATTTAAAAAAAAAAATAAATCAGTAGCAATATAGGGGAACTTTAAGGTCAGGGAGATATTCTGAGCATGGTTTATGTAAACATGTAAAAAAAAAAAAAACTAAATGCACTAATTTTCAGACTAGCAAAGAACCATATGTTGGGTCACTTTTTCACTGACCTCACTGAATGCTGTGAAATATCAAACCACATGAGTGAGAGGCGCTCCATGGCCTCATTAGTTAATTTCTCCAATGTGCATGTACACTCAGAAAAAGCACAGATGTCTTAATTAATCCGTCTTAACACACTACATGTTAATTCCAGCTGAACTTGTGACATAAAAAGTAAGTAGAATAGTTTTTGTTCTCATAATTACTTCTGTTTACAATTTAAAACACCTGGAAACTTCTACTACTGCTAATAATTGCCGCTATGGAAACTGTGTAACATACTGTATCCCCCCTGAAGTGGACGTCACTACAGAGCAGAGACACTTCTTAAATTTAGTCAGTGTGTTTCTGCAATTTGAATTTCCAATAAAAATTTGAGTCAAAAATAACATGAAAACACAAATTGTGGTCTTAATATGACGTCACTATTTACCTAACATTCATTATCAGTGATTGCCTTTACAAACAGTGCCAAAAGTGACCTGAACCACGCTGTATGCCACATGCCATTGTGTAAGCCGACTCTGAAGGTCTGACAGTCAGCCAGTCTGAAGGAGAAAGTCACAAGACATTAGCGCGGTTTGCACGGCATCAGAAAGTGTAAATATTTAACAGCAATGCCACACTGTTAATGTCCCGAGCGAGGAGGAATGAGTGGAATGAGGAGACTCGGTGTGAGAGACTCGTGGATCGTGTAATCTCTGTGCCGATCATATGAGACTTTCAGGCTCCCACTTTAGATCTGGTGACTACAATGGCATGTGTGTGTGTGTGCGTGCATGTGTGTGTGTATCTGTGTGTGCGTCAGGTGACAGAGGACACACTGTCTGTTAGGTAAGTGATCAGCTGAGTTCTATGTTTGGAAAGGAACTACTTTGGTGCTCCGCTGGTCGATAACGGCAACACTGAATGACCTGCTGCTAAAAGATTTCTATGAGCAGTTTTGAAGCATATCTACAGATTCTGATTGTAAACAACACAACTGTGCGCACATTCTTAAGCAGAAGCAGACTGCAGTACTTTTACCATGGACAAACAGCCACCAGGCATAACAAAGGTTTTAGCAAATGGCAACTAGCACCAACCAGTCAGAGCTTTACATGTTACTTTTTTGTTTTGCGTACCTTTTTGTCACACTGTGAGTACCCCTCATTCTTTCACAAAGTGGTCATAGAGTGGTCATCTTAGTACACAGACATTTTATACTTACTTTATTGTAAAAGCTAATTCTCCTGCATTTTTTCTTTAAAAATTTAATTCAAGAAATTCAACAAATAAAATCTAAAAAAAAAACATTTTAAAACTTATTTTACTATATTTTCTAACTTAAAAAATTAAAGCGCATAAACTAACAAGAAAAATTCATGAAAAATAACCATTTAAATATTTCTCCTTTAAAACAAGCTTTATAATAGGCCTAATTCAAATATCTATTTATAACTAGTAGTTTCACCTCATTTTAATAATTTTTTTATCATTCAGTCATCAGTAAGACACTTGAGCTTGTCTTTTACAAGTTTTAATAGTTAAATATAAAAAGATTGCAAATGTTTTCCCCCTGTAGTGCTCATGTACCCCTATGGGCCCCTGTACCCCTGCTTGGGAAACAATGCTCTGCATGATTTTAATGTCAGTGCTTGGGTAGAAAACATGAGTGACTGGATCAATGTTTCACTTTTTTGTTTATATGAAGAAATAAAACCACATTAGCTAATCATCTGAGTAGGTTCTCAGTCAAAAAGGTAAAAAAGGTTAAACAAGAAGGTCTCTGAACTTAATGTCCTATTGTTATAATTAAACTTTTTATTTATTTATTTATGTTACAGGCTAATGGTTACATGGCAAAAGTGCAAGTGTATTTGTATAGCACCTTTCATGTACAAGACAAGTCAAGGTGCTTTACAGAAAAAGATATAAACAATTAGAAGAACAAGATGAGAATGTGTATATTTCTAAGCATAGAGCAGACAACATACTGAATAATTATAAGAAAAAAAAAAACGCCTACACTTATGGGACTGACTACAAGTTCTGGTCTAAGTGCTGTTATTTGTCAGCCATATCTATAGCAACAAATTACATTTTTATGGCAATCATTGTGTTCTTTTTTTCTTTTGTGGAAATTGATACTGTCTTCTTAAGTAAACTACTGTTCAAAGTTTCTTTTAGTCAGACAGGAGTGTTTGTTTACCTGCTTTACTAGTTTCGGCTACTTCCTGTAGCCTTCGTCAGAAGTGTCACGTGATGTCGCTGTGACGTGTCTTATAGGCTGCTTATGTTGTTTTGTCAGACAGTAGGGAATCCCACACCTGGGATGCGGTCCTGGAGAGGGTGTCACAGACAGTAGGGGGCGCAAGCTTTCCCTACTGTCTGACAAAACAACATAAGCAGCCTATAAGACACGTCACAGCGACATCACGTGACGCTTCTGACGAAGGCTACAGGAAGTAGCCGAAACTAGTAAAGCAGGTAAACAAACACTCCTGTCTGACTAAAAGAAACTTTGAACAGTAGAATCATTGTGTCGTTATAATCACAGGATTTTCTCTTTTATCAAAATGAACTTTTCATCTGCTTTTTTATTCTAGCTTCATTCTCAAAGATTTTCTGTTTTGATTAGAAACTTTGTAATCTTTAAATAATAAATTCATATATAATGGTTTTGCATTTTTAATCATCAACATCAAGCTTCCCTCCTTTTATTTGTGAATATGCTGAGATTTGAGACATAAGCACTGTTCATCCAATACTAGAAATACTGCTTGTCACATTAATCTATAAAGCAATGGAAGTTAAAACACTAATTTACTAATTGCCTCTGCTGGTAGTTAGTTTTTTTTTTTTAGTCTGTCAGAAAGATAACTCAAAAGTAATGTTCTAGTTGCACCCAGACTCACTTGACTACATTATAGAGTAAAATTTCTTCCAAACAAGGCTGTAGTAAAGAGTAGCTCCCACTGTCATCCTCATAAATTGCATATTCCCAGTTCCAAAGCGAAGAAGCTGGACGAGAGTGCATTTGTTTTTGTATAACTCTGACACCGCTGACCTCTGTGCATACCATATGTTGTATACCTATGCAGACTTATGTTAATTATGTATATGTGCTTAATTTATTCTGTCAGTGCTGTGCTTTAGGCCACAGAGGATAATTGATGATACTGTCTTACATATAAAACATTCATTTTCATGCATGATATTGTTTTTGCGTCATCATACAGCATCAGACTCAACTGAGCAGGACAAAATGCAGAGAATCGTAGTTCATTATAGCTGTTCTAGATGAGGTTAGATACAGTTCTGGCACATTATTGTTATGGTGTGTATTAAATATTTATGTAAAACTCATCTGATTTGAATATATGGCATAGTTGATAAGGATCCAGCTATTATTTAGTGTTAGAACTGAGAATTACTTTATGTGCCTGGCAGAAATTGTTATCTAACCCAGCAATTTTTAAACTTTTCACACAAAGTACCAGCTCAGAAAATATTTGTACCATCTTAAAAGGTCCTATTTCATTCTTTTTTCAGGATTTTTGAAATAGTTTTGGACACCTTTTGGACATAATGTATGAACGCTTGGAGTCAATGTCTGTCGCCCCTTGCTGACAATGCTAAGGACTTATCAGAGCATAAAATGGCTATTAAGCGTGACTGTTAGCGACATGCGAACAGATGAACTGACTGCTTTGTAATGACGTAATGTAATGAATATTGACAATAAATCATCACCCATAAAGTACACACCCACACAAAGTTATTTAAAGTTACACTGTGTAAAATTCACGGTCTTGTGCCTCTAGAGGCCACAAGTGCCACTGCACCGTTGCAAAACGTAAACACTAGAGCCCCTCCTCCTTCTGAAACTGTGCGAGCGTGCGTCTATTTCCATCATTGTTTCAACTTTAGTTGAACTGCTGCTACCTTTGGAAGTTTGGACTGGATCTTCTATAGAGTTAGCGCTAGCGTTAGCTTATCAACAAATATTGCGCAATGGTCGCAGTAAAAACAACTAATAACTGTGTGAAAAAGCACGTTCTAAAGAAAAAATAAAGAGGCTAATTTACCTGCCCAACAATAAAGATGCAAAAACGTGATCGGATTTGCAGCCTTCTCTGTCTCTCATCTGACGCCAGCGAGCAAAAGTCTGTCCGATGTTGACTCTTGTCTGCGATCTGGTGCGGTCCCTTTCACATTTTCTTTTTCTTGCCTCGTCCGACATTGTCTTCATCTTCTTGTGTCCTTCGGCCCTGGCGAACTGGCGAAAATAACAACGCTAAAAGTAGCTTCATAGTTATACTGCACCTCAGGTATAAGAGCAGAAGGGAATGCCGTAAAGCGAGTCGTTCCCTGTCACGTGACTTTTCCTGAACAGCGGAGCGCTCCCGGCCAAGTTGCGAGGGTGGTTTCTCAGTACAGAAGCCCCGCTCGGAGCAACAGATCGCACCTCAGGACTTATAATCGCTCAAAAAATCACAAAAACAAGTTAGTATGCCCCACATATTTAGAAGAAAAGTTACACAGTGTAACTTTAAAACAGGAACATTGGCATTGTGGATATTATTTATTTAGTATACTATATTAATCCCCGTAGGGAAATTTGTTCTCTGCATTTGACCAATCCCTCAGTGCCACTGGGGCAACCTGTCAGGAGCAGTGGGCTGCCGCGGTGCAGCGCCCGGTGACCCTTCTCCAGAACTTGAGGCAGGATCCTGGTCAGGAGCATCTGGCTGGAGGTTTTAGCCTATTGTGCATGTTTTTGAGGTTGATGGGGGAAACCAGAGCACCCAGACATGGGGAGAACATGCAAACTCCACACAGTCCGGGAATCAAACCCAGGACCCAGGACCTTCTTGCTGTGAGGTGAGAGTGCTAACCACTAAGCCGCTGTGCCTATAGTCTTTCACAAGAGCCTTAAAAGACAAAAGTTTGTCCAGATGCAGTGATTTCTGTGCCTTATTCCAATAATGAGGAGCAAAATAACAAAAAGCTTTTTTACCAATTTCACTTTTAAAGTTGCAAACATGATGTTTAGTGTTGACTGTTGGACCAACAATGTATTGAGTACAGAGCTGTGACCTAGAAAACAGTGGATGAGGACATATAGTAGACCAGTGGTTCCTAAACTGGGGTTCAGGCCCACTGGCCGGCCGTCAGAGGTTGTCTATATTAAGTACATAAAAATAAATTGGGATTGAAATGAATTACAGCTATATACTTGTTTAAAAAATATTACTTTGAAGCATTTTTTTGCCAACAGTCAGTTTTTGTATGGAGAAAAACATATTTTGAAAGATTTGAAAAGCTTTATTGTTGGGGGTCCGCATGGGATTGTCCAATATTTAAGGGGGCCACGACGCTCTTGACTTTGGGGAATGGCTGCAATTGGTCAACTCAGTGTGTATCCTGTTTTGGCTCAACAATATCGCAAGTACTTAAAAGTTTTTTCCCCATTAGCTTTGCTCATTTCTTCTCTGGTAAAAATACATTTAGATTTTTTTATTTTTTTTGTATGGCATGTTTCACCACCAATAACATATTAATATCACAAAACGATTTAATCTCATGTAGAAAGAGGCAGATAAGGGACGCACTTCCTAAAGCTCTTGAATGCAAACACTGCCTATATCTCTGTTTCCATGGCGACCCCGTTATTCCATTAACCCCTCACACGGGACATAATCTGGCTTTATCTGAACCAATTATATGTTTTCATACGTATGCACATCCCGTCGGCAGGAACACATTATGAAGTCGGCTGCTTATGAACGGGACGATCTGTTTGCTTTATGTCTGCAAATATCCATCTGAGATCAATTGGGGCGCTCAGTCAACTTTACATTTTGTTAATTATGTTTGGTTTAGTTTTTGAATAGAGCCTCGTCTAACAGTTCTGCGTAATTTGTTTTCACCCCTGTTCCTCGAATGCACCGTGTCTCTCCTTCAACTCTTCACCCGCTCAGTATTTGCGTTCATTCACTCCAGACTCAGCAGCACAGCACAGATACACTTACATGGTTTTTGTGCAATTTAAGTGTGCTATCAGTCGATGTATTAACACAGGAACATGTTTACAACCACTACACTGACTTATAAATCCTTATACCTACAATTGATGTACATTTAAATTATAGATAAAGCCAGGAACTAGTCAAGCACGACCCACTTTAACCTGCTAATTCTTATCTCTTGGAAGAAAACCCTTCTTGAACCTAAAGGTCTCAAAGATATGAACTAGGGGTGTAACGATACGTTTTTGCAACAATACGATATGTATCGATTAAAAGTGTTTCAATACGATTCAAGAACAATTTTGGCTAATTTGGAACGATACGATTCGACACGATTCAACACCTTCGTATCGATAATTGATACAGCAACTTTTTGCCAAAAATCATAAAAGTTTACTCTCAAATGTAGCACCGCGGCCGGGGTTGATTATGTCCAGCAGACAGAGAGGAAAGAAAAGTTGAATATAACATTTTATTTAATTAAAAACACAAAATTTATCTCCAAAAAGCCATATCTGGTTTTATTTTAACATACAAATTTCTAATTTTTTAATCAATACTATCTATCGATATTCACTTCCTAGAAAATTATACAATTCAATGTAGTTGTATCGTAGGGAAAAAAATGTATACATCGATACAGTTACTGTATCGTTACACCCGTAATATGAACCTGTTCAAACACCTACTGCCACTTTGGGGGTTTTAATAAAATGTTTGGAAAGGAAATTATGGGCATGTTCACACATCTCATTTCATGTAGTTAAAGGTACTCAGGTCTCAGCTCAGTTCTTCTGTAAAGAACATGAATGCTGTCAAAAAGACAGTTCTTGTTCCTCTTCCTGTCTTTCTGGTAAAATGATACAGTTTAATTGTAAAAATGAATGCGTTACGCCCTTTTTGGTCTGTGTTTATTCTGAAATTCTGTTTAATTTGTGGAGGCCTGAATGTGAATAAACACTGGTTTAGACTGAACAAGAGAATGCAAAGAGGACCAAACCACACACCAAGAACTGGAACTGACTCAAAGCACTGTTCATCCCAAGACCCCAAGTCTAAACATTTGTAAAACTTACAGACACAATGCAAAGTACAAGTGTGTTCAGATTATATACTTAATATTTGCAGCAATGGTGCAATTTTAGTCCAGAATATACTGTATGCAAACAAGTACATTCTACATATATATGCAAGTTTTGTGATTGGTCCACTGACAAAGAAAGAATATTGAAAGAATAATGTACACGCCCATTTTTTATTTATCTAAATTCTACAGTATAATGTACGCTGGGCGATAAATCGAATTAATTTGATTAATTTGCACCTTTAATTATGAACGATGTCAAAAATTGTAAAATTTTACTTAGCAGAAATTAGCGTCTTCCAAACACTGCACTGTTTCCTGTGTTATGGCTAATGCTGCTGCTAGCGCCAGAGCAGAAATAGTGACTGAGGAGACTCTGCAGACTCTAAAAACACTGATAATCACAGAGAATGGAGTCCTTTTACCTCTGTAATGTCTTCGTTTGGATGGGGGGCAGTTTGGACAAAAAGAACACCGTAGTGAGATGTGCAGTGTCAACAGCAGCGCTAACTTGTGTATCTTTGTTTATGTATGCTAATTAGCCACACGCCCTGGAGTTAGCATTTTCTTTATTATAATGGACCTGGTCTTTAGAAGCAGAGAGGGCCAACACTAAAACACATTTATGTCACTGTTAGAGTCATGCACTTTGCTGCTTCCTTGCTTTTTTTTTTTTTTTTTTTTTTCGTACAGACATTTAGAATATATATCCAACCTAAAATGAATAAAAAATACTATGCAATAATCTCATTTAAAAGCAATAAACCTACATTTAAATAGCATTTTATGCCAAAAAGAGCAAAAAATCGATTCAAATTGTAAATTGACTGAGAAATGAAGAAAAATTGAGATTTTATTTTTTAGCCATATCGCCCAGCCCTAGTATAATGCCCCCAGTGCACATGTTTACAACATCCCTTAAGTCTCTCACAGTCAGACTGACCTCTGAATTTCAACTGAAAAAACTCATTTTATGCCTTGGCTTTCAAATCAGCAGATTTTGTTATTTTTTTTATTATAGAAAAAAGATGGCAAATGTGTGAAGGACATGACAGTATGTGTGTTTATGTGCTCTATACAGATAGTTGTAGTTGTTTTTATTTATTTATATAAACAAAAACTCAAATGTTTAAATAAATTAAAAAATCAATAATAAATAAATGAAATAATAAATATATAATAAATCAAATGTATGGTTCATTTTCCTTGGTCAGAGAAGCACACAGCCGATAATTAATTCATGAAAGCAGTAAGGCCTGAAATCAATATGGATATACTGCAGAAATATCAAGGGCAAACAAGGATAAGAAACCATATGCTGTAGCTTTTATTTGAATTATTAGTTTAATGTTCAAACATGAAACAACGTCCTTCTCTCTCCCTGCCCTCGCCCGCTCGCTCGCTGGGGGTCAAAGGTCAGGGTTGCGTACGTAAAAGCGGCCCTTGAGGGACATGTGCTTCAACCGGAGACCTCGTGCTGAAGGACAGTCTCGAGGAACACGTGCCTACCCCTCCCCCCTCTCTGACTCCACCCCCTCAGCCCCATTCAGGCCCCGCCCCCTCAGGTCTGTCAATGCTGGAGCTGCACACACACACACACACACACACACATACACACATGTTGACAGCCAGTATAGTCCTTGTTTAGACCTGGTTTAGTCCTTGTTTAGACCTCATTTATTCCTAGTTTAGACCTGGTTTAGTCCTTGTTTAGACCTGGTTTAGTCCTTGTTTAGACCTCATTTAGTTCTGGTTTAGACCTTGTTTAGACCTGGTTTAGTCCTTATTTAGACCTCATTTAGTCCTGGTTTAGACCTTATTTAGACCTGGTTTAGTCCTTATTTAGACCTATTTAGTCCTTGTTTAGACCTGGTTTGGTCCTTGTTTAGACCTGGTTTAGTCCTAGTTTAGTCCTTGTTTAGACCTGGTTTGGTCCTTGTTTAGACCTGGTTTAGTCCTGGTTTAGACCTCATTTAGTCCTGGTTTAGACCTGGTTTAGTTCTTGTTTAGACCTGGTTTAGTCCTGTCTTTTTCCTAAATAAATAGAGGTATTTTTAATCCTGGTTTAGACCTGATTTAGTCCTGGTTTAGTCCTGGTTTAGTCCTTGTTTAGACCTCATTTAGTCCTAGTTTAGTCCTTGTTTAGACCTGGTTTGGTCCTTGTTTAGTCCTGGTTTAGACCTGGTTTAGTCCTTGTTTAGACCTCATTTAGTCCTAGTTTAGTCCTTGTTTAGACCTGGTTTAGTCCTTGTTTGGACCTGGTTTGGTCCCGGTTTAGACCTCATTTAGTCCTGGTTTAGACCTGGTTTAGTTCTTGTTTAGACCTGGTTTAGTCCTATCTTTTTCCTAAATAAATAGAGGTATTTTTAATCCTGGTTTAGACCTGATTTAGTCCTGGTTTAGTCCTGGTTTAGTCCTGGTTTAGACCTGGTTTAGTCCTGGTTTAGACCTATTTTTTTTTTTTTCTTTTTTGTTGCCCGGTTTAGAGCTTGTTTAGTCTAGTAATAGAAAAATACCAAACCCCGGGCTCACTCCTGATATTTAGGTCAACAGTGATGAGGCATTAGTCAGGACTGTCAGTGTTCATAGAGGAGCAGCTCTGTTACCTTTAGCTGTCATTAGTGGATGAATGGAGTTAATGTAGCCAGCCATGAATGTAAGCACTCATAGATTTCAATTAGGCAAGAGCAACGTGAACATCTGCTGAGGATGAGGCGCTCCTTCATCACACGTGCACAAATCTGAGGTGGCCAGACTATTGAATTGTATTTGTAGGTTTTTAACAGTGCATTATGTAAAATTGTGAGTCAATCAGCTGAACAATATGGTAAGTAGCTGTCAAAATGTGTTTTTAATCTATTATATGTGGCAATATTTATACACTGAAAACAATAATTAGAGGTTTTCTATTAGACAAAGCAATAGGACAATGTGTAAAATCTAAATAAAAATCCTAAAAGCAAAATATATTTAATTCATGAGAAAACACAGTAGCAGGTGTTGAAAAAAAAAAAGATATTTTGCTAGTTTAATGGTCAACATCTCAGTGTGGTGAGTATAAAAGGAGCATTTTAGAAAGGCAGTCTCTCCCTTAAAGGGAGGATATTATGCAAAATCAACTTTTCTGAGCTTTTTACCATGTTATAATGTTCAAAAGCCTCATCAAAAACAAATCTGGAGTTGTGTTTTGCTTCATTTATACATGTTTAAGCAATCCTCTATTCCCTGACACGGCGTTCTGAGGCCTCAAAACGCTTGGTTGCACAAACCTCAGCACACTCCAGGAAGCACTGACCAATCAGCAAGTCCTCTACATCCACTCTGCTCTCATTCATTTATCCAACAGTGTACAGCTCTGTTTCCACTGATTCCTCACAGCTATTTTTCATTTTGTAGTAAAATGGCATCATACAAGAAGTTTAAGGACGTGAAGTGCTTATTTTCTTTGATTATATGTATTAAAGACTGCAACACTCTGCACCTACCAACCAGTAGAGTAGTTACTAAAACCGTTTCTTTTAGTCAGATACGTTATGTATATGTTTTTAAAGGTTGTAAAACATGCCATGCAGTTCTAGAGTTGACCAAGATTGGTTTAAAAATATAAATAAACTTATAATATAATATATTTTAGCAGCATTGCATTTAAAAAAAAAAAAAACAGCTATGATTCTGTACTGGAAATCACTGCACAGATCAGGAACACTTCCAGAAGTCATCATCTGTGAAGTTTGCACAGATGTACGTCTTACCTCAGTCCATTTTAAATGAGCTTTGCCCAGAATAGACCACAGTGTTTCATGGTTATGTATAAATAAGACTAAATCAAGTGCTCAAGACTCCATCTAGTGGCAGGAAGTGATATAAGAGGTTTTACACGCTGGGAATTACTATCACTCTGTCCTTGGTGTACAGTCACAATTATTCCACCGTCATGTTAGGATATAAGAGGTAGAGTGATACTATTTCTATTCCAAAACTCCTCTAAAATCCTCCCCTGGCTGAGACGGTTAGTGAATAGACAGGAATGTGAGTCCAGGAGGTGCAGGTGTGAGGTAACAGTGCAGCGCTGTTGTGGAAGTCTGTCACAGGTGGATTCTGCTGCTGCCGGCAATAAAAAAAGTGCAAACAGACGACAGAAAGTAGGCCAGGGAGATTTTTATGAGATTGTGTTACATAGCCCTGAGAAGAAGCAGTTTCTGTCAACAACAAATGCCCATGTGGCTTGGGCAATAACAAAGGACACCAATACAAGTCCCTGAGCTTGTTGTTAATATACATTTATTTGAAGGGAGGACCAGAGTTTGTTTTATGAGTGCATCTGTAAACAAAAATACAATTACAGAGGTGCATGGTGGCAGTGGTCATGGGTTTGAGTGTCAGGCTTCCTCCAACCAACCAAGACGTGCAGGAGAGCTGGGAAATATGGAAATACGGAAAAAGCATGCGATATTCAGTAACTGTGTTGAAAGTTGCGATAAAGATGTTACTGGGATACTTTAAAACAGTGGTTCCCAACCTTTTTTGTGTTGCATACCCTCTGGGCTTTTTGTCATAATGTGAATAAATCCTCATTTGTTTACATGTTAATTTTTCAAAAAGATGTCATAGAGTGGTCATCTGTGTTTATTAGTACAAAGACATTTTATACTTACTTTATTGTGAAAGCTAATTTTCCTGTATTTTTTGCTTTGGAAATTAAATTCAAGATGTAAACAAAATCCCTTTTAAATAACATACATGCAATAATATAATACAAAAAAATAATAAAAAAAATAATTAGTATTACATTTACATTTTTACTATATTTTAAAAACTCATAATAAATTGACAAGAAAAAAAATGACATTAAAATAACCATTTAAATAACTCTCCTTTGACACAAGCTTTTTAAAAAATATATTTCTAGTAGTTTAATTTCATTTTAATCAATAACTTTCAATCAATCAATCGTCAATGAAAAACTTGAGCTCATCTTTCACAATTTCCAATAGTTTAATATGAAAAGATTGCTAATATTTTCTTTATTATAAAAAAAATAAATAATTCAAAGTACCCCCTTTAAAGTGCTCGCTTACCCCTGTTTGGGAAACAATGCTTTAAATAAAATATGGCCTACTTCTGTGACATAGTAAGTTAAATTCACTTAGAACAAAAATGTATGTCCTTGTATTCATAAGTCAAACCAGCGTCAAAGTCAAAACATTAAGTACAACAAGGCTAAACTGTGACTAAATTAAGGAGATTGCCATTAAAACTGAGCTTTTTAAACATTTTTATTTAGTCACTCTCTGTCAGATGGAAAACCATGCAATATTGCAATATATTTCTATTCTTGTGCTATATATATTGCGTTTATTGCAATAATTTTACGATAAATTGTGCAGCTCGTGTGTCCAAGAGTCAGCTCAGCGACCGATGTCCAGGCTTAAAGCTTCAGGGACAAGCTCAAGCCACCAACCATAACCAAATACACCAAATAAATGCAAAAGTAGAATTCCTCAAAAACTCTGTTAGGTCTCACTCCTCCTGATCTAAACCAGTTGCTTCAGTGAGAAATCCCCTCAATCCTCACAGCTTATCAGACTTAAAGTTCCCAAAACAAAATCATCTTTTGGCCTTATGTCTTTTAATTTCCTGCTGCAAATGACTGGAATTTGTATCAAAATACACTTCATATTGAATTGATAATCTAACTTTCTACCTTTAAAAGCAGATTAAAGGACATTTTTAAGGACTTGTGAATGTTTTATTAATGAACAATAGTTTGTGTAAATGTCTTGTGTAAATTGTATGTTTGTTCCCCTTTCCTTTGTGTTGTCTAGCACTTCCAGGTCAACACTGTAAATAAGAATTTGTTCTTAATGTTCTACCTGGTAAAATAAAGGCAAAAAAAAAAAAAAAAAAAAAAAAAGTTATATTTTTAAAACATGATCTTTCAATAAAATAGAATAGGTAAAATTCCTGAAATTGTTTTAGTTACCTCTTTATTGCTATTTATTTATACAGTGTTTATGTAGCATTTATGTGTCCATGTGCTTTTTTTAGGCTTGTGTTTTTATGTTTTTATTGGTTTAAATATTGAAAGTGCACTTTGAGCTCCTTGCAACTGTTTTCCAATGTGGCTTTTTATACTGCAAATAGCAAATAAACTTAAAGCCGGCAGTAATGTTTTTGCTGTTTCGTGCTTCGTAAAACACTCCAGGACACTGAAATCGTTTGTGTCAGCTGAAGAAACGCCTAATTGCTAAACCCAGACATGGCTACAGTGTTTGTCTTAGCAGAAAACACGTTGTCCATTGAAATTACCCATGTACTCTCATTAGCATGGTGCGCGATCACAAGACCTGGAAACACATCTTCCACACAACCATGAGCGCTGCGTTCACTGACCGCAGGGCTGGTCAGAACACGCTGTGACGCAGAGCTGCATCCAGAACCAGCCCCAGCTTTCGGTCTCGTGCAGAAGCCGATGGCGATTCCTCAGTTACATCCTTTTTCCAATCTTTTGAACATGGTGCGAAGTGTGCTTTTGTGTTGCTGCGCACACATGATCGCTGCTGAATGGGTAGTTTGTATGGTGTTGCGGAGTTAGCCCGAGGCGCGGTCAGCTGTACTCAGGGACCAGTTCATTCCTTTCATCAGAGCTCCATATCACATCGCATGGGCCTTTGTGTGATAATGACGAAGGACATGTCGCACGGCTATAAAGAACAATTACTGCGTCATAAAAAAGTGAACATGCTCGAGGACACTTGACACAGCGAGCTAAATAATGTCGTCAACGTCTCATTAAATTATATTCAGAACTAAATCAAAGACACGATACTTTAGGAAAACACAATTCTGTATGAATGCAATGGAGTTACTTCATACTAACAGAATGGAGCGCTATGCATTTTTGAATGTACAATTTGTATAAGAAAAATAGCACTACTTTTGGGCACATTAATGGATAAACACAGAACAGTGGGATTACTGTCACCTCAGAGCAAGAAGGCCCCGGGTTTAAATCTGTGCCTTTCTGTCTTGAGTTTGCATTTCAACAAATCACATGGCACCAACTCAATTCATTTAGGCATCTACAGATACAGTATATTTCCAAAAGTATTCGCTCATCCACCCACAAATAAGTAAATTTAGATTTTGGTGTGGGGTTGTTTTTAGGAGCTGGGCTTGGCTCCTTAGTTCCAGTGAAAGGAACAATTCCATGCTCCCAACTTTGTGGAAACAGTTTGGGGATGGCCACTTCCTGTTCCAACATGACTGCACCAGAGCACAAAGCACGGCCCATAAATACATGGATGAGTGAGTTTGGTGTGGAAGAACTTGGCTGAACCTGCACAGAGTCCTGACCTCAACCTGACAGAACACCTTTGGGATGAATTAGAGCGAGGACTGTGAGCCAGGCCTTCTCGTCCAACATCAGTGTCTGACGTAGATAGATGCAAAGGGTGGGTTGGCATCATATTAAACCCTATTCATTAAGAATGGGATGTCACTTAAGTTCATATGTGTGTAAAAGCAGGTGAGCTATAGTTTTGGAAATATAGTGTAGGTTTAAGAAAATGAGTGCATGGTGGAACAGTGGTTAGAGCTCCTGACTCACAAAAGAAGCCATAGTCTTCATGTCCATCCTTTAATACTGTGGCTCCCACCGTCCAAACACGTGTCAGGTGATTTTGTAAATCTACATTGCCCCTGAAGAATGAATGTGAGAGTGAATGTTAATACGTGGATTTCGTAAAGCCAGAACGATATTTAGTGTAGTAAAGTTAGTATTTTTCTGCGCTCTTCCTCAGAGGTGTCACGTGATGTTACTGTGGCGTGTCTTGTCAGCTGATTTAAACAGGTTTTGGCGCTGTCTTCCTACCCGGAGCAGCAGGACGACTGCACCATCTGGGACATTTCTGGAAAAATAAGAGGCCAAAACATGTCAAGGTGCGATATTTAATTTTGGTATGGCTCTAAGAAATCCACGTAACTAGAACTAGAGAGCGTGAATGGTTGTCTGTCTGTGTCAGCTCTGCGATTAAGCAAATTAATTAGTATTTTTTAATTTGTAAAATGTTAATGTCATATTAATGTCAGATTGCCCCTGTTGGGCTAATATAGCTGTTAAATGTGGTTGGTTTTCTTTGACCTAGTCGCACAGCAAAATGTAAAATAGCTTTGTTGGTCCACACAGCAAAATGTATACATTTTACAGTTTGAGTTGGTGCATTGGATTTATATACTGCCTTTCTAGATACTCAAAGCACTTTACATTGCATTGTTCATTGTTCACTCCTCAGTTACTTTCAGTAAATATTATATTACTGAATATTGTAGATGTGTGCAAAGCGTAATGTTGACAGTGCACTTTTTTATACAGCAAATGGCAAATAAACTGAACTGAAATAATGTTTTTGCCATTCATGCTTTATCAAACACTATAGAAGACTGAAATTGTTTGTGTCAGCTGAAGAAAAGACTTTTTGATAAACCCAGACATGACTACAATGTTTGTCTATGGGGCTTAGGAGAAAACATATTGGTATTTACCACTGAAATTACCCATTTTACAATTTGAGCTCTGGGTTGTTAGTTTTGCACAGTAATAATATTGCATTGGATTTATATGCCACCTTTTTAGATACTCAAAGCACTTTACATTGCATTCTTCATTATTCACTCCTCAGTTACACTCAGTAACTATATTACTGAATATTGTAGATGTGTGAAATGCGTAATGTTGCTTTGAGCTGTTTTGTTGTTTTGTTTTGTCAATTTGCACACAGTTTGGGCCAAATGTTAACCTTACAAACAATTTATTGCTTTTAAAACAACAGTGGTGAAGTTTGCACAGTGGGTCACAGAGTATGTGTGCGCATAAATGTCCCATGGATTCAAGTTACTTCTCTGCTTAGTTAGCGACCAAAAGCGATCGGAAATGGGACGATGTTTTTATTCGTCGTTTGAAATTCACTGGCTTCGATTAAGCTGTTTTAGGCCACATTTGGTTTGTTTGATTGGCGCTCGGACTGATTCAGCCCAAACAATGAGACGTGTGTGTTTCCGTCTCTTCCACAACATGCTCCCCTCATTACACACACATGACCCCCCTCCTTCCTGTTTCAAGCCCGCGGCGAGACCTCCAGCTAATCCACATACATTGTTAGGGCCACTGAAAAGGCGGGCTCCGCGGGTTCAACGGGTGCATCCTTCGAAACATGGCCAGGGGGGGCCAATGTGAGCACTGCAAAGGTCACTGGGGTAGGTGGGAGGGGCCTGCCGGGGGGTGTGTCCCTGTGTGCATGTGCTGAAATGTGTACGCGGCATCTTCGGGGGTCACGCTGACTTGCTGCTGCAGCGGGGTTAACAAGGTAGAAAAACCATCAAGTGTAAGCTCACAGTCAGGGAGAGAGGGGGTCAGAGGTCACAGCGCAAATAAGCATAAATGTATGTGTGTGAGTGACATGACAGGCAGAGCTGCTGTGTAAGCGGCTGGAGAGTAGGACTGAACTGTAAGCAAGGTCAACACTGCCTATAGTCAAGACCACACTGAGCAAATCTCTGTACTTGCAGTCTGATGGCTACTGGTTCAATACCAGTGAGGTGACATTGGTGATAGCAGTGGTGGAAGAAGTACTCAATTCCTTTACTTAGTACAGATAAAGGAGCAAAAATTAAAATTATCACCTTAAAAATTGTACTTAAGTAAAAGTATAAAAGTATTTAGCACAGACTCCACAGCTTATGAATGTGTTAAATGTGAGGGATTTTGCTGATTCCAGATGAAATGTAGAAGAGAATCTGTCGCTGAGCTCTTCTCTCTTTATTATTCTGATGTTTCTAAAGGAGTACTACTTTACTGCATCTGTTATATTTAAGTAATGTGTGTCTACAATAAGGGCACCACAGAAACACATTATTTTAAACCAAAACTCAAAATACTTTGTACTTCAATCCAACTCATAAATGTAGTGGAGTAAAAAGTACAGATACTTGTGTTACGTTTACTTTACTTTACTTTATGTTTACTACTACTTGAGTATTGTTTTGAAGTGACATGAGGACAGGCTTGGAGTACTTCTTTCATCTCTGTAGGTCCACTATTAACATTCCACACATTCTAGCACTGGTTGGTCCTTTTGTTCTCTGTTGAAGTGATCAAACCTTTTTGAGTCTCAACAATGCTCCGAAGCCATGGAAAATCCATCCAGAGATGCTTCACCAAGAAAAGAAAGTTTGTGAATGCATGGGGAAAATGGCTGTGGGTGATTAGGACAGCAATATATCATTTTGTATTCAAAAATAAAAAAAATCCCATAGAGTCATAATAACCATGTGGACAAATAATCAGTTGGTGGTCTTGTTGTTGGCAGCCTTGATTTAATAAGCAGAGTCTTAACCCCTGTGATGTCTTTGAGTCCAAAATAACTGGGTCAAAGTGCTTGTGAGCAGAGTATACAGACATTTTTGGTCACATCTTATGTTTTACTTTCCAGGTTTTGCAACCAGAGCACTCAGAGGATAACTAGAGTACTGCAAACTTACACTGGAATCCTTAAATACATGGTCTGGCCACGGAAAAATTTCAAAGTGGTTAGCACTGTTGCCTCACTGCAAGAAGGTGGCAGGTTTGATTATGTGCCTTTTGGTGTTTGTGCTTGTTGGGTTTTCTTCAGGTACTCCTTTCTCGTTTTGGGGGCATTCTCTGTAAATCCTAGAGAGATGGTTGTGCATTAAAATCCCAGCAGATTAGTTCTTAGATGTTCAATATATAGTAGCATTTAGAGGAAGACAAAAAATCTTTCTGTTTCATGTTTGCACCAATGAAACAGAACTATGGCACTGCAGCATATTTTAAAATGACTGGAGTCTGTCCCAGCAACTATGGGCCTTAGTTGGGGGTACACCCTGGACAGTGGTCAGGTAATTGTCGGGATAACACAGAAACATCCACAGACAGACAACCATTCACTCTCATTCATTAGAAGCAGTTTGGAGTCACAGATTCACCTAACACATGCATGGCTTGGAGGGTGGTAGGAACAGTGTTGCCAGATTGGGCTGGTTTCTGCCCATTTGGACTTTTTTTGAACACCTTGGGCCAGAAACAATAGCATTGGGTTGGTTTATAAAAAATTGGCTGCTTTTCACAACATTTGGTGTTTTGTTTTTTGTTTTTTTCTGGAGGACATACCAACAAAAGGTAGGTAGGTGTAATTTTTATGGCAAACAAATTAGAAATACACGTTTCAACAAACAGCTGCGTCCTCCCACTTACATTTCATGTTGGTATTGGATAAGTTAAGACTATTTGGTCATCTAATTGCACTCTATGGTGGAGCCCATTTTGTTCCTTTTTTTCTTTTGGTTATTTAGTGCAGCTGTGAAGTTTTGTGTTCTTTCTTATATAACGGATTTAACATTTAGTGTGGTTGTGGTTTGGGCTGGTTTTTATTGTTTTGGGACGGTTTTAAAGCAGAACTCAGTAACTTTTTGCACTAAGTCCGTGTAAACCCTAACCCCAATGAGTTGTTGTGGGATAAGTGAAGTGTCCAACATCTCCCCCTGCTGTCTCTGGGCCAAAAATGACTCTTGCAATAGTGAGTGCCTCCGACCCGGTGTCACGGACGTGTCGGGAAGCCGGAGTACCAAGAGAGAACCCACACTAACATGGAGAGGACATGTAGACTGCAGAAATTGTGTTGAAGGCCGTGCTCTCCTGTATTTTAATAATGTTGTATAACATGGTAAGGAGTTTAGTTTATATATGATAAAAGGGTTTCATTGCTAATCCTCAGGAAAAAGCCTTGCTGCCACTGTCACTGCTAACACTAACCATATATGATCTTGGATATATTCACGCTTGACGGTTTCCTTGCTTCTTCTCCTCTTCAGCCACACCCACTCATCCACCATCTCCTCTTCATCCTCCCCTTCCCCCGCCTCACTAATTTCACATCTTGTCTCTAAGCGCTCATGTGTACCGACCCCCCCACCCCCTTACTTACCACGCCACATGAAAACACACAACGTCCCTCTTTCATTCTCCCCCTCCATCTCTCAGCTCATTACCTCATGGGGTTTAACTATCAGAAGTCTTTCATGATGGAAAACCGGTCTGGAGAAGCAAACCCACCTCCTCCTCTGTTTCCAACCAGCAACGCTAACGTCATTAGCATGCTAGTCAACCGAACCGCCACACAAACACGCCTATAGATTTCCACTTTGCCCTTACATCCATTAATAGTTAGCGCCGCCGCTGATTCTCCCCCAATTACAAGTCATAAATCCATGCGTGATGAAATCGTGAAGACAGCTAACAAGAAATTAATCTTTTTTGCAGATTTTAAAACGTGTTATCTTTCATCAGCGGAGATAGCGTAACTAGATTTATGGCATGAGGCTGATTGCTTTGGTGTGAGGCTGTTTCTAAGAAATGTAATTTATTAAATGAACGCGCGGATAATTGCTTGTGTTATTTAGAATAATGAAACGGAATAATAAAGAAATCGTTGTATGCGTGTGGGGAGTATGGGGCGTGTTAAACCATTGTTGTGGGACACAGAGGCAATATGTTCCCAGTTACATAGAGGGAATGCAAATGTAGTCAATCAATGTGATTGTTACTATTCAACATTTTGTTATTCAGATCATAGATTAATAACAGTTCCATCCCCCATTCGCGTCAGCACCCATGTTTTGAGAATATAATATAGACGATAGAAAAGAATAATTTAATATGCACAAAACATTTCCAAATTTTTATTCTCCACATTTTCCTTTATTGTTGTCTATTTAAAGGTCCCCTATGCTGCTAGTTTTTTCTTTTTTTTTTCTTTTTTTCTTTTGCTTTTAACCATGTTATAATGTTTGCACCTCATAAACTAACCTGGAGTAGTAGTCGTAGTATTTCGTTTCATTCACACATGCTGAGCCCATCTCTTCCTCCAGAGCTAAAACGCTTGATTTCATGGCTCTACGTAGACCAGGAAGTGCTCCTGAGCATTTCTAAAGCCCATATTCTGTCACTGAACTCATTCTGATCATTTTGGTGCTTGGATTGCTGTCACTACGAAGCAATCAGCTCATTTACCTAATCCTTACAGAGCTGATCTATGATCCTATAGATGAGCTAATGAACTAGCAGTCCTAGACGCATTGCCTGTCCGTCCTGGGAGAGGATCTCTCCTTCAGCTGGGGTCCATTAGGTTTCTTCTTTTTTCCCACAGCTGGTTTTTTTTTTAGGAGTTTTTCCTTACCGAGAAGGAGGGTCTAAGTACAGGAGTGTCCTGGGTCTGTTTAGTGTAGTTATTGTTTGTGTTGTCTGATTGTGTGTTTATGTTTGATCAACTGTTGTGAAGCCCTTTGAGGCGACTTTTGTTGTGATACTGGGCTATACAAATAAATCTGAAGTGAAATTGAATTGAATGTTAGCATCATGTTGCAAATAGCAATGCTAAATAGCCATTTTATGCTCTGTCCATTCCCCACCATTGCTACCAGGGGGCAACAGACACCTAATCCAAGTCTTGTTTGCAAAGTGAAAGTAGCAGCTTCCCAAAAGAAGATGTTTTCTATACATATACATTATATTAAGTTATAAAATGTGAAATACTAAAGCAAAGGTGTCCAAACTTATTTCAAAAAACCTGAAAAAGCATGTCTCTAGCTAAAACTAGCTAGCTGCAAACAGTATTCACCACTGATTTGTAAAAGAAGCTGCCGCTTGCTGTTAACAATATTGAATGAAAATGTCAGGAAATGTCTAGAGGCTCCATTCCCCTGGGGACCACAACGTAAATTTGATTAGTGAATCCATCTGTCAGTCACTCTGTTATAGTTTAATGTGAGTGTTTTGACAGGTGCAAATGGAGCCTCCAGCATTTTGCCTCGAAATAACACAACACCACCACCAACAACAAAGCTAACAAACTGAGTATGTCAACAGGAGAAGCAACTCGTGTTTCTTTATGAGCACACAGTCATGCAACCAAAGACACAGAATCTGTATTTTGTTTATGTTTACTTTTTTTTAAGTAAAATCATCATCAGGCCTAGACAAGAGCATGCAATGTGAAGAGTTTGCAGAAAAGTACACCTTTAATGCAAAATCTGGTGCAGTCTACTGTACATTCCCTATATTCATTAACTTTTGACTAAACTAGGTATCATTCAAAAATGCCTTATTGCAAGATGAGTTTCTCAGCAGAAGAATAAACGTCTCTAGTGTGCTTCGCCTCAGCATCTCCACAAGTTACGTTTAGTGTAAGTATTGCGTAGGTTAACAGTTAAACAAAATGGAGAACTATTTGATAAGATACTATTTAATTTGTGAATGATAAACAGCATGTTCCTTTAGGGCTACCATAGAGACTCATGGGCAATATAAAGAAGAGAAGTTAGGCATGGCATTGCAATGTGCACTATGACGTCCTGATTTCACACACAAAAAATTAAAACAAAATGAAAAAAAAAAAAGTACCTCACCTCCAGCATCAAGCCTTTTTGTAATCGTGCATTATTGGAAAACCTCCAGACCCATAAATTCACTCCAGGTTGTACCAACTCCAGATCAAAGCCCTTTGACCCAGAACCTGAGCGAGGCTCTAAAACCCAAACGTTTTCATTGTGACTGCTTCTTTTCTCCAACATGAACCTGTAATAAAGATTTACTGCTAATTTGACAGCAAACACATTTACGGGCCGTACTCTCTTTCGGAACATGAGCTTTCTTGTGTTAACTACCCTCTAAAGCAGAGGTCAGTGGCCCGGGACCCCTCCTTGCTGGCCCCCCACTTTCCCCCGCTCCTTTTAGGATCCACCTCGTCTTTGGAGTCCATCTTGGGGTCTTTCCTCTTGCGTTCTCCCCCCTTTGTCTTATATTTCCAGAAAGCTTTTTCTCCTCTTTTGGCGTCTTCCCCTCTCGTCTTTTCAGGGATGGCCCCGTGACCTTGTCCCATTCACCCGGATTGGGGCCTGGACTGATTGTTGCACAGCCATACCCTTGTGTCCACATTGTCCTCCAAAAGTTTGATTTATTTGAGTGACTGGAGCCAGGCTGGTGTGTGGGTTAAGCACTTCACTCACACTTTGTTATAAGTTAATGCGGTCATTTTGGTGATCTGTGACCCCGCCCAGCTCTGCCACCACCGCTGCTGACCACGGGCCTCACACAACGCTGACGGTCATCCATTCTGCTTTGTGGACAACCATAAAACATAACCTGGTCAGCAAGGCCTATTCACTCTTAGCGCAGTGAAATGGGCCTGGAACCCCTCCCATTCATACGTATCAGTCCTCACAGCTGGGTGGGACAGTGGCAAAGGGGTTTGTGGGTTCGATACTCGACCGGCCAACTCACAAACTCTCTGGTGGATGTCCTCCCCGTGTTATTTTGGGTTCTCTCTGGGTACTCCGGCTTCTTTCCACCGTCCAAGACCTGCATGTGTTTGGATAATTGGCGACTCTTAAGTGCCCCTAGTGAATGAATGTGAATGATTGTCCGTATGTCTTTGTGTGCAGGTTGTACCCCACCTAAGGCCCAAAGTTACTGGGATAGGCTCCAGTTATCTAACGTGAATAAGCAGAAGAAGGTGAATGAACAGTCCAAACAGTCCAAATAATAATTTATCTAAAGTACATAATGTGTACTTTAATTGTGTAATTTTGGTTGGTTCAATGTCCATCCCATTGGTTTTCAAACACTAAGTACCACCTAAAAAAATTGTGATGGACAAGTACCATCCTTATGAAAATGCTATTACATATGAGCGTACTGAATTGTTTCATTCCTTTATAAATATTACAATCTGAATCTTAGCTGGAGTTTTATTAAGCTGCTACGTTCCCTAAGCTACATGTCACTTTTATTAAGGTTTAAACACTTTATAACAGTATAGCATATAAAATACAATTCTCTATAGTAAGAAGTAATACGCATATCTTAATCTTCCAAAATTATTTTCATATAAAAGCCAATGACACATCTGCACTGTCCTGTGAAAATCCAACTCAAATTTGTTTAGTTTTTTTTAGTTTATATAGGCTGGCTGGGCGATTTTAGTAAGCAGATCACCATTGTTAGTTCATGGGCAGTTTGCTACAAGAACAAGACCTGCTTCATTTGAGAAAACATTACCAATTGATTCCCAATCATACAATCAACAGACAACCAAATAACTAGAAGCTATCATGATAGACCCAGTCCTGCCCAGTGGGAGAGGCTTTACATGCAGTTAAATCAAGCTACCTGGACGCTTTTATTTTTACCACTGACCTAGTGTAATTAGTGTAATTATTGACTTAGCTTTATCGTCCACTGCTACAGTACTCGATACTGTGGCTATTGCTATCAGATTAGCAGCCTACAATAGGTTTGATGCACCTGTGCACACAAAGACCTGTAAAAATGAGAAAATTCAGTGTCAAATGCTAATTGTAATTTGTAAGATAAGGTAAGATTAAGATGGCAATGTGCTCCAAGTAGCTTGTTAGAACCCGCTCCATTACACGGCCAGCATGTCAGGTGGATATTTTCAGTTTATAGCCAGTACTGTTTGAGACTATTATGGTCCATCTTTCAGTTTTGTTACAGTACAATGATGTGGTGTTGTTGCTCAGTGTCTCAAAGAGTTCGACAAAACGGTGAGTATAGAAGTTAATGTGTTAGCATCAAGAGTTTAAAAAGAGCATGAAATTAGCTTTTGTTAGCTTCTAATTTCAATGAAAATAAATTACATGCAAGTGTTAACTCAAATACACTTTACAATGGTAAAAAAGCAGGAAACTGAGGCACTCAAAAAGATAGGAATTATTAAAAAGCCTTTATTATCACATGGCTGGTTAGTTATAACAGTGCCAACACGTTTCGGCTCTTAGGCCTTCATCAGTGCAAACTCGAGATGGATGATGTAAGCCAGTATACAGACCACTCAATACTTAGAAAGATTACGACAAAATTTCTTTACTATACATCATAATAAATTTTCAATTTGATATACTTTATACAAAAGTATACATATAGTAATTCAATGAGGGAAGCTATTACCTAAAGAAAGGGGGAAAAATCAACTTTTCAATTCAGATATTGTGTAGCTGGATATTGTGTAGCTTTGAGAGTATAAATCCAGAAGGACTCTCTCTGTAGGAGCTTCTTAAGCCGATCACCTTGTCTTACAGACTTGTAAATACTCTCAATACCACATATTTTTAGAGTATTACAGCTACCATGGTCAGTGTTTTTATAATGCAGTGCCTTGGGGTACAGAGGGTTCCCGGTCCTAATGGCCTGTTTGTGCTCAGCTGGTCTGGCTTTAAGTTTGCGTTTGGTTCTGCCAGTGTAAAAACTTTACAATGTCTGGTTAACTGCAAGACACAGTAGGAAATCTTAATTTTTTTTTTATCTCTTCAAGTCTTTTTTTTTTCTAATAGGTTTCAAGATAGCTGCTTTGCACCCACCTTCTAAAATAGCCCTAACCCTAACAACAACAGCTTTTTTCTAGAGAAGTTGCTTTACAATTCGGTGCATTATTCATTCACTCCTCAGTCACACTCGCTGGTGGTAAGCTGCTTCTGTTGCCACAGCTGCCCTGGGGCAGACTGACAGAAAGTGTGGCTGCCAATCTCTGACCACCAGCAAACACTCAGTCACACGAACACATTCATACAGGCAAGGTGTGACAGTACTCTACTGAGCTACTGCTGCCCCATCTTATTCATCTCTAAACCTACAGATCAAATCCCATATATATATATATATATATATATATATATATATATATATATATATATATATATATATATATATATTTTCTTTTAATAAACCAGTGTCAACTTTAAAAAAAAAAAAAGAAATAAAAAAGACAGGATTCCAATCCAGCAATGAGTAAGTAGAGTCGACATCTTCTTACCGTCAATAACCACGTCATGCTGTTCGATTTACGGATCAAAGCTCAGTGCAGGGAATTGTACAACATCCCCTTAAATACCCGCACTGCTGTAAGTCTTATTGACAAGTGAGCTTATACACACAAGAGTAATCCCACTCCGAACTGCATCAGTCCAACTTTAATAAAATTGATTTAATGCAATTTTGGTTGGACTTAGAGATTATTGATTTTCACCTTATATCAAGTAAACCTACTGATAGTGGTTTTGTCATGTGTGGCCTGTACACGTACAAACTCAAAATAACGTGAACATAAAAATGATACAGGTTAAGGGCTGCTGCGGGAGCCAGGATTTACCACCGTTTGGCTCAAAACTGATGTAGACAGCGTTACACCATCACAGCTCATAAATCCCACTGGGGCGAGTGTAATGGTCTGTCACTGACAACACAAGTCTATACAGCAGAACACAAATCTTATGGCATCTTGGATACATTTTTATACACAAGAAATTGCTGTATCTTATGGTAAGTCTATGATTCCTGTAAGTGGTCACCAAAGGAAAATTATATGCATTCATAAGCATTCACAAGCAACTGCCCTGACCCTCAGCTTCTATGACAAAATGCATTACTTATGGCCCTCCAGCACTTAGAATATACAATGTTTTTCCATAGCTTTGTCTGTACATTTGTGCATCTCATCTAATACTCTCTGCCGTGTATTTTTTAAATTAGTTTGTCAAAAAATAAATGCAGTTGTAGTTTTTATGTTTAAATGTATTTAATTTGTTATTTTGTTGAGACTTCTGTTCGAGAAAAGAATGATTTTTTTGGCTTTTGAAAACAAAATACCTAAATAAAACAGTGTGTATTTGATTTATTTTCTATTCTGTGTGTGCAGTTTTTAGAAAACATTAGGAGGGGTTGCCAGTCCTTGAACTGTTGCACATCTTCAGATCTGGCCCTCTTTCAAAAAAAGTTTAGACACCCCTCGTCTAGTGTCTTGGATTAGAGATGAAACATCTTTTAAAAGTAACTTTGTCCAGATGCCTTCCTTCAAACTTCCTTTACACTGCCTGAACAAAAAAAAAAGTCACCACCTAGATTTAACTAAGTAAATAAGTAAGAGCCAGGCAGTGTATATGTAATGGTAACACTATTTTACACTACACTTGATTCTACAGTGTAACTACTATGTAACAAATTGTGTAACAAACTGTCATATCATGTAAAATTGTTGTACGTGCATAAAGACGATTTGTGTACTTGCAGTTTTTCGGTAAACATTAAAAAGTTAAAAATACTTGTTATCCTACTTGAGTGCATTTTGCTATTTTTGCTACTTTGCTAGTTGGTAATAAGTGTTTTTCTATACATTTGTAAATAAACAATTCCCTTATTTAAGCACAACACTATTACATCTTATTACAATTTTTGTTACACTGTAGTTACATAATAGATGCACTGTACCAAGTTTACAGTTAAAGTGTTGCTGTATTTACATAAATACTGTAACCTGGATGACCGAGAACTTAAAAGACGTGAGGCCAACAATATTAAAAATCTTGAATTTAGTGTAAAGAGAATAAAATGCAAACAATTAGTTGCACTAACTAAATTCATTCTGGAATAAAATGCATGAAAACTATAGAATCCAATGAAAGGAGCAATTTTAGTTTCATTACGTGCTGCAAGTGCATAGAGTACACAAAGTGGGTACTGTTAGTAGAGAAGAATACTGTCATCTTCTAAGTTTAGTTGCGGAATTTTTGCTTACTTTGTTGCTTAAAGTTTTAGATTTTGCAAAAAAAAAAATGTTACACAGCACGTTATATGTTTTAATATGTTGTCTATGTCTTTCCAAAATTGCGGTTGTGGTTGAATGTGATCGTTACTGAATAAAATAAATAAAATATGTGTTTCCTTTTATTATTTTTTTTATTTGCTATTGTAATCTTGTAATATTTTTATCCAAATTAACCATAAGAAAGCTAATAATAATAAAGATGAGTACATTTATAAATCCAGTATATAAGGGAAATACTGTGAGGTGCAAAAGGGATCTGCAAGGTATGGTGCAAAAATCCAATTTTAATACACTGGATATTTAAAACATCCATGCAATATAATAATAAATCCCAAAAGAGATCTTTAGTGGATTCAGTTTTAGGAAATGTTATGTATATTACGAGCATACATATCCTGAATTGAGATATTTTTGGGTTCAACCTTGTCTGTTTACAGGGAAATCCTAAAATAGCATCCAAAAAGATGCCGCATGTATACTTTTGGATATTTTTTCCGAAAGATACTAGAATATAATTATATTGTAAATCAGCAGTATTTTTAACTATTTATTCAAGTGACATTTAACAACACACAATAATGTTTGCTACATGACTTTATGCAAAAGTCATGTAGCAGTGTGGAGTGTGCATGTTTTTCCCTGTGCCTGCGTCATTTCCTCTGCGTGCTCTGGTTTCTTTAAATTTCCTTTGGGATGAATAAAGTATCTATCTAATCATCTAATCAAATCTAATTTTGTTAATGTGCCCATTTAGTTAAATAGGTAAGCATTTGTAGCACAGCTGTTTGAAGGAGTGAACATGTGGTTAAATGGGAAACTCTTGTGTTTCAATCCCCACTATTTCTGATCATGCATTGAAAGAGTCCCCAATGCAATGACACTGAGCTCCACTTTGGATGGGTGGACGTTAAGTGCTTTTATTGGACGTTTTAGTGGAAAAGTGTGATATAACTACAGCCATTTTCTCTCATTTATATGTTAATAAATGTAGTATGTAAAGTTTTTTTTGTTAAATAGACACGATCTTTTGGCTGTAAACCGCTGAAACGACCCACTGTGCTTATAAAACTGAGTGGACCAATGTCGAAAATCCCTATATAACTGTCTCCTATAGGACCACGCAGGAATGGCCGCGGTGTCATTGCGGGTCATCGAGGGATTTATAAAACTTCCACATAAACCTTTGAAGCCATGATTTCCCATTTTCCGCCGACTGTCACAGAGCATGTACATCATAGTGACGATCGATCCGGACACGTAAAGCCTGAGAACTCTCTCTGAGCGCCGTGGGTGGGAGGTTCACCGAGGCTCCTTAACATGCGGCCCCTTCCTCACAGCGCTCTGGGGTCAGCGGGGTGGTCCGGGCTAACATAATATGGGCTGGGGGGCTTATCAAAATGCAGTGGGAGAGTGCCATAAAAGCCACATTTAGCTGTCAGAAAATCAATGAATTATCAAGTGAACGTGAACGGATGTTATATGATCATAAAGCCAGTTTTATATGAATCTAAATAATCCATTTCTTCTTTTTATTGTATTTTTGCAAGTTGTAAAAGCGACTAATTGGAAAATCAATATCTTATCAATAGCGCTATTAACTTATATTGTGTTTATTTGTGCCTATAATAGAGCCTTTTATTGTGTGTAAACAATACAGGCTGTGCACGCAGTATGATAGCGATTCCGAGCTGGAGGGTGGGGACCCAAAAGCGAGTCATGAAGAGGCTGATCATAGTTTTTCAAGGTCCCCTGTTATGTTAAATGGACTTTTGGAGCTTTTAACCATGTTATAATGTTGTTTCCACCTCAAAAACTGACCTGGAGTGGTATTTTGGTTCATTCACCAACGTTTGTGTTGCTAATTGCTATGGTAAATAGCCACGCTTATGCTCGTTCCAGTCCCCACCCTTGCCAGCAGGGGGCAACAGACACCTAATCCAAACATTCTCTGCAAAGTTTTATCCCAAACAACATCTGTGCCATGTAAAAATCATATTTATGAGTTTTAGTTTGTATTTGTATTAGTTTGTATTTAGTTTGTACCAGAAGGTGTAAAATGACCTCGCCAGTGACCTTTGCAGCAGAATGCACCCCACCTTCTCCAAATTAAATGACAATTGGAGTCACTCGAGATGCCTCTGCCATCTGCACCGGGCCTGTAATAAACCCGTGGGAATAATTCGAGTGTACACAACACACTTGACATTAATTTGGCAACAAGAGCCTGAAATCACACACAAAGGCTTCTGCTTATGGTGTCATGTGGCAACGATCTTATGTAACATTCAGTTCCTGTTTCTTTTAGGCAGTGCCCCATTTGTTGGACGCCTAAAGGTCATAGTTCAGTTTCATTGCGGGGCTGTGTGCCATAACGGTGTTCGCCAAATTCTGTAGCTCTTGTTTGTATTCTCACTGTAAAAAAATAAAATAAAATGTTGCAACATCTCAAGGCAACAGGATCCCTCAAGATTTATGAGTTTTGGGGCCAACTCAAAATCTCAAGTTTTCAACAACTAATATATTTTATTCACCTAATTTTAAGTTTTATTCACTATCATTTTTTTTTTTCAACTCATTTTACAGACAACTTACTATCCAGTGTTCAGATAAGGTATTATTTTTTATAATAATAAAACATAATATACTATACTGTAACATACAGTAATAATTCACATGTCACTTTTCATTTCTGTTACAGTTTCAATCTCTGTTGTTGCTCCTGTTTATTAAAAAACAAAATATATGTGAGCACAACTGTTTTGCAATTTGTTAAATTTTGTATATCAAGTTTTTATTATTATCAAGAACAATATCTATCTGAATATTTATCCAAACACTGGATAGTAAGTATAAAGTTAACAATATGATAGAGAGTAAAACTTAAAACTGAAAGTTTTTAGACACATGAACGTCAAATTAAGTGAATAAAAAATATTGGTAACACTTTAGGGCCCACCTATTAACCATTAACTAACTGCTAATTATGCTAGTTGGTGGCTAATTAGCTGTTAATTGGTCATTATAAAGCATTTATTAATTCTTTATTCTGTGTGAACATATTCTACAACTAATTAGCAACTAACTAACATATTTCCCTTAATAAGCTCATAATTACTGCTTTATAATTAGAAATTAAGGGCTAATTAACCACCAACTAGCATGCTAAATAGCACTTAGTTAATGGTTTATAAGTGGACCCTAAACTAAAGTGTTACCAAAATATTAGTTGTTGAAAACTTGGGGAATCCTGTTGCCTTGAGTTTTTGCAGCATTTTTTTTTTATAGTGCTGTAACATATTCACTATACATTAACCACATTAAATCTATTGTAAATTTTGTCTTTTTTAAAAAACTATTTGTTGAATTTCAAAGCTATACTTCTCTTATACCCATTTGTGGCTGACTTGTCTTTATTGAACCTACATACCGTCACATGCAGCTGTGTCCAGTCCTCTTACAAGACGTCGATTCTCCTCTCTCTGTCTCTCTCGAACCCTGTGAACTCCCCTCCCCTCGCTCTAAAAGCCCCTCATTGAGAACCAGTTGCCGTGAAACAAGATTTAAGCTGGAAGTGGCGGGAAAACCCTGTGATGCATCGAGGGGCACTGGGAAAAGGGAGGGAGAGAGACGGAGACGGCAGGGGGAAGGGAAGATGAAAGACAGTGACGTTGACAGATGGAGCGACGCGGGGTGACAGCGCCATTAAGGGCCACGGAGCTAAAGAGGAGCAGACAAGATGGAGGAAGATGGAGGAGGAAAGAGAGCACCCAGGGGCCCCGCTCGGAGGGAGATACAGATCAGAGATGGTGGTCACATGCTCACACCCCTCCCACACAGAGTATAACCTGTTCCTGATTGAGCATGTGCTAAGGAGAGCAAACTTTTATTAGTTTTATACCATTATTGCCAGGTTTAAAATAATGGTTGCATCATGAAAAATTCAGTGCTATGTGAAGATTACATCAGGTTTTTTTTTTTTTTAACAAAGAAACAGGTTGTGTTTGATTCAGAGGAGTAGAATATGCAATCCATCCAGGAATTTCAATTGATGTTTTTTTTTTTTTATTCTCATATAGAATCATAAAACTTTAAAAACTTTAATAAAATAATTCTTGGATCAACTGTACACATGTCATCAAGCAAGAAAGATGTGGGTCTATTTCCTTTGCCACCACATTCTTAAAGGTGCCCTATTCGAATTTTTTTGTGATTGTACCAGGTTTTAATGTTGTTTGCACCTCAAAAACATATACCTGTATGCTGAGGCACTGCCCTTCTCAAGAGATGAAAACGCTCGGTCAGTAAATGCTTTTGCACGTTTCTAAAGCCCAAACACTGTCTCGTTCATTCTGATCATTTCAGAGCTAAATTGGAGTCACTATAAAGAGCATCTACTCATTAGTGTCATGTTGTTAAAAATTGTGCCAAATAGTCAACTTTATGCTCCGTCCATGGCTCATCGTTGCCAGCAGGGGGAGAGAGGTGGCACCTAATCCAAGAGTTCTCTGCAATGTCAAAGTTAAACTGATTCTCGGGCTTTTTCTCACCGTCCTGAGACTTGCATGTATATAAACTGCTAAAATTAATTAATGTGATTAAAACGTCTGTCACTGTATGTCTCACAGTGTGGTGCATAGGCAGAGTGCTTAGCCCGCAGCAACAGAAACACAGCTCTTTATCTCAAGGACAAGTACACGTTTGATTAAAAATCACCTTTTCCAAAGCGGAACCAGAACTGGACCGCCTTGCTGAGGGGTGCCAAAAGTAGCGCGGTTTGGTACGTTTTCTTGGGCTGCTTCAGACCGCTTTGGGGAGTGGCCCGACCCATGCTGTACCACCTCAGTGGAAATGTGCCTATAGCTGCTGGGATAGTCGCTATTCTGAATGAATAAATGAAGATTGTTGGATCTGTCTGAAATGAACTCACCCCAAATAGCTAGGGGACAAGTAAATCTACAAATTCTTATCTACTGTCACTAATGTTGTTAATCCCAACGTTCCATCCACCTATGCCAAAAAGATGGGTGTGCTCACTGTTATTAAAAATCCAATCCAGATGACTTCTTTTTTTACTTTTTGTTGCGATGCAGTTACCCTGGAGGAGTGTGAGTCTTCACAGACACTGTTATTGGAATAATCATGTCTCTCCTTAAGGTGTGATTTAGTTAGATTAATGCTCTTGTGGTCCCTTCTATTCTATAAGAAGAAAAGATGTTGGACAAATATATCTATAAAACTAGAATGATTATTCTGCAAACATATTGTGGTAACACGATGCAAAGACCTTCAGCATCAGTGAACCTACAATAATACAAAACACTGAACTGAACTACATAGAGATTTTCCCTTTTTATGGTGGTTGCAGATGTTTTTTTCTTAATAAAACCAAGCACTGATTTTTTAACCTTTACCCTTTTCCACCATCGCCTAAATGTTTTTATATGTACCATATCCAACACATATTCCCCTGGGTACAGTTAAGAACCACCACAGATGGTAAAAGCACTAAAATGCTCATGTATGTAAATAAAGCAGTCCTGACAGAAAACTCATTTTTGGTGCCGAGATTTATAGATAAATAATGCACTGGGAGCAAAAGAAACAGCTGATATAGATTATTACATTAAAATTGCTTATGTAATATTCTGTAATATCCATAGGGTCTATAGGAAGGGGATGGATTGGGATGATGGAAGTGCGAGTGAGTGGAAAACAGGGTTAATATAATTTTATTTCTATTTTTTTCTGTGTATACGTGTCATTTTTTATTTTTATTTCATTTATTTTTTGTGGACACAGAGGTAAGCACTCTACAAATGGTACAAAAAAGAAGTAAAAAGGGGAAAAAAGAAAAATAAATAAATGAAACAAACATAAAACAATACAGAGAATATAAGATATTTCCACAAAAATAGAGGTTATTCATGTTTGTTTACACACATCCCCACACAACCCCCATGTGAACAGCTATGGTAGCCTTGTAGGGACATACTGTGGTGTAGGATGAGGGTGATTTTACTTCAAGTAAATGGAAAGAAAAAATCTATTGACTACCTGTGTGCTTCTCTTCTATTAGTGCTCAGTTTTTCTTCTATGAGCAGCTGTAGAAACAAAACATAATGCAACTAAAATGGCTCCTACCATTTGTTTTTATGGAGTACTCTTTTCTTCCTGATCGTGTTCATTGCAGTCGTATAGGGTTAATTTTCATTTAGGCCACAGTTTTAAATTGACCATAATTGGGCCGAGCAGTAACCCTTGTGGAACACCATAGGCCAAAGATCACACAAATAGAGGTCAGGGAACATCTGAACTTGTCTGATTCATTTTGAGAGCAAGTAATCAGCACTGACACACAGGAAATCTCCTGGAAAAATGTTCTGGAGAAAATGACCGGGATCATCCACTGCATGGACTGCTGTATTGGAGAGGGAGCAAGAATGCTAAAGTCATTGTGTATTTGTTTATAGCCTACAAGTTGTGCGTCTCACTGTACTTAAAATGAGTTTGGTGCTAATTTCTACTGTATAATTTGTATTATAGCTATAATACACTAATAACATATGATAATTTCCTTAATTACCATGTAAACAACTATGTTAACCCTGTAGGAACATACTGTAGTGTAGGCTGAGGATGAGTTCACTTAAAAAAAATTAACTTTATGAATGCTCTTAAACTTTGTGCAAGAAAACATGCTAAAAAAAACAAAAACCTCAGTGTTCTTCTCCTCCGTTAGTGCTTAGTTTGTCTTCTATGAGCAGCTGCAGGAACAAGATGTAATGCAACTAAAATGCCTCCTACCGCCTGCTTTTACAGAGTGTTCACATGACAGTTGCCACCACATGACGCTGAGACAGGGCTGGTGTAAACATACGAGGAGCTGCGTTTTTTGGCGCTCACTATGTTCTTCAAATGGCCCTGAACAAAATGGGCCCTTAATCCATGAACGCTCCAGGAAGCGAGAGGTGCTTTACATCCACCGCCAGGCGCACCACAGAAGAGGGCCCAGCCTGTGATCCGATGATTGATGAGGGCCTTAATGGGGCACTGAGGAGACCAAAAGCCAGAGAGGAAATGCCTCGCGTCTCACAAGCACTCATTAGCAACAAGTGGAGGGCCGCAAGCTCGTTACGCTGTGGGTTCATGAACGGCTGCTGCAAGAGTGGGGATGGACTGGAGCAGACAGCTTTACAGGCAGGAAAAAGTCTAAGCAGAAATAGGTGAATTGTGTTGCTTTGGTATTTTGTCGTCCTTAAAATGTACTCATAATATTTTTTGATACATTACCATGGTCAATTGTTTTAAAATGTGTTGTGTGTTCCAAAATATTTTCTTCAGGTTTAGTGATGTTTTGACTTTTGATTGTAGTGATGTTGTATTCTCTAGTTTTAATATTGGCCACACTATGTCATGTTTCAGCTTGATATATTCCCATTTTAACTTGAACAATATTGGGCCAAGTATTAACTCCTGTGGAACACCATATCACGATAAACAAAGGCCCCATATTGTGCTTTTTTCAGGCTTTTTGAAAATAGTTTTGGACACTTTTCCTCAAAAAAAAAAAAAAAAAAAAAAGTTGATTTAGCAGAATAGGGCACATTAAACCTTTCTTATTTGATTTGAGAGCCAGTAATCAGCATTAACTCAGGAAATGCTCTCCAGAAAATGAAAAGGATCATCCATTCCATGGGTTGCTGTGTTATGAGAGAGCATCATGTTGTGTGTGTGTGTACGAATATGCATCAGTGCTTATTTCTATAATTTCTTGACATGCCATATATGTTAATCTCTACGCAGAACTCAGTTTAACAGTCTTTGATGAGAAAGCACTGGATCTAAAACAATGCATGGATAACTCTTTGTGTTGTCATTTGTCATCTGTCCAGCATTGAGTAACTTACTTCTTTGTTAAGCCAAAATGGGCATTATATTGAGCAGTTAAATATTAAGCCACTCACTGTTCTATAGCCACACACTGACTGCACACAATGTATAGTTTGTGTTGTTTACAAACAGTAACAAGATCTGTGTCAGTTTTTTCACACAGCACAAAATGGGGTCAAAGCTCACAGAGAAGATCCTACTTGAATGTCCCAGAAAGTCTTCGATATTTTTATGCGAAAGAGTGGGAAGTTTCCTCAAGTGTGCCCTCTGTTTGTCTTCCATTAGTTCGACCAAAAAGTGTATGTGTGAGTATGAATGTGCAACATGAGGATATAAGGCCCTCGCTTTCTAATGGAGCCATATTTGATAAGAGACACTTATAGCACTCAGCCGGATGATAATGCAAACACACCACCGGGCGCTTGATGTTTCTATTCCAAGATAGACTCGTTCCTGGAAAGCTAAATGGAACATTAGCAGATGGTCTGTGTATTCGAGTGCAGCCTTTTCCCATAGTGAGAAGCGCTTATTTATTTTCTGCGAAACCGGATAGTAGGGAGGCCAGAACAGAAGAGCTGATTGGATAATTTTATTCTGCAAATGACATTTCCAAAAGATTAAAGGAGGAGTGGACTTTTGTGCACTGGCTTTTACCTCGAAAGACTCGTAGCTCCTCGAAAGTAGCAGGAACATTCAGTATGTTTACATGAAGTGTTAAGACTGACTCTGCACCCTGTGTATAAAGGTCCAACTGGATTTCCTTCTTTGTCCAAGTTTACATGCTTTAAGGAAGGGTAATTTATCATCAGGCCTATTTCCAGAGTGTTTGTTTATAGTCAACTGCATGTCCCTGCAAGGCTACCATTTCTGTTTGCATGGTCTAAAGGGAGTAGTGTGAGGTGTAGAGCTGCAGTCTGCACTTTTGCCTCCAGATTTCACTTTGGCGTCTCTTTTTTTTCATGGGTTTCCACAGCAAATCATTGGCCCTTTCAAATGCAACCCTCTATTTATCCAGGCTTGGGACCGGCACTGGAGTTTTGGGTTCTACGTCTGGCAATCAAACCCCTGAACTCTCTGTACTAACTGAGATCCTGCCACCAGATGTCCCCAAAAAAGACATAAACTTTTGTAAAAATTATGTCAGAGTTAAACAACTTTATCAGTGGTTTATAAAGGACAACACAGGCTAGCAATCAGTTTTTAAATTTGCGTTACATTACATTTACATGCAGAGCTCATCAAGACAACTGTTCATGGCTCACTGCTTGATTAAAACCTCCAAATATGGAAGACTTCTCTCTTTGGTCAGGTTTACATGCACAAGAGAGAATCAACCCATGTTTATGTTTATGTTATTTAATATGAGACAGTGCACATTAATTAAGACGTGTTCATCAGTCAAGCATGTAAATGTTCCAGAGTTAGCCAAACAGGCTAAACTTTTATCTGTAGCCCCCAAGGAAAAGGACATATAAACAATCAAGATGTTACAGATGACACAAAGACAGAAGTCAGTGAAATATCAGAGCAGATTAGTAAAAAATTGAGCATGCTACTAATACTAGCTTTTGTATGCTTGTTTGTCTTTCTTGTTTGTAGCGCTTAATGCTAATAACCTCAGATAATCTACATGGTAAGCATTGATTCATTCCTTACTGCAAGTTTAGCTTCCAAAAGCACACCAAACTGTTGTAAACCAGTGTTATATAAATGTATATCTTCATGGGTCTAAAAAACAAGGGGGTATGGCTCTAAACATGTTTTTCTTATTTGTTTACATTAGTTATGCTGCACCACTGTCTGGCTGCACTGACCATCGTTAGAATCCAACCTTAAACCAAGTAATCTATATACACTCTGCAATAGTTTATGAATGAATTTGTGTTTTTTTCCAAGTGTCATTCAGAGAAATTCATATTACTAGCCCCCAAATTGGAGTAGGAGGCGTTTACATGCATCCTAAAACTCCAGTTCTCATCCGACGAGGGCAACAATGTCTCTTCTTACATGCAAAGGTACTGATGCTCTTCTGTCAAACTTTATTTCAACCTTCCCCCCTTCATCACGCGCTTCAAAGTAAACGCCTGGCGCAAAGAATAAAACAGTGCGCAGCTTTCTTTACGATTGTTTGAGTCATGATGGGAATTCAAGTGCCATGCTTTGAAGTCAAACAGAGGGGAGAAGAAAAAAAAAAGCTTGAAGGAGAATGGGTGAAAAAAAAGTGTCCACCCTCACGTTCCCTCCTCCTCGCTGCTCTTTGTGCCTCTGTGAACTTGCGCTCTTTGGATGAGACACAAAGGCTCCTGAAGAGAAAGGGTCTGGATTGGCCGCGACCGCCACACACAGATCTTTTCACTGGAGAGAGGCTTGCTGGAGCCACAGACGTTACCCCGATGTGAGAGCATTGGCCTGGGGTACCTGGTCACGTGTTTGGGGATAGAAACAACCACTAGAGAAAGGTCCATATCTTGCCATTGATCATTTATGTTTAGCTTTACACAATCCCATGAGGAAAGAAGACACACAAACACATTCTAAGTAAATACAAAGACAAAAACATAGAATAAAAAAAAATAAAAAAGGGTGCAGCTAACCAGATAAAACTTAAAAAGTACAATAAATAAATGCAATAAAAGGCTTTTCTATAAAAAAAAATGTCTTTATTAGGGATTCAAATGTTAAGTTAAGGCTAATTATTTGGCTTTATCCTCCAAAAAAATTGCCCAGAAAAGGTATTGTGGCCTGTTCCTAGCAAAGGGAAGTGGGTCTAAAACTAATATTGAAGGTTTAGTGAGTTTATGTCTTGGTATCAAGGTTTTCTTATTGGTTGTAAGTGCTGTATATTCAGTGGCATTGAGAAAAATAAGATGGCTGGCCAGTCTATAGAAAGTATATAAACGTGGGTTGAACTCAGTATGTTTCTCCGGAGCGTTGGTTGCTCGTGTTCAAATTCTTGTGAAAACTTCCCAGTTCACTTCCTGGGCTGTGACCCCCACATGCCAGATCCCACCCACAGTGTCCCACTATAGGAATGCAGAGCAGCGAGCAGGAGGCGGGACAGAGGCAGCATGGCCCGGGCTGCACGAGGCAGAAGTGTGAAACAAAGGAACTGAAAAGGCGGGAACGAGGGCAATGGGTTCAGATTTGAAAATGCCCTCGTGTTTTCAGATAGAGCTTGACATTAACGCTCGCCTACCGGCCAAATACTCCCACTGGCCACTACAAACCTCTATCTTAACTTTAAATTAGGCCTTAGTAATAATAATAGTAATTTGTCATGAATAAATAAAGAAAAATATGAATTTAAACAAAATAAAGTTTTTAAAATGCTTTTTCCTGACAAGGTAAACATGTTTAGTATTTGATAAATCCCTGTTCATACATAAAACCAAATTTAACATTTCTTTGAGCTTATTATATACTATAAACTCACACAAAAACTTAACTAATTACATTATGGCTAGTAAAAACACTAATTGGCTGACCTGTGTTAAAATTGATAGCACATGGCCTTGTGTGGATGCAGGTGATTAACAAGAAACTGTGAAGAAAAATACAATAAACTATGGTATCTGCACATTAACTAATGATAACTTTATGATTTACTTTGCTATGCTGTACTTTTGAAGCAAATTATTTTAAACCATAATATAATCATGTAACCACTTTTTTAAAAATGTTGCAGTGATTTATAATAAAATTATACAACAGTTTGCAGGAAACTCTGCTGAGAGCTGTCTGGTCTCAACACTGGAGCAGGAGTTTGGTTCACACTGCTGGCAGTAATACATCGTCCACTCTCACTGTCGCTGATTCTGATTATTTTTATGGACAGTATTTTCCAGTTCAGTGCGGAGCCATGCAAAATTTTCTGCTTTCTCTGCTTTTTGCGGATGATGTTGACTTTAATGACCCAGGGCCTGAATCTGGAGGCCTCAGTGTAGTTCCCCTTCAGCCTTTTGACCACAAAACATTTTTTTTTTTTTTAACCAGGAAAGTCCCCTGAAATTCAGAATTTCTTTTATATGGGAGTCCTGGCACCATGGAGAACTTATTGTACTTTTTTTTTCTACGCAGACACGGGGAGAACATGCAAACTCCACACAGAAAGGCAAAGAAAGGGAATCAAACCTAAGACCTTCTTGATGTGAGGCAGGAGTGCTAACCACTCTGCCCTTGTGCTATCCTGTGGCATAGTCTTGGGAACTGTCAAACACTAACAAATACTGTATATAGGTGGAAACGTTAGATGAAAACCATTCCTTGACTGGAGTCTATCCCAGTGACTATGAGGTACAGCCTGGACAGTGGTCAGTTCTCAGGGCCGACACAGACAGATAACCATTTAGAGTCACAAATTCTCCTAACACTGTAGATACATGTCTTTGGACAGTGGCAGGAAGGCAGAATATTGGGAAAAAACCTATGGCGAAACATCAAAACTGTGTGACAGCCTCCTTGTTGGGAGAAAAGAGCCCTAACAACTCTGCCACCGACAGATAAAACCCAAGACAAGAAAAGAAGAGGAAGCTGTGGAGTAATGTGAGCAGAGTGAAGACGCACAGCAAAGGGAGGTGCTCTGTAGTCCTGACTCCTCTCCTCTTCCCAGGATCAGCCCTGATGCTGGACCACACCGGGGCCCATCCCCAAACAGCACCGGCTCCTACAGCCATCACATCTCATTACCACTGACACACAGATCTCCATAGAGCCAGCAGCCACGATGGGACGGGGGGTCACACTGAATTTAGAGGCATGTGATGAGGGATATTAGGATCCGGGTCTTAGCTTTGTCCAAACATCGCACTGGCATTTCACATTTAGGACCATAAAGATGAGGAGACAACAAGAGATATTCTACACATGGCCTTTATCTTTATAGAAGAGGCAGATGTGAAGGCTCAGAACATGAAATAATACGATGCCGAACAAAGAAGAGTACATCAAGCTTTGAAATACTGTGAAGTTTTGCAGACAATCAGGAATGGATTCTAACACAGTGTACTAAAATAGGTTTAAATTGTGTTTTAGATTTAATTTTAATCCAAATGTTGGAGTGTATGGCGTTTGTTTGTGCCATTTATTTTTCATTATTTTTTATTTTGTTCTAACCCTGACTTCCATATATATGTCCAATTTACATGATGTCTGAAAACATAAAATCAGGCTACACAAGGTTCTTAAGGTCATTTACAAACCAATATTATTATATAGTGTTATAAATCATCAAATCAATCAATTAAAAACCAAAAAAGGGATACACTGCAAATTCAAAATTGCAATTCATTCAATGCGAGCAGATCAGGGGCCAATGGGAGCGTTCCTTAATTAAATGGGTGGAGCCTCCTTTGTATGTGACTGAGCACATGATCAATGGCCCATGACACACAAAACATTCTCATCTAATAAACTACAGTGCTGCTAATTAGCACACTAAATGAGACATAATGTTTATATTTAATGTTATGTTTAATGCTACAGACTGTAACAAAGGAGGAGGAGGCGCTCTTGTTTTGTTTGTTTGAGACACATATATAAATAAAAAAATGAAATCTATTATTATCATCCCATCACTTGGTTAACAAGACCAAGTAACACATTTAAAAGAAACAAGTGATTAACTTTGGTGTTGTTATGTTATCAAAAATCTGACACAATGTAATGAAATGGTATGTTTTTCATGAAGTAAACCTGCACAGAAGTGAATAAACAGTTTATAAATACTGAAGAACTATGGGTGTTTATAACTTTGCATTGGTGTACATGAGTTTGTTAAGCATTAATAATTTTTTAGCTCAATGGTGTTTATTAAATTTGATATAATGCTTTGTAAATAAGCAATGAAGTGTTTAGTAACTCTTACTTATACTTAACTAATGCTTTGTAGTGTGAGTTAATCTAAGGTGTCACTGATTGTCTGCATGCATTTTATATTGTATTCAAAAACTGGGTTGCCACCTCAGTGAAAAATACTGAACTGGTGACTCAAGAAGACACTCCCCTCTGACTGTAGGTGTCCCGGGAAAGTGCCCTCATCCTCCACATGAGGCAGACCATGTGGCCCTCACTAACTCCGTCCCGCTCTCCTCGTGGTCTGAAAATGAATCTAAAGACGCAGAAAGACAAAGAATTTCCCCGAAAAGACAGCTGCCCACATGCTGCTGTTCACATGAAGAACCAGCTCATCTGCAGAGACATAACCGGCACGTTTTCTTTTGCCCTGGTTTAGACTTTAGACCTGGGAGCTGTGCTGGATTTTCCCTGTTGTCTCTGAAAGCAGCAGTTGACCACATGCTGCTGCGAGGAGCCCCTGCCTTCAGGCACCAGCAGCCCCATCGTGGAAAGGTCGATTAGAGGCACGTTTTCTAAAGACACAGTAACAATACACACTGACTCACGTGTGCTGTCTGAAAATGTCGGATACAGAGACTTCTTCTATGGAAAAAACATATTAGAATTATTTTTGTGACAGTAACACCAGAACTATGTCTCCACAGTAAATGTCTATTACTTACATCCATGCAGTTCATTTAAAGAAGACAGGGCATTTTTCACTTGGCTCCACCAAACAGCTAACAAGAAAACTGACATTGCCATAACTGACCATAAAACCAAAGAAGAAAGATAAATAAAAGAGTTGCTGGTCTATCTGTGCTCCATATATGTCGCCAAGCAAGTTTAAGATTTAGATTTATTAAAAAGATTGACATGGCAGGAGACAACATACAATGTGAAACCTGAAATGCGTCAATCACAACATCATAAATAATAAAAACATAACAAAAACATCAGTAAAACACTAGAATCATGATAAATAATACCAAAAAGTCACCTATAAAACAAAAAGGGGAAATTAAAGGGCAATATTATGCTTTTTCAGGCTTTTTAATGGACACTTTTGCATTAGTATTTCACGTTTTATAATCTAAAATAATGTATATGTATGGAAAAAGGCTTTTTTTAGGAAGCTGTTATTTTGGCTTTGCAGAGAACGCTTGGATTAGGAGACTGTCGCCCCCTGCTGGCAACGATGGGGAATGGACAGAGCATGAAATGGTTATTTCCACAGCTATTAGCAACATAATGCTAACAGATAAATAACTGAGCTGACTGCTTTGTAAAGACGGCACGTTAAGTGAATTAGAGCGAGTCTGGTGTCGGTGTATGGGCTTTAGAAACGCGCAGTAGAACTTCCTGGTTTGATGTGTCCACGTAGAGCAGTGAGACCGAGCGTTTTTAGATCAGCATACAGGATTACTCAAACATGTGTGAATGAAACAAAATACTAGTCCAGATAGATGTTTATTGTTAGTCAGCAGTAAAATAACTCTGTTTTCAAACTCATTCAGCTGGCAAATAAATGTACACATTAAGTTTCTTAAAACTGCCTGCAGTGTGCTGACTCGAGAGGACACAAACAGTTCACTAGCACTGGTCCATCTGGGCCTTCTTAACAAAAGTCTTAAAGCATCATTATAAGCCACTTTCAGGCTCTGGAGGATGTCTTTTTTGTAATTAGACCAAAGATGTGCAGTGTACAGTGTATGCTCTAAACAAAGTCAATTTCACTTCATCTGAACAAGAACCAAATTTCCATGACAGTACATTAACTTGTGTGTATTACATGTCCTCATCATCTGACACACGATCTGTGTCACATGACCAAGATATTTCACTTCATTACAAACACTCAAAATATTGCCACACAGTTCAAAGTCAGGAAGTGTCATACATTTGTCCTCCTTTGTTCGGCAGATTATAAATACGCTTTTTGTGGCGTTATATTTTACATCGTGTTGTTCACCATACACAGAACACACATTAAAAGACCGCTCAGTCATCAGTGCACATCAAATAATTCACCACTGTACCTCCAACCATGCAGTCATATAACGAATGACCAGGAATAACCTTAACATTCAGTAAATTCAGCTGACCTCATTCTTTGAACACATAAAGTTACTGAATATAAACCTGACCAACTGCAGGGAGGCTCTGACTTTTTTTTTGGGCCACGCAGTGTTTTACAAGATAACATTATTATCACCTTAGATGGCACAGACTCGTGTTTGAATCAGAATAAATAAATAGGTTACGGGAACAGGTGCTTTAATAGTGACTTCATTTGTAACCTACACTGACCCTGCAGCTGAGCGTCTCTACCACTCACACATTATCACTTTACCAACACAACACCTCTGAATGAACCGGGCCTAAATAGCATCCTGTAATCATCCTGTTGTTATTTGTATTTGGTCCAAGGACGCGCACAGGGAGGCAAACCCAAACCCATCACGGGAAGCCACATTTATCCAGTGTGGCTGTTCCACTCTCTGCTCCTGCCTCCCTCCACGAACATTATTATCTCATTATTCACCAGAATGGACAGGCTGGAGCAGTGCTTCACATGGCATGAATGTCACCTCGAATCAGCGTTGAGAGTGGCCGCTGTAGTGGATCTGGAGCTGGGGCTAATTCACATGAAGAGGTCCATGAGAGGGAGAGGGGAGGGGTCGGGTTGTGTGTGTGTCTGCATTTGTACAATTGTGTTTATCTTCTGCACAGTTAAAGCCAAAGCATGCAGCACAGATACAGATATGGCCAATTGTATCTGCTACTGTACGTTTAACTCAATTTAACGACAGATGTATGTTTGTGAGGTCTGCATTATCTACTGATCCATTTGTGGGGTGATGTGATAAGTTTATTTTATACACTGGATTATTATTATATTGTATTGATTAAATTATCTGGAGACTTTGTTTGGCTCCTGTCACTCTGATTTGCAAGGTTTGGGCACAGATTGTTTAGACTTTTAACCAAAAGGAACTAGGAACTGGGGCAGTACCAGTCACAAAACAAATCTAGTTGTAGATAAATGATATAATTGGTGAGCAGGTCCTATTCCGGGCATAATGGTTCCAGACCCACTTCACTCCCAGCCTGGCGAACCAGCCTCTCCTACTTTCTGTTTGCAAGCAGCACAGTCTGGTTCCTCACTAAGCTAATTTAATAACTTCTTTGACCTGGTGAATGGCGTTTAGTGCTTTCCTTCGCCACCTGTTGATTCTGCTGAAGTCCGCGTTGTTGTTCAGTCCTCTGTGTGATTTTTTCTTCGTCCTGTTTCCATTTTAACAACAGTAAAGTCCCGTTGACGTCTGACGTAACAACCACATTCAAACAAACTGACTTTCTTTGCAACTTTTTGTACAACTGGCTTCTGCTGCTGTCCCCGTCCAGAAATAAGTACAGGGCTGCTCATAATACGCTGTATCCTGATGTTTTATGACAAAAACAGCAAAAACCCTTGATTGGTTACACCGCCTGTCATTGTTCCGTCCATAGAAACTAAATTTAAGCGAAGGGGTACCAGACTAAATAGGAAAAGCGGAGGTCTGGCAGGTCAAGCTGTCAGTCTGTCAGCAAGATAACTGAAAAAGATATGGTCATATTTTCGGGGAACTTGATCAGAAAAGATCAGAAATTAGCCATAAAGAGGAAAAAAGGAAGTTTGGATGTGTAGACGGATCACGGTCATTCTGTCCCATTAAAAAAAGAGCCACGAGTTTCAGATAGTGGATTCTTTATCATTGTGAGGTACATTGTAAGGGCTTAGTCGCTCAATGGATGGAGCATTTACACCTGGACTATAAAATCACTGGTTTGAGTGAAGGTCGTGCGCACTATATATTTACCATTGCCAAGATATGGGCTCTTCTAGTAATTCTAGTTTTCTTTATATTTCTTCACACTTTTACTCTATTAGGCATGGTACAGTATTTATTTGGGTATCAGTTACTCGAATAAAGTATTGATACGAGTTATACATGAAAAATACCCCCACCCAGCAGCTAATTGGGCTGGTCCATCCATGCCATGTGACAGGAAGTGCTGTGAGTTAGCAACAGCTCACTACTGTGCACATTAAAGTTGTTAGTCGTGTGATTTATCTTTATGAATAATAATATTTTGATTTTAAAAACATATACCCATAGCAAATGATCAGTATCTGTATTGATTATATTTACTCCAGAAGTGAGCTTAAGTGTGGCATTTTCCATCAGATATTTAATCTACAACCCAAATTCCAGACAGGTCAATTAACTTCATTACTTATTATTATTACTTGGTTTTTCAGCCAATTGAAATGAGCTAATTTTGTGCATAAAAGTGTAAAATTCCTCATTGCAAACATTTGTTATGCTATCTATGTTCTTGTGTGAATAAAATATCGGCTCGTGTTTTAGTTTTCATTTTATTCAAATTTTAAAAACATCCAAACATTTCCAGAATTCGGGTTGCAATAACAGACAGCAATTTTTATTTTCTGTGGACAGACATTAAGGTTGAATGAGGAGGTCATGTTGTGTAATATGTCCACATTTTACTGCATGCACTTCCCTGTTCGGGCCAGTGCACGACATGGCGCAGATTTGCTGTATGGCCATATGTGGACGTCCCGGTGAATGTTGTGTGACAGAGAGAAGAGGAGGGATGGGTGTATATTTAGGCTGGCGTGGATGCGGTGGGACTCCTCACTGCAGGCTCTGGCTGCTGGCCAAGCTCCACTGTTGCCACGGTAACGCGCTGCAGCCTGACATCCGACGGGAACAACCCACTTTAACCATTTTTGGCCTTTTTTCCGCTGCTGGGGCAAAGACACATCAAAGGCTTGACAAATAGTGTGTGTGAAGGTATATCACTGGAGTTTGTTTACATCCTTACGCTTTTGGGAAGCCCCTGCCGTTCTTTGAGGCATTTGTGAACTCAAGATATTTATACTGTACGCTCCACTGGGATAGGAGCAGAGATAGACACATAACGATTCATGAATGTATCCTGTTTAGGGCCTGTACAGTGTGGCATAGATCCGTACCTGCTTTCATTCACTGTTGGTGCTGTGATGGGGTAAAGGGCCTTTGCATTGGTTGGGTACTTGTAGGTGACCAAGATCCTGGGCTCAAGACCCGGAGAAGAGTTCCCAGTGCTCCTGCCACAGTGGAATTGGAAGAATGACTCAATGCTCAAGTTATTTTGGTTCTAAACCCTGCTTCGTCCAATCAGAAACACAGCAAGACGAGACTATTGTTTTGATTTAGACTGCAAACCAGTACAAGCACATGCTGCTGCCAGTGCCTTTAATAGCAAAACCATGCACTATTTGGTTTTAGACAGTGCCTGTAGCTTTGTGAATTAAAATATTGCATTCATTGTCTATGTGACGTTAAATCATGAATCTCTAAAACTGTAGGACTTTGGAGCAGTTCAAGTGATTTTAATGATCAGAAATCTGCTGTCAAACAGGAAAACTTGACTTTTCCTGCAGCCTCTCACACATTTCCCTCCCTTCTTATATTTTTTGTCAGTGCATGAGACTCTGTTTATCTGTATACGTGTAGATACATACAAGCAGAAAAACTTCTACCAAGAGGTACAATATTGTGTTTACATGGGAAAATACCTTTGTAAACCCTAGTGAAAAATGCATGCAAAATACAGCTTATTTGTCTGAGGTATAGCTCTCATTTTGGTGCAGAATCGTTGGCGTCTGATCCTGCACGCGCAGCAGAGTACACAGATGCATTTGGCGCTTTGAAGGCTGCGAGACGAAGCACATTTTTCATTTTGTCTGCGGCTAACGCTGAATGAGTTCTTGGAAACCTCCATTTGGCCAGTCATCTGATAAAGAGGAAGGAAGTGGAGTCATGTGACAGCCGGAGAACCCAGTGACACACATAACTGCCTCTGCACTCTCTGGCTTCAACAATATACAACAATATACAAATTAAACTATATATTTTGGTAGCAATAATAAAAATGAATATATGTTGATAGTGCAGGTGTGGAGATGTGGTACGCTGCAGTGTTTCTGAATGAAGTAAGGATTGAAAGGAAGGATTTGTAGATTACAGAATGCATATATTGTGAAGCAGTAATCTTTAGCTCTATAATACACAAGGCAGAGGTGTTATAAAGGCACTGGGTTTTCAAAAAAAAAGTCTATAGGACATGATGAGGACGTGATTCCTCTGCTTATACTAGAGCGCCCTCTGTTGGTCACTCACTGTGTTAAGCAGTGTCACGCACAGAACATTTGGCATTACTTTTATTTTGTATATTATATTGGAAGCTTGCAGTCTAATATTGTAAAAAAAAAAACTAGATTTGAAGATTGTTGTTTATGATCTGAAATACTGAACAGTTTTCAGTGACTCTTATGTGTGCTGTTAAGAGTATTTTGATAATATACTTACTGTATGTTACTAACGTTATTTTGCATTGGAGACTGCAAAGCTGTGGGGCAGAAGAAATTTTGGACATAACGTGTACCAGTGGTGTCCAAACTACTAATGCGACCCGCAGAGCATTTTTCGTTGTCCCACAAGTTTCAATTTTAATTTACCCAAAAGGCCACAGGTAAAAAAGCTTCATGTTTGTGTGACATCAAGGAACAAGAAAAAAAATCCAAATGAGTAGGTAGTGGCCAAAAAATTCTGCTATATTATGTGCTGTGTTCCCAAGCCAAATAAATATGTTGTTGCGGAGGGGCATCAGGAGTATGCCAAATGTTACTGATTCACTCAGGAGAATGTTGAAAAAAAGGAAACAACCCAATGAGATGTTTTTGTAATATGAAGCGAAATATAGCACTACAAAAGTTCTAGTATTGCATTGTTGATTGTTAAAAAAAATGTTTTTCCTGCTCCCATTTGTAACCACGACACTCACCACAACAAAGCCTGTGTCGTTGCTCCTGTCTGCTACTCCAAGCTGGTGTTGTGTTGACAATTATCTACTGTAGGGAGTGAGTAACACATCCCTAAATCCCATGTACACCCCGTTTATGAAATACTGGACTATCCCTTTAATCATATAAATGTAGAATTGTATTGTATTGCATTGAATAATATTATTTTAATGGATTTTGACTACTATAGTTTAAATGTAAATATTATAATACTTTAAGCCATTATGCAAAATCTATATCCAGCAGATTATTGTCTCAATTGTGTAATGAATGGGAAACATTTTAACCTGACAGATATCAATGTGAAATTTCTCCAGGTGATTAAAATAGAGGCGCGAAAGAAGCAAAACAGAACTCCAGGTTATGTTTTTCATGAGGGAACAACATTATAACATGGAAGAAAGCTCAAAAAAGTCAATTTTGCATAATATATAACCCCTTTAACCCACACCATTGTGCCAAATCTACAAAAAACATACCATAACAGAGACTCTATGTGCGTAATTGATGTTGGTAGCATTGTTTACATGTTGAAAAAACATAAATAAGCAAAGTGAGCGAAACCACAACCACAATTTTATAAAAAAAGGGAAGATGAAGGTGAGAAAGAGGCGGGCCCTTCCAGTCAGTCCACACCGCCGCTTCCCCTTTCTGCTTAAGACCAAACTCATCATGTTTCACTTTAAACCGCGCTACTTCCTGTTTCCATCACACACACACACACACTTAGGGGTCATAGGTGTCAGAGCTGTGTTGTTTTGTGAGTCCTGGGGCGGTGTTGTGACATGCCGCAGGTGACAGGACAGTGTGCGCAGGGGTAAAACTGTCACCCCCCTTCCTCTCTGGACCTGTAACACAAATATCACTGTGCCGTCGTCCTGGGATCTAACACATCTCACAGACAGGAGGGCTGTTCTGTGTCAGAGACTGTGGCGCGTGCTTCAGCTGCTCCGGGACAGAGAATGGACAGTGGGTTGTGGGAGATAATGAAGGGGTGCAGGGAATCAGTGTATTCATAAAATAGTTTAAAAAGTGCATATTTGGAAAGGATATACGCAAGGTATGGCACGACTTTGTAGAACACGCCATAAAATTGTTTATATTTTGCTGGGTTTCAGTCACGGGACCCTGGCAGGAAGTGTTTAATACCACTTCAAAACACTGCATGGTGCATGAGAATAGCAGCTTTAGTTGTGTCTAGACTGCTACATAATAATAAGAAGAAGAAGAAGGAGAAGAAGAAGAAGAAGAAGAAGTAGAAGAGTTGGTAGAGGCGCTTGCCCACTAACCATGACGGTTCAAACTCTGCTCCCACTGTTGCATACTGTTGTTGTGTCCTTGGGCAAGACACTTAACCCCCCTTGCCTCCAGTGTCTGTGCACACTGGTGAATGAATGGGTGAATGGTTCCTTGATGTAAAGTGATTTGAGTATGCATGGAGGGAGAAAAGCGCTGTATAAATGTGACTACCATGTTTTTATTTAGACCACCCTGCTCTGGGGAGGGGGCCTGGCGGTTTGTCCCCAACCCAGCGGGACACTGAAGGGGACCAGGCATCAGCACAGGCTCCCTCTGTCCCATAAACCAGCTTTTTATGGCTTTTCTTTGTTGTTAGTTCTAATTGTTTGCTTGTAATGTTTTATTGTTTTCACTAAAGTTCTGTCAATGGGGTTTCTGTGTGGGTTTTATGTTTTTTTGTTCTGTAAAGCACTTTGGATTTTTTTCTGAAAGGTGCTATATAAATAAAGTTTATTATTATTATTATTATTATTATTATTATTATTATTATTATTATTATTATTATTATTATTGAAAGGGTACCACAGTTTGAATGATTTACCCAGCATTGATCAATATCACAAATGTCCTACCGTAGCCTACAGCTGGCCAAATGAAAGCTTACACAAATTTATAAGATTTGAATTGTTTTTTTGTTTTTTGTTTTTTTTGTTTTTGTGCAACAAACTTGGATCGACAGTGGCACTAAATTCCCCAGGTTACTACATTATTATTTTTTGTCAACGGATGCAGCTAATGGTCTGGCTACAGGTTAAGGCTAAACATGGCCATTATATTGTCTTTCACTTTTATGTCAGACGCCCACAGAAACATTAAAAACATAGGTTGTGGTAGACAAAGCGGGGAAGTTGTCACAGTGCATTGTGACTGAATGACCTTTTACAAAGTTGTCACTGCACACCTGACCATTGTCTCCGCTCCTTTCAACTTTAGACAGAGATATTTGATCCAAGACTGCCACCGTTTTTTCTCAGTTACCATCACAAATAACAACTTACTGGAAACAAAAAAAAAAGTTGTATCATTCTATTGATTTGATCTGTTGCAACAGCCTTAAGCCTTACAGAAGTTGGGCTTTTAGATAGCGTTTAACCATATAGTGTTTTTTTGTTTTTCCTGCCTTATCTGAGTGGCGTGACGTCTTCGGAAACCCAGCAATTTATAGAAGAGGCCACTTTTTTTGGAACCTGTCACATAACACACACACAGGTAACATACAGTATATAACAACTTTTACTTCTACTGTAGGATGATTTCACTCTGACTCTAGTAAAAAGTCAAATGTCTAGTATTAACCAGTGGTGTAAATGCATATTTTGTTTCTTGTTTTTTGTTTTTTTTCTGGGCCCTGTCACTTCCTTTTCACTTTATTGCTCTCCCTGTAATCAAAGCAGCTGCATAGGGCTCCCAAGGCTTATCCATCATTTGCTGATTTGATTAATTTGTCAACTCTATTTTATTAATATTCCGCTTGTTATTTCCATTTGACATTTTTGAGTGGGTCTATCTGTGTTATAGGCTACTTACTGTTTACCTGGGCCCCCCTTGAAGAGTGTGCAAGTCAAAAATAGTCTTAAAGAAATAAGTTATGGCCCTGTCTGTCATGATCTTGCCCATTTTGTCAAACACACCTCTAACATTGGCCCAGAGGAGCAGCCTTGGCCTCCTGCTGTGCTCCAGCTCAGCGTGAGTCTCCTTTAAGAGAAACTACTGGGAAATGCATCCCTGTCAACAACATGGCCACCCAGCAGGTCACTATGACAGATGCACCACTGTTATAAAATATGTGCCACAAGAAACACAGTAGGGAGCCAACGTATTTACTTCTTGCACTCTCTTTTTTTATTTCTATCGCCAAAAAGACCAAAATGTATCTACTTTGGCTACTTATGCATACTTAGGCCTATATCTTAATTTCAGAAGTTAAACCTGAATTTATGTTGCTCTGCTCAAGTGTACACCATTCATTAAACAGTAATTAATCATGATTAAAGCAAGAAAATATGCATTTTAAAAGATGTGACACTACAAGCACATAGATACACTTTATTCTGCCTCTAGGTAAACCTGCTTTTTTATATTTGATAAATCCCTGTCTAGGGCTGCACAATATATCGCAAAATTATCGATATCGCAATATCAGCAAACCCAATATCCGTATCGCAAGAATCTAAATATATTTTAATAACTCTGTGGTCTTCCATCTGACAGAGATTTACACTGAAGAATCATTTTCCACCAGAGCCTTAAAAGAACATGTGTTGTGACTAAATAAAAATGTTTAAAAAGTCCAGTTTTAGTGGTAATTTAATGAATTTAGTCACAGCTTAGCCTTGTTTTATTCCTGGTTTCATCTGTGTTAAGTTTTGATTTTGTCTCTGTTTTGACTTGTAAATACAGGAACTTACATTTTTGTGAAACGTAGTGAATTTAACTTACTATGTTTAAAAAGTCGGCTCTATTTCCAAATATCGCAATAATATCGTTATCGCAATTTTCAACATAGTTATCGAATATTGCATGTTTTCTCCATATCCTGCAGCCCTATCCCTGTCCATTTTCATTTTACAATACTATAAATTATACATAAAACTTTACTAATTAAAATGTGAAAAACACAAATTGGCTAGTAACTTTTTTGGCCAGTGAGAAAAAAAAAAGGAAATGTCAAGCCCTGAATAAAACATGTTTTCTTTTGCTGGTTTAAGGTTGACCCACTTCAACTCAAGCATGTAAGGTAATGATGTATGGTTAAAAAAAAAAAGAGTGTTGTTGGGACAGTTTTTAAGCAGGGCTCATGTCATTGCTCAGGTTGCACTCGTGTCATGTGCCTCATGTCAGGAGATCACTTTTTGCTCCGTGTTTTCTGCACGGGACAGAGTGAAAATAGCTCAGCGATGACTGCTTCACTCATGTTCTGTCACACCTGATCTTCAGACGCACAAACACACACAAACACACACAAACACACACAAACACACACAAACACACAAACACACACAAATACGCACAAACACACACAAACACACACAAACATCTCCAGATATGAACTATGGTGGCATCATAAAAACACAAACATATCTCAAAACACAGGAATAAATTGCAAAAACACAATATAATGGCTTTTTTTTTTTCCTTATGTGTGATTTTTTGTTGTTGTTAGGTATTGGATTTAGTCTTTGCTGTTTTGTGAATTTTATTTAAATTTCTTTTGTGTTTGGCAATTTATTTTCCCAGTTTTTCAAATTGGTTGTTACTGTTTTTGTGTTGTACAACTTGTCTTAATGTTTAGTTTCTTTTTATTCTTTAATTTCTCCATTTATTTAAGCACTTGAAATTTGTTTTGCCTTTCTGGGTTTGTTTTGCCTTGTTTTGTTTTATTTTTTTGGCAATTTGGTTTGGATTAAGGTTTTTGTTTCTGATTACATACATTTTTGATTTTTGCTTTGTGAGTTATTTGCAGAGTGAATAGATTTGTCTTATCTGTAAACATAATAGTCTTGTTGTGTTGTAGCCTTATCCCACTTTCTCAGTTTATTTAAATTTTTAATTTTTTTTTACATTTTTTGTTTTTAAACTTTGGAATTTGTTTTGTCTTTCTGGATTTTTTAAATTTTACTGTTGTTTTATTTTATTTATTTATTTTTTGCAATTTGTTTTTAATTTGGGACTTTTTATTTTACTTATTTATTGCTTTTTTGTTTTGTTTTGTTTTGTTTTTACTTATTTGGCTTTTTTGCCCTATGTGGCTGTTTTTGTTTTTTGTTTTTTGCAGTGTGGCGTACATATCTTGATTTTTGTTTTGTAATTGTCTTATTGTTTTAGTGTTTTCAAATTGTTTTACATTTGCTGAATTTTCCTTTTCAGTCTCTCATGTTCTCACTTATTTTTGTATTTTGTTTTCAGTTTTGTGTTTTGCTTTTCACTTTGACTTTGATTTGTTGTATTTTTGTGATTTTATCCTCACACAAGAAAAAAAACCCATGCCCTCCACTAGATGGCAGCACATCCTCTGCCTTTGTGCCATGAAACTGTGACCTTAAAAGCAGCCTGGATCTAACTCGATGATAACTTAAATGCAGTAAGATAAAGATTATTGATGAGGTTTTAGATGTTCAAATGCTCACACTTCACACTTCCCCCGACAAAGACAAAGATAAAAGTAGGAATGGATTTCAGAAAGCTGCCTGCCTGTCGTCGTGACTTTGGCCAGGGCTCTTTACACTTCATTACCCAAGCCTATAAACCTTAGACACCACTTACTATAAATATTGAGAGAAGCTGCCTCATTGAGCGATGAGTAAACACGGAAAACCAGAACATCTGACAGTTTCCAAACCAAAGCCTGTAAAACGGAGATGGGAAGTTGTAAAAGCTGCAAATAGGGGACAAATATTTATTAAGTATCTGTTCATTTGAATCTAATTATATTCAATACCAAACATTTAGGATGAAAGTTAGTATCAACGTGAGGTTTTTTTCAAAGTAAGGTTAAAAATATGAAAGCAGCTAATATAAAAGATCTCAGATTGTAATGCATCAGTGTCAAGACCCACCATCATCTTAAAATAAAAAGCCATGACCCAAATAAAAGAGAGATTTAAAACCAAAATAAAGGATTCAAGTCTACAATATTTACTTTTCTGCTGATGACTTTTTCAGAGCTAAATACTGAAAAACATTGTGCTTTGGAGAATTAAGCAACAGTAACAATTGCATAACTTTTTTTTTTTTTTTTTTTTTTGGCAAAGGCCCACGACCCACTAAAAATGGTTTCGCAACCCACCTTTGGATCCTGACCCACCAGTTGGAAATCACAGGTCTAATTTTGTCCCCCGTAGTTCAAAACTGATAAATAAATAATGTATATACTACTGATGCTACATTTAATATAAATAACTTTGTGGACACTAAAAAAGTAGATAATGCGGTGTTTACTGGAACATTTGTGATACCAGAATTATAATAAAAACAAATTAATAAATAATGCAAAACATGGATAAAAAACTTTAAAGTGGCTAAATATTTTAATAACAAATATTATATTATAAACAAATACATGAATAAATAAATCACAACATTTTGCTGGATCTGAAAATGTCTCAAAAATAGACTGAAAATAAACAGCTGGGAAACTCAGATGCATTCATTTGTTAACTTAAAAAATAAAGCTTAAAGTGGTAATGAGGTGCATGTTCTCAGAAAGCATGTTAAATAAACTGTACTGTCATTTCTAAAGTCAACAAATCATTTCTTTAAAATACTGAAAAGTCAGCGCCATAATAAATCAGACCAGATCATTTATTATTGTTCATTACTAAATATTTTAGCATTAAGTAAACAATGTGAAGAAATTATGTATATCGAACATTTTCCATCTTTTTAAAATAATAACAAAAGCTTGTTCTTAAATGGGATCATGCCTGTTGTGTAAATGATAGCCTAGAATGAACATGACCCACTAAAACTGACTATAGTTAAGGACTCTCAGTGGGGGCCCCTCATGTCCTGGGCCCCCTGCAGCTGCTCTAGTTGCACTGCCTGATGTTACGCCCCTGCTGCCACATTATAATTTCATTATAATTTTAATTTCTCGTGACAAATCAAAAAAATACAGCATCAGAAAGTCCACCAGCAATATCCTGTCAAAAACTACCATGAAAGGATGGGATTCCACACCCAGTCTTTGCACAGTGAATGGGTTTGTTTAACTAGATTTTTAGGAACACCCATGGACTGGTCTGAAATGATCAGAGGCACACAAAAGAAGGACTCAAATGCAGCAAAAGGCTGGAACGCAGGGGAACAATGGGAAGTATATGCACACACTGGGATGGGGGCGGGGCAAGTGGACGCAGGTGAGACATGTTAGGGCGGGGCAGGCAATCACAAAGGCGGGAAAGAAGACAAAGACCAGGAAGTGAAGTAACCTGAAACGAGATACAAGGTGAGTATCAAAATAAAACAGGAAATAACTAAAATATAAAAGACATGAGCTGAGGAGCGGCCCGGCAGTGCAGACACGCCTCTAAACTTTAATGTTTTTAAATAAAATGTAAAGAGAAAGAACCTCCACAACACACTGTAAGACGATCTTTGCATATAATAAGTAAACAAGAAACAATACAAACTTACACAACACAATTATAATGGGATAGAAACTGAATATAAACTGGGAGGTCACTGTTTGACCTCTCAGCTTCATTAATAAACCATAAGTGACACCATCAGTCATGTAAAAGATAATGTCAAGGCCATTATACTGTGTTTGTTTTTACCTGTAACCATCCATCTAAACCCCCTCACCTTTCGTCAGCTGCACTTTGTTCAACACCAGAGCAGCTCAGGCCTCTCTTGTTCTGACACCTCTCTGAGTATTGCCACTGTGCACAGAGCCAATGTGACAGATACCAGCTACCTTTCAGACTATTCTTGGAGATGTGCCATGTGCGGACAAGACACGGCTAACGGCTAATGTTGACAAAACACAACAGTCCGTACCTAGAAACTTGAAAGTCCTTCGGGGATTACAAGGCTTGAGGCTCAGGTTGACACATTTCCAACATTGTGCCCTGTGTAAAATGTGAGTGGGACGCGTATGCCACTCTGTTACCGCGTGGTAGGAATAACTGGACCTGCATAGTAGCGGCTCGGTCTCACGACGCTTAATTAGCTCAATTAACGTCCGGCACAGGGCCCACCTCGCAGGCCTGACCTAACAGCTGCGTGTCCCGAAGTCCTGGGCACAGTCTGCACTCCAGGGAAAAGTGTGGCTATGCCTAAAATAAAATGACCAAAAATAATATTCTTTCTGAAGCAACCAATAATGTAATAATGACCACTAATGTAATACCAAGAACATAGTCATTTTGGCTATTTTTAATGTAATAAAGCCAATAATGTAATAACTTGCCAATAATGTAATAAGCCATGCTATTGCAATATTAGCCTAGAATTTAAAAAAAAATATTTGAAAATGTAATGCCTACAGCCTGTAATGTAATAATACATCAATAGTACTGCATTTCTTGGAATTAAGATGTTTTCCTTTTACTTTTTTTTTTTTTTTTTGCAGTTTTTTTGCAGTTTTTTTTGCAGTTTTCTCATCAGAAATAGGTTTAGTGAATTGTATAGTTTAGCTATTCCCAAACTCAAGAAAACCACGGCCCCCTTAAATTTCTGAAAATCCCACATGGACCCCCAGCTCTACAACTTCCCTTTATTCAAATAATTAATGTTTTTCTCCATATATTTCTAGAAAAGGGTTACATAAAACACTGACAATTAGCTAAACATTGTTTCAAAGTCATATTTTTAAACAGGCATATATAACTAATTCATTTTAAACTATATTTTCTTATGTACTTAATATAGACAGCCTCTGGGGGCCCCCCTGCAGTTCCTTCGCGGACCCCACTTTGGGAACCACGGGTATAGTTAATTATGATTGTAGGGGCGAGTTTGAGAATTTTTTTCCTGTACAAAATGTAAAGTTTAGAGTATTATCCAAGCATCCAAGCTGTCACACAATAAAAGTTTAAAAATAAATCAGCTGGACTTGGTTTTTAGAGTTTTAGATGTTTTGTCAGTGTTATTGGCTCAAAAACTTTATTATATTATGGACAAGTTATTATGTTATTGCTTTTATTACATTTAAAATTGACAAAATCATTATGTTATTGGCCGATATCACATTATTGGCCATTATTATTATTACACAGATGACATGCCACAAATTTGCACACATTTTTTGATCACGCTACTCATTTTGGTTTCTGCTGCACATCAGACTACAACTGTGTGGCATCTACAGCACTTTCTGCCACAACTCCTGCTGCAAGATACAGTATGACACCATTTTAAGGCACCTGCCACTCAAGATTTTGCACATTTGCACGTCACCACATATTTACAAAGACGCCATAACTTAACTTGGTGGTGCTGCACAACATGCCAAAAATATTCTGGCACCTGTCAACAGAATGCCACAAGATTTTGGTCCAAAACTGTACGGAAGTTGTTTATGTAAAGACAGAGAAGAGGAGTAGAAAGTGCTGCAGCCTGTCCTCTGTGGCTGAGTTTGTAATGCGACTCTCGGACTCCGGTGCCCACCATTCCATTGTTTGATATTTGGCTTGGCAGGAGCGGGAGGCGTCGTAAACCACTCGTCCTGAGCAGAACTGGCGCGAAGCTGCAGGACTTAACCCCGGGCCGGGCCACCTGTGCTGATATCACCGCTTCGTCTGTCATCTGTCACGCCTCAAACAAAGACAGGGGAGCGTGCAGCTGCGGGACAAAGCCTGCAGCGGGACAACAGCAGTGGCTGTTAATTTAGACATAATCCTCACAGCCATAAACGCAAAAGTTCACGTCTTCAGCCACTGGATCTCGCCTTTTAGCTGCCATGCACAGAGATTTTTAAAGTATATCATGTTTTTTTAGCTGGTGCAACAACAAGTTTTTAATTTGGGTGCTTTCTCTCTGAGGTGTTAGCTTCTCTTATCTACTGGTGCTATGGCATTTGTGGTTTGAGCAGTTTCCCCAGAAATTTTACAACCTCAGTGCAGTCAGCGTTTTCAGTCTATGTCAACTTAAAGTGCACATGACAGCTTTTGGAATCAGATCAGGCCATGCACACATCGAGGTGCTGTAATGTGAGCAGCTGCAATGTATATTTTAATGCATGAGTTATCCTTAGCCATGAGAGATTGTTAACTGTAAACAAACAATATGGTTTAGGCTAATGTGCCATCTACACAGCTTTAACCCTTAAGCAGACCTTTACTGATATTTTATGGCACACAGTGAAAAGTAAACACAATGCAATTTATGTTGAATTGTTATAAGGGGTGGGGCTAAATACATTTATGCTTCCACCCACTCCTTTTTGAATATGTATAATTATAATAACATATGTAATAATACCTATTAACATACAGTGTTGGTTTTCTTTAGGTGCCTTATGTCCTCTGGAAAGACCTGCATCAGATTATTTTTTGTTTGTTTGTTTAATTCTTGTTGTAAATATTGTCTTTATTGTCTATTTATGCTTCATCTGCATGTTCAAAATAAAAATAACATAATTTAACATAACATGGCAAAACCGGCAATATTTCGTCATATGTGCCAAATTTGTTTTTAGTACGTTTCAAACTTACGCTCAGTGCCTTTATTACCAAAAGTGCTTTCCTCCCCAAAATTAAAATTATTAAAATATTATATATAATATTTTTTTCTGCTTTAAATGACTCAGTTCTTTTAACCAACTTCAATTCTTATAAAAACTATTATATTTTAATATTTTTTTTAATATTTTTAACCCTTTAAGTGCGATTTTGCTACAGTAAGCCACTATCAGAAAAACACACATAATGAAATATTTTCAACATTCTAAGTGCTATGTGAAAATTTTAAAAACATTTTTATGGTCTTGGGCGTGTAATTGATTGACACCAAAAATTATTTTGATGAATTCTTATTTTTTGGACAGGGACCGTTTTAAAACAAGGCCAAAAAAATGCAACACTTGTTGTCTTTTAGTACGAAAAGTGTTCACATCTTAAAAGTATATCACAGTACATTATAGACCTAAACTGACAAAGACAGACAAAAATTTGAAACGTCCCATAAAAATAGTAACCCTGACCAAATTTGGTAAATTTTAAACAAACACAGACAAAACTATTTAACATTTTTAATGACAAAGTACTAAAAAGGTACCAAAGACAGCTTAAGGGATAATGTCAGTGACGTGGTAGAGAACATTAATGAGAGGCGTGATATTTAGCTAAGATTTTAACAGGTGCAATTAGCAAAAGAATAAGGTAAAAGCTACATGCTAACTGTAAGAGCAAATGGATTGCATCAGTCCTGACGACATCTACATCCTGTCCGTCCTGGGACTGGATCTCTCCTTCATGTGGTTCTCCCTGAGGTTTCTCTTTACCTCATAGCTGAGTTTGTTTGTTTGTTTGTTTGTTTGTTTGTTTGTTTGTTTCTTTTCTTACTAAGAAGGAGGGTCTAAGGAGAGGGGAACCTGTTTGCCTTTTTGTTTGTTAATGTCTACTTCCGAAAACCCCTTTGAGGAAACTATCGGTGTAATATTGAGCTAGTTTATAATCACTTTACAAGAGTGTATTTTCATAGCTACCAACTGTAAAACAAAAAAATATATAGACCTAACAAGTCATTTAAAGTTTATTATTTTTGCACACATTGGCTTTGGTCCATGGCTCGACTGCTGTTACGATAAAAAGCTGGAGCTGGGGACTGCAAAGAAAAAATGAAAATACGGTTGTGGCTGAGGTTTCAAGTGCTTGTCATTTCAGACATTTTGCTAACTTGGCTAATTCATAAAACACGTTACATATGGAGAAACTCGTGTTGAGAGTGGAGGTCGTATAGGTATAGCTCTATTAGACCGAAGGCTGTAACCGCGCTGGGGCTATGTCAATGTGAAACTGTATCGTAGCAGGCTGTCTTCACTCACTCCGTCAACACGAGTGCGGCTGTAAACCCATTCCTCTGCTACTAACCTTTCTATATTAAGCTCCACACACACACACACACACATTTCCATTACTATGTGCTACAAATAAAACTATTATGCTCCACTTACTTAGTGTGCTGAGTATATCACAGACTGTTTGTGGATAGAAATGTGTGGGATTATGTTTGGGTGTTTGCTGGTGTAACAGTTACTAGGTATTTTATCCTCCTGTGTAAGTGCCGTGCATGCCAAACTTTAATGCACAGGCACGGCATCACTCTCATATATTCTGGACCCAGCTCTAATTACACTAAAGGTTTTTCTATACACGGTATTTTAAGAAACATACATATTAGGATAACATAAAAGTAAAAAATCACTGTTATATCACTTTTAATGATTTTTACAGTCTCTTCACTGAGCTGCACACACCAGTGTTGTCGACCATTTTTTTACAGTCTTTGTCTCGTCCCGGTTTCAGCTGCAGTGTTACTTGGTCTTGGTTTTAGTCTCGAATCCAGTTTTACTCAGTCTTGTCTCTAGAGATTTTATTTACCAAACATATGTTAAATTATGTTGCATTAAATGATTAAAATAATAATTTAAGTATTTGAACCACTTTTTTTTTTTACTTTTTCCTTCTAGTTCACAGGGTTTGGTCTCAACCCGGTCTCGGTTTGCCTTGGACTTGGTCTCGGCCTTGTCTTGGTTCACACTGGACTCGGACTGGTCTTGGCCCTAATTAGTACAGTCTGGACTACAACATCATGCGACACACTTGAAGCTTTTCCAACAGTGACGTTCATCAGCGCCCCCTACTGGTCTGGCAGATAAATTAAAACATTATTAACAACTGAGTGTATTCTATCGTGTTGCACAAATAGCCTCTTAAGCAGGGTTGCCAGGTCCAAAAGTCAAAATCTGCCCAACAGCAACTTAAACCCCACCCAAGACCCACAGAACAGTGCATGAAAATACTGACATTCCACTGCATTCTGCGTCACAAATATTGCTCTTTATTTTGAAATAGCCACATTCACATTATCTGCCAGCAAAATACCTCTGCCCTACCCGCTGCCAATTTTTTTCACTCTTTGGCAACACACAAACAAATTCCACAGGAAAACCACAGACAATAACACTGCTCTTAAACACCAGTCAGTTGTATATTTGCTTTTATTACACTTGTATCATGCAAACACCTGTTCATTTACGATGGATTCAGCCATCCAACTATGTAATGAAGCCCAGTCTTCCCTCTCCCCAGACAGTTCCTCCAGCTCATTCTGTAAAATACCAAGCATTTGCAGGCCAGCCATGAGACACAGTCCCTCCAAACCTGCAGGAGTCATTCAAAAACAGCCTCAAACCACCTCAGCTCCTCTCACTGTGGAGCAGTGACTCTACTCTGAGCTCCTGGCTGTGCCTAGAAATTCAAAGCTGCTTCTCTCTGACAGCAGGTTCACAAGAACACCTTGCCTCCTTTAATGCAAACCAAGACCAAGATATGTGAAATTTTTAATTTATGTTGTTATTTGCTTCACTACAGGAAGGAAAAAGGCTTTTTTGGAGGCAAATATTTGTTTTTTTTCAGGTGGAAATTAGAATAATCCATTTCAACCTCAATTTATGGTCAAACAATATAATTTATTAATATTATTTCTCTTCCACAGTAATCCCCAAAGTCCACCAATTAATTTGCTACCAAGGTTAGCTATGTACACCTAGTAAATGCTAAGTAAAACCTTAATAAATGTAGATATAGAATTTTCGGGAAAAAGGCCTCAGAGCTTAACAGGTTAAATAGTAAGTTATAGTGTATTAAACATAATTGGAAGAATTACTCATAATACTTTACTAATATATTGATATATGATGATATACGATGGTAAAATGAGTTATAACAGTAATACTTATATTAACATGTATCATAAGCATAAAAGGAAACTGTATTACACTGCATATGTGATGGACCATACTTAGATGTAATTATAAGGTACAATGTACCATAATATATGTCAGATATTTTATATAAATACATTGTTCTTTATAATAGTAACCGTTCATTAGGATGAATAGGGGGTGGGGTTAAATAAGTTTGCCTTCTTCCCGCTCCTTTTTGAGCTACAATAATACAAACTGTGAACATGTCTGACATTTATTTATAGATACTGTTATTCCATTTGTTTTAGTTTTTTTGTTTGTTTGTTTTTTCTTCTATGTACAATATTTTTTTATTTTTTATGGCTCGAAATAAAGTAATCAAAAAAAACAACAACAACCATGAACCATGTAGCACAGACACACAAGTAGCAACACAGGCTGTTAGTCTTAGCCAACATGTGCGTGCATCAAAGAGGAGCAGAGGGTTTCCCATGTGCAGCCCTGACCGCAACACATGATACAAGCACATACTACAAAGTACATGCATTAACTGTGTTTGGTGACGACATGGCCCTCCCACAGCTAGTTTTACACTGCACTGCAAATTATTTACAAAGACATAATCAGCACATCTTAACATCCAGTATTCACTTTTAGTTCTGTAGCCTATGGAGTGGCTTAAATATAATCTTCGATATGGATTTCATACAGCTGCGTATGTTTCCTAATACTGTCTACAGCTGTTCAAGACGCTGGCCAAATACGGAGAATGGGGTCAGAATGACACATGACATTTAGTGCAGGGCTTAAACATTAAGATTAAGACATTTATCCTTGTGTGAAACTATGTTAACATGTCATTGCTTCCCAAAGAGTGCCCTCATCTCGCAGCGTACTCACAGCTGTGCTCAACACTGGCCAGGAGTTTCTTGGTAAATTGTGACCCATTTAAATACTACATACTGTTAGTGCTACATGGTTATATAGAGTTAACTCAATAAGCCGCTGTTCAATTGGACATGTGGTGAAAGGTGCGGAAGGACGTTTATTAATCGCTTGTAAGAATCCAGGGCAGGTTTTTTGGAATTTGGACGTGAGAAAATGTAGCGTTACAGTGGAGTCTCGATGACAGACTGTTCATCTTGTGCGGTTCTTGTTTTAATGCACCGGTCCTGGAGAACATCAGCGTGCATGTCATAGCTTTAAAAGGAGTCCTTCACTCTTTGATTTATGCTTGAGCCCTCTTATCATCACCTGGTATATTTACTGGACAGACTGCACAAGGCTGTCCTGGCGGCACAGACTTGGCTACATTAAGGTTTTTGGTTTTTCCATTATTTATAAAGTAAACAGTATTTGTCAGTGGTGCATTCCCTCGCTGGCAGATACTACACAGAGTTTTTAATTAGTAAATTACAGTTTTTATTTAAAGATAGAGCTACATAGAAATAAGAATACATTTTTGAAGCACATTATCGCTTACACAATAACAATATGTGCTTAACACAGTGGGTGGGATTTCAAAAGTTGCAGATTTCCAACGTGTAATCATCATTGCCATACAACACTATATATTTGACTCTGTCCTAATTTTAGCACAACCATAGACCCATATACTACTCCAAAGTTGTGTTCATGTGGTTAGCTATCAGTAAACAAACCTGTGCCAGTGCTGGCTAAGGTGACTCACGTCCAGCTCTCTTTGCAACACTGACCTTGGCCAATAAATCTGCTCCTGCAGACCAAAGCCAACAATTCAGTCACCGCTCATCACACAGTGACATAGACCCCAATGTGTATCATTACTGACTTTAGTCCATTGCCAAAATTATAGATTGACAGGGGCTTGAGATGTAATTATGACATTCTGTCTTCCAAATATATACTGACAAGAAGGAAACTTAAAGTGTGTATTGGAAATAATAATTACTCTGTGAGAGAGAGAGATGGAGATTGTCAAATAATGATCCAACCCTACAAATGAACAGTTTATCACATTCAAGAAATGAGGCTTAAAGGTACTGCGCTCTACTGGTTTAAAAAAAAAAACAGTACTGCAGTCTGAATCAAAACTATGGTCTCTTTTCTGATTGGACGATCGGCAATGCAGTTTTAGAACCAAAACAAAAATGTAAACAAAAACAACTTGACCATTATGTAAAATATTTTTTAAATTGCGAATAAATCAGCTTTACCTTAATATTTGATTTAAAAATGTTTACATCATATCTGGGGACACATGTGGGTAGTTTTTATCAAATATAAAAAATATATATACTCCTCATAGCACCTTTAAGCAGTGGTGGAATGTAACAAAATAAAAGTATTTTCAGATACAATACATTAAATTTTTATGTATGTGTACTTTACTTGAGTAAATTTTACATGGGGTACTTTTACTTCACTACATTTTAGCACAAGTATCTGTACCTTTTACTCCACTACATTTATGAGTTGTTTGAAGTACAAAGTATTTTGAGTTTTGGTTTAAAATCATGAGTTTTTGTTGTGTCCTCATTGTAGAAACACAGTATCTAAATATAAAAGATGCAGTAAAGTAGTACTCCATGGGAAAAATAAAGACAGTCTCTTCTACTGCACCACTGTGTTCATTTCTTAGTAATCAGCACATTTTTTTTAGCAAAATCCCTCACAATTAACACATTAATGAGTTGTCGAGTCAAAATACTTTAACTTTTTCACTTGCAAGTACATTTAAAAGTACGTACTTATATTTTACTTAAGTAGAAATTTTAAGATGATACTTTTACTTTTACTGGAATACATTTTTGTTTCTCTATCTGTACTTTTACTTTGAAATTGAGTACTTCTTCCACCTCTGGGCTTAAGGCATGTGTTTTTACAGATGACCCTTTTAAAAACACTTCACATTTCAAAATCATACGTAAATATCTGGCGTCTAATATTAATATGTGCTTTTAATAGTCACCTATAGCCGGCTCATCTCATACATGCATCCTTGTGTATGTGTGTGGACATGTGTAGGCAACATAAGAACAACAAAGTCCTCTGAGAATCATCTGATCGTCCTTAAAGCCATCTTAAGTTATTAACATCTGTGGCCTATTTCTGAGCCAGATTCACACGGCGACAGCTGAAAGTGATATTGATCAGATCTTGTGAATGGCAAAGCTACCCTTTCAAATGTCCACAGGCTGCTCCTAAAACAGCCACTTTCCTATGGGTATTAATGACATTGGCATTAATGAGCAGCTGCAGTATGTCTCCAGAAAACATCCAGCTTTGCCACAACACAGTTAAAAATAAATCCATGGGTGACAGGGACCTAAAGTGTTTGCCCAATGTTCATTTATGACTTTTTGTCAGATGCATTTTCCTAATTTACACAGGCCCATTTACATAGATTTCTACTTAAGTAAAAGTATAAAAGAACTAACTTTTAAATGTACTTGTGAGGAAAAAAGTGGAAGTATTTTGCACAGATTCAAGAACTAGTGAATGTGTTAAATGTGAGGGATTTTGCTAAAAAAAAACCGAATGGTTAATGGTGCGATATATGTGCGTTTTTCTAAAGAGTACTACTTTACTGCATCTTTTATACTTATGTACTTTGTCTACAGTGATGACACAGCAAAATCTAAACTCAAAATACTTTTTACTTCTAACCAATTCAAAAAAAGTAGTGGAGTAAAAAGTACAGATACTTTCTCAAAAATGTAGTGAAGTAAAAGTACAAGTAGCCTTTGAAAAAATTTGCTCAAGTGAAGTACAGACACATGAAAATTGTACCTAAATAAAGTAACTAAGTACTTTTACTTTGTTACATTCCACCACTGATTGATAGATTAAATATTTAAAATCTTCCCCTAAAAATGTGTTCAGGGCTGAGGACTGATCAAACTATGCACTGTAAATCTGAGCCGAAGTGGACAAAGTGTAACCATTTTGTGTTTGTGTGAAACCCAAAATGGCTCCATTGACAAGAGGCATTTTGACTGTAATTATTTGTAATCTGTAACAAGTCTTGCCTGCCTGCTACAATGTACTTTTAAGCCCTTCTTACTTGCTGGTATTCAGATATAGACGTTTGTATTTTTCTTAAGTATCTCTGCATGTCTCCTGTCTTTACTAACAGGAAACCTGATCCTCATTAAATCAATCTCAAACTGTTTTCCAGCAACAGCGTGTGCGGGTTTGTTTTCTGCACCGTGTGGTAATTCCAATCCTGTGACACTATGAAAATGGGCTGGGACCATGGGACGGGAAGTTGGGATTTGGCCCCCGTCTGGCGCCTCAAGACGACACCGTGGTGGGATGTGAGGTATGGCCTGAGCCATGTCTGTAGTGACAGCGTAACACGATGATCAAAAACACGGCACCACACAACATTGCATACATCAGAGAGAGCTGGAGTGGAACAGAAATACTCTGAGTTTATTCTCCAGTGCTCTTATCACTGCTGCTGCAGAGGAAACAGGGCAAGTCTCTGTGAAGGACTCCTTTAGAGGGTTCACTTGTTTTTGGTGAAAGAAGTCTTTGGAGGACGTCTCATTAACCATCTTCAGTCGAGCAGAGCCAGAGGTCACAGCACACACGTATCTGTTTCTCTGGAGCAGCAGTCTGCTCTGGAGCCCACTGGCCCCAGAATAACTAACAAAGGTCACACTGCAGGGTTTACACCAGTTAGTCGCAGGCCAACACCGATGAACTCACACACGGTGGAAACAAAAACAGCACTTTGGGCCGGTCCTGGCTGAAGGCAGCGGCTGGGAGTTCAGAGGCTGCAGTTAAATTTAATGATCAACAATATATTCACACTTAGCCTGTGCCCTCGTGCATGATGGGTGCTGGCCAAGCTGGGCAGTGTTTTAGAAAACAAATGCAAAGTTTTTACAATTACACACTTACATCTGATAGGGGTGTAACTATGCACTCAAGTCATGATTCGATGATTTGTAATGATTCACGATACAAGTTTACAATATGACTTTCTGTCCAATTAAAACCAAAGGTGCATATTTACTAAAGATTGAGCCAAAAAACAAGACTTCAAGATCTTTATTATAACTTTAGTGTTAAGAATCCTAAAAAATCCCTGCACTGTGGTACAGCTCAGTAGATAGAGCTGCAGTGAAACGAAGGCCTGCCCTGGCATTGTGGGTTAGACTCCAGACTCTGGCGCTTTGCTAAATGTCTCTCCTCGTGATTTTCTGTCACTTCTCAACTGCACTGCCTATTAAAGCCAAAAAAGGCCTAAAAAGATATCTTTAAAAAAAAAAAATTAAGAAATCACAGGTATAGAAGGGGATGTGTTAAGTTAGAAGTGCTTCCATTGGCTGGCTATTCACTTGTCAACCATGAATACAGAGAAATATGTTGGAAAAAAGACAATTTCAAAGCCATTAGACTGATGTTTTGCATTGCACAAATCTTCCCAAACTATAAATACATCACATAAAAATGGTAATCACATAATTAGAATTAGTTATATCTTATAAAGAAGAATTAATTACCAAGAAAGTTGCAACATATACTGGTGTCCACAGTAAATATGCATGAGCTGACATTTCACCTGTGTGATTTATTGTAGTGTACTGTAGCGTAGTGTAGTAGGCGTGTGTCCTTCAGTGGGGCAGTCTGTAATCAGCTGTCACTCTGGGCTCTGTCCTCTTCACACACCACAGCTCTGGCGGCGGTGTCCCATTCACTGTGTACTCGCTGCAACACGAGAGACGGGACCCCTGATTCTCTGCATTTTAGCAGACATTGCAACGCTGTGATAGCATTTCTGTTTTCAGAGCTGCAGACTTACTTTTTTAATACTTAAGTTAAAAAAGGTAAGAAATTTGTTTGCAATTTGCATGGTGTGACAAAACACATTAGCATCTGTTTAAGTACATTACTGTATTTTTTTTATAATATTCATTTTATTTAAGGTCTTTGGAATACATACACATACAGTATATAGGTATGATGTAATATGATTGAGTAGATGATGCACGGTAAAGAGAAGGCCTAAATAATAAGAGCTTGTGCAACGCAGCAGTCATCAATCAGTGCTGACGGGGGACTGTAAATTGTGAAGCAGCTGGAGCCTTCAGTATTGAGCATCATGTAAACATTCACTGTTTAAAGGCTCGCTGTAATGCACAAAGTTATTTCTTAATGTCTTTATGAGAATTGTCAAAGCTGAATTATAATGAATTAACCAACATCTAAGGCTCAAAATGAAAACTAAACAGGGCTTTACTCACTACTGCACACATGTGGAAAAGAGCTTTGTTTGCTTTACTATAGAACTGTATTTGTTAAAATGTCTTTATAGCAGAATTAGTTATATTTCACTGTGATTTATGTGCAGGACCATTTAGAACTAGGGCCATTATTAAATACTGCCTAATCCACCTAAATCTTTGTTTTATAGTGTCAGGTATTTGAATCAGGTGAGGATGATCGAGCTGGGCCTGGCCGACGGCAGTCTCATTGATGAGCTGATGGAGCTGACCGCTCAGAGCCTCAGTCATCTGGAGATCCAGGAGCGCTTCGACATCATCAAAGAGATCGGCCGCGGCAAATACGGCAAAGTGCTGCTGGTGACACACCGCTTCAGGGGTAACGCTGCTCGCCTAAAGTTTATACAGTACTTTGTTACTCATACTTACGTTTCCTGCAAAAACAAAACGTACAGTGCAGTACAAAGTATTCACATTTTTGTGCAGAATATTTGTGCAAAATGATAACATAAAAATATATTTAAAAAAACTAAAGTTAAGAGCAGGACTATCAAATTCCATGTAGTATTAATATCACATAAATAGTATTTTCTCTCATCAGATGTAAAGAATACTTAACACCATGGATGCAACCAAAGACAGGCAATGTATGCAACAGGTTCAAAACAAGAAACCTTGTATTAACACCGCCTCTGTTTAAAAAAAAGTTACAGTTTCTTTGACGTTAGTTATAAATTCTATTGTAAACTTAGAGACTCAGGTGAACATTAAATACAATTGCAGATACATGAGCTTATATACTAGTTTCTGTAGGTTTTGTATTTGACATTTTGTAACAGTGCAGATCTTGCTTTTCAAATACTTACAATATATATTTTATACATTGTATATTTTTGGATATATAAAGATATGCAATTTGTATATCATATTTTGAACTTTTGCATTTGGACCCTGTTTAGATGCATGCAGCTTTGAGTCCTATCCATTTGCAACAGATTTTTTAAAAGACTTTAACAGATTTTAAATAACTGAGGCATACGGAGTAAAATACTTCCCAAGACACTTGGCCCGTAGCTTTGGTTTTAGGTTCCACTCAGGTTTTTCTCTGTTTACATGAACCAAAAAGTGCTGTATGCAGAGTATGGCATGAGACATGAGTAGACCTTTGAAAAACTATGGCCACAATGTTCATCTACCACAGTGGCGCGGCTGAATGACCCACAAATGGCCCCCTGGGATTTTAACCCTCACTTTGTACTGCCACGTTAATAGCCTCACGATACTATGAATGTGCGAATATAAAAGATGTTAGTTATGTGCTGCTAGACATCTTAGAGTTACTGTTACTATTTCACACTTGAAGCGTGACAATAATAGATATGTGTGATGTTCAGGGACTCCCATGGCCTTGAAAGTGATGCCCAAAGCCTCCACCAAGCTGCAGGGCTTCCTCAGAGAGTACTGCATCTCGCTGCACCTGTCCTGTCACCCCTGCATCGTGGGCCTCTTCGGCATCGCCTTCCAGTCCCATGAACACTACTGCTTCGCCCAGGAGCTGGTCATCGGGAGGGACCTGTTCGCCGTCATCCAGCCCAAGGTCAGACACGTCACTAGGCCTTTAGCTTAGAGCAAAGTTAGTTAACGTCGGCCATTTTAGAAGTTTCAAATTAAACATCAATACTTAACTTTATTTATTTTATTTTATTTTTGTGCTGTGCAGATATTGCTTACTTGCTTGCCACTGGCTCATTTGCTAGCTATATGCAATGCCAGCTTTTGCTTGTCACAAAAGATATCCACATACAAAAACATGTTCTGTTATGTAAGCAAACTGTCAAACGAGACATTACATTCTATCATGTTCACATTTATAAAGATAAGAGTAAAATTATTAAGAATATAGTTTTAGAAGATTACAAGGTTTCTGGAAAATGGCCTCTTCTGAAGTCTAATCTTATCTTCTGTCTGAAGTCACTGGCAGAGCAGAGGGTTTTGTTTGGATGTGATGCTTTTAAGATAAACTCATTTTCTTAATCATTTAACAAATGTAATGTGCTATTTCAAGCAAGCGTGCACTGGAATTAATGAGAGCTGGCTTTAAGATTTTGATGCTTTAGCTCTAAATCTACCCTCAACAATATGAGGACTCCCAGAAGATTACCACTACAAACATTCTGGTGTTTGTGAAGAGTGTTTACATTTTGGCCCTTTGTGCTCCAGGTTGGTATCCCAGAGTCCTCAGTGAAGCGCTGCGTGCTGCAGATCGCCAGTGCTTTAGAGTTCATCCACAGCCATGGCCTGGTCCATCGGGACGTCAAACCTGAGAACATCCTGCTGCTGGACAACCACTGCTGCCAGGTCAAACTGGCAGACTTCGGCCTGGCCCAGAAGAGAGGCACTCTGATCCGCTTCATCACCGGGACGCTGCCCTACATGGCCCCAGAGCTGTGTAAAATGGTCATACAGGACGGGCAGAAGGAGGTGACCGCCTCACCGCTCAGTGTGGAGCCCAGCCTGGACACATGGGCCTTTGGAGTGGTCATCTTCTGCATCCTGACAGGATACTTCCCCTGGGAGAACTGCACGGAGGCGGATGACTTCTACCAGGAGTTTGCTGACTGGTGCAGCCCTGAGCAGAAGTCCCACAGCGAGGAGGACGTCCCACCGCTTTGGAGGAAGTTTACTCCTGATGCTATGGAGATGTTTGGGAAGCTGCTGGATCTCGACCCAGAGAAGAGGAGCAGTGTGGGGGAGGTCCGGGCCTACATGGACAAGGACTGGCTCAAGAACCCTCTGGGACAACCCCAGGGACAACCCCAGGGACAACCCCAGGGACAACCACAGGGACAACCCCAGGGACAACTACAGGGACAACCCCAGGGACAACCACAGGGACAACCCCCTGAGAAGGACACCTTGAGCACCTTCAGTAGTTCATGTAACAGGAGCAGACCTGGGCCATGACACTAACTCACTTTCTGTGTTTTCTACCATTGACCTGGTAACAGGCACTGAGGCGAGGGTCTAAGCAGACCTCCCCCTTCCCAGACACCTCCTTCAGCTCCACCACGGAAATAAAGAGGTGTTTGCTCCAGGGTCATGTGGAACAGTTCTGTTTTATACAATCATGTATAAATGATGCACTGAGTACAAATGACATTTGCAGGTTTCATAAGCTCCACAGAGAACCACACATACAATTACAAGTAATATCTACCACAGCTGATAATCAGTTTATATCCTGAATCTTTTATTATATTATAAAACATGTTATCTATAACTCATCACTGCTATCAGCAGTCTATCACACAGTCAACCACTGCCATTATCACTTCCATGTGACCTACTCAAGATGGCGACCATTAAGTGCACACATATAATATTATCTATACACCATCGAATATGAGCAATGCTCACTATTTTATAATGTGTGTCATTTGAAATACACTTGTGCAAAGTGCAGAAAGTTACTAATTTAAAATCTCTTAGACTTAGTTTGTATGAGACATGTTCTGTTGAAATAAAACTTTATATAAGATGTTTGTGGTATTGTGGCTATGCAATGACACACATGCTATGCGACCTAATATTGTGTATCTGATGTTGCTAATGTGTGTAACAGTGTCATGAGAAAAGTTTGAAATAGTCCATAGATGTGACCTGAGAACACAAAGTCATTTCTTTTGTTGTGATATTTCATATCACATTTATTTTGTTTGTACAGAATCTCAGAATAAATGTTGTAACTAAACTGTGTTTGAGTTCATGTTCACATATTCCTTGTGTCTTTCTGAGATGATCGTCTTCAGGATCTTCCTTTACGCTGTGTTATACCTCTTGTTTTTGCCACAGACAGAACAGTGTGCCTGGTCCTGACTATGATGACAGTAATTCAAAGTCTGTGTGTCCTTGTTAGCTCTGGGCTTCAGATCATGTTTCTCTGTGGGACGCGCTCTCCTCCTCACCCTCTTCACTCATCCTCTCATCCATCCCTCAACCATGTACACTGAATAATCTTTTGTAAGGCCTCTGCAGCTGCCCCGTCCCGGTGGAGCTACGGGACATGGAGGTGCTGTCAGGTCACAGAGGGTCAGTCCTAAAGTGGGCCAAGCTTTGCCCCCTTCTGCTTTACAGCGTGTTTAGAGCATTACACAGCTCTCTGTCCCGGCCCTGGGGTCCCACACTCTTAGGCCTGTCATGCAGACTAATGTGATCCATGTAAATCCAGCTCAAAGCTCATGATGGCATTTGACACCACAATAATCCCAACTGGTCAACTAGACAAGACACGGCCCGGGCCCCACAAGATGGATGTCTCTGTTGTGTAACAAGACAAAATGACGAGGGGTTTCTGCAGCGTGTACAAAAAGGGTGCGCAGTGTGTTTGATAAATGAGTTTCTTACTAAATGTAACCATTATAAAGATAAATCTACTCAGACAAGTCGATTCCAGGAAAATGTATCATAAGAAAGTCATGCATCTTGTCAGATTGCTGAGTGCATTGATAAATGGCAGCAGGCCGTGGACTTTCCCTTAATCTTATCTATACCACTATCATTCTGCTGCTTCACGAGCTGCGAAGCCATTAGCAAAATACCATACAATATTAAGATAAAAGTGAGCAATTATACTCCAGAGCATGAAACATAAGGTTGAATAAATAAATATGAATCAATAAAAAAAAGGCATCACAGTTTTAATTTGTAATCCACTTTCACAGAAGTGTTGTGTTGCTGAGACATCTCAGGCCAAAAAACACAGAACCTCCTTATCACAAGAAACAAATACAATTCTTATTGCTTCTTAATGAGAACACATACTGTATATGTATGCTATTTGGTAAAAAAAAAAAAAAAAAACACCAAAATCAGAAAGCACTTTAATGAACTAAAAAAAGATACTGACATTGACATGACATTTATAAGTTTAAGTTTACTACTCATTCTTTTTCCTTTTATCCATAAACATACATTTTAGCCAAAAGCTGCATGCTCACAAAGATCTAGATACAAATTTAACTTTCATTAATAACATTTTGCTTTTAGTTTTGTGCACAATAATGTCCCTTTAGCACAGAGACTTTAGAAAACCATTCAAGTGCAGTTGGTCTTTTTTTTTTTTTTAACTCTCCACTCAGTAACACTTCAAATACACTTTTTTTTTGTTTTTTGATAATTACATGTTTTCTAGGTTTATCATATTAGCTTCTGTATATCAGTGAGTGCAAGGTACAACTCCCCAGTCTCGCAAATGCTGATGAAACTTTGAATGTATGCAAAAATGCCGTTGAAATAAGCTCTGATGTGATATCTGTTTTGGATGAGGAGGTCATGTCTTTCCAGTGCATTACATCACACACCACTTTACTGTATGACTCTCGGCCTCAGAGGAGATATGACGGCTTTACGGATGGCACTGTACACGCACCGGAGCTAAGAATAAAAGACTGTTGTGGAAAATCACCACAACTGGGCCTTCGCCACTGCAGCACCTCTCTGCTGCTCCCTGAGTCAGCTGAGCAGAGCCAGTGGTGTGTGCAGAGAAGACTTTACAATTATGATGACGGTATATGCTGAAAAAATTGTTATGTTTTTGAAATATGATGGGTTTGATGACTGGGGTTGGTAAAGAGCATAACAAAAGGTTTGGAGATTGAAAGAAAATAAAAAAAATCAATGTGTGACTGAGCTTTAATGTCTATAGGCGACATTCAACGTTTGGTTACACTATAAAAATGTTGAGTTGTAACTTTAACCAAAACCCAACAATGGATAGAATAAGTTATAAGTCAGCACATGCAGTCAGTACACATGCAAAGTTTTCAGACTTAAGAGGGCACAAGGACAGTCAACCAAAGTTTTATCTTAAGTATTATCGGAGAAACAGAAATGGTATTTTTTGACAGGTCCACAGCTGTCAGCTGGGACCAAATTTGTCCAAATTTTGAAAGTGCTGCTCAAAAAAACTGCCTTAAAATGCCACAAAACAGCCCCAAATACACTCAGAGGTACAAATCTGTGCATGATTTGGCCTTTTTATGTAGAATATGCTAGAGAGGTTGAATATCTGCATTCAGATGATTTTGGTTGATACTGTAAATTGAAGTAGAAAACTTATGTTAAATGTTCTATTTTAATGATTTCTATTTCTATTTTAACACTTGATATCACAAAGGAATATTTAAGAATTTAGCAACCACTTTCCTTTACAAAGCGTTACTGAAACATTAATAGCTATGAGTAAATTATAAGCATTAAGATACATTTTATGCCAAGAGTTTCTCTAGAAAAATAAAACATACCAACATACATACTACATAATATTTTATTTGTTTTTTACATGCCAAATAGACATCAATTGTAATAACTTGCCACTATTAAACAGTAATAAAGCATTAATAATTATGCAATTAACAATAGTTTAATAAATAGTTTTTAGTTAACCTATTGACTCGGCCATTTATAAGTTTGCATTGATTCACATGAGCTTATAACGCAAGAATTCAACAGTAATAACAATCTTTATAACTCAAAGGTGTTTATAAATGTTGAAGTAATGGTTTGTAAACAATTAACTGGTTACTAATCCTTAAATAATCCTTAACTATTGCTTCATAGTGTGAGTTATTCTAAAGTGTTACCCATAATTTTGCAACTTGTGTGTAGTGAGTACTTGAATATTTTTTTAAGATTATGGCTTTTATGCTTTTTAATATCTACAATTATTGCATGAAATATGAAGGAAAACACAAATGGTTTCCACAAGGTAATTTCCACAGACCCACACAGTAAATTAAAAGTTGCTCTTGGTGCAGATGACATTATGTTCCTGTCTATTTCAGCCGGGTCCACACAGCGGACTAATCCCGGTCCTGATGCCTGAGCGAGGAGGCCCTTAGCCCCGGACTGGCCGCTGTGATGTTTACATATGGCACAGGGGGCAGCCTCTCACAAATTAGTCCCTGTGGGTGTATCAGTGACTCTGTGATCTGAGTCCTGACTGAACATGTGTGGCTCCAGCTCGTCTGTCAGTCAGCGAGGAGCGGCGAGGAGCGGGACCGGCCCGTCTGTATGCAGGGCCTTCTTATACTCGTGTTAACATTTGTAACAGGCAGCTGCTCTCACATGTCTGCGCCGCGGGGGAAATGTTTCCGTCATTAGACACAATCTGAAAGTGCACAGGGATTACTCTGTGTTTACTTCCTATACTGCAGGGGCAAGGCAAGCTTTTGAGGAAGAATGAGACACAAATTATGAGAAACTCCACAAGATCACTAAGCAACTCGAATTAACAGTGTTTAGTTAGGGATTATCAACTGTCATAAGCTCATGTAAAACAATGCAAACATACAAACATTATTAAATATTTATACATGCTCTATTACTGTTTAATAGTGGGGAGTTAATCTACAAGGTTCATAGGTAATCTGGTACATCCCATTGGCACAGATGGACTGATCTCAGAACAGGACTTAAACTGAAGGGGAACATCAAATAAAATATCTTACTCACCAAATTAAAATATGAATATGCTAATGTGGCACTGGTGGTGAACCAAACAAATTGGTTTTAAAGTAGTTAAATATTTTTTGTAAAAAGACTGTTTTTATTGTAATATGATGCTTGGTATTTTAAAGGGTCCTAGGTATGCCTTTAACTTAAATTATGAAACAACTAACAGCACTGTCTGTTTACAGGCTCAGTGCTTTGTTTTATATAAAGATTATATGCATAAATACATATATACTTATAAATCTTGCAGTTGTATAAGCCTTGCAGTTGGTGTAGGCCCTATTTAAACATAGCTGGTGGTGGTGGAAGTTCACTTCTACTTATTCACTTATGACCTTATTTGTAGTTATTGGTTGTGGTGGAACTTGTATTTGAGTGTTTTCTGTTGTGGAAATGGTTATGTTGTGCTTTAATCTTCTTTTCACTGCCTCCATCACCTCAGCTGTTTGTTGAAGTCTCACCACTGCAGATTCAATATAATTCAATTTAATGCTTTTATTAATTTTGTAAAATAAACCTGCCTTATGGCTGTAGGACCCACACTGCCTGGCTTTGTTATTGACGCTCACCTGCAGTTCTTGAACACCTTGCTAGTGTTACACTATCATTGTGTTTTGTGAGCAACACCAGTTCACTTTCAAAAAGAAATCTTCCATACATTTAGCCTATAGAACAAACACATTATCAAACATATTCATAATAACAATAACATCATTTCCTGAACACTACAGGGTGTATTTTTGTGTATGAAGGAACACAAACATACACAAAATTTATCAGGCAAATCATGTTTTTAAAATTATTTTGTGTATCCCTACATCTTTTTGCGTACCCCTGGGGGTACCGGTACCCCAATTTGGGAACCACTGATTTCATATAAATCTAGCTTTTATAAATTTTGATCATTAAATTTTAAATTTAATCAAAAAATGTTTGGACAATACAAAATAATTCAGGTACAGGTATGAGTCGAGACTTGGAATTAAGTTGTATCACAAGGTTCCTCTCTATACGCTGCTGTGGTCAAATCAACAGACCAATGGTCGAAGTTTATATGTCAGTCCTACTACTACCAGCTTTTTATTTTATAAAAATCCTCCTGTTTTTAATAATAATGTTGCAAGAGCAGGGAATGTAAACCCAGTTGACACTGCACAGCGTTTAACCTCAAACAGACTGAGGAGGACTGGACCTGAAGACGTCATGTCCAAGTATTACTCAAAAGAAGTTAGGGTTAAGTTATAGACTTAGTTATTTAAGATACACATAAGGACATGAAATGTGAATACATGAAACATAAACATTCACAAAATACAGCCTGGCCATGTGCAAATGAAATATCTGATGATATCTGGACAGAGCTCATTGTGCTGTGTATCAAACTATATAGACCTTTACACATACAGTTTGATACTCAACATCTGAGCTGCGTCCACACTCACAGAAGCTCACTAAAGATTTACAGAGGACAAAAAGCACCAAATCCACCAGATAATAAAAAAGATGCACAATGAGTAGGCAACATAGATTTAATGGTTCAGCACACAATCACTAAAAGCCAACAGATGTTGGTACAAAGTTTAAAATGATGATTATTAGACAATTAGTAGAGCCCTCCACTACAAAAATATACTGTGTTCAACTAGATACTAAATCCTCCTACAAAAGGTGCAGCCATGTTTGTTTACAAATACACATCAAAATACAGTATTTACAAAAACATATTATTCTATTATTACAGTAGCGTAATCACTGAGTTGAATTAAGGAGACTAATAATAACAGACTCTCACTATTGTATAACTTGTCAGTCTCAGAGATTGCAACTTAATTTGCAAACCTAAACCAAAAGAGTGAAAATACAAATGTTGCATAGGAGATACAGTATGTCATCTTTGAGTTAGAGATTTTTATTAATATTAATATTATTATTATATTTTATTATATTTTTACTAAAATCACTACATATTAAACTATACGGTCAGCATTATCACTCAAACTAAAGTCATTACACAAAGTGATTCAACTGTTGTCAAGTTACTAAAGTTTGGTGAAATGTCACATATAGCTTAGCTCAAACTTCAAAGTTTATTGACTTTTTAAATTTGCTTTTGTTATTAAAACACTAGGTAATATAGTAGTGATACAAAAATGATTTGCCAATTAATGTAAAATCACTGATCATGTTAAAGGCACAATATTTTGCAAAATCAAATTTTTTGAGCTTTCTACTATGTTATAATGTTGTTCCCTCATCAAAAACAGACCTGAAGTTGTGTTTTGTTTCATTCACGCCTGTTTAAATAATCCTCTATTATCTGGCACGGAGTTTCTGAGGTCTCAAAACGCTCGGTTCCACAAACCCTGCCTGTCTAATGTGCCTGCTTGTATTTAATTTTACAGATTTAAAACTAAACCAGCTCTACACCACTAAATACTAATATGTATGTTGTATCCTGCATGTAAATAACTAACTAACTTGATCCAATACAATATACCAGACTGGGTCTTTCTCATGCTTCTTGCCCAGGAACCAGGTAGTCGTCCTCCCCCAGCACCAAGAGGTCTGGATCCTCCCCCGGGACGTCCTCCATGCCCTTGGGCGTGGGGTGAACCTCAGCTGCAATCTCCACCACGTCCACGGTGGCACCGATGTCGTCGTAACTGTCGTGGGGGTCGTCTACCTCATAGTCTCCTGCATCCAGAAGTACAAAATGTTAAAAGGAAGTCATTGTTCAAAGGTGGTAATAGTTCAGGCTTACCATCCTCGGCTTGTTGTGGGTCTTCAGAGGTCAAAGGTCGAGTTTCAACCAGCTCATCCACGTCATCATAGCCCAAAGATGAAGTGCTGGCGTTGTTTTCTCCAACAGCGTTTGTGTCTGAAGTGAGTACATGAAGCACTGCAAACATTTTGTTACACTCGTCTATTATATGTCAACCAGCACAAAACAGAGCACAAAAAGTATGGTATTATGCACATGTAGTCAGGCTTTACAATAACATTCTTTCTCACTGGTAACTGTGGCAAGTCCTTTTTCACTAGCCAAAAATGTATTAGTTTGAATGTATTTGTATTCATTGTATAGCAAACAATAGAGTTAAAGAAATGTAGAACTTGGTTGGCATGTGGTTTATCTCTAATACATGTTTTATGATGAATTACTATATCCAGGGTTTCTGCGTGGCTGAACAAGTTGAATTTTTAGATGTTCTAAGACTACTGTTGAAAAAAAAAAATTAAGACCTATTTCATAAGCCTGCACAAAAAGCTGAGTAATAAACCTGGCTGCATCATTTAATTGTGACTATAGCATTTTGTTCTTGGTAAGAAAAAACCTGAGCTCTTGTATTGGCGACGGTAACACACCTTTGAGAATTTAAGTGGGCATTTTAGAATAAGCTGTGAAAGCAGGTAGTTACATTAAATGTGTGTGACATATTTAAGACCTGTTTAAACATACACTATACTTTCAAAAGTATTTGCTCAACCACCCAAATAAGTGATTTGGGATTATAGTGTGGGGGTTGTTTTTAGGAGCTGGGCTTGGCTCCTTAGTTCCAGTGAAAGGAACTCTGAATGCTTCAGCACCAACAGATTTTGGACAATTCCAACTTTGTGGGAACAGTTTGGGGGTGGCCACTTCCTGTTCCAACATGACTGCACCAGAGCACAAAGCACGGCCCATAAAGACATGGATGAGTGAGTTTGGTGTGGAAGAACTTGACTGAACCTGCACAGAGTCCTGACCTCAACCTGACAGAACACCTTTGGGATGAATTAGAGCGACGACTGCAAGCCAGGCCTTCGTGAGACTCGTAGATGTCTGATGTAGATAGGGTGGGCCCATGTCATATTAAACCCTATGAATTAAGAATGGGATGTCACAAGTTCATATGTGTGTAAAGGCAGGTGCGCTAATACTTTTGGAAATATAGTGTATTTAAGACCTAATATTCCAAATCTCTGCGAATTTAAGACTTTTTAAGGCCTTAAAAATCTGATTTTTTAATTTAAGACTTTTTTTTTGACTTTTTAAAACCCAGCAGAAACCCTGTGTATACTAAACTGGGTTTACACTCAAACATTGGAATTGGGGACGTCTAAAGTTGGTACACATGCATAAAGTCCAACTGGCCAAAGTGGCTGGTGAGACTAAATGTGTTGCCAGCCAAAATGAAAATAACCAGCATTTGGCCAGATGGCTAGAGTTAATGTAAAGGCCTCCTGCATAATAATCAGCAGTGTTTGAGTTTCATGAGGAGCTGTGGAACAGTTATTGATTATAATATGACACATTAGGTTTATCATTTTATGCCATAACGGGGCTGATGTGAACCTTACCGTGACTACTACCGTCTTTACTGGGCACATCCTCATATTCACCGCTCTCAAAGTCCTCTTCCTTTTGCTTTGAAAACTTTGCTGGGGAAGAACACGTATTATCATATTATTAAAAAAAACATCTGAATATATAGAGATTGTTCCCAGCTACTTATTATCAATGACATCAATATTAAAGTCAATCCGCTCAGTCAAATTTACTTCAGATAAGTCACACCTTGCTCTGTGGAAATATGTGCAGGACTGACCTCTTGTGGCAGCTTGGCCTAACTGCATCTTAAATTATATTTAGTTCAAGATAAAACAACGCTCAGTTTCATGGTTGAAGTAAATCACAGAGGTGGGAGCAGTACTCAAAATGTGTACTCAAGTCAAAATACCTTTACTTTAAGTAGTCAACAAAACTGTTACAAGGTGAAATGTAAAAAGTACTGAATGTAAATTTTACTTTGGTAGAAATAACTTTTGAAAGTTGTTTTGCCTTTTTAAATTTTAAAGGAAAATCCAACTTCCACTACTACTGCTACATCGTAACCAAACCTGGTTCAATCCCGGGATGTGAGGTGAGTGTACTGCTCAACTTTTTATTAAACACCTGTTTTCTACTTTACAAATGTACTTGAGTAAAAGTCAATTTTAACCAAATATTTAGCCAAGTAAAAGTATGTTTAAGAAAATATACTCAGCAGGGTAGCTCCAGGTTTTGTTTTGTGAAATTTATGGCCTTTTTAAGACTTTTTAATGCCACTTAGAGTGAAATTTAATCCCAGCATCGTCAACAACAGAACAATAATCTGTATAAATCTTACAATAAGGAATTATCTGTACTACTGTCTGAAACTCAAGGATTTTATTGTAAGTCTAATACAGATGAAAGAACTTCAGTGCTGCATTAAAAAATCAAGAATAATCATGCATTTAATTTCTTCAGTAAATATATTTTGTTATTGAGGTAACTTTACTTTTTTGTAATATTAACATAATGATCTGACAAATTTTAAGACCTAGATTAACAAAATTTAATACCTACTCATAATATTTAATACTTTTAAGGCCAAGATCAAATTTAATATGTAGTTAATGCTTTTAAGTGTTGAATCTTTCTTTGGATTTGTTTTGTCTTTTAACGTTTAGCACGTTCACCAAAATGTAAGTCAGATAGGAAGATGAAATACTCACGCAAAAAGTCTTTGATTGTCTTCTTATTTCGGATCAAGTAAAAACGTAAAAAGAGGACGACAGCTGTGGTCACTATCAGTATCAGGAGGATTCCCAGGAGAATGGGAACTGCAGGACTCGGTGGTGTTTTTTCTGGTGGATCCTTATAATCTGAACCGAAAATAGTGACATTAGATTCATGATGACATTATGAGGAGTGCAGTATTACTTACAGTCATATGCAAAAGTTTGGGCACGCCTCTGAGGTTGCATAATAATTGACTCTGTCACAGAGGTATGTCATTCATTTTCTAGTGACATCTGAGTTTAGGGTGTTTTCCGAACAAATTTTTCTTTGTGTAGCAGTATTAAGTGTGTATGATTATGAATTTAAATGAAATATGAAAAACATGTCCGTGCAAATGTTTGGGCACCTTCATAAGTTTGCTGAGTTGAATGCATGTAACTTCTCAAAATGGATTACTTTCAGCTGCAATCTTGTTAGATTAGTTAGTTAAGCCTTGAACTTCATAGACAGGTGCATTCAATAATGAGAAAAGGTATTTAAGGTGGTAATCAGGAAATGGAAGGACACAGGCAAAGCTGATGTTAAGGCCAGTTGTGGCAGCACATCACATTACATATGACAGTATACAGACTCACCTTTGCAGAAGAGCTGAGCTGGTTTGCCTTTGCAAGTCTGTTTGAAGGCACAGTATCTGATGTTCTGATGGTCGTTCGTACAGGCCAGAGATGCATTCAGGACCGTCTTTAAATAAGAAGAAGTGCGATTTTGCATAAGTTAGGCATGAAGCAGTCAGCTCATTTATCTATCTGTCAGCGTCATGTTGCAAATAACGTAAGCCATTTTATGCTCTGTCCCTTCTCCACTGTTGCCAGCAGGGGGCAACAGACACAACTCCAAGCGATCTCTGCAAAGTCAAAGTGTTGAAGTCCTCTGTCAGTGGTTTGCTAGTTGAACCCCCAGCTCTGCTCTGCCCCTGCAGCACAGGCTCACAGAGGCTTCAGTCTCATCACACTGAGCCTGGACAGAAGCTCCAGAGAACCCTACCGGCCACAGACGCTTTTGTCAGGACGTCTGGACTAATGTTTTAGTTGCTTTTACAATAATATGGCTTTAGTATTGGGACAAAGTTTTGGTATCTTTCCAGTTGGACTTTACTCCAGTGCATAAAAGCGTGCATGAGCTCAAACTATAATAGTGTCCCTGAACGACCCCCTTTCTTTCTGAGTGTGTGACTAGTCAAAATAATAATAATAATAATAATTCAGGTTACCTCCTCATTCTTGTTGTTGTTGCGTTTACTGTTTACTCCTCCACAGTCTTTGCACAGATTCTCCTTTAAGCTGAAGGGGAGATCTTTATCAAGACAGACTTTATCCCAGGTTCCATTTTGAAAACTGACCTCAATGTCCCCTCCGCAGTTCTCTGTGGTGTTGTACTTGATGTTTTCTTTCAAGAAAAATCCAGACATTGTCATTAAAATTCAGATGAGACGGCACATTCAGGGTTTCTGCAGTTATCAGCACGTCTACCTTAAAGGCAAATAATCTGTTTTACTTTAAATAAAAAAAAAAAAAAAAATAGATTCAGAGTCAGTATGGTTGGTAAATGAGTTGATGCAAAGTGAATAAATTCCCCTGCACCTCCTTCCTGGCAAGAAAACAGCCTTGCAAGAAAGGGAGCACTGACCTGGTGTCCCTATAGTCTCGCCATATTTTGTAGATTTTTGTCATGTCAGAGTGACTAAAAAGCAGAGAAAACCTTTGTACGAATACAAAGAGGGGAAAACAAGCTTTAAAAAAAAAAAAAGACCAAAACAGCGATAAAACGAGCAAAGTTGCACAGTTCCCCTTCATATCTTTAACTTTATAATGCTGCAGCAACTGAGTAAAAATGCCGTATATATACAGTAATTGTGTTCAAACTAATTTTTGATCTCACTTTTACTACACTAGCCTCACCCTCTGGGTAACACTTTCTATGAACGCTAAGACGCTATAAACACATTCATAAAGCATTATAATGCATTCATAAGGCTTTATAATTATTGTCATAAGTTGACATAAATATGTATAGATACTCATAACTACACTTATATGGCATTATAATCTTTCGTTATAGGCATTTACAACTGAAGGTGACACAGTGTATTATAAAGCGTCTTTGTCCTCATGAGACCAGCAGTGTTGAGGTCAGTATTATAAGGCTTCATAACAGAATCCATGAATAGACCCAAAGCAGCTCATGTGTACTTGTGTCAGAATTCCACGTCTTATTCATATACTTTTTGTCAATGGTTAGCCTATGCAATGGGCGCTTGTATCTCTTAATTAGTGCTTATGAGCAGTAAAATAACCATTGACAACAGCAAAAGTAAATCATTCATGATACACATGGACAAAATTGTTGGTACCATTCCGTGCAGTATATATTTTTTATATGTCATACAACTGTTTATAACCAGTACCATGAAGTTAGTTTGTGTGAGGACCTCTGAAAGGAAACAGCCCAAAGGAAAAGACTTTTGTCAGTTTTCAAGTTATTTCAGTGAAAATCAGCTTTTCTTTGATTAATAAAGGGTACAAACAATTTTTTCCACGTGTCCATATAATTAAAATCTTTTTTTTTTTCTTCTTAACAAATGCCTTACCTTTTGCAAATGTCATGTTATTACTTTTAATGCTTTTTAACACTCTGCAGAAACCCTGACATTTGATGAGAAAACACCAGAGTCTCACCTCTGCAGTAGACAGTCACCAGTTTCCCTTTACACGGAGCCTTGAAGCGCCGGCACTGGCCCAGCTTGGTGTGGTAACTCTCACAGCTCACATGGTGGTACTCTTTAGACCTGGACTGAGGTGGCACCGTGTTTAAAATCCCGTCGACAGCACCACTGCATTTCATTTCTTTACAAACTAAGTCGGAATCGGAAGATTTCCATAGAGTGTCACAGACTTCAAGATCATTGATCATCACTTCTCCGTGGCATTGCTGAGTGAGATTGACTGTGGGACTTTCTAAAGCAGAGAAAACCAATGTGTCAATACGTAGATAGCTATTACTGCACATTCAGACCTTGAATTAAAGTACTTTTTGAAAATGTCTTACCAAAGCATTTAATAAAGAGCTGTTTTTTCTTTTTGGGAACTTTGTCTTTCTTACAGTCCCATATGTTCTGTGGGTCCTTGACACTTGTACAGTTGAAGCTTCCATTCCAGAACGGGACATTTGCAATCATTTCCTTTATACGGAGGCCCAGAAGGTAAAAAATAAAAAAAATCATTATTAATTTTATTAAACAAAATTCTAAAAAGAGTGGGTGCGGATGTTTACTTAGGAAAACAGTGGTCAATTAGCATGTTTCATATTCACCTATTCATTCATATTCATATTTTCACCTTTCATATGTTGCACACTGCTCTCTTTGCAGTGTTACCATAATTAATATCTTCTTGCACATAGGTTTGTATTATTTGTATTTATTGTACATTGTATTTGGACTTAATGTATTTTGTGTTTAATGTACATTGAAATCCGTGTAGTTTTACTTGACACGTCAACTTAATGTAACGTCAGAACAGTGCAACGCATACAAGACAAGAGTTAAAGGGGCTATATTATGCTTTTTTCATATTTTTAAACCATCTTGGTCATCTCTAGAACAGCAGCACATTTTACAACCTTAAATAATGTCACTAAAATAGAACATTTTAAGTACTCTACTGGTGCCTTACAGAAACAGGTGAAGAGACCAGCAGAGTACAGCAGAGTGCATACTGTGCCATGTTTTGAACGCAGAGGAAAAAAGGCTTTTTATTTCCTTTACTTTTTGTATGATGGCATTTTACTGCAAAATGAAAACTTGTCTGTGAGGAATCAGCGGAAACGGAGCTGTACACTGTTTTTTGGATAAATAAATGAGAACAGACTGGATGTAGAAAGCTTGTTGATTGGTCAGTGCCTGGAGTGGTTGGGGGTTCATGGGAGAGGTAAAAGTTTGTGGAACCGAGCGTTTTGAAGACTTAGAACAGCTGTGCCAAAGAATAGAGGATTACTCAAACAGACGTGAACTCCAGGTATGTTTTTGATAAGGGAACAACACTATAACATGGTAAAAAGCTCAGAAAAGTCAATTTGGATAATATAACCCCTTTAAAAGTTTAAATACTAGAACCCACAGGTAATGGGCATTTGTGTAATAAAAGGTTAATGTAAAAAATACAAGGCTATATTACTATATACCTGGGATTATGCTGCCTAAATATACTACTTACTATAAAGTAAGGTTGCGTTCTCTGCAAACTGAAAGTAACATATGCCCAAAAGAAGACATTTTCCATGCATATGCATTAGTTTAAGTCATAAAATGTGAAATGTTACTAATGCAAAAAGCCTGAAAAAGCATAATACAGGAGCTTTAAGGCATTTTTGCTCTTTAGTTTGAAATGTTTGATTTTAGAGAACAGTGTGTCCCTGTGAAGCTACCGTAGGTGTTAACTGGCTCAAAAAAAAAGTTTGTGAAAATTACTGAAAGCTGGGCAAACCCAAGCTTTGGTTGTTCACACATGTTATTGCTTTTTGGTGTTTTAATCTTTTTGTGTGTGGTTATTCCTTTTTTGTAAAAAACACTCACCTTCACTTCGAAATCTCCCTTATTTCCACAATTCAGATCCTCACACAGCCTCTGAGTTTCATTGTCTGTCCAGCCTACAGCAGACACTGCATCTCGATTTCTTTCACTGGAATAAACAAACACAACTCCAGAACAGGCATTTTCGCCATATAGCAGCATCATTTGCTTCCAATCTAAAGAGAGAAAAATTCCCGAAGGTTTATGACATGCTTTAAGAGCAAAAGCAAAACAGCAAGAGCAAAACAGAAAATTCATTCACATACCAGAGCACCGAAGACCGCTAGGAGGGCAAGAAGTTGTGATAGAAGACGATGTGCATGACTTTAAAGACTCGCTGTTTGCTGGACACTCTAGTGTAGAGACATAACCTTTTTTCTCACTGGCTCCATAATAGTCGATGGACTGGCCAGCCCGGCCACAGTTGAACTGTTTACACATGACATTGAGGGTGCTTTTGTCTTTCAGAGCATTTTTACATAATGGCAGCCAATCGTTTTCCTGATACAGCTCTACATTTCCAGAACAATAGTCTTTGGATTGGACGAACCTGGGCCTGTAAGAACCTGAGTAAAACAAGCAAAGTAAAGTGAGTACAGTGCTTTATTTGTCATTATACATACAAGGTGTAAAACGAAACTGTGTAGATCAAATGGAGGGTTAGTCCTGAGGTGCTGCAACTGTGCACAGCGCCATTATGGGCAAACCTCACCCACATGTTTTTGGTGGTAGGGGAAACGGTAGCACCCAGAGGAAACCTACACAGACACGGGGAGAACATGCAAACTCCACACAGAAAGGCCTTATCTGGTCCAGGAATCAAACCCAGGACCTTTTGCTGTGTGGCAAGAGTGCTAACCACTGAGCCACCGTGCCGCCCAAGCGTATAGTTAGAGAGAAATACGGGGGTTCATGGGAGAGTCCGCAACTCACGGAACCAAACTTAATGAGACCAGAGAATCCATGATTATTTAAGCAGGTATAAATGAAAGAAAACACAACTGCAGGTATGTTTTTGATGAGGGAACAACATAATAACATGGTAGAAAGCTCTGAAAAGTTGATTTTGTCTAATATAACAAACTTAAGACTGCAGCACCAGTCGCTCACACAGTACTTCACTGCTCACAGTGCAAGAAAAAAATAGCATGGATCAGAGTTTGCTTGTTTTTCATCCACAATAGCTTCACAGGGCTATTTAGCAGGATTTTCCCATGCACCTGCATACAAAACTATTCAATTACATTGTTGTTCTTATATGCTTTATTAGTTGATGCTTTACACGTTTACTTTTCATCATGTAAAGTGTCAGAACCTTTATTTGGCCAGATCTTATATTTATGAGAGGCAAGTAAGTAAACCACGTCCTTACCTATGCAAATGATGTAGGCTGGATTTCCAGAGCATGAAGTATCATTCTCTTCACGTTTTACAATGTGGGACTTTGCCAGGTCGGCGCTATCCAACAGGTGCAAACTTTTGAAGTCCACCTTAAAATTTTTGTCTTTCTTTTCGACAGGTACAATATTTTCTCCACATCCCAGCCTTTGACACAACTTCTTAGAGTGATCATTCGTCCAGACCTCCGCACACATCCCTCCGCACTGGCCGTTCTCACAGATGTCCACGTACCCCCAGCATGCTTGTGTCAGAGCTATGGTATTATTCCCTGTTAAAGATCAAACAAATACAGATGTATAGTAATATATTGGCCTGCTAAATTACTGTATAAGGAGTGGCAATGTCATACAGTACTACTTTGAGGTATAACAGGTAAAAGTCATTTTATTAATAAAAGTCCTGAAGCGTCTTTATATTCTAATTTTAAATTTTAAATTATTTGCATTGGGGACCAGCACAGCAGGCTGCAAGGACTAGTACTGTTTTTAACATAAACATGCACATTTTACATTGTACAAAGTATTTTCTACAAGAGTAGACACTTACATATCTGTAGTTATTGTCATATTTTGTATAGTTTTCTATATTATATTGAAATTTTTATCTAACCAGATTTATCTAACCTTAACCTGTCTTTAGTTATTTAATTCTACTCTTGTGAACTTGTATCACAATTTTTGGCAATGGCTAGATATTTATTTATATGTAATTATTTCATATATCTTGTTTTTTTTTCATATTATTATTATTATTATTATTACATAGCACGTTTAAAACACATCATTTTTGCTGCTCCCTTTCTCATTGGGGTCGCCACAGCAAACCAGTCGCCCTTACTGTCACAACCAGCCACATACTGTGACTGGAGTACATCAGTAATTTTCAACAGGTGGGTCAGGACCCAAAAGTGGGTCGCGGAACTGTTTTCAGTGGGTTGCCTTTACCTGGGAAAAAAAAAAGTTTCATAACAAAAATAAAAAAGGTGTCAGTTTGGGACATGAGGTGTATAGAGGAGTTCAGTAATGTCACCTCTAAAAATGAAGTAAGGTTAAAAAGGCTGAGCTACTGATGTGAAAAGTTGTGGTTTTAAATTAAAATGCAGTTAAGTGAGTGTAGAAGGGAATAGTTCCCTCTCTGGCATCGTCACTTGCTTGGTTTATCTTTAAATATGTTCTTTTTTTGTGTTGACGTACTGTGACATTCTGACATTATTCTAAATCAGGTTCCAACTGCACAATGTGTTTAATCAATACATTTAATCAGTTGAAATCGCTCCTCTTTTTGGGTCACGGCTTGTCATTATCGCGTGATGGTGGGGCCTGAAGCCACACCAGTTGAGAACCACTGGAGTAGATAATCTGGGTGAAGTGTTTTGCCCAGGAACCACAGCAGTATGCGCCGACACTTGGGTTGGTGGGCAAACGCTTAACCCACTGCGTCCCATTTGTTTATCAAGAAATATTATCAATATCAATACCTGTACAGGTGACACTGGCTACTTCAATGGGATTGGAGATGTTGACTTCAGGCCCGTTGTTACAGTCAAACAGGGATCTAAAGTGGGATGGGCAGTCAAAGATGTTCCAAACGACTGGGCTCTCTGGGGTATTAACTTTGGTAACGTTAAATTCCTGCGCGGTCCCACAGCGCCTCTGTGCACACACAGCATCTGCAGAGGCTTTGTTCCATGAGTCCTCTGATCCTCTGAGGTGTAGCGGCATGTTAGCCACTCCTCCTACCTGGATCCTAACTTCACCACGGCAGAAATCATCACTCAGAAAGAGATCCCTGTAACCTGACAGAGGAGACAAAGTCAGAATGTCAAAAAGTTGCATATGTTACTTGTTTTATATTACAGATCTATACAGAATACATTTGTCACATTCAGAGTAAATACTAATGTGCAACATGATAAATATGTTACATTTTAACACATATAAAATTAAAATTGTAAAAACAATACTGTGAGATGTTAGAGTTGCAGTTTTCTCTACATTTGCAATTACCTTGGTACAGGGAATAAAAGGACTTTAGACGAAAATAGATGCACTACACAGACAAATTTATCAAACGCAGTAGGCCGATATGTGGGTTATATATAATTTAAGGCAAGCTGGTGAGGTCAGTGGGACATGACAAATTTGGCCAGTCATCATATTGTCTAAAATTAACAATAGGGCTGCACAATTAATCGAAATCAAATCAAAATCTCAATTTTAATTGCTGCAATTAGCAAATCTCAAAGGCTGCAATTATTTATGTGATTTAATGTCTACTGCAAAAAGCAAAATATCCTGTCTCCTCAGGGTCTTAAAATGTATAAATTGTGCTACAGCTGTAGTTTGACCTCTACATGATTTGAAAGGCCTGTCATTACTATAATTAGTTGAGCAGTGAATATTTTAATTTAAAGTGTCAATGCTCCATCACATGCTTAAAATGTTTACTGTGAACTGTACATTGATTTAAAAATATATATATGTCGCAGATCTAATTGCAAACGCAATATCTGTCAAAGAAATTGCAATTAGAAATATATATTTTTAAATTGTTCAGCCCTAATTAACAATCATGCTTATAGATGACTACTTTTCAATAGCAATAGTAATGTTACAGGCTGTGGAGGTAAAAGACCTGAGCTTACACAGGGCCATGCTAACATGCTAACGTTAGAATTAGTAAAAGCAAGCAGATATTTCTTTGCCTTAACCAGATAACATTAAAGGTCCTATATTGTGCTTTTTTTCAGGCTTTTTGAAATAGTTTTGGATGCCTTTCCATTAGTATTTCAGGGGAATCGAAATGCTGTTTCTCCATTCTTCTATCTGTGCCATAGAACACACAAGAAGATAAAAACAATAAAAAAATATATATTTAATGTCAATAAAATAGAAAACTGGTATAAAACTACACAGATTTCAATGTACATTAAACACAAAATACAGTAAGTCCAAATACAATGTACACTAAATACAAATAACAATTATGGTAACACTGCAAAGACAGCAGTGTGCAACATATGAAAGGTGAATATATGAATATGAATGAATAGGTGAATATGAGTAATCGACTTTGGGGTGCAGAGGTCCTTGTAAGACAAAAAAAAAAAAGAACCATTTGGCATATTTGGATAAAATATTAAATATGATACATACAGATGTAATTTCTTGTATTATGGAGCCTCTTATAATGTTATTTGTAGCTGTCAATAGTGTGAGTAGGACTATGGCTATTACAGTGACTTTGTTTCTGACCCCTAATCACACATTTAAAAGTCTAAGTAGGGCCACAGAAAGCAGACTAGGCCCGAGGGAGAAAATTTGTGGCAAAGTGTATTCAACTTTTTGTAGCCTTATAAATTATGTTGCTATTGCTAATATTGATCATGTATATTCGTGTATACTGGGGAATCACATAGCCACTGGGTTACATTAGAGGGTGCTAAAACTCAACTTAAGGGTGCTGTAGCTCCCCTAAATATGGTCTAGCTACACCTGTGCTAGCCAGAATGTAATTATTTCAGATGTTTTTGTATTTTATTTATAACATAAAATGAGCTTAAAGAAATGTAGAATATGGATTCATGAACAGAAAAGGATTTATCACATATTGAGAAATTAGGTTTACTTAGGAATAATAAATTGTATGTTTTTCAATTGTTCTGTTAATACATGTTTTTAATTTAAAAAAATTTTTTCTATGATCATGCATTAACCTACTATACTCTAAAATAGGCATACACTCAAATATAGCTAAAGGAATTGAGGACCTCGATGCCCAAGTGGTTAGTGAGACTAAATGTGTTAGTACCCAGATTCTGTCTCAATGTAAAACCGATGGACTGATTGTATAAACATGAGGACACAGCACTCTATTGTCTTAAAATGACAACTATGACAAATATTATAAACCAGCCCAATGCTATTTTTTCCCAGCCTAACGTGTTCAAAAGAAGCCCAAATGGATGGAAACCAGCCCAATCTGGCAACACTGTAATTGCTACTTTCAATTAATGGTAAATGATTGCTTGATATTGACAAAAGACTCTTCTGAATAATTTATTTACATATATTTTAGTCTTGCAAATTCTATATAATGGCTGTGAACAAATGCAATATTATTAAAAAACATATGAATACATATTAGAAGGTAATCGATAACTCACCGTCGCACCATATGTTGACAAGTCTTATCAGTCGCTGGTTGGGTTGTTGTCATTCTTAATTTCACAGTCGAATAAAGTTTTGTGATTGGCTTTGCAAAAAATTTTCTTATCCCAGAACTTATTTGGACCTTTAGAGAATATTGCAGAGGAGCTCGGATTAGATACCGATTTTCCACAGCCCAGATGCTCGCAGACTGTGTTTGAATTGGCGTTCGACCATCCGTTTTTACGCAGTTTTTGCAACTGGCCTTCGTAAAAGATTTCCAGTCGTCCTGCACACCTTCCGGGACCATCTTTCAGCATTACATGTGTACTTTCTGCGTCACCAAAACAAGATAATTATGGGTCAAGCAATGGCATATTATGTAAGTTTGTTATGTTACAGTACTGGGCTAGACTGGTGGTTCTCAAACTTTTCACACAAAGTACCACCTCAGAAAATATTTGTCTCTACACGTACTATGCTAAAGGCACTATAAGCAGCCTGCACCTGTACAGGTTTGAAAACAGTACTGCAGTCTAAATCAAAACAATGGTCTGTGGGTTGCCGGTCTTTCTGTTTTTTCTGATTGGACATTATTGGCAATGCAGGGTTTAGAATCAAAACAAAAATATGTTTTTTATTGTGAATAAATCAGCTCTACCATTGTTATCAGTAAAACTAATATTTGGTTTAAACATGTTTACATCATATCTTGGGACACATGTGGGTAATTTTTAAGAAATATAAAAAAATATATATACTGCTCATAGCACCTTTAAATAAACTATACAAAAAATCCAGGGCTAAACCATTTGATAAAGCAGGAATTAACAAAGATAAATGTATTACTAAATAAGGATAAACCGAAGACTAATCTAAGAATAAACTAGGAATTATTCAAGGCTAAACCAGGTTTAAGCCAGGACTAAACTAGGTCTAAACCAGAAATTTAATAGGAATTAATCAGGAATTAATCATGACTAAACCTGAACTAAAACAGATCTAAACCAGGACTAATCCGGGAATTTAGCAGGATTAAACTAGGTCTAAAAAGGGTCTAAATCAGGACTAAACCAGGTCTAAACTAGGACTAAACCAGGAATTTATCAGAGATTAATCAGATTTAAACCAGGTCAAAATCAGGACTAAACCAGGTCTAAACTAGGTCTAAACCAGGAATTTATCAGAGATTAATCAGATTTAAACCAGGTCTAAACCAGGACTAAACCAGGTCTCAACTAGGACTAAACCAGTACTGCATGAACTATAGATGAATAAAAATAACAAAAAGGATAAACTGTGAGATTGAAGCTGAGTAGTGTTACATTAATTATCTAAAATATATCATTATTATATATATTAATAACCTTTCTGGTACCTGAACAGACGACGTAGACCTGTTTTCTGCAGGAGACGGGCTGGTCGCTGTGCGTGCCTTCGCAGTGCCACAGTGACAAATCATCCTTCGCACAAGTGATATCGTTCATTTTAGATCTAAAGTCGGTGCTTTTCTCTGCTGTGTAAATTACCTACAAAAACAGAACAAATATGACAAAAATGACAGAAAAAGCATATGGGATATGCAGTTTAAAAATTGCATCAGTGTTTTTCTACATAAATAGCATACAATATTACAAGCAGCGCATGCAGAAATGTGTGTTAATACTTTTGGCCTGGTTTGCAGAGAATCAACAGGCTAAAGTAATTTTAAACAGTTTTTGAAAGCTAAAACATTACTTTAACTTATAAAAGAATACTGTTATTTCATACAGCCTTGCAGTGACATGAAGAAGTGTAACCATTCACCAAAAGGATGTAAGTGACATTCTACTCTTTACAGGAGAAGCACAAAAGAACCACACTTAGAGCTGACAAATGAGTATTTAAGTCCTAAATGTTAAAAGATTTATACTAGGGCTGTCAACGTTAATGTGTTAACGCATGCAATTAATAGAAAAAAAATTTACACGTTAAAATTTATGAACGCAAATTAATCACACCATCTGTTTTGCCGTACACCAACAGCTGCACTACAGCCCTCTACTTTCCCCTCACGAGTCTCGTGTAAAACTTTTTACTAATAAATGTTACGTGTGCTTTTTATATGGCTTCCTTTCACTGCCTCTGTCCGTACGCGTTCCTGGGAGCTGTGCTTTCTGTGCGTCCTGGACCCGTGGTGAGAGCGGGAGGCCATCCCTGAACTTATGGAGCCACAAACCGCAAACTCCTACAAACCATTCATTTGCGGTGTTTTTTTTTTTGGTTTTTTTTTGTTTGTTTTTGTTTTTTCCATAAAGCGTCAGTTCTCAACTCACTGCGGACAGGTGACCGTGCCCCGCCCCTGTCCGTGTCTGAGAGGAGCAGAGGAGAGGCGTATGAGTCTGCAGTAGATTTAATGCAGAGCACAGTTCAGCAGACACTGTTATCTCAAAACGGTTGGCTGGTTACTACATAGACTTATTAAAGGCTCTCTCACAATATTTAGAAGGTTATTTCTGAAACAGCACTCCTCAACCTCTCTGGACTTTTTTTTTTATTTAAACACTGCATATTGTCATGGAAAATCTACCAAGTTATACATTGTGATTAATCGTGATTAATCACAGCCCAAGAGTGTGATTAATCTGACTAATTTTTTTAATCAATTGACAGCACTAATGTATACATCAGCTTTTATCATTTTAAAAAAATATATATAATTTGATACATGCCTGTTTTATGTCCTAGGGTTAGGGTTAAGGCTAACTATGCACCATGTACCAGAAAATAGTCTTATAAATGTGGGAACATAAGGCTGTGAGAACACGGAGATGATGCCAGCCTCGGCATGTTTATTATAAATGAACATCTATGCCCTCTTTAGGTATATATTAGATATTGTTCCTTACCCTATTATTGGACCAAATTTTTCTATATAACATTCAGTCAATGCCAAAAGGGCATAAGTGCATAAAGCTTCTCTATTGTTAGGGATCTTATAAATGTGGGAACATATGGCTTACTTTAGAAAGATGGGAACATGAAGCAGTGGGAACATAGGGCTGGCCCGCAGAGGTTAGGTGACATTAACTCTAATTTTAGAGTACGGTCTTTGCAAATTAGCCACAGTGACGAAGGCTGTAATGTGTGATGTAAGCACGTTCCCATTAAATAAAGGGTAAAAGAGGCGGCAGCAGCTCAGTCAGTAGAGACGTTCGGCCACCAACCAAATGGTTGGCAGTTTGATCTCTGCTACCAGCAATGCATACTGCCTTTGTGCCCTTGTACAAGACACTTCATCCACCATGTCTGTATGAATGTATTAGTGTGACTGTGTTTGGTGGTGGTCAGAGAGGCCAAAGTGCATAATGGCTGCCTCCTTTCCATCACAAAGAGTGAATGGATGAATAATGTATCTAATTGTAAAGCGACTTTGAGTGTCTAAAAAGCTCTACATAAAACTAATGCATTATTATTATTATTATTATTATTATTATTATTATTATTATTATTATTATTATTATTATTATTATTATTAATATTAGGACGTTCATATACACCCACCAGTGTACTGACATAAAGTAAACTATACACTTAAAAAAATCCAAATACTACAAAAATACTATACCTTGCTGAATTTATTATTATTATTATTATTATTATTATTATTATTATTATTATTATTATTATTTAGCAACTGTTGAACCACAAGATATTTTCTGTTAAAAACATGAAACTGTATAACTCACTTTACCACAGCCCAGTTCTCTACAGACCACAGCAAAGTTGTCTGTCTTCCAGCCAGTGCCACACACAGGAGAATGAGTTCCGTTCAGATCCCAGTGCACCGTACCATAACAGTGGCTGGGCTTTTGGTTGTTCAGTAGCACCACTCTGACCTTTTCTGTGAAAAAAAAATGTGATTTTTATACTTTATATTAGCCAAAGCCACAATACAGATAAAGTTACTTACTAATCTAAACTATTACTAAAATAGTGACTTACTTTAGATTCACTGTGCAAACATGTAGAGAAAACTATAGAAAATATTATTGTAAGTGTAAAAAGTGACATCTTTTCTTAAATAAATATCTAGTAAAAATAAAATGAAATACATATGAATAAAATACAATACATGAGCTTACAGGTACAATTTCAGAGTTTAGTCATGATTAAGGAACAAATACATGTTGCACATATAAGGTGCAAGACAAAAGCTATGAGAAAAGTCATTATTTTAATCGGTTTACACTCGGAGAGAATGACATTATAAGAATTCATTATGACACCGAAAACTGCAAACCAGCATCTGACAACCACATTTAGTGACCAATCTTTTATGAACTTTCCATTCTCATAATGTGGTTCACATATGAACGGTCAAATTATAATGGAACTTTTAACTATGCAATTTAACAAAGTCATAAAATTATGTATGTGAATAATACAGAAATAAAAACAATTTAACAGAGGTGTTTAGATTTTGATTACATTTTCTGTCCTATTTTCTCTTCAGTCCGAGTGCTTTTTGTTTCTTGTCTTTTTTGTTCAACAGTATTTATTTATTTAATCAAATTTACTTAGTAGACTTTTGGTGATACTCCATATACATACTATGGAGGATTAAATGTTACAAAATGGAATAAATAAACAATAATAAATAAAAAAAACAAATACATTAAGAATTAGTTAAATGTGTCAATAATTAATTTTAAAAAACAAGTTAAAAAAAGCATAATTTTTTTATTATTATTTATTTCCCTTGAAAATCTTACATTGACTTGTGTTAGCATATTAGCTCAGTGTTAGCACCACCTACTGGCTTTGATGGGTGAGGTTGACAGATAAAATAATTCATGATGTACTGGAGCACAGGGCCAGGAAATAATTATAGTGAAACAATTATGGATTATTTTAACTTAAATTGATTTTATTTTAAAAGTAATTAAAATGATGTATGTATTTATTTCCAATCTGAATTAATTCGTTACTCATTTAAATAATTTGTAGCATATTAAATTAATTGTATGATGATGTATTTATTGATTTCATATTGGCACATTGCACTTACGAGACTACTTTCACTCATGTTTTGTCTTTTGGAGTAGTTTTGTAAATGTGGATTTTACCTGAGCAGGTGAGGTCTGTGCCGTTTTCAGTCGGCGTGTGTGTTTTGTATGATCCGCAGTACATATGTCTGCACCAGCGGTCCAGGGTAGTTTTGTTGTAGCGGGTCCTATCAGACACCCAATTCTCTCCTTTCTTTATCTCTAATGTCCCAGAGCACACATTTGAACTGCTCCCTTTTACACGGACACGCTCGTGAGCTGTGCAAAATGAGCACTTCATTAAATAAGTTATACGTTCAATGATGGGTATTTATGTTTATATTGAAGTTTGTGTGTTACCTTCACAGGAAACTCGGGCAGGTTTACTACACGGCTTTTGTTCGGGTGCACATTCCCACAGGTTATCCTCAGTGCCCAGACAGTTGGTGGCTATCATCCGTCCGTTCTGTTTATTTTGGTTGTTGTATGTCCATTGTTTGGCGTTGTCACAGCCCAGGCTCTTGCAAAGGACGTTAGCTTCTTTTTTACCTTTAATGCACAAGAAGAACATTGTGTTATTGTTGTACACAGCAGTGATTCTCAAACATTTTACACCGCAGAAAATATTTGGCTTTCCAAGTACCATCTTTTATGAACTAAAATTAGCCTAAACCAGGACTAAACAATGACTGAACAAGGTCTAAACCAGGAATAAACCCAGGCTAAACCAGGACTAATCAAGAACTAAACCAGATCTAAACCAAATCTAAACTAGGACTAACGCAGGACTAAACAAAGAATGAACAAGGTCTAAAAAAGAACACTAATCAAAGAATAAACTATGACTAAACCAGGTATAAACCAGGACCAAACAATGACTGAACAAGGTCTAAACAAGGAATAAACCCAGGCTAAACCAGGACTAATCAAGAACTAAACCAGATCTAAACCAAATCTAAACTAGGACTAACGCAGGACTAAACAAAGAATGAACAAGGTCTAAAAAAGAACACTAATCAAAGAATAAACTATGACTAAACCAGGTATAAACCAGGACCAAACAATGACTGAACAAGGTCTAAACAAGGAATAAACCCAGACTAAACCAGGACTAATCAAGAACTAAACCAGATCTAAACCAAATCTAAACTAGGACTAACGCAGGACTAAACAAAGAATGAACAAGGTCTAAAAAAGAACACTAATCAAAGACTAAACTATGACTAAACCAGGTATAAACCAGGACCAAACAATGACTGAACAAGGTCTAAACAAGGAATAAAGCCAGACTAAACCAGGACTAATCAAGAACTAAACCAGATCTAAACCAAATCTAAACTAGGACTAACGCAGGACTAAACAAAGAATGAACAAGGTCTAAAAAAGAACACTAATCAAAGACTAAACTATGACTAAACCAGGTATAAACCAGGACCAAACAATGACTGAACAAGGTCTAAACAAGGAATAAAGCCAAACTAAACCAGGACTAATCAAGAACTAAACCAGATCTAAACCAAATCTAAACTAGGACTAATGCAGGACTAAACAAAGAATGAACAAGATCTAAAAAAGAACACTACTCAAAGACTAAACTATGAATAAACCAGGTATAAACCAGGACCAAACAATGACTGAACAAGGTCTAAACAAGGAATAAACCCAGACTAAACCAGGACTAATCAAGGACTAAACCAGATCTGAACTAGAACTAAACTAGGACTAAACTAGGACTAAAGCGGGACTAAACAATGACTGACCCAGGACTAATCAAGGACTAACCCAGGTCTAAACCAGGTCTAACCCAGGACTGGCGCGGTCTAAACTCCAAATCTAAGCTCCAACCAGAGCAGGTAAAACTTTGGTGAACTAAAAAGACTCCTGAGTACCACCAGTGGTTCCCGTACCACAGTTTGAGAACCGCTGGTAGACAGTATACAGTAGTATGTAGCAGGTCCACATGTAAGACTTCATTGTTTGGCTTTTGTTAGATATTAAGCATATTTATTAAGCAGACAATGGATAAAAATGAAACCCTCATAACATGATTCACTTCATAACTTACAAAAATTGCAATATAAGTACAAAGCAGTTTACTGAAGGTATGATTTTTGGTTTAGGAAAATAACAGTGCACTTAAATAGTTATGAAGCAACACCAGTTCACAAGACTCAAAGGTTTGTACTCATTTTATGAAAATTGTTGTTGTATTAGGTTAGGACTAAGAGATATAAAATGTGTTTTATAGTCCCTCTTTAGTGTCTGTGCACAGAACGGCTGAGTTCCAAATAATGGTGTCAAAAAAAAGAAAAAAAGATCATACATTTTCTATGGAGGTTTTAGCATTAGTCCCAAAATATTGTAAATTTATTGTAAATCAAGATCAGGTTTTGGCAACTGGCAACCAATCGACCTCAAGCAAGTAATGTCAGAGCCTGGTTAGGAAACATTAGCGAGTGCATCACAGCAATTAATTTCTACACCCCAAAAACAGACACATTTTGGATGTACCAAGTGACAAAAATGCTTCCAAAATCCATACATTTTTTTCATATAATTCAAAATACATGACTCTAGGGCCAGTGAAATACATCTGGAAATGATTTTTTAAATAGTAAATCTCATTATTACTTGTGATGATACATTTAATACATTTAGTACGTCAAGCACCGTGGAACATGCAGTGCAGCAGCAGGAAGCAATCTAATATTGCCAAAAGCTCGCATCACTCATTAGCCAAACAAATAACTGCAGGGTACTAGGAGTGTAACGATACGTTTTTGCAACGATACGATATAGTTGTATCATAGGGAAAAAAATTGATGTAGTTACTGTATCATTATATTCCTACAGGGTACCTTGACCTTTATGTATATTTTACTGAAAAATGTAATTATCATAAAATATTAACATGTATCTTGATGTCAGAAACACTGTTTTACCAAAAAAAAAATCAGTAAAAAAATAATTTCTTGGGCCAGATTATATGTTTTTGATATTATGTCAAGGCCCGGACAGCAGGGAGAGGAAGACCCCTGCTCTAGATTTAAAAAAAATAAGTTTCCTGTGCTTTTTGATGAGTTAAAATGGGGATAACTGGGACATGGTTTGTTGAAAAATGAACATAATAGTGTTTTTACAGATATTTGTTGGAACATGGGACAAGGAGCCTAAAAGTGTGACTTTTTCACATTAAAGAGGGACATCTGGTCACCTTAAATGAGCGCCTATAATTACCATATAAGCTAAAAGCTATGTAATATACCTTTTCTTCATTTTAATGTTCTGCTGGACAAGTCGTTACAAAAATGTGTCAGACAGAAACATAAGTTTGTCAGTGATTGCCAATCCATTGATCACCACAAATCCTATTTTAGTAAGTTCACTATGGCAAAAAGAACTGGCTATCAGATCGGGATACTAATTCATTGTAAATTTTAACAAATATATAAACAAGAACCATTCGTTTCTGCTATCTTAAAATGTGTAATGTTTTTAGTTTGCTCCCTCAAAAAAAAATGAATAGGAAAGGAAAAAGGAAAATACAATATGGCCGGAACTCTTGTCTAACTCTGAACTCCCTGCTTGAAGTTTAAGGTAAGCTCATTCTAGTATTCTGTGGTGGCATAATGGTACAGTTTTACATTTTTAACTCAGGAAATGTGCTGTGTTGATGAAGCTTACCCCAGTTGTCTCCACAGATGTAACCTTGCTCTTTCTTTCCATCATTAAAGTATTGTACCTTTCCTTCACACGAAAATCCTTCCAGTGACAGTTTAATTGTTTCTAAAAAACAAAGGAAAAATGTATTATAGGCAGAGTAGTACTTGAGTAATTTTTTTTTTTACTTTCTTCAGTACAATTTTACACGGTTCATACACTTTTTTACCCAAGAATTTTCTATGACTTTTCCAAAACGTTTGACTAAATTTCCAAGATATGAAAAATGACTTACACATGTTTAAATAGTATACAAAATGTCCAATGTGGTGCATTAGAGACATACTTTTGCGGCAATTTCATTTGTTAAATTTGAAAATAAAAAAATATATATATTCTTCTTCCCCCAGAAATACATTATTCCACTAATTTTACTGACATAGCTTATACACCGGTGTTTAAAAGATAATTATGCTATGTAAGATATAATCTAATCATCTATGCTGTTTTAAAGCATTACCAAAAGAGCGCAAGACCAGCAAAAAAAATAAAAAAAAAATTGTTTAAATATTCTGATAAAAAATAGATATTGGTCACGTTTTCCTGCAGTGAGAACAAGAAGAGGCCAAGAAGACAGTATTCTAGCTGGCGCAGGTTTAAGTAGTAGTTGCTCAAACTGTTTAAATTTCCAAAAAGTTACATCAAAATATAAAATTCCCAAACTTTTCCAGGGCCTTGAAATTGCATTTAAAAATTCCATGACTTTTCCAGGTTTTCTATGGCTGTACGAACCCTGTTTTAGCTCCTCTACCCTCCATCATTGTAGCTACAGTAAAACGGAGAGCGGTCCGTACTTGAACATGTGATCTTCTCCACGGTCTGGCCTCTGTATGTGCTGGCGTTCCACTGGGAGAAGGCGCAGTCCCACAGGTATTTCTCGGAGCCACTGCACCTGAGTTCGTGAAGCCACAGGACGCTGTTATGAGGCAGCAGCATGCCGACCGAACTCTCCGGCTCGCCGCACTCGATACTTCGACACACCACCTTTTTATCGTTGTCGCTCAGGGACTCGGCTCCAACGTAGCCCCATTTTCCCTCATTGTAAACCTGTATGTAGCCCTCACAAGGGTTGGAGCCGCCCTTTAGTTTCAGACGGTGAGCCTCTTTAAGGAGAAACAAAAAGGACAATGTGAATTTAACATTGTTGATTTACAGTGAAGCACGAAATTATTCATACCCCTGGCAAATTCTGACTTAAAGTTACTTTTATTCAACCAGCAAGTTTTTTTTTGACTGGAAAAAAAAGCTGAGAAATATTCTTTCCCACAATGATACCTCTTGTATGTCGTCTTATTATCTTTTGGGAGAACCCTGTGTCATTTCCATTCAAAAAAAAAAAAAAACTTTGAGTTGAATAAAAGTAACTTTAAGTCAGAATTTGCCAGGAGTATGTCACTGTATATAAAAACTTAGTGTGTAGACTTTGACATTTTAAAACAACTTCTGAAAACCACTCTCATAATGATATATTCTCATAATAATACATTCATAATTATTGTGACACTACATTTGTAATAACAAAAATTTAAAGCTTTTTTATTAATAATAATCTTAAAATATTAATGATACATTGGTCTTGCAAAGTGCTTTTCTAGAAACTAAAACATAGTGAGCTACTTCTGTCTTGGGGCAGACTGGCGGAGACGTGGCCTGCAGCCTTGTCCAACCGCCGCAATAACACGTTCATACAGGCGAGGTGGGTGAAGTGTCTTGCCCAAGGACACAACGGCAGTGTGTCTACTACTGTTACTCCACATAGTACACAATAAGGCAACATAAGTGTAAAAAGAAGGGAGGAAGCGTGTCTATTATCATCTAGAATTTATTTTTTTCTTCTGAGGGTGGCTTTAATATATTGTTACAGTCAAAATACAAGTGCATGTTTAATGTGTCAAGTTTATTATTATTATTATTATTATTATTATTATTATTATTATTATTATTATTATGTAATGTTTTATTGGGCCAGGTTTAAAATTCTTGATATATGTTGTCGATAAAAGGCTTTCACAGAGTAAATTATAGATATCTCATTTTGTCGGTCAGTAAATTAGAAAATACTGACAATAGTCTTAAAAAATGTAATTTCGCCTGGTTTTTAGGAGTAAAATGTCTCCAATCAATCAGGGTAGGAATTACATATCAACAAATCCCTCTCTAAAGGCCTTCGAAATATTGCAAAGTACAAGATTAGAAAATTTGGTGCTTGTAGGAGTTGCTCAAGTAGAGATTTCTGACAAGAGAAATCTCATTTGGTGAAAACGGCCTTTAAAATTAATACTGCAAATTGAAATCTATGGACACAAGTGACTAATTGTATTAAAATGAAGACCTTAATGTGTAATTTGGACATTTTCTTTCTTGTAATTATGTGTAAAAGCAACATGTTATGAGAGCAAACTGAGCCAAAACCTCAAAATTGAAAAAATAAAAATGTTTCCTGCGGTGTCTCAACTTAATTAAATTTTTTTTTTCTTCTATAGGGGGAAAAAATGCCACATCACATAATCACACAAGAATGAGTAAACATACTGACTTGACAGATTTACAATTTTAACCTTCAACTCCAGTGCACTAAAGTTAAATGTTATTATCTTTATTAAATTTGTTTGTAAACGAATAAAGTAACCGTACTTTGTCCACTTGTACCCTGAGATTCCACCGGGTTCGGGTACGACAGGAGTAAAAGAACGAGGAACCACATCATGACTCTCCACGTTCAGCGAAACACTTCTCCAAACCCTAAACAAGAACTGTGGAGGTGCAGCAAAACCAGACAAATTTCAGATTTAGTGCAACTTTTCTATCTTGTATGTAACTATTAATGTGCAAAAATATATTACCTTGTACGGCTATCACTAGCAACAGAGGGAAAAAATGATAATTAGGGTAGAGTTTAAAGCTGGCAGTATTAAAAAGATTAAAAAATAAATGTTTTTCTTTCTGTTTTTTGTTTTTTATAACACTTTATTTTAATGTCCACCTATTAGCCAATAACAAGGTGCTACTTATTTTTGAATAGTACCACAAAGAGCTTATTAAAATCATAATTTATGTCCAACAATTTCCTTAAAGCTAATTAACCAAAAACTATCATGCTAATTAACACCTAGTTAATGGTTAATAGGTGGGCCTTAAAATGAAGTGTTACTGTTTTGGTTGTATCATCAGTTGGTAAATAATGTAAAAAAATAATCTTTAATTATCCACTGTGTAGTATTGTTTTTATGATATATTTTTGTATGCATAAATAAATAATAAATTATAAAATAAAATTAAATGAACAAATAAATGCTTTAAACATAGTTGTATTGTCTTATCTATATATCTATATCTAGTATATAATACATTTTTTCCAAATATATTTTTCGCTTGCATTATCTTAACAGTGTTTCTATATTAAAAGATTACAAAAAAACAAGATAATAATAAAGTAACAATGAAAAAATTATTAACATTACAGCCACACATTTGTAGCAGATGTCTGTTGCATTTTTCGCATTGTTTTGGGAGAAGAATATATATTCTTTCTTTGCTACTTATTTTGAGATATACTGTAAATTAATAAGAAATAAACCAAAAAGCCCACTGAGTGTAGTATTAAAGCTGAACTGAGTCAGGACTCACCTTTTGTGGTGAAGAACAGAGCAGCAGAAGCTCTCATCTCTTCTGCAGATCAGGAGCTGACAGTGGGGCCCCTGAGGGACGCGCTCAGGAGTTTTATGTCGCTGAATGACTGCCCGCCCAAAAACATCCCCTGTGATGCCTGAACTCTCGATGCAATCACATTTTACAAACACCAATTCATCTAATAACTGCAAGATTAATGAATTATCTCATCACTATCAACAGATTTAAAACGTCCCAATGAAGTTTATGTCTCATAAAACTCATGCTAATGCTCAGCTTTATCATTTCACTGCACTATCCCTACTCCACCTGTTCTATATAGTTTATATTTACTTTTATATATTTACTGCTATTTTCATATTTTGTAGATTGATAAATATGCAAATCTTGTACATTTGTATCGTATTGTATTCAAAGTACATTTAATGCCATAACTATTCCATACTATACTAGGTTTTACTTGTGTTTGTGGAAAAACTGAGCTACTGTGACAAACTAATTTCCTTTGTGGCTAAATAAAGTCTGTCTAAGTCTAAGTTTAGTAAAGCTTTATGATCAACATAACTTTAAGGTGAAATATTTTAATAATTAGGAGCTCTGAATTTATCAAAAATAAATATCAGTTGCGCTTTTTACGAAAAGATGTTGTCCAGAAAGGCTCAGAAAAACGAATTGTACATGACCCGACAGCTGTCCTGAATGCAGAATTTGAGATGCTGCCATCAGGCCGCCCCAAATGTAAATATAATGATATAAACATTCTTTTATTTCATAATCTGTTTGATTTTTTAAAGGAAATTCTACAGGAGCACTTACAATCTCACCCCAAAATTGTTTTATTTTCTTCATATTTTATTTATGTGAATGTGAAAGTATGCCTTACCCTAAAAGACCTTAAATATTGCTGTAAATTATTAAGATATGGCTTTTACGTCAAAGCTCTCAGAGGACCGTTAGACTCCTCCAGAAGAAACACATTTACACACACAGATAACGGTCAATTCATGGTTTAAACTCAAACATCTTTAGCATATATTTTTATTAAAATTGGAAATAAATTCAGGTAATTCTGGCGGTAAAATGAACAAATTATCATGACTACGATCAACCCAAAACTGTGGTGAATGTTGCACAACGCCTTCAGTTTTAACTTCATTTAAAGTTGTGCGTGTTTGATAAGATCAGAGCACCGTCCTCGCACACAACTCACCAAAATGAACTTTAGAGGAAATAGAGATTCATGTATTTTTTTATTTTTTTTATCTCCTAAAGAGCAACATTGAACTATTTCCAGTTTCCAGCAACAAGAGCTTACAGAAGGATCCACAATATTTCTATCAGAGGTTGTATCAGGCTTTCTAGAGTTCAATGAGTCGTTAAACTTTCTTAAGCAATAAAAATATGCATGACCCATGACCAGATGTGGACAGTAACTAAGTAAATTTACTTGAGTACTGTACTTAAGTAGAGTTTTTGACAATCTGTACTTTACTTGAGCAGTATTTTTTGGGGGAAACTTACTTTTACTCCTCTACATTTGAAAGATAAGATGTGGTAAAACCAAAAAACGTGTCCATGTAGTTTATTATTTGCGTGTGGTTTGATCCACTAACACAAAACTCTGGACTGGTTTACTTCTACTTTCAGTTTTTGTTGATTTTAACATGGATTCATCTCAGTTTAGACTTGGGTTAGACCTGCTTTAGTCCTAGTTTCACCTGGATTAGAGGTTTAGTCCCTGGTTGTTTCATTCATGGATTTACATTAAGTGAAGTTTCCTCTGTTTCTCATTTACTGATTCTGTACAAACATATTCTCATCCCAAGGTGGAGACTAGGATTAGACTAAAATGAAATGAGTTTGACATCTCATCTTTAGAGGGAAGGATTAGAAGGCATTAAAATTTGTTTTATTAATATTTTACCCAATTATTCTTGACTGCACTCGTTTGAAATCCAATGTGAAAAAAGCATCTTTCTCTTTTTGAAAGCACATACTCCAGTACTTTAACTTAAGTAATAATTTGACCAAGTGACTTTTACTTGTATTGGAGTGATATCTGATGAGTAGGATCTGTACTTTTAGTCAAATAAAGAAGATGAGTACTTTGTCCACCACATGTGAGCCTGTTTCATGTGATCACATACAACAGCCCTGCAAGGACTCTGACAAGAAGATAAAGTTTTGTTGGTTTGTTAGAAAGATAACTTAGAAAGTAATGGTTGGATTTTGGTGAAATATCAGTAACGAGCCAATACATTTTTAGTTTTAGCAGACAGTTTATTGATGTGGGGTTTAAAGGCTCTGCAGCTCAGTTAGTTTACTTTAATTTATTCTAAATTCATTCATCTCACAAGAAAAGAGATGCACTGAACCAGATTTTTCCACAAGCTACTTTCCATCTGCAGTCCAGGTGAGCACAACAGTATTGTTCGTCTTATGCTTGACTGAAAGAATTTATTGTTTGTATTTAAGTCTGATTTAATTATGATTGAATGGACTGGCCCTACAGTACATCACCAGCGCGCTCACTGAGGTCCGAGGGCCCCGAAACTTAAAACCAGGCCGGGCCTTCTCTGCCCCCTCAGGTCAGAGCAGCCCCCACAGTTTCAAGTCTCATCTTAAGATCCACTTTTATTCTCTGGCTTTTAACTTGGTAAGAATTGTCTGCATCTTTTATTCTTTTGTTTTTATTAATGTTTAATAATTTCCTGTTATTTTATTTTTACTGCTTCTTATTATTTTAATGAGGACTAGTGGAGCTCTGCAAGGCAATAGTTATTTAGTGTTTTATGTGCAGAACTTGAAAACTGTTGTTTTTGTAAAATGTCCTATAGAAATAAAGTGGATTTGGATTTGAATAACAACAAACCAAAATACAAGACTGACATTATACCAACAGTAATAATCATTATTTCATATGCAATACTGACCAATTTCCTAAAAAGGCACTACCATAATTTTAACATGAATCTAATGCATATTACATTGCATTAATATAAAAAGGAAATGTAATGGTGTTAGTTCTTTGTTTGTTTGTTTGTTTTGTGGACTTATTGATGTTGACTGCTTTGAACAAAGACAACACATTTCTTTAACCCTTCTGCAACCCTAAGACATTTTTTGATGTTTTGCAACTGTTTTTTGTGGATTTTTTTTGCTGTGTTGATTCAAATGGCATAGATTTTTGCCCCAGCTGTGTATTTTTGAAAACATTTTCAGATTGCAGGATTTAAAAAAAAAAATGCTCACATCTTTGCATCACACCTTTACCCCAATACGTTTTTTTTGTTCTTTTGTTTTTTTTTTGTGCCACTGACACCGATTCAAGTGACATTTTTATAATACACTGTCATACTGTCATTGCAATATAATTTCACATTTTTATCAAGTATTTCATGGATTCATGATAGTGAGAGATTGGAATGTTTGTTTTTATTGTTTTCTACTAGGTGGCGCCATTTCCTCATATATGGCAGATATAGCTATAAATGGGGAAATGGTCATATTTTGTCATAAATTGGTGTGAAAGTGTGTGATGAGAAATTAGTTTATTTGTGTTTGCGTGAGCACAAATCCAAAATGTGGTCTTTACTGAGATCTGCATCAGTGCAGATGCCTCTGTTTGTGTTGGATGTGTATGCGCCACAAAAACTGGAATTTAAAGGGTGACATTTCATAAACAGAAAAAAATTGCTATGTTTGGTGAGGACTGAAGTTAATCATTGAAAAAAAGAATTATCCATTATTATATCATTTTTCTATGGCATTTTTTTGCGCCTTGGGAGGAAAGGTGTGACAAAGAAATGTTTTATCTGCCACTACACAAAAATTTAAAATCTAATAAAATCAATCACAGAAAGGAAAAAAAATATATATTTTTTGTGATTTTTGCCATAATTTGAAATCAACTTTTAATCACAAAAACTGGAATTTAAGGGGTTAAATTTCATTAAAAAATTTTTTATATGTGTATGTCTTTATTGGTGCATTTATTAGTGCCTTCAGGTGAAAGGTGTGACTAAAAAGTTAGAGGTGTTGGAGGGTTAATGGTGAAAGCGAAGTATCGGTTTAAAAAAAGTAAGTGGATAGAGCATTTACCCCTAAACTAGAAGACCACCAGTTCGAAGCATAGTCTGGGCACTATATTTTTACCAAAAGTAGATTACATCAGTAGTGACGTTCGCCCACTAACCTGGAGGTTGGCGGTTCGATACCTACTACTGGCATTGCATACTGCTGTTGTGTCCTTGGGCAAAACACTTCATCCACCTTCCCTGTATGAATGTGTTAGTGTGTGAGTGTGATTGTGTGTGCCACGTTTCAGTCTGTAAGGTCTTAAATGTTGATGATGCTGAAACAAACGGTGTTGCATTGCTGAGAATATTCATCTGAAAATCTGTAGTTGACAAACAGATTACATTTTACACAGTGCACAGTTAATTCATGATTTTTAAATGTAAAAGATGCATTTTATTTCAAATAAACTGAAAAGGAGGTGTGTTGCTATGTTTCTGCTGGTTTTAAAAGAAGTTTTTTTTTTTTTTTTTTAAGATCAAAAGCTTGATAAAAGTGAAGGGTTAGCACATATCTTCCTTCAAACGCAACATCCTGTGCATTTGCCTGTTATCACCCCCCATCAGAGATAAGTGTTACTTTCTGTATGATTCAGGAGCACCCACAAACCTCTGAGCGCTGGTATTAAAAACCAATGTGAGATCTGAACCAGAAACTGCTGTAAGCTCTCACGGATTCTCAGGAAACTTTTGCGTGTCAGAGCCAAAAGAGGACTGTTTGTGGCATGTACTCAAAGTGGCGTCCTTTAAGAACGCTCATTCATACTCAAGACTTTAATGATTCATTTTTAAATATTGCTGTATGAGTCTGCATGTCCTGCCCCTGTACTCCTGGGTTATCTTTTAGGCCTCCCTCAGGCCAGTGGTTGGTGGGATAGGAGGATCCTCCTGCGACCCCCTAACAGAATTAAGTGGAAGTACACTCAAGGAAAAAAGAAACCATTTTCATTTTCTCAATTTGTCAAAAAATATTACAGCCAGTGAAAAATTACAGACTACAATGAGTTTAGTACTATTCTGAGTCAAAATGAAATGACTGTTTTCCTGGTTCCGGTTGATTGATTTTGATGGGCAATAACAACTGTATTTTTGTATTAATCACCTATGTCTGGGTCATGAGTAAAACTCAGAGATGAATTGGACCTGTCCTCAATTGTGCACAACCATTCCCTATAAAAAGACACCAAAATGGAAAAAAAGCACATTTGTTCACAATGCCACGACTACTGCAACCAGAGAGAGATTGGCAGCCATTGGCCTGCTTCAAGCTGAAGCAGCACACGGCTGTAGCCAGGAGTTTGGAGTCCATCACTCTACTGTTGTACGCCTTGCTGAGCGTTTCCACACCACTGGATCCTCCAATGACCGTCCCAGATCTGGTCGACCACATGTCACAACTGCTGCACAGGACCGAGCGAATCAGCTCCGACAGTACTGCCCATCAATGAGGAGAAGAATAACTAGTGTCCTCGCGGCGAATGGTGGTCATGTTAATTATAGACAATGGAATCAGATACCTGTGTTTTTGTTTACTGTGATGCTTTATTGTTTGGTCATGTTATTGTTATTGAAACTGTCATAAGCATTGATTAATTGGGTCTGAATATCAGGGACGGGTATATGGTTGATGTGCACATGTAATATTTCCATCAAAAATAAGTAACCAATAAAAAAAATGCAGTGGTGCGTTTCTTTTTTCCTTGAGTGTAGATGAATTAATGTTTAATTTTGCTTTATTAACAAGTAGCCATTCATGTTATTATAAACTATCCCATGCTTTTTTTGGTTTAATGTTAGGCACTTTGAGTTTCACCTAGAACTCATGGCAAATAAAACATCCAGGCTTTGATTCCTGGACCTTTCTGGTTTGTCTGTATCCCATTTCCTGTCTGCCTTGCTGCAATATTTACTGTAGGTGACACCCAAAAGTGCAGGGTGTCTCAGGGCTACTGGGCTAAAATAACTGGGGGTAAGTCCGGGCTTCTTTGCTGATACTGCTGCCCCAAACTCTGTAACAACCTCCCACTGCACAACCTGCCCCCCTTAAATCACTTTTAAAAACACATTTATAAGTTGACATTTTGGGCCCCCTTTGCATTTGTAATTGACTATATTTTTCACATGTTAACTTACTGTCTTGAACTCATGTCATTTATATCCCTGCAAATCTTTGTTGGTTTTATTTCATTGATTGTAAAGCCCTACTAAGTTCGTACAAGGAGGTAATTATAACAAATTACTGAAAGAAGGAACAACTGGTGGTTTATTACTTCACTAAATAGTAGAAAACATGTATGTGCACAGTGTATGTAAAATCAGAGTAGCTCCAGATTTTGTCTTACAACCTTTAATGCCAGCATCGACAACAATAGAACAATAATATGTATAAACTTACACTAAGGAATTATCCGCACTACTCTCTGAAACTCAAGGGTTTTGTTTTAAAAGTCCAACACAGATGAAGGAACTCCAGCGCTGCATTAAAAAAATCATCAAAAATGAACCATGCATTTCAATGATAACATTTCTTCAATAAATATACAGTATTTTATTGTTGTGGTGACTCTTATTTTTGTCATATTAACATGATGTTTTGACAAATTTAAAGACCTAGATGAACAAAATTTAATACCTACTCATAATATTTAATACTTTTTAAGGCCTTGATTTTGACACAATCAAATTTAATACCTTTTTAATGCTTTTAAGATCTTAGGGATACCCTGAAAATAAAAATATAATAAAACCAAAATAAAATAAAGTCATCTTGATATTTTTAGCCGATTTTATGTTTACAATTAAAAACTAATAAACATAGCTTTGATTCATCCTAAGATTTAGATTTTATTGTAATAGTAAACTGGGAGATTTAATGTAGTCTGTCATTGCAAGTTTTAGATTTTATACAATAATAACAGTAATTTAAAGAAATAAAAGGTAAGATGATATGTTGTGAGTTTTAAACATCTGAAAACATACAGTTCCTTGCTCTGTGAGAGAGCAGCAGCATCTGGACAGCAGCTCCATGATGAGAGCAGAGAAAACTCCTGTTTGTTTGTTTGTTTTGTTTGTTTTTATAACCCTCCTGTCACTCCACACACTTCCTCCACCTAGTTCTGTCATGTTATCAGACTATTATCAGTAAAATCACTTATTTTAAACTCCGTGCTGATCATGACGCCTTTTTCAAATGACAAGATGCGGGGTTGATGTGCGTCAGCTGTGCGCTCCTTCAGGTTTACTGCAAACCACGACGTGAGAGTGTTGTGTTCCTGCAGCATACTTCTAGTTGCTACCCAGGTGGTGTAGTAAGGTGCAGTTTTGTAACTTATCTGTAATCCAATAGACAATGTTCAGTTGGTCATGGTTCTCCTGTGATTGGATGATCTGGCTGGCCACACCGCTCTGTACCTGGGCATCAACCGAAGATCACTATAAAAAACAATCTACACAAACAGTGCAGAAAGTAAGTTATTCTGTTCTAATTCTTATCAGCAGAGACTTCATATTTGTGTTTCTTTTTACCCTTAATAGAACACTGCTTTTTCAATAGTAAAGGATAGTTGCATTACAACAAAAGAATTAACACTTTTACCACTCTGGTATTTTAGCTTTGTCAGCTTTAAAGTTATTATGAATTATCATATTAAATGTTTTTAACAGTAACACGCATTACAAAATAAACAATACAATAAACTTTTAACATATCGCTTGAATTAGCAACATGAACTTGTACAATAACCATTTTCAGATTATCAGAATGAATTATCATCCCTTTTTACCCTTTTTAGCTTTTTAACACATTTTACTATTCTCACAGTTGGACAGTAGCGTGGCACAAAGGGGCAAACAATATATTTTTTTGTGTTGTTCGCCCCTTCGTCTTCTGCTCTGTTACACAATTGTGGCATTTGCTCTAAAGCCAGTTCATTTAGGTTATACCAAAGCAATTTCTGTTTGTTTAATCAAGGTTTTTAGTGTCCCAGTATGCGCTGTTTGCCGCTTTGGGACAAGCGTTGCTAAGGAAGTGACTTCATGCCAACCATGAAGACACTGAAATTAATTCATCGGATATTAAAAATAATTTAATCAACAAAGTTATAAATGTAACAATTTTCTTTGGGAAATTTCATATTCACAAATCAAAAATACAAAAATCTAAACCTTCCTTTAAATCTTTATTATACAAGTATTATTCTTTTATTGACACTTTACAATATTTTGTCTGCATTAAATATACATGAAATGTTACAACTGTAGACCATTTGCAACGTTATGTGAACTTATATGGGCGGCAGTAGCTCAGTTGGTAGAGCTGCTTGTCCAATAACCAGAAGATTGGCGGTTCAAACCTCCCTCCCACCATTGCATACTGTCGTTGTGTCCTTGGGCAAGACACTTAACCCACCTTGCCTCCGGTGCCTGTGCACACTGGTGTATGAATGTGAGTGTGAATGGGTGAATGGTTCCTTGATGTAAAGTGCTTTGAGTACCCATGGAGGTAGAAAAGCGCTATATAAATGTGACCGTTTACCATTTATTTATATAAGGAGATTAGATGAATTTATATTGTATCATTGCTAATATTTGTTATTAATGTTTTAATGTTTGTTGTGTATTTGTTATAATTGTTGAACAATGTAAAAAAGTTATGAATTGAATGATGAATGAAACAGATTTTATACAATATTTAAGCTTTTGATAACCAAAACCAGCTTAGTAACCATGAAATAACAGTGTTTTATCATAACCAAATTATTTTCTGAGCAAATAGCAGGTGCTTTATCATTGTAGCTAATCCTGGCCTTAGAAAATACACTGACCACTGAGTGGCTAGCGCTAGGATTAGCGCTTAGCATTTCTGAGTTGTTTTCTACAAATGCAATGCACAAAAGCATGTGAAACATTAGACACCATTCATATAAACTCCCAGTTGTTGTTGTTTTTTTTTTTCTGGGCAAAATGTAAAAAAAGTAAAATGCCATTATCTGATCACAAACATTAGTCTTTAGCTGTTCTACACTCACCAGGGCTTCAGGTCACTCCTGTTGCTCAAAGTTGATTCTCAGAGCCTGAAATCTTTTCACAGTGGATTATTAACATTTATAGTCAAATAAATTCATATTTATGAGTGGTTTCTCTCACTTGTTCTCTCTGCTCAACGCACACAGGAGGTGACCGGGGCGCACGTGTCAAGCTCCAGTTAATTACAGGAGTATAGCGCCCTCTCCTGGACAACTCATGACATAACAGCTTAGATGACATACACAGGCTTAGTACAGCAGCTCAGTATTTCATATTACAGTAAATGGGTTAGACATAAAATTCTACAGGGTCTATAGATTAAACCTGAGCTGGAGGCAGGTCAGAAGGCAATGGTAGAATCTGCTGCTTAAGATTTAAAATTTAGATGTTTTGGTGTGGTTTATGGCCAATAGCACTGCAAATACTGGGCCTAGCAACATTAAAAAAAAAAAAAAACACTATCACTAAGTTTAAAGTCTTATCTGTCAGCACAAATGACCCTAAAGTAAAGTCATTTTTTCTCTATAGCATAAAAAAGTGGTGATGTTTGTCAAATGGTGAAGTTGTAGAGCCAGCTGCTAACAAAAAATGTTCAGGTTCAATATTTGTGGATTTCCTGTTTGAATATTTCTTTGAAAAACAGTATTTCCCCTATATATTTATATAATTCTCTCAAGATTTAGCTTCATCTAGACTTAAAAAAGATTGTTTGTTTCAATAAACAGTAACTAACATCCCAAAGCTAAAAAACGTATCATAGCTTCTGCATCATCATTATTATTATTATTATTATTATTATTATTTGGGAGTGGCAGTAGCTTGTTTTCTGCATCAGAAGAGCCAGGGAAATGTTTTGTTCTCTGTTTGTGTGTGGAGTCTGTTGCATTAGATCATAAAAATGATCAATAAGATGTTTGAACCACTTTTTTCCTTAATTTTAGTGTTAGTTCACAAGGTTTGGCCTCGGTTTGCCTTGGTCTTGGACTAAACGTGGTCTCAGTCCTTAAAACTCTTGGCCTTGTCTTGATCTCGGTTCACTCTGGCCTCGGACTGGCCTTGGTCTTGATTACAGTTTTTCTCAATCGCTGTGATGCATCTCTCCATTCAGAATTGTTATTTGCAAAACAGGTCACACAGAAAATTCAGGATTTCAGGTTCTCAAAACAAAGGCTTTTCTCTGCAACATGTTCTGTAATCAGAACTCTTAAAATATCTCCCAAAAGCTAGTTTTTGCACAAAAATGACCAAACTCCGATCAGGTGACTTCATGTGCATTTTCACTCTTTTCACACACCAGCTCAAAACTCTGAGTCCTGCTCTCAGTCTCTGCAGCTCTCACTGATTTACTGCAGTAAGCATTTGGGTTCATACTTAACACAAATGAATGAACAGGCAACTATGAATATTTCCACACATTTTTTTTTGCCGGACTGCAATCAAACTTGCTGACCCCTGCTTTACAATCTGTATACATTCTGTCCAAAATGGCCATTACAGGATTACTGTTCGCAAATCATTTAGAACATTTCTCATCATTTCACACAGTTTTCAAAATCTTTCTCAGAACTCTCCACACAGCTCTCACTCAGAGACACAGCTTCACTGAAATCACTTTGTTTGGCCAATGCCACAGTCTTTTATGCACATGGAAAGGGACTTTGGACAAAATGCTGTTTCTTTAAATACAGAAACTTAAATGCGCTGCAAAAATCTAACATTTGTGAGCACTCAGCATCTGATTACAAGGAAATGACTTCTGTTTCAGTTTCACACTGGATTCAGAGGGAAAGAGTCCCGGCAGAGAGTCAGGGGCAAGACACAAAATATACTTAGAGAAAACTATATTTTTTTTTATTTTTATTTTTTATAAAACAATAAACCTTAAGGACTGACGGCACCTGTTTAGAGTGAGGCTGAATTTGTCTCTCAAGAGGGTTTTCCCAGCAGCCATCACAAAAGGAGAAATACATACTATTTTTCTTTATCAGATTAAACATATTTTCATTATTGTCACCATCCTCCACTGACTTGGTTTAGTGATAAAGATGTCAGGATGTAGAATAAAGCTAATGTTCCTTGCTTCAGTTTCCTGTACTGGCATGGTTATTTCTTACAGTAGACATAAATGCACATTCTGTATTTATGTAAAAATATTTTGTCTGTATTTTTCCTGTTTCAATATGAAAGCAGTCCGGCTTTAGGAAGCAAAAACACCCACAGTTTCCTGTTCATTCATTTGTGTGAAGTATGAACCTAAATGCTCACTGCAGTAAATCAGTGAGAGCTGCAGACACTGAGCTGCTGTGTGAATGAGTGAATGAAAACCTGTGATTGCAGGGGGATAATTTAAAAGTTTTGATTACAGAACAACATTTTGCAAAGAAAAGCCTTTGTTTTGAGAACCTGAAATCCTGTTTGGATTGTCTGTGTGACTTGTTTTGCAAATGACAATTCTGAATGGAGAGATGTGTCAAAGTGATTGAGAAAAACTGTATTTATATAGTTTTAATAAAAACAATGAAAAAAAAATGTTTTCTGTAACAATACTGAATATTGTGTCAATCCACTGTCTCTCTGTCAAGACTCTTTCGCTCTGATTCCTGTTAGATTTTTGCAGCTACGTTTAAATTTCTAGATTAAAAAAAAAAATGCATTTTGACCAAAATCCATGTGCAAAAAAGACTGTTGTATTGGCCAAACAAAGTGAAGGTGTGCATCTCTGTGTGAAATGATGAGAAATGTTCTAAATGATTTACAAACAGAGAATCCAGTTGAAATATAAGTTTGAATAAAAAGAAAGACGTGAACCAGGTGTTTAAGTAAATGACCTAAAGCAAATGAGAAAAACTGTAAGAAGGCCTTGACTACAATACTAGTTTCCATGTAGTAACACGTTTGAAGCAGAAGGTGGCAGTAAGAGACTCTGAATCACATTAAAGCAGCAGGAAAGTGCTTGGAGTTTAAAGATAAATTCAGGAGAAATGTAATGTGAAGGAAATATAATCTGATAATAACACTGAGATTAAATAAATGACATCTGAGTTTGAAAACCTGTTGTTTATCCGGTGTTCAATGACAGACCGCACTCTTTCTTGGCAAACCTTCACTTTTTCCATCTACTTCCCCAAGTGCTCCTCAAATTGCCTCCGGCCCCGGTGTTGGCTGCATTCAATTGAAAAGAAAAAGCAGAGACAGCAGGAGCCGGCGCGTTTGAAAGGGACCTTTAGATTGACTCCTAAACACAAAAAAAAGCCAGAGGCAGCGCTCAGAGCACAGTCTATAAATGAACGGGCCCCAGCGCTGGATTAGTCATCTCTCCATGTTCACAGCAGGAAACCACACCTCGGAGACTCAGAGCCGGAGATGTCACGTCAGGGTCCAGCATCTTCAAAATAGAACCAGGAGGAGAAAATAGTTTAAAGTCTAGTAAACATGCTGGTGCTGCACTTGGATATAAAGCCTCTCCATTTGCAGGAAAGTGGGAAATAGCTTGGACTGAAAAAAAACGTTGGAACACACATATTTAACACAATTTTCAAGACTATTTAATTCAATTCAGTTTTATTTACATAGCCCAGTATCAAAACAAAAGTCGCCTTAAAGAGTTCATCAAACATAAACACACAATCAGACATAACACACAGTCAACACAAACAACAAGGAAATCTCCTCTTCATAGACCCTCCTTCTCGGTAAGGAAAAACTCCTAAAAAAAAAACAGCTGCGGGAAAAAAAGATGTCTTGGTGTGGTCTATGGCTAATAGCTCTGCAATTACTGGGCCTATCAACATTAAGTCCTTTCTGTCAGTGCAAATGACACTAATGTGAAGTTATTTCTTCATTATAGCATCAAAAAGTGGTGATGTTAGTCAAATACACAGATGCCACAAGATTATTATGGTGAGGTTGTAGAGCCAGCTGCTAAAAAAAATGATCAGGTTCAATAATTGTAGATATTTCTTTTAAAAATAGTTCCATACCTATACATCTATATAATTCTCTCAAAATTTAGCTGTATCTAGACTTAAAAATATTGTTTGTCATGTTCAATAATCAGTAAAAAACAGTAAACAGTAGCTAACATCCCAAAACTAAAAAAAAAATACCATTGCTTCAGTCATTGCTTCTGCATTATTATTTGGGAGCAACAGTAGCTCAGATGGTAGAGCCATTTGTCCACGGAGTTGGTGGTTCAAACCCCACTCCCACAGTTACTCACTGTTGTTGTACAATTCTTAAAACAATTTCTTACTTTCCAATAACATTTAAGTTAAAGCCAAATGAGAATAATCTTGGCTTTGTCAGTTTTTAGCTTTTCTAAGGCAGGACAAAAACATGAGGAGTGATATGGGTCATTACTGAATATTTTAGTTGTATTTGATTTGATTTTATTACATTCAGTTCTTGATAATTATAAGACTTTTTTTATACTGATAAAATTAATAAAAAAGTAAAGTAAAAGTAATCTGAGTGAGAGATTGAGTCCTCGAGTCCTGGAATCGTGGCTTAGACTCAAGTCAAGCTTTTGAGGGCTCAGACTCGGGTTTGTCTCTGCCCACAGACCAGGACTCAAGACTGGATTTGGAAATACTAATAAAAATCAATAATTCCAATTCAGTTTGAGCTCAACTTGAAATGTTTATAGTGACTGAAACCTCAAGTGTTATTCAAGTTATTATTTCAAGGACCATCAAAGTAAAAATGTCTTTTCTCATTACTGCCCCGGCACCAGAAGAACAGCAAACAAAACTGTCATCTTACCTCTGGTGTTTATTAAATCTGCTGATATTACTCTATAAACCTGTGCTTTACAAACTGGGCTTGTTCTGGTGCTGCTCAGGAGTCTTGCAGTTCAATTCCTGATTTAGTTTCACTTAAAGTCAGTTTTATTCCTGGTTTGGTCCTTGATTCATGTTTGTTTACTCCTGGTTTAGTCCTGGTTTAGTCCTTAATAAGTCCTGGTTTAGAGCCAGTTTTATTCCAAGTTTAGTTCTAGTTTAGTGTTGGTTTAGTCCTGGTTTAGTCCTTAATAAGTCCTGGTTTAGAGACAGTTTTAGTCCAAGTTTAGTTCTAGTTTAGTGTTGGTTTAGTCCTGGTTTCGAGTCTGAATGAGACCAGGTTTAGTCCTAGTTTGGTCACATAAATAAGACCTGGTTAAGTCCTGGTTCAGAGCCAGTTTTATTCCAGATTTAGTTATAGTTTAGTATTGGTTTAGCTTGGTTTAGTCCTGATTTAGAGTCTGAATAAGACCTGGTTTAGAGCCCTTTATTTTCCTGGTTTAGTCCTTGATTCATGTTTGTTTACTCCTGGTTTAGTCCTGGTTTAGTCCTGAATAAGTCCTGCTTTAGAGCCTTTTTTATTCCAGGTTTAGTTCTAGTTTAGTCTTGGATTAGCCTGGTTCAATCCTGGTTTAGTCATAAATAAGACCTGGTTTAGTGCCAGTTTTATTCCAGGTTTAGTTCTAGTTTAGTGCTGGATTAGCCTGCTTTAGTCCTGGTTTCGAGGCTGAATGAAGTCAGGTTTAGCCCTGGTTTAGTCACATAAATAAGACCTGCTACAGAGCCAGTTTTATTTCAGGTTTAGTTCTAGTTTAGAATTGGTTTAGCCTGGTTTAATCCTGGTTTAGTCATAAGTAAGACCTGGTTTAGTGCCAGTTTTATTCCAGTTTTAGTCTTTGATTCATACTTGTTAGCCCTGGTTTAGTTTAGTCCTGGTTTGGCCTGGTTTCGTTCTGGTTTAGAGCCAGTTTTATTCCAGATTTAGTTCTAGTTTTGATTTGGTTTAGCCTGGTTTAGGCCTGGTTTAGAATCTGAATAAGACCTGGTTTAGCGCCAGTTTTATTCCAGGTTTAGTCCTTGATTCATACTTAACCTTAACCCTGGTTTAGACCTAGTTTATTCCTGGTTTATTTCTAGTTTTGTCCTGGTTTGTTGTGGCAAAGTCCCAGATTAGTCCTGTATTAGTCCTGGTATATTCCCAACTTTGTCCTTACTTAGTAATGCATTTTTTCTTTCTGTTTTTGATCGGGCTAGTCCAGATTTAGCTCATTTTAGTTTATTAAAGACAATACTCAGTGTGAAAAGTTTAAGAATCAGTGCTCAGTCTAAACTGTTATGGCACTGACACAACACATGCTCCTGTTCCCTGTATTTCCTGCGCCTTGTGTGCTCTTTAATAATCTCTGTGTACTGTCTGCTGCCTGTACAGGAGCCAGCCAGTTCTTTGCAGCACAGAACGATACAAATAGCATTGTGAAGCTGTGGGTTGCAGGGGAAGAATAACAACATGTCACGGATGAAAGCATTTCACAGTCCGCCTGCATGTTCATCAGCGCCCGTCCAAATTCCTGGTGTTTATGTTCCTTTATGCTGTCTGTGGGACTCCAGTGGGAAGTATCTCTCATTATTCTTACTTTAGCCCAAGACTACAAGCTTTTAAAAATGTCTGCCTCCCTATTATCTGTACCTAAAGTCATATCTGTCCTTTTTATTTTTGTCTCCCGACGCTGCCATGCTGAGCTCTTAATAGCCCTCCACAACTTTGCGCATTTGTAAACAACACTATGTGACATAATTGTACTAATGCAGACAAACGACTGCGTGCCTGGGTGGAAGGAGGTGACAGAATTAGCAATAATAATCTTCATTGGCTAATTAGCATTCATCATTAATGTCGCAGGAGCCAGGGCCACGTCTGAGTTGCTCGCTAACGAACGCCGCTAAAAGAAAACTCTTAAAAGGAAGCTCTTCCAATTAATTTGCGGCGCATCACACAATCGGCGGACCGGGATAAGTGAGAGGAGCGTTCATCGGTTTAATTGCCTTGGCCTTAGTGTGGTTTCGGTCTAACAATGCTTCAGCAGTTTCGGGAGTGGGTGTCTTCATGTCTCACTCTACCTTCTGCTGTCGCTCTGCTCAGCTCTGATGGGAAAATGTTCCACTCAAACTGTACAGAGATTTCGGTCAACATTGACTTTCTCCCGCTGTGATTCCACCTCAATTAGCAAATGCCTTTTCCAAGTTTCACTTCTTGTCGCTGTGAAGCATCCCTGGGGTTTATTTGCAGTCACTGACTAAACAAGATATAAAAGTGATGATTTTGCTTCTATTTTTTCAAACTGCTCTTACTTATCCTTCAACACAGCATTGTCTGAAAAGTGCAGTGTCAAAATGTTGCATAAAGTTGAACACTTTTTGTCTATTTTGGGGGGGGGGGGGGGGGGTTTAAAGTAGGGCTGCAACAAATAATCAGATGAATCGATTATAATTGATTATTGAAATAATCATCAACTAATTTAGTAATCAAATATTCGCCAACTGGGATATTTAATAGATTCTGACACATGCCATGTTCTGTGAGAGAAGGTTTTATTACCCAGATAGAGCAGTAAACAGTTAAAAACAATGTAATTTTTGTGTTTTTGATTAAAAATATCATGTATGTATTACAGATGATATTTGATGTATATATGCTCTATATAAACATCTTCAAGAAGCCTGCTTGTAGCTTTGTCTGATTTAATTTTATAAAAATTAAGTGATTTTTGGTAGCATTATCACCAATTTTTAACAAAAACTATAAAACACCTCAAGTTTTTAGCCATTTTACTCACGCTTCTCTATCCGATTATTAATCGACTAATCGAAAAAGTAATCAACAGAATAATCGATTATCAAAATAATTGTTAGTTGCAGCCCTAATTTAAAGCTCTGTAAAATACAGCATAGGAAAGCAAACTGAGCACTGCTGGAGGAGAAGAACAGTTATATTTCTTTTTTGAACACATATTTTTGCATGGTTTAGAGCTGCTCACAAATCTGATTCTGGTTCTGTTCTTAAAGGTTCTGGTTTAAAAACAGTACTGCAGTCTAAATCAAAGCAGCGGTCTGTGGGTTGCCAGTCTTTTCACTTTTCTGTTCGTACGATCGGCCATGCAGGGTTTTAGAAGCAAAACAAAAAATGTAAACACAAATGAACTCAAGCAGAAAACCAAAAGCTTAACATTGGCCAGTTTTTTTTACCTCTTACCATCCTGTTTAATATGACATCTGCTGAATATTGGAAAGAATATCCTTAGTTGTAGGTTGCACATGTCAAGAGAGAACCACTTACGCAAACATATAGAAAACCATCTTTCTTTTCATATTTATTTAGCATACTGTGCTTATGTTTTCCTTGAGTGGACTCCATTATTTCTACAAAGTGATGCTCAGATGATTCCCGGTGGATATGCAGCGCAGGTTAGAGTTCATTTGCAGCCAATTATGTGTTGAAAGGCTGTCTGCACATCTAAAGGAAAATGGCAGCTCCTCATACAGCGGTGTTAAGGATTTTTTTTCTTTCTTTTCAAGGCCTGGTGCTTGTATTTAATGTGACACTCATTCTTTGTGACAGACTGGATCGTCGGAGAGTGTGAAGAAGAGGAAATTCATTTGTAGGAGCAGCTGACCGTAGAGCCACAGATCCACTCATTTCCACTGGGAGGAAAGGAAGCTGCTTGGGTGACTCCACTCTGTAAATGCAAATATCACTTCTTCACACATCCTGCTCTATTTATTAAGAAAAAACAGGAGAACAACATGGATACCAACCACCCAAAAGTAATATTTTTAAAGTGGGAAAAGGGAGAGTGCAGTATTTTGTAAAAGGGCATCTGCTGCAGGTATATTCTCAATAGTAGATGCCTGCTCTCTCTGAGTTTGGAGAAGCAAGCGGGAGCAGTGCTAAAAACATTAGGTTATCCACGGTGGCTAAATTAAAAGGTCTTTTAAAATTCAAATAGCTACTGGTGCAAATAGCTTTAAAATTTGACACTTTTACAACAACAAAAAAGTGTTTTTTTAATTATTATTACATAACACTTTCAATCCTCATATAGTTTTTTGGAAACAGTCACATATTTTATTATTAAAGGTCCTATATCCGAAATAATCATGGACAAATTTCCATTGGTATTTCATGTTTTATAACTTAAAATAATGTATAGGTGGAAAATGTCTTCTTTTGGGGAGCTGTTACTATGACTTTGCAGAGAATATTTGAATTAGATGTCTGTCGCCCCCTGCTGGCAACGGTGAGGAATGGACAGAACATGACATGGCTATTTAGCACAGCTATTAGCAACATGGCGCTAACAGATAGACACATTTTCCATAACACATGTCTATGTATATAATATAATGTATATGTGTGTCTAGAGTTCCACATTAAACTGCACATACTAAGGTGAGGGAGGTATATAAAAAACACAATCATTTGATCAACAGTGCATATAAATACAGTTTATATTCTATACCTGCACAATTGTTAATGTTAAAAACCTTGCTAATGTCTAAGTATGCTTTCATTCACACAATAACTTGCCAATAATGTAATAAGTCTTTATGTTTATGGCTGGTTAATAAATCATTGGCCTAGCATTAAAAATTGTAAATGTGATAAGTGCAGCCTATAATGCACTTCCTTTTGTTTTAGTTTTTCTTTCTTTCTTTCTTTCTTTTTTTTGCAGTTTTTTTTTTTTTTTTTGCAGTTTTTTTATGCAGTTTTTTGCAGTTTGCTCTTCAGAAATAGATTTAGTGGATGGCGTAGTTGATTGTTGTAAAAGCCTGTTTGAAAATTATTTCTCGTACAAAATGTTTAACTTAGAATATTAATAATTTGCTTAGGTTCAGCTTAGACTTTTTTTTAGTCTTTTGTATGTTGCATAGTCAATGTTAATGTTAAATGTTAAAGCTTATTACATTATTGGCAAGGTAATTTAAGTTATTGGCTTTATTACATTTAAAATTGCCTTACTGGTAGGTATTACATTTTTGGCCATTATTACATTATGGGTTGTTACAATCCTTAATACTGGAATCACCAAAATATTGGACAGTGTCTTTGCTAAAATTTAATTATACCTGTATTGTTAATTTCTGCATATTTTCCTTTCAGGCCCCACATGAATGCTCCGATGTTTTTTTATTTGAACAGAAAAATATTCTCCGCTCTCGTGCCGCGTTTGAAGTGGGTTTGATGTCAGCCTCATTTATTATGGATCAAGTGACATTTTCAGTGCCAGCACCTGATGCACCTTTTAAGAGCGTGCACGTGGGAACGGGCAGATGGAAATAGACGCTGTCCTCCTCCCTGCCCCCTCTGCCCTCTGCAGTCGGGAGGGTAACGGGGGGTGGGGCACAGTAATAAAGCACCACAGACACATGGAATCAGACAGCAAGTCAGAAGAGTTTATTAGAGAACAGGGCTCATAGTCGAGGCACTACCTCACATTTAGTATAGGCACTGAACTACTGCACTGGAGTCACAGCCACCGCGCTCTCGGGACACCAAAGCCTGTCAGACCTGCCACACACCGTAAAAAAAACCCCAAAAAAACACTGAAAGGACCGCGAGCCACATTAAAATCAAAGTGCTTACATTTAAACGGACACTTGTAATGAAGTGGAGAGCACCAATCTACATGAGAATTTAAAAGGTCTGTTTTTAAATCGGCAGAATTAGGCAAAGTGGAGTGAAGAGTTCAATTTGGTTTCATATAATTTGAAGTATCATAAGTGAGAGTTTTCAGTATAATAACAGGATTAGGCATTAGTGAAGTATTTGTATATTTATCAAAAACAAAAACATAAAGTGAAAATGAGATTCATGCTTTACTCTTGAATAATTTAAATAGAATTAGCCTTAAGTGTGTAAAGTGTTTATGCATTTATGAATAGTAATAACTTTTTTATGAATACATTACGACTGCTACACTGCTGCTAATGTATCATCACACACATCATTTAATATTATCGATGAAAAAATACTATTACTGATGGAGCTCCACAGTGCAGTAAGTAAAATTCCCATCTGATTGCCCCATTGACTTTGCAAAAATTTTGGGAGAAGCTAAACAGCTATGGCGTAACTCATGACCATAAAACGATTCTTTTTGCTATAAATAAGTGTTTGAAACTTGTTAAAAGGCTAAGTTATACATGCATTTTGCTGAATTTTCAAGTTTTAGTTCATCTTTTTGATTATTGTCATGAGTTAGCACAGAGCTGATTAGCCCAAGTCAAGCTTTTAAACTCTTAATATACGCATTTTTGGAAAAGTCAGTGGGGAAAATGAATGGGAAATTCAATTCCGGAGCAGACATAGTATCTAAGGAGACTAACAGGAAGAGTTGCTTTGTGGTCATTAGTGAATCCTGATCATAGATGTATAATAAGATAGAAATAATGAACAATGTTGTTGTTTTCAAAGGCAGTTGCTCATTGGTGCAATTGTTTTCTGTCTCCCAGGTTATTTCTGCATTGTGCGGCCCATTGAGCAGGTCACTACCACCCTTGAGAATTTGCAAAGGCGAGATGGAACAATGACGTCACAAACAATAATACAATTTCAGCCGATTTGGGGATTTATAAGAGCAAAAGTCCATGATATGAAAATAGGAAAAGACTACAAAACCCAGTTGTTTTGGATGTTGTTTGTGTCACCAGGCACCAATAATCCTTTGTCTGATTTGTTCGCTGCAATACCTTGGGTGTCCACTAGTAAAACTGGCAACAGGACACAGGGAGTGGTGCCCCCATGATCCTGGTTTTAGAATTGATTTTAAGATTTTATTGTTTGTTTTAAAAGCCTTGAATGGACTAAGCCCCACAGTAAATCACAGACCTCATACAAATCTACTCCGGCATGTTCTCTGAGGTCTGAGGGCCAGCTCCAGCTCATGGTTCCCAGGACCAGACTTAAAACCAGGGGCCTCCTCTGTGGTCGGCCCCAACCCCCTAACAAAATGGAGCGCTCTGCCCCCCTCAACGACATTTTCAGTCTCATCTTAAGTCTCACTTTTATTCTCTGGCTTATTTATTGTTATTTTATTGTATTGCTCTTATTTGGTTTTACTGGTTCTTATTATTTTAATGGGTACTTGTGGAGCCAAATAGAGTAATTTATTGTTATTTATTGATTATGCGCAGTCTTGTTTGTAAAATGTGCTATACAAATAAAGTGGATTTGGATTTGGTACATGTGGAAAAAGTCAAGCAAACTGCATTTTGTCTTCAGAAAAAAATATTAGGCTGAAGAAACGTGACCATGCCTGTCCCGGGGTAGGTTCCACAGTGCAGTGGTACAAAAACAGGTGCGCCCTCTGTAGGCAGGAGTACGTTTGGCTTAACAGAAAGTATATCTCTGTCCGTTTTTCATGTCAAGATTATGTCACTATGAATTTGAGGCTATTATTTCAATAATTTTCAGATTTTTTGAGGTAGAAAGTGACAAAGTGTTGCTTTAATTTGTGTTACTTCTATTGTGTTGTCATTTCTGTGTTCTTTTTTGCAGTTTTAATATCTGTACCTCTTATTTTAAAAAAATCTTTGAATCTTTGTTTTGTATCGACTCTGTATCTAACAGGCTTTGGTGATAGGAGGCAGCCAACCACACAAGCACACAATCTGCAGTGTTTTTTTTTTTTTTCCCCGTTACAGTGACAACAATAACCAGCAGTTTTCACATTACTTTTGTTCTTGTGATTAAAACACCATGTCTCACGCAGCCTTAATGACACAGCAATACAAAGTGTGTTCATCAGTCTCTCTGTTGTTAATTAGAAACTCCTTGTGTAAACCGGCAGCGGTCTTAACTGTGTTTTTACAAAGATAGAGCAACATCATCACTTTGTACATAGGTTGTGCACGAAAAGCACCTCACACTGGGATGGTGAACACACAAAAAGTCGTAAACGGGCAAAGGAAAACATGTATGGCATAAACAATATCCATATTCAAAAGGGGGCACCTGTAATTAGGCAAATGACCTAGCTGTTGAACAAAATAACTAATAATAATAACATTTTTGGGGAATATGCCTCGCCTCTCTTTAACTTAAACTAGGCCATGTAGCTGCTCACTTTTATTCTTCAGTTTTCTGCCCTAAATTATGAACAAACCCATATTTCTAGTTGTTTTTGGACTAATGAACAAAGGAGGAGGAACAGCTGCAGGAGCCAGGGGAGCTTGTTTACCAGAACATGTCCCGGTGACACATTTCAGATCACTTCCGGAAATGGTTGCATGTCTGAAGCGTTTTTTTATTTTTATAAACGTCAAACTTTTCGAACTTGGGTATTGTTGCGTATTAAGAGGTAGACTTGTATAAGTATAATGTTGTTACCAAAGTGAAATTTAAGATCATTTGATATTGAGAAATCTAAGCAGGCCTACATTTTCCTACATGTGCCAGATACAGTATTAAATGCATTCAAAGCCATTCTATTCCATGCATGCTTATTGGTAAAGGTCCTCTATTATGCTAAATCGATTTTTTTAGCTTGTTTGAGTAATCCTGTTTAGTGAGCCAGTCCTCTTCTAAAAATCTGGAAACGCTCGGTCTCACCACCAGTCACTAATCTATTTTATCTCTCTGTTAGCATCATGTTGCTAAGACTCATGCTAAACTGCCATTTTATGCTCTGTCCAGTCCCCACTGTTGCCAGCAGGGAGCAAGAGACACCTAAGTGTTTTCTGTAAAGTCAAATTATCCATTAATATACATGATTTTAAGTGGTAAAATGTCAAATACTTATACAGAGGTACAAAAAACCTGAAAAAAGCATAATATAGTACCTTTAAATTGGGATCATACTAAGTTTTTTTAATTACACCGTGCATAGTTTGCAGTTACTATTTGATCTATAACTATGGTTCATTTGATTGACGTAAAAGTAAAGCATTAATTATGTTTGGTGGAATGTGTGGCTTAATGAAAAGGTTTACAACTGCAGCTTCTAAATAGACACTGAAAATAACAAACAAAAATGCAAAAAAATGCAGGCATGTCATTTCAACAAAAAGATGGCAATTTGTAATACATTAAAATCCAATGGTGGCTTAGGAAATGTTTATATTTTTGGATTACCCATAAAAGTGCCTCCCCATGCCTTTGACTTGCTAATTGCATCAGCTGCACTTTGAGGTTTGCTGTCAATTTGCAATTTTTACAGGCACTGAAACTCTAGTTAACGCTCTGTGGCAACTTTAAGGCCATGCATTTCAACCTGAACAGATCTTATGGGGCAGTCCTTAATGCAGGGCGGTAAACTGGAAGCATCCTTGTCACTTCTTTGTGTATCTTAGTCGTACTGTAGTACTGTGTTGCTTTGGTAGACAAACTGACCTGGCTTGATGCTGCATTCATGTGGCCCTCAGGTGTTTGTCTTTCTGAGATGAGAATTTATTTATTTATTTATTTATTTATTTATGTTCATGTGCTTTTTCTCAGAAAGTCAGGACATTGATGTCAGAATATGTTGACCAACAAAGTTATTGGTCAGTTATAGTATTAATTAGCATTTAACACAGCTAACTCAGATTTAACATTAGCATTCTCACTACGTTGAACCTTAATACATTTAGCAAATACAGCTTTAGCCATGGGTTTTGAAGTTAGGGGTAAAATAAACTGCAATGCGGCAATTAATTGGCATTTTAAACACAATTAATTTGCATTTCTAAGGGAGCGACAGTTCATAGTCAACATATTTTAGCAGTGTTTAGTCAAAATGCTTTTGTATAAAATGCAAATAAATAAATCAGCTACTTTTCTGCTCTGTCCATGAAACAGATGAGTTGGGCAGCAGGTTTTGACCCAAGTTCCAGAGTTCTTTTTTCTGACTTGCAGGCATTCATGTGCATCTTTTAACTCCAAAAAACATTTCCCCAACTTTCTGAGTACCACACGAACGCAGCATATGATGGCTCTGATTCATATACAACTAACTATAATTTGAAATCCCTTTGGACATATTGTAATAATTTTAATATACATATATATATATATATATATTTTTTTTTTTTAATGGGTCTGGCTTTAAGCATATTTTGGTTTGTTTCAATGTTTCTCCAATTATTCTCCAAAAACTCCATGGCCCATTGGACATTTATTCTTGGCTGATGATCTCTGATTGGCTGTATGTCTATCCAGTTTCTTTCAGAATCAGTGTAGTCAGCATCTGTTAGACCTGCCATCTGGAAATCTAACTTCAATCAGCAGAAACAAATTCTTTGTATATATGAGTTGCTTTATTACTATTATATAAGCACCTAATAACCCTTATATCCCAATTTTAAAAAGTTACTTTGTGCCCCTGTCACAAAACATCACAAAAAAAAAGGTTGAAAAAAGGTTGAGCTCTGGTCTAACCTCGACTCTGTCATGTGTGAATACCACTCAGAAATACAACGACATCTGTCCACACAGATATGAGACGGGCTGAAATGTGAGGTGTTACCGCAGGGGCTTTGAGAGTGCGATCATGTTTGTAACACCCCCTGCAGGTGCTGAGAGGTGTGTGTGAATGCAGGTGTGCCATTTCCAGCGCGTTTCATCTCTGCATACGTTGTGTTTACAAACTCCTGAAGCTTTCTGCTGGTGTTGTTGTGTCTATTTTGAAGTTGCAGTTGCAGATGCGCCTTCTCAGCCACCATAAACAAAAGCCCTATTCTCTTTCCGGCTCTTCACACAAGCCTCTGTCCCTCTAGTCCTTTTCATTACCATAATCGTATTCATTTAACCTTCCCTAATCACGTTTGTACATACAGAGGACATGGCATTACACTTCCACTGAGAGCATGACACATTTGACCAGGGTTTTTTCTTTGTGTCTGAGTTAATCACTCCAGGGAATCAACGCAGTGCAAAAGAGATCAGAGAGGGAGAGAAAGAGGAGGGCTGGATTTCCCAAAATATCTGTACAAACTCGTCTGTCCCATCGGCCCAAATGATCGGCACAATCAGCGCTGAAGGCCGGCGGATGGCAGACTGTGTGGGTGGCAATGGGGGAATTGTCTGTGTGTCTGATTCTGAAGTTCACTCAGTTGGAAAAGTTTATCACGACATAACAAAATAATACAGGATTTGCTACAAAAGAAAATACAATTGGAAAATATATCTTTGTGTCATAAATAATTGAATAATTTGAGTCAAGTTGATTATTTTACCACTGCACAAACTTAGCCTGGCCAGCCATCCTTCTTTCTAATCTATACGCAGCATAACATTGGTCTGTGTCAATTTAGGTTTAAAATCAAGGGAAATAAACAAATTGGTAGAGATGCAAGATAAGATGCAATGAAATATACATTTAAAGGGGCTATATTATGCAAAATTGTCTTTTCTGAGCTTTCTACCTTGTCTTAATGTTGTTCTTTCATCAAAAACAGACCTGGAGTTGTGTTTTGCTTCATTCATGCATGTTTAAGTAATCCTGTAATCTCTGGCATGGCCTTCCTGAGGCCCCAAAACACCGCATGCCCAAACCTCTGCCCACTCCAATCAACAGGTCCTCTACATCCAGTCTGCTCTCATTCATTTATCCCCCCAAAAAACAAATACATAAATGGTGTACTGTTCTGTTCCCATTGATTCCTCACATATAATATTTTTCATTTCGAATTAAAATAGCAGCATACGAAAAGTTTAAGGAAATAAAAAGCTTTTTTCCTATGTTTGTGTTCTCCTGCCCTCTGCTGGTCTCTTCACCTGTTTCTTTATGGCACCAGTAGAGCACTAATTAAAAACTTTTTTTTGTAATCCTGTTCTAGAGGCGACCAAGATTGGTTTTAAAAATATAAATAAAAGCATAATATAGCCACTTTAAGAACACTGGTTTTAACACAACTCAAATCAGGTTAAATCTGTCCCATTTTTTCATAATTTCATTTCATTATTTTTAGTTCATGTATTTATTCCATAATTTAAAAGATTTTACATGTCAGCAAAACAAAAAATGAATGAAAAGGAGCAGAAAGAAGAGTAATCTTATATTATCTGCCCCTTTTTAACATAATAATCATCTCGGACAGCCAGGACATCCTTGTAAAAGAGATTGTCCGTTTCACTGCATTATTTTTCCTGGTTAAATAAAAATTAAATAAAAATAAATTAAGTCAGAGACATTAGGAGCAGTAAGGGTCCAGCTCGGGGCAGGTGATGGTTTGAATAAGAGACCCACTCCACTTCCAGAAAGAGAATGGGTCTGGCTGGCTAGGCTGGCACAAACGATCTGATCCAACGGAGGAAAACTACCTTTTTAAAACTAGGTCTGAATAAGGGCAAAAGTTTAAAATGCAGAGAGGTAATGGGTCTTTTGAAGATGTTTGCAGGTGCTGGGAGGTTTGTAGCACTCCTGCAGGTGTCCCATTTGCAACATGTTGTATTTTTGTGTATGTTTTGATGTCGGCATTGCGCCTGTTTACAAACTGATAAGGTGTTTTTGCTCCTGGGGATTGTATATCTGAAGTTCAGGCGGGTGGGAAAGTTTACCACAACATGGAAACTGAAACATTTGATAAAAATAAAACAAACTTGGAAAATATATCTTTGTTGTCATCATAAATAATCTAAATATGTTACACTTTTATAGATTTTCTACTGCAAAAACTCTCATGTTATGTGAACCAAATGGTAAAGGTGACAAATTTATTACTTCTAATAAGAAGTGAAAAGCTCACAAAGTTAATGACACTTTGGGGGACGCAGCTCAGATGTGGACAACACAACTAGAAATCAATCACCTCATCACCTCAACACAATATCAACAAGATATCCCACTTACAAAACAATAAACAAAACAAACGGCAACTTCAAAATCATCTAGGGTAAGGGTTTCATTACATTTACCAGCACAAACAAAAAAACATGGGTATGCTAATGCACAAACACAGAGATGCTACTTGCCGGTGTTGACATTGTTGCCTGGAAACGGTGACAGAAATGGCTTGGAAATGGCCCGCACAAAATAAGCACATTGTCAGAAAATGACACAGCGTTATGCAGTGATTCATTAGAGTGACAACAGTGTAATTTATTCATTGCGGTCCAGCCCCTACCTCCCGTTAGCTGAATGTACCCCCCACGTTTAGTCAAAACCTGAGTCTAAGGGCCTTATTTCAGGAAAAACTATACGCAATTCAACCAAAATCAACCATAACAGGGCCCTTAATGTGTTTACAAGTCAGCACACACCACATGAACCTATTATCATTATTATTATTATTATTATTATTACTGACACTGACACACAGGGTGACATTTTGAAGAAAAACAAATGTTATATTGTATTTTAAAGCACACATAGATATAGAGTGATCACCTGTCCCACTTTTGGTTGTACCCGGGGCTCATGACAAACTTAATGAGGCCCTGGACAAAACCTCTTGAGTGAAAGCCCATATATAATTGAACTATAGAATATATATAGGCTGATTTTGGGCCCCCCTGACCATGAGGCCCAGGACAAATGTCCTGGTTGCCGCCCTTTGTCGACTCCCCTGGTTGTACCACAGCCATTTGAAAGGCATTTGTACCCATCCCACTTATCAAAATAATGTCCCAGTTTTTCAGTGGAGCTTAGCCTATAAAAAGTGAAATTCAAGTTAAGAACAACAAGGTAATGTCAGTATTACTTTTGTAAAAAGTAGAATAAGTGTTTGTTTATCTTGCTGGGTTGCTGCTTTTGTGTTTCAGGAAAGGCCTCTACAGGTCCTTTTTATTTTATTGAATTAAGTCTCAGTGAACACTAATGTGTGTTTTAGCAACTGTAACTTTTATGTAAATGAGCTTTAGACTCATTAAGTTGGTAAGTTAATGTCAAATAGCAAAGCTTTTATTTCTCAGTCCGTCCATTCTTGTCAATCTGGCTTCTCTTTAATCTGGGACCTGCATTTTAAGTCTGTGTAAAATGGCTGGAAAATAGCACATTCATTATGGAAATTCACTTTGTTTCTAAATTAAATCATCTTCTGCATATTCCCGTTAGGAGTCAGCAGCAAATCTCAGCAACAATGGGCCTTAGTTGACTGTAGTTGGATAGTTGCAGGGCAGACACAGAGACGCACACAGACAGACGACCATGCACTCTCACATTTGTTAATTCATCAATTTAGAGTCACCAGTTCACCTACACATGCATGTCTTGGGACGGTGGGAGGAAGCTGGAGTATCCAGAGAGAACCCACAGTAACACGGGGAGGACATGCAGACTCCACCCAGAGAAACTGTGTGGGACGGCTGCCCTGAGGATTGATTACATGACCTCCTTGCTTGAAGCCAAGACCAACCAGGGTTTCTGCAGGGTCTTAAAAAAGACTTAAATTTAAAAAACTGAATTCTAGGCCTGAAAAAGTCTTAAATTTGCAGAGATGGGGAGTATTAGATCTGAAATACATTTAAACAGGTTTTAAATACGTCACATACATTTGATGCAACTACCACTGAAATAAAGGCTTAGTACTGCCGCTTACCAAGACCAAAATGCTTTGCAGCACCTATTGTCGCAAATGGGGCGATGAACTAGGTCTTAGGTCTTACAAAGGTCTAAAAAAGTCTTAAATTCTTTGAACCCAGCACAAACCTGGTCTAACTGTTCTGCCACCGTGCCATTGTGTTTTTTCTTAGTTTTTTTGTGTTTTCATGGAACACAGCATGTCCTACAGGGACATGCTGTGTTCCATGAAAAGGTGAGGTGTGCAAACTGCAATGCCACTACCACATGAGACCAAAAACTACCCTCTGGATCTCAAGAAAATAGAGCTATGGCTTTCATAGAAACTGACAATAAACAAAAAGGGCATGGCTTACCTTATTCATTGTAATAATAGAAATATTGTCTATTTCAGGTGACGCTTATTGCTGAGAGACTTGGTACAGCATATTTTGCCTTTTAAATGTGACCACAAAAGTTAATTCAATTTCTCATTAAATGTATGTTAATAACACTGTAATTTGAGGATTTATTGTATGGCTGGTCTACAATACATTAGTGCTATGGAGTCCTAGGAACACATTTACATACGCAGGGCACCGTCTCCTCACAGTGAGCTAAAAACATCCGAATGTAATTAGCAGCTACCTGTTCTGAGGCTTCCTGCTCTTTTGTTCTCTGTTTCAGAAGCAGGAGCAGGTTTTCACTCCATTAGACAGGCAGTCTGACACAACCCATATCAGCAGCTGAAGGAAAAACAAGGCTTTTCTTCAGGTGAGACAAATTTGAGATTTATGAGGCGTCCACTGTACAAACAGCCTGACACACACTGATGGGGGTCACAGAACTGGACAGAGATGGAAAAACTTTCATGAAATACTAAGATCAGCAAAAATGAGAAAAAAATGTCTGTGTGATTCACCAGGAAGTGCACTGTGATTTGTATTTAAGCCAAGGGAATTGAAAGCATCTCCAAAACAGACAGGGCATAGACTGTAAATGAGCTGGGTGTAGAAAGATTGATGCATCCAATCTTGTATATGTTTAAACTTTAAAGTTCTGTCAGGTCTGGCAAGCATTAAATTTCTTATTCTATAGGGCAGTATGGTGGTGTAGTGGTTAGAGAAGGCCCAGGGTTCAATTCCCAGACCACATGAGGCCTTTCTGTGTGGAGTTTCTGTGTTCTCGCTGCTTCTGCTCCGGTTTCCCTGACCTATTCAGGAGTATGTAGGTCAGGTTGGCCCATAGAGGCACAGTGGCCCAGGACCAACCCTCCATCTGATCATCTATGCACTTTCATGATACACCTTGTATGTATGATGACAAATAAAGCACTTAATGTGTTGACGTTCTAGTTGTCTGAAGTACACCTGGTTCCAAGTTACACAAAAATAGCTTTGACAGAAGCACTGTCCAATTACAGAGACACGTAAAACTACAGCTGAGTGACAGCTCCACTGACCAATCACTGCCAAGACCCTGTCAGAGAAATTCTCCAAAATCTGGCACTGCAGGTGTGTATTTTCTTCCACAAACTTTTCCACATATAATCTTGACATATCATACTGGGGTAGCGCTCTACAGGAAAGGGAGCTGGAATCCCTTCCCATTGCATCAGCTTCTCCAGACAGAAATCCTATTTCTACAGTTTAGCTTATGGCTTTTATGGCATCTAGTTTCTTTTAGAGGTGATTTTAAAATGTTGTTTGTTTTTAAAGCCTTGAACGGCCTCGCCCCACCATACTTTGCTGAAATACTGGCTATTCACAACCCAAACCTGGCTTTGAGATCATCAACTCCTTTTTGAAGTCCTTCCTGAACTCTGGAACAAACTTCTCCCTGATATGCGCAGAGATTTTGGTCTTTTTAAAACACTTAGTAATGCTGTCTGTGAAGACTCTCACTCATCCAGGGTAAATGCATCGCAACAAAAGTAAAAAAAAAAAGTTAAAAAAGCAGTCATCTGGATTAGATTAGATGGATGGATTAGATTAGAAAAATCTAATCCAGATGACTGCTTTTTTAACTTTTTTTTTTAACTTAGTAATGCTGTGACATTTTATTTTATTCTATATTAAAGTACTTCATGTATTTCTATCTTTTATGGTTTGATTGATTTTTACTTTGGTCACCTTGAGCATTGTAAAAGGCTGCATAAATAAATGTTAAAATGTTGATATCTAAAATTGCCTTTTGCAAAACTTCTGACTGGTTGTAAGCTTAAACCTACTGTCCAATCACAACCATTTCCTTAAACATGGCTGGCTTTATACAATGCTTTGTTTCTTGATTTATACTTTTTAGGGCTGCGATTGGTGCATGTCTATTAGATTGCATTCTGTGTTAGTTTAATCTGTGTCGATTTGTTTAATACCGTGTAAATCAACAAGGACAAGACTAATTCTGTCATGTTCTTTCAACTTAATTAATTACTAAGGGAAGACTAAGTTAATATTAATTGATTCACACGTCATCTGTCACTGTTTGTTTGACTGCACAGCTTTATGACAATGGGAAAGGAGTTTTTTGGTATAGAACAGAGATGGCTGGCCTGGCTATTAATTGTGGCCATGGATCTACAATTAACAAACCCTATTCTTAAATGTTGTGTTTAAAATGTAGTATCTTAATTTTAAAGCGGTCCAAGCCAACATCCACTCTTAGAGCAGTCTAAGTGGGTTAATCAGAGTTGGAGCGAGCGCAGGGCCACTCAGCAGAACAGCTTATCAAGTCATTTGTGTCTGTGTTGTGTCCAAGCCTCTGTGCTCGCTGCCAGATTGAGATGTGTGTGTGTGTGTGTGTGTGTGTGTGTGTGTGTGTGTGTGTGTGTGTGTGAATGTGTCCATGAGGGAACAGGGCTTACTCCGGTCCCCCTGCACCAACACTTTATGAGATGCTGAACGTAGCCGACACGCAGCGTACAAGCACGACCGTGTACCGTACGGGATTAACAAACTGGCACGCGGCACACAAGTGGGACACAAGTGGGACTGCCGCTCACTGCAACGGCAAATTAACAGTCATGGGCTCAAAGGGGTGTGAAATTATGGGACTAACGTGACCTGTTTGTTGCGCAAAATCAATGTAAACATAAGTAAATGAGCAGAAAAATAGACCAAAACTTGCTACAACTTTTCTTCTTATATCTATGCAGAGGAAACATCAAGCATTGGATTTTAATCTGCAAACATAAATGGTCTGGCAGGCTATACAATGTTCTCTTTGTTATTTTCTCTTTGATATGTCTATCTTTTCTAAATGTCTCATCATAACACCATTACTATTGAAGGTCTTTTACTGTGAGCCAGGACACAAACCCATTCAAACCTCATGCAGATAGATGCAACCCCAGACACAAATGCATCCTCAGATTCAACCTCTCACATTTTTTTCACGCAGCAGACTGGATTCCTATGCCCCAATCTTAACGCCACCTGTATTTGTAGCCAAAAAACAGAATACTTGAACCCTAAAACGCTGTTGTTCGCTAGTGTAGGACAAGCTAGAGCCGTCACAGTATGGGGGGCCATCTATGCACTATATAAGTAAAGTGCTCCCTTTTATTGTCTATAAATGCTTTAAAAGCTTTGATCACATCCAAACGATTTCGATTGATGCAACTTTCTCTGAGAACAAATGCAATAAACCTGCAATAAAATAAAAAAGTGCAATAATATCTCTGTGCTATTAAAGTATTTTTTCAGTACACGGAAACAAGGCGTCATTCTGTCATAGTGAATGATCATTTGCAGAGCTCCACCTTAATCACTTAACACTGTATCACCCAAGGGCCACCGTGTGTCAAAGTGCACTCCCATCTTAATTGCCGTTAATAATTAATTCTCCAGTTATTTTGATGAATGTGCCTTTAGTGCCTTTGGTTCAGAGTCTCAGACAGAGGTTTAATTAGCTGAGTCTGGAAAAGACTGCTTATATTTAGCTCCTTTCTAAATTGTGTGGTGTCTGAACATCCGTCTTTGTGTGTGTTTTAAGATAAACCAGACCATAATGAGTTATTAACGTGATTATAAACAACCTGCTGCTCGGCGTCAGACTAATGCACAGTTTTCTTTCTGCTGATGTCTTATTGGCTGTCCATTGTCAATGCTTAACGCTGATGCTTCAGAATGAATTTTATTGTAGTGAATTGCATTACCTGCATTAAAATCAGAGGCAACTAAGCTACAAAATCTATCAGCTGTGGATAAAAGTGTCTGATAAAATTAAGCTTGGATATATTGCTAAGATTTATAATGATTTATTAATCCTAAATAATTGATCTTTTGTGTGTAGTGCTAATAATGTGGCTAGAACAGGCTTCAGCAGCAGAGCAGTCGTGGCCGGAGGTAAGAGCATTCATGTTGTTGTTTTTTTCCTGAGCGACCTTCACACTGTCTTTCCAGGTCACTAAATCTGTCACCAAACATTCAGTACCGCAGCGGCCTCATCGTTTCTCATCCAGAACTCTGGGGTGTGCTAAATCTTGTCGTCTTTAACCCAGACAGCCAGCTCCCCTCTGGATCCGTTTGTAGCCATTGTACAATTGTTTTGCCAAAATGTTTCCCTGGTGTCATGACTATTAAATACTTTTTGTCTTGTGAATTCAATGTTAAAAAGGTGTGTGTTATGAAAATGTAATAAATTCTTGTGAATATTATGTGTGGATGTTTCCTCTGTAGCAGAAACAACCTCATTCCCACCAAAAGTCAGTAAAGTTTAGTTACACCTTTGTTAGCACTGTGATTGTCATTAAGGAGTGTAGCAACTGATAATGTAATACTGGCCAATAATGTAATACCTGACAATAACATAAACATTTTGGAAATTTTAAATGTAATAAAGCCAGTAATGTCATAACTTGGCATTTAAAAAAATCTTTGAAATTGTAATAATCACAGCCTATAATGTAATAATACATCATTAGGACTGCATTTCTTTTGTTTTTCTTTTTAGTTTTGTGCAGTTTGCTCATTAGAAATAGGTTTAGTGGATTTCATAGATTCTAAGAGAATTTTGTCTTGTACAAAATGTTCAATTTAGAATATTATTAATTTGCTCAGGCTTGTCTGTGTAGACTCTTCTATCTTCTAAGCTATCAAAATCTCAACAAAAAAACATTTAAAAATAAAACAGCAGGACTTGATTTTAAGAGTTTTAGATTTTTTGTTTCATATCCAAGAAACGTTTATGTTTTGTCAGTGTCTCTGTTGGATGGTGTATTGCCAATGTTATTGGCTCAAAAACGTTATGTTATTGGCAGGTATTACATTGTTGGCTATTTTTACATTATCGGTTGTTACAAGGAGGTCTGTACTGTGCCCCTTACTGCACCTATAATCTGTGGTCTGAAGATTGACACCTTTACAACATAATGTGCACGAGACAGGTGTAGATAAGTCATTTCAAATCTTATTGTGCTGGACCTTACTGTGCTGTCTGCAAATGGAGGTTATGAGATGTTGTTGCTACAATGATGGAGCAGTGACACCAGACTGAGACTATATTGATACTGATGGGCCAAAGATGGGAATGTGCCAAGTTGTAACTAGTTTAACCACAGTGACAGCTCAAGCCCACTGTCCGGACACATGAATGAACTAATGAGACTAGGGTGAACTCACATTAAGGGCCTCTGTTGTTGATTCTGTCTGTGACTCACTGCAAAAGGAAAACAGAACCAAAGTTTCACGTACCCATCACATCACTGTTGAAAAGTGGACAAAGTGTTGTAAGGTCATAGAAAAGAGTGGGAGCTTGCTGTCGCAGCAGCGGCTGAAGAGCAGCACCGCTGTTAAAACACAGACAGATATGGCCCTATGTTCCTTTAATTTCCAGAAAAGTACCCTGCTTTAGTTTGAAAAATGCTCAACAGTTCAAAGGCGTGTTGTATCTTCAGACACCAGAGCGGGTCTGTTTTTTGCTCATTTGTCTCTCAATGATTTCCCCAGAGTTGTAAAGCTGTCACATCTGTGTCCTCGGGCCCACTTTCTGAGAGACTGTCCTTTCTGCTGTTCGTCTATTGTCTCTGCAGATTCTGCTGAAAAACCTTGTTAAAGTCACACTTGTCTTAACTATTCAGGGAGTCCATCGTCTGGAAACAAGGTAGACGTCCTCAGAAGAGTGAATCATGTGGCTGGGTCATGTGACCCCAGGAGGTACCAGTTTGATTCCTGTGCGTCACACGGTTTCCTGTAGACAGAGGGCCTCCACAGCATCGCTGGGCCCCTGGGAAACCCCTCCGATCACAAACATCAAACTGGGAGTCTGCAGCAGGGCCGAGGAGCAGCGCGCTGTGGGCATGGGGGCCACGTACTCCCAGCGCCTCTTCACAGGGTTGTAGCTCTCCACAGAGCCCAGAGGAGACGGCTCATTACCTGCAACACAGACACACAGGGTTTTACCTGATGGTTGTTTTCCCATCCTGGATCTTGAATAAACATGTTACATAAGCCCATAACACACCATAATGTGTTAATTTATACACAGCATGCCACACATAGCACCCGCGGGGCACTCATACACTACAGGTGTAGATACCGGAGGGGGAAGTGTGAATCTGCTCAAAAAGGTAAGTATACTCTCACACACATAAACAACAACAACAATAAATAGATCCACATTAACACGTCCTACAGAAGTGTGCTAACAAACTCCCAGGGTTCCTTCTCCTGCTGATACGAACACACTGAAATAGTTAGAGTTCCCTGATCAGGGAACAGGTTTAGAGCAGTCAGTGAAGTTGTTCTGGTATGTGGAGAAGGCTGTTTTAGCCTGAGCATTATTATTCTTTGGCAGAAACCTGTGAAAAGCAATGCAAAGCTACAAAATATAATAAATACAACAGTCCATCTCTGACACACAACTTGTGAAGCTGGCTGTTTTCTTCTTAGTACACCCTACCTACTGAGAGAGGAAAAATGTAACGTTAAATAATAGAACAGGAAGGAACAGTGGTGAACCAGAAACAAGCAAAAACAATAATAGAAGCTCAAAGTCACTTCTTAGTTTGGTGCATTATCCATTCACTCCTCAGTCACACTCGGTGGTGGTGAGCTACTTCTGTGGCCACAGCTGCCCTGGGGCAGACTGACAGAGATACAGCTGCAGTTCTTTGCCTATGGCTTCTCCGACCACCCCCAAACACACAATCACAACTCATCCAGTTTCTAAAGCCCATACACCATCACAGGACTCATTAAGATCATTCCAGTGCTTAAATTGCAGTCAGTTAGCTCTTTTTTTTTTTTTTAGCGTTGCCAACAAAACACAGATGCATTTTCAGACACCTAATCCACTTGTTCTATGCAAACTGAAAGTAAGGCTCCAATAGAAGACATTTCTCATAAATATATATTATTTAGAAGTTATAAAATATGAAAAATTAATGCAAATATGTCCAAGACTATTTCAAAAAGGCTGAAAAAAGCAACTAATAAAATCTTTAATTTAATTACTTTTTTAAATCTTTTTATTTTTTTATTTTTATTGTAATTGTAATAGTAATTTTTGTGACCAGCTGTCAGTTTTTCTCTGCATCCACTCCAGGCTGTGTTCCAAATTTCAGTGACTTCCACAGACCTCTGCTGAGCTATAAAACACACGAGGCTTTTGGCTTTGTGGCACTTCATTTAAAAGCTGTCATTAGACTTTGGCTGAATTAGTGTTTTCCACATAATTTAGAGACGCAAAGTGCCAAAACAGAGATTAATTAATATTGCAAATTTCACATGAGTTAATTCAGATGTTCTTTATTGGATTGGGAGAGCACTCGGGGACAGTGCAACAACAACAAAAACTGAATTACTGTCACTGGTATCGTAAAGGTTTGGGTTTACATCCTCCTCTCTCTTCTCATTCACCTCGGGTTTTCACTCGCTGTCGTTTTACATCAGCCGGCGCTAAGTTGTTGCCGTTTCCATGGAGACGCACATCATCGCAGGCGAGTCTCCCGGGGAAACCAAAACGGAGAGTGTCTGATCCCAGGAAGACATTATCATCGTTTCGTTATAAGAGCTAAGAGACGCAGCAACAGAGGAGGGTCGTAATGAGTTACATTTACTCTTGAATAAATTGTACTTCTAAGAGTAGTTACATAGCAACATACTTTTTACTTCTACTTGAGCAATTTTATTTTGAAGTAAAAACCAACAGGTCTTGACAGCCCTAATTCCTTATTATGAATTTATAGACCTTAATCTGTCCAGTTTTTATGATTCTAAAAAAGATTAACTAGTTTAGCTGAGCATTAGCTTAGTGTTTTCATTTAATCTGGCTGTCTAGACAAATTCTTTTCCTAGTCTATAAAAAAGTTAGTCTATTTCCCTTCAAGTTTAGTTTCTATTGGTGGAACAATCACAGGCGGAGTAACCAATCAAAAAAACCAAGGGCGGGACGTAAGCAGTACATCGCTGACCTGCATTCAAAAAGAAACATGGTGGATTTTTGCCGGTTTTACCATAAAACATCAGAACACGGCGTATTATGAACAGCTCTGTACTATTTTTCTGAACAGGGACAGCAGCAGAAGCCAGTTGTACAAAAAGTTGCAAAGAAAGTCAGTTTGTTTGTTTGGTTGTTGCGTCGGACGTCAACAGGACTTTACTGTTGTTAAAATAAAAACAGGACGAAGAAAAAAATCCCACAGAGGACTGAACAACAACAAGGACTTCAGCAGAATCAACAGGTGGTGAAGGAAAGCACTAAAAGCTGTTAATCAGGTCAGAAAAGTTCCGTATTTGTGAGACACTCTGCAGATAAACCTCCGTGATAGGCCAGTTCCAAATCGACCGGAGTGAAACGCTTCGTTGTGAGTGAGGAATCAGACTGTCCGGCTTTCAAAAACAAAAGGACAGTAGTAGAATAAAAGCACAACCTAAATGTGTGCACAGAGAAGGCACAGTTTCTGCTACAAACCGTCACTGCTCTTACTGCTGTCCCTGTCATCACAGCTCCACCAGAGCCACTAGCTCCGCCTTCAGCCCCCACGACTGAAAAACTCCAAATATCAACTAAATGTAATGAGTTTTCTCACCACTTTTCTCAGGTGTTAAAAAGTGTCAGCAAGTCAGCAGTGGGGTTGGTCTGTAAAATCAGCAAACAGTGTGTGGGCTTTGGGCCCCTCTAGTGGCCATGGGCCCGAAGCAGGGGTTTAGCTCATTTATGGGTAACAAGACTCTTACTGGAGCACAGTTTTTGGTATGAAGCCCACATCTAAACATTATCTATGTATTGATTTTTACAGGCTTTATGTTGTCAAAAAGTGAAATTTAGAAATGTGTGTTTATTGTGTCTTGCTTTGTTATTTTAACATGTAACTTTTTTTTTTTTACTATTGTTTTTCTTTGTTTATTTTTTGGAAATACCAAAATTGTCACATTATTTTATACGTTTTGTCTAAATCCATCAAATCTAAAATGTCCAAACAATTATGCAGTGCTTTTTTCACCAAATACTTGTTTTTTGTTTTTTTATTATTACTTGAGTGACTATATGGATGACTACTTTTTACTTCTCACTTGAGCACAATTTTTGGCGATTCTACCCATCTGTGTGCAGTGAGTCGGCCATGTTAAAGGAACATGACCCTTGGCTCTATTAGCATTTTAGATAAAGCTGTTATAATAGAAACACACACACACACAGAGACACACACACACAGTGACACACACACACAGAGACACTCAGGTGGTGTCAGTGCTCAAAGACTTCCTGTGACGCCTTTGATTTTCTGTCCACAGACGTCATGTCAGCTCACCACATGCTCATCCACACACTCTTCTTTTTCTATTCATTTGTTTAAACACGAGCACTGAAGTAACCAGGAATAGACTGTTTCCTGCTTTTGTAAACACATTTTGACAACGTACATTAAGCAGACAGCAATACACTTTCAGTGGACGGAAGAGCCCGAATTCTACATAAACAAGATCAATATGGTTATTTCCATTCAACCAACATGCCACTTTTTATTCAAATGTAAAGAAAAAGCTGAGATTTTTTTTTTTTTTCCACAGTGATACCTCTTGTACATCGTCTTATTATCTTTTGGGAGAAGCCTGTGTCATTTCCGGTCAAAACAAACTTGCTGGTTGAATGAAAGTCAGAATTTGCCAGGGGTATGAATAATTTCGGGCTTCACTTGTAGCACTTGTAACACATAAGACTCTTATTTACTGATAAATACTTGCGTTAACCACTTGAATGTTGAAGAGTTTATTTACAGAAGCCCATTAGCAGCAGAGCTTAGCCGCTAGCGCCCCCTGCTGTTATGGATAGTTACTAGCCTACTTCTTACGTGCTGCACTGTTGATGGTCAAGGTCACCCTGGTGAGACACTTTTTGTGCAATTGCAGATGAAAGAAACTTGCATGCCAATATCATATGTAGTGAAATGACATAAAAAAAATAAAAATAAACTAAGCATTAATGTTGCCACAGATCATATAGTTTTACAGCTTGAGTGAGAGCACTTTTAAGAATAATCAATGTCGGTTGTGATACATGAATGATGCTGCTTTTTGGTTTTGGCCCAGTAATCTCATTATCCTGTGTAGTTTTTCATGAAAATTTAGTCAACAAGTATAATACAGTACATCTTACACCTTTTTATTCAGTGTTTCTTGTTTACACTCGTTTTAAACTAACTACATGGGCTATTTTCCATATTAAACTGACCAATTCCACTATTCTACTCTGTCATCAAAGCAATATTCTTGTGTTTTTTTGCAATCTGTCACAAGAATATACATTTCTCATGGGATAATGTGACTTTGGTATCTGGTGGTGTCAAAGCTGATGATTTGCAGATGCTTTTTCCATTCCACTCGTGTCCCTCCATTGCTGCTCTTCTATTCCAGTGGCTCAGTTCCACCTCTCTGGGTTTGTCCTACCCCTGTCCCCTTTATGATGGTCCTAATATCTTATCTGTCTCTTTCTCTCAAGTGATTTTCTCCACTTTGATCAGCGCGGCCCTCCTCTAACTCCGTACTCACCATTAGTCTTATTGTTCTGTCATCTCTTTTATTCTCGGCTCGTGCTTGAACTCTTTCCTCATTTGACGGCCTTTTGAAATATCTTTCTTTGTGCCTGTCACTCCTAATTCCTAACCTTTTATCTGTGAGGACTTTGTTCTCTTTGCTTTTTATTACTGGAGATTTTGTATTAGTTTCATATCCTCAATGCCCAATGACTTCATAACAGCTAAAGTCTGATTAACTGGTTTAGATCTGGTGTAGTTCAGGTTTAGGCCTAGATTCAACTTTAGAGCTATTTTAGTCCTGCTTTAGAGACAGTTTAGTCCTGGTCTAGACCTAGTTTAGATGTTTAGTCCTGGTTTAGTCCTGGTTTAGACCTAGTTTAGATGTTTAGTCCTGGTTTAGTCCTGGTTTAGACCTAGTTTAGATGTTTAGTCCTGGTTTAGTCCTGGTTTAGAGCTAGTTTAGACATTTAGTCCTGGTTTAGTCCTGGTTTAGTCCTGGTTTAGATCTAGTTTAGACATTTAGTCCTGGTTTAGTCCTGGTTTAGTCCTGGTTTAGAGCTAGTTTAGACATTTAGTCCTGGTTTAGTCCTGGTTTAGTCCTGGTTTAGAGCTAGTTTAGACATTTAGTCCTGGTTTAGTCCTGGTTTAGTCCTGGTTTAGAGCTAGTTTAGACATTTAGTCCTGGTTTAGTCCTGGTTTAGTCCTGGTTTAGAGCTAGTTTAGACATTTAGTCCTGGTTTAGTCCTGATTTAGTCCTGGTTTAGATCTAGTTTAGACATTTAGTCCTGGTTTAGTCCTGGTTTAGAGCTAGTTTAGATGTTTAGTCATGGTTTAGTCCTGGTTTACTGCTGGTTTAGAGCTAGTTTAGACATTTAGTCCTGGTTTAGTCCTGGTTTAGAGCTAGTTTAGACATTTAGTCCTGGTTTAGTGCTGGTTTAGAGCTAGTTTAGGCATTTAGTCCTGGTTTAGTCCCGGTTTAGAGCTAGTTTAGACATTTAGTTCTGGTTTAGTCCCGGTTGAGAGCTAGTTTAGACATTTAGTCATGGTTTAGTCCTGGTTTACTGCTGGTTTAGAGCTAGTTTAGACATTTAGTCCTGGTTTAGTCCTGATTTAAGCCTAGTTTAGACCTGGTTTAGACATAGTTTAGACCTGTTTAAACCAGATTTTGTCATGGTTTAGACCTAGTTTAGTTCAGGTTTAGTCCTAGTTAAGTCCTAGTTTATACTAGGTTTTATTCAGGGTTTAGGCCTAGTGTAGTACTGGTTTAGTCCATGTTTAGTGTTGGTATAGATCTAGTTTGGACCTGGTTAAGTTCTGGTGTAGTCCTAGTTTAGTCCTGGTTAAGTCTGTCAAGAACTGGTTTAAACCTAGTTTAGTCCTGGTTTAGACCTAGTATAGTTCGGGTTTAGTTCTAGGTTGAATTTTAGATGTAGTTTAGTCCTGGTTTAGATCTATTTTAGTCCTGGTCTAGATCTAGTTTAATCCTGGTTAAGTATACCTTTAGTTCTGGTTTAGACTTAGTTTAGAAGTAGTTTAGTCCTGGTTAAGTCCATGTTTAGTCTTGGTATTTTGGTAAAACACAACTCCAGGTATGTTTTTGATGAGGGAACAACTTTATAACATGGCAGAAAGCTCAGAAAAGTACATTCTCTTTAAAGAAAGATGTTAATTGTATTGATTCCATTGCTGTACATTATATTATTTATGAGCTATAGGCATCCTCCTGGGAAACACTTTGCTCTTAAGACTTATTATAACAGATTTATTATTTACCTACTGCTGTGACGCTCATTAACCTTTATGTATCCTAGCAGGTGTTTGTCATTGGATTGTTTTAATACACTAATCCAGTTTAAACATGTTATGAGGATAATGGTATTAAACATATGCAAAGTCATATTTACACTGTTCTGTATGCTTCTATAGCCTGTCTCATGTGCAGATATTAAATAAGCATGCATTAAAGGTGTGTGTGTGTGGTAATGAATTTGATTATGAATTGAGCACATAATTGCATGGCACCCTGAGCTGGTTTACTGCGATGAGTCATATCCAGTTATAATGTACATGCAGATATCTGGTGGAGGTGGACGGACTGCGGAAGAATGGAAAATTATGTTTCAAATTGATTTTTTTGTCGATATTACACAACGCCAAACAAAGACAGCTCATTCATAATTATCGACAACAATGGATGCACCCGTGTGGGAGGCAGGAGCTACTGAATTTTCATAAATGAGTGGTTTAGTAATGCATGCGCGTGTGATGTTTGGGTTTATTAAAAAATATGTTTATTTAATTTGACTGAAATGCACTGAGGAGCGCTCAAAGAAAAACAAAGCGGCTTATGTTAGCAGCTCTAATGAGTTCTGACATGTGTCGTGTCCAAGGGGCATATTTGCAATTTCGAATGCACCGCAGAGCATTTAGCAACCAAACTAAAAGCTTTTAAAGATAGGAGTCCCTTGAGTTAATGTTCTTTCTACTAATGGAAAGATTTTGACTAGAAGTCTAAGTAGTAGCCTTCTTGTAAAAGCATCTTGAGTAATTGGGTTTGTGGATGTTTGTGGATGGAAAAATGAAGGATTTCTTTTTCTCAAATATAGCTGTTGTGTTTCATTTCTGATTCTAAATTAACATTTCTGACATTAATCTCAATTTCAACTCTTTTAGACTTTAAAATTCTTACTTTTTTGGAATTCTGACCTAAACCTGAGAATTTACTTACTCCCCAAAACCTAACACTGACCTCAGGATTCTGACTCTGATTTTGGACTTCTACCTTTGATCTCAAGAATTTTTGACCTCAGAATGATATCTTGTGTTTATGTTTTTCTATCTTTGCCTTTTATCTTGAAATTCAGGTTCTGACTTCTCTCAAAAATGGAAGATTCTGTATTTTTGAGCATTTGCCCTGAATTCTGACCACGCAATTCCTCAGAAATGTACTTTTCTGAGCTTTCTACCATGTTATACTGTAGATCCTTCATTAAAAACATACCTGGAGTTGCATTTTGCTTTATTCCCACATATGTGAGTAATCCAGTATAGTCTGACATGGCCGTTCTGAGGCCTCAAAACACTCCCGGCCACTCCAGGAAGCACTGACCAATCAACAAAGCCCTCTACATCCGGTCTGCTCTCATGCATTTATCCAAAAATCAGTGTACAGCTCTGTTTCTGCTGATTTCTCACAGACATTTTACATTTTGCAGTAAAATGGCATCATACAAAAAGTTTAAGAAAGTGAAATGATTTACTTTCTTCGCCTGTTTCTTTATGGAGCCAGAGGAGTATTTATTTTATTTTTTTAATTCTTTTTAGTCAGATATTGTTTTTAAAGTTTGTGAAATGTGCAGTGCAGTTCTAGAGGCGACCAAGATTGGTTTTAAATTTGAATAAAAGCATAACAAAAGGTTAGGCAGTCAAAATTATGACACACATTGATATTCTGAATATAAATGATTCAATAAATGATTTAAAAGTGAACCGTTTCAATCAAGCTTTTTGTCTCACTGATTCAACCTCATAAATTGTTAGATTGTAATATAATTTCTACAATCAAGGTTAAATCAGAGTAGATTGTGTTTTTTATATCTGTACATAATCTGTTCCCTGCCTTTCAACCCAAACCTCATTAAATCCATTTTATAATATTTTTTCTAACATTTTTATTTTACTTTTGTGCTCCCTCCCGTGCTTTCCTCCCCTTCCCCGTCCTCAGAGGAGCACACATACACACTATAACCACATTATGGACGGCCCTTGATCTGCGTGGGCGGATTTCTCCTCTATTTCCGCCGTGCCACTCACCAAAAGGCCCGAGAGACGGAAATGTACCATAAAGCAGCAATGATTCATGATCCGAAAATATACCCAGAGATCACATGACACGCTGACACGCTGCTGACATACAACACACCTGTCTCTGGTCCATTTACCTGCACACACATATTGATTTGATGTTTTTAGAAATAGCACTGCGTTCCACATTCGCACCTATTTTTTTTTTCCATCCCGTCTCGCACCTGGCTCACTCAGCGGGATGGGATCAGAGCTTTCCGGTCTTTCAGGTCCCTCAAACACATTTATAAGATGCCAGGCTGCATTATGGCCTGTCTGTGTGAGGCGGAGGGGAGGAAGCCACTATTAGTGTATTAGAATGTGTGAGAAAAACAATCAAGACACTGCTGTTTTCAATTTACAAAGAGCAGTGCTGCCCTGAGATCTAGCACTTAAGAAATCAAACAAAAAGAAAAAAAAATGGAATAAAGGATACAAGAATACAAACACAAGAAATTAAATCTGCTTCAAAATGCAACTTTAAAGGGTCCCTATTAACTTTTGTGAGCTTTTAACCATGTTACATGAAACTAGAAAGTGTTCCTGCGCGTTTCTAAAGCCCAGTCATCGAACTCACTCTGATCATTTCAGCCTTAAACTACCGTCACTACAAAGCAGTCAGCTCATTTATAACGTTGTGTTGCTAATAGCCATCTTATGCTCTGTCTATTCCCCACCGTTGCCAGCAGGGGGCGACAGACTCCTAATCCAAGCAGTTGTCTGCAAAGTCAAAGCAACAGCTCCCCAAAAGAAGACGTTTTTCATACATATACATTATTTTAACTCATATAATGTGAAATATTAATGCTAAGGTGTGCAAAACTATTTCAAAAAGCCTAAATGGAAGAATAATATAGGACTTTTAGGGATTATGAGCCAGATCTTAGAATTAAATTTTAGATTTTTTTATATATATATACATTGATAATATTAGAATTATCACTCTGACTATAAATTTTGAATTCATAAACTTTTTTTTTTTTAAGGCCCAGGATTTTTTTCATCAGAATTCTAATTTTATTCGGTAATTGATACCGTTCTTATAATGTAATATAATTGTTTTGTGTGTGTGTGTGTGTGTGTGTGTGTTTTTACCTAATGACTGACATAAATCTCTAACCCCAACTTTCACTTTTATTCATAGAATTTTGTCTCTGATTTTAGAATTCTGCCTTAGATCTCAGGAAAAAAATAGACTTTTACCTCAGAATTTTGACTTTGATATTAGAATTATAGGTTTCCATCTTTTTTTTTTTTCCTCTCTAATTTAGGACAATAATCTTTCATCTTCTTCATTCATCTTCCTCTGCTGATTCCCGTTAGGACGTATGGGTGACTGGAGCCTGGTCCGGGACGACAGGCCTTAGGTGGGGTACGCTGACACAGAGACATATAATCAGACAATCATTCAGCCTTTAGAGTCTTCTTTAGAAAGATTTTAGAATACTGACCTTGATCTCAAAAGTATTTCTATATTACTAAAATTCTCAGCTTTTTCTCTGAAGCTATGCCTTTGACCTCAGAACATTACCCAGCAGGACGAGGTTGGAGCTTTCAGGTCCCTCAAACACATTTAGAAAATGTCAGGCTGCATTATGGCCTGTCAGTGCGAGGAGGAGCAGACAAAATCACTAACGTGTATTAGAATGTGTGAGAAAAACAATCAAGCGACTGCTGTTTTCAATTTGCAAAGAGCAGCGCTGCTCTGAGACATAGCACTTAAGAAAGCAAGTGTCTACCGCTTCAGAAGAGAGATTTGGTAATAACTCTGCAACAATTCACTTTAACTCACCTAGTTTTGTAGCATTGTAGCGCTGCACTTTTTAGTTATTTAGTTATTTATTCCTAATTCCAATGTAACCCAGATTATACCAAACATGAAATGTAAATTATGTTATGTAAAAGGACAACTCTAACCTGACGTGCTGCTGGGTTTTCATGGAAAGTGGTTACAAAGGGCGGTGAGATCACAAATCCCTCGAAAACCCAGCTTCTGCATAAGGTCAGGGCAGTCTAAAGGAACAAATCTACATCAAAACAATTTAAAAAATAGACAGATATGAAAAAAAACTAATATCTACACTAGTTAAAATGATCTGCCCATGGGGGAAGAAAATTTGTCTTATTTCAAGTGCAGTTTTCTATCTCCTCTGGCAGATAATTTAGCTTGAAATAAATAAACATGATGAAACAAGTCAAATAATCTAGCCTAATAAGTAAATTAAACGGGTCAAAAGTCTAATGAAGATTATTATTCTGAATTCAAGTCATTTGATCTAATATAGATGGTAATTTTTTCCATTTATAATTGAAAAAGCCCAGTCAAAGCGCACATTACAGCCCAGTCTAAATGGACCTTAACAGAGCTGTAAGGACACACATGAAAGGTTGCTAAAATACTAATTTATCTTCCAGTCCAGCCAGAGAAACCTTGGTGTTTGATTTGATAATTCAGTGTCCTTGGAGAAAGTTGGTTGGTTAGGAAGTGTTTTTTATCAAATGAGAAATATTTCTAAACTAAGAAAACGGACCTGGAGATGATTACCCATGCTTTTATTTCGTCTCGTTTAGATTACTGCAATTCTGTTTTTATCTGTTTTAACAAATCTGCTCTAACTCAGTACAAAACGCTGCAGTGAGGCTTTTAACAGGAACTAACAGAAGGACTCACATCACGCAGATTTTATCTTCTTTACACTGGCTTCCCGTCAAATTTAGAATTGATTTTAAAACTTTAGTAAGGACCTTTAGAGCTTTGGACAGTACATTAGTGACTTGTGCCTCGACTCCTCTGGGCGCACTCTCCGCTCCTCGAGCCAAAACCTCCTTGCAGTCCCAAAAACCCGCCTTAAACCTCAGAGGGACCTGTCTTTTTAAGCAGTAGCCCCCAGATTGTGGAACACCCTGCCCCTGTCCCTCTGTGTGGCTGACTCTGTAGATTCTTTTTAAAAGGAGCTGATGTTTTATTGTTTTAACTGACTGTTTACTTACTTTTTTACTGTTTACTGTTTTACTTTTAGCATTTTTACCTGTGTTATAATGTCCTTTTCTGCACTTTGTGAAGCCCTTTGTGATTTATATCTGTGAAAGGTGCTATATAAATAAAACTTACTTACTTACTAAGTTAATGTTGCTGAAGTACTAACCCATAACCCATATACCCAGAACATATTTGATAAAAATTAGACAATAAATGGCTTAATGTGTGTGTCAAAAGATGTCACAAATAGGCAAAAGTATAAGTTAGCGTTTTCAGATTCCCCAGTGTAGTTCAGTGATTCTGCCCATATACAGCAACATTATCTAAACATTTTTAGCCCAAAGACTTCTCATTCACTGCATCTGCCTCACTTTTACTTTTTTATATATATTTTTTTATCTTTAATAGAAAGGAAACGAGATGAGAGATAGATTTAAGCAAACTGTCCCAAACCCCAGCTACTCAAATACACCCCCAGTCTCACTTTTAACTGCATGTTTACATATTATTCATGAATTTTAAGCACTTTTTTAAGATTTCCACAGTGATAATACAAAGACTTTCCTTCACTGCCACATCCTGGAGAGCACTGACGTTTGAAACCTCACCCAAAAAAGAGAAAAGTCTGGAAATAAGAAGCAACAATACAAAATTTGGACCTTTATTGCGAGAGTCATTCTTATTATTTCCTTGCATTAGTCATGAGAGAGTTGATTCTGCAGCCTCAGTGTTTATTCTAATAGTCTGCGTCATTCTGCTGATGCAAAAAGACGCAGCCCAGAGTCAATAAGCGCCTAACAAGCCTGTCGTTCAGAGAGAGCCGCTGACCTCTGATTCATTTGTGGCGCGGCTCAGAGTAGTTTCACACTATTTACTTGAACAAATGCGGCTCAGTCAGGAGGAAAATGGAAAGTTAATGGAAAATGAATTAGGCTCCAGTTTGTGTGTTCGCATGGCTGTGTGGTTAATGCACCTCTGATGAAGCACGGTTTAGATGTGGGCTTTGTTGTGACAGTGTTATACCGGGAATTAAGTGACAAAAGTTGATTGTTTTGGAAAAATCTCATGATGAAATGTGTGGACGCTGATTTGATGGTGTCTGAATGGAATATGGATGACACAGCTTTAGAAAAAAAAAATGCTAGTGCAGAGGAAATTATTGAAAAAGAAGAAAAGCACTCCACTTTAACTCAGCTAATTTATTTTGGGGGATATACTCCAGTGTAACCCAGATTATACTGGAACCAAATGTGAGGCCATCTGTCCCACAGCTTGGTTATTATGCAATAGGACAATTCAAACCTGACTTACTGCTGAGTTTTCATGGAAAATGGTTGCAAAGGGCAGGTTGTGAGTTCATAAAGCCCCCAAAAAGCCAGCTTCTGCACAAGGTTAGGGCAAATAAATGCAAGAAATCTACATCAAAACATCTTTAAAAACAAACAGATCTGCAAAAAAAGATGAATAACTACATTACTTAAAATGATCTGGCAGTGGGGTAAGAAAATGTGTCTTTCTTCAAGTGCTATTTTTGTACTCCTCTACCTTATAATTATGCTTCAGAAAAGAAGCAAGCTAGCCAAAAAAGTAAATAAATCCAAAATCTAGTCAAACTAGTCTAATGAAGATTATTATTCTGAGTTCAAGTCATTTTAACTAATACAGACATTCATTTTTCACAGTTTGGTGTAAGTTATGTTATGCAATAGGGCTGACCTGACCTTACAAAAGTTTATTTTATAAATTTTTCATTTCAACAGGTTGGTGGTACTCGGCCCACAGCTCAATTAGGCTATCTAACTAGACTTTTGACTTTTAATAACTCTTTTAACCTGTTCATGGTGCATCATTACATCAAGTAAAACATACAGCGTAATCATCATTCTGTTATTATTATCCTGCTGTATTGGTCACTTGGGCAAAGTGATCAAAAATTAATATCACTCTAAAAACAAGGGGTGTTGAAAAAAATTTCCTCTGAATTGAATGGAGATTCTTATTCTTGAATCGAATCATTTCAAAATGCTCAAAAGATGTATTTATTTATTTATTTATTTATTTATTTTTATGAAATGAATTCAACTTATTAATTTATACAGAATTTTATTTTTGGGGGGCACAGAGTGGTTAGTGTTCTCGCCTCCCAACAAGGAGGTTGTGGGTTCGATCCTCAGGCCGGCCGACGCACAATCTCTCTGGGTGGAGTCTGTGTGTGTCTCTGTGTCAGCCCTGCGGCCAGCTGGCCCCTGTCCAGTGTGTACCCCGCCTAAGGCCCAAAGTTACTGGGATAGGCTCCAGTCACCTGCGGCCCCTAACAGGAGTAAGTGGAAGAAAAATAAATAAATGAATGAGTTTTGAGAGAGGAGGAGATGAGAGAGGGGGAGAGAGCAGGAGAGAGGAGAGAAGGAGAGAGAAGAGGAGGAGAGGATGAGAGAGGAGAGAAGAGAGGAGAGAGGAGAGGAGGAGAGAGCAGGAGAGAGAAGGAGAGAGGAGAGGAGGAGAGAGGAGGAGAGGAGAGAAGAGAGGAGAGAGGAGAGGAGGAGAGGAGGAGGAGAGAGGAGAGGAGGAGAGAGCAGGAGAGAGGAGGAGAGAGGAGAGGAGGAGAGAGAAGAGGAAGAGAGGATGAGAGAGGAGAGGAGGAGAGAGGAGGAGATGTGAGAGGAGGAGAGGAGGAGAGGAGAAGAGGAGGAGAGGAGGAGAGAGGAGGAGAGAGGAGAGGAGGAGAGGAGGAGAACAGAGGAGAGAGGAGAGAAGGAGAGGAGAAGAGAGGAGGAGAGAGGAGAGGAGGAGAGAGGAGGAGAGAGGAGAGGAGGAGAGAGGAGAGAGGAGAGGAGGAGAACAGAGGAGAGAGGAGAGGAGGAGAGGAGAAGAGAGGAGGAGAGAGGAGAGGAGGAGAGAGGAGGAGAGGAGAGAAGAGAGGAGAGAGGAGAGGAGGAGAGGAGGAGGAGAGAGGAGAGGAGGAGAGAGCAGGAGAGAGGAGGAGAGAGGAGAGGAGGAGAGAGAAGAGGAAGAGAGGATGAGAGAGGAGAGGAGGAGAGAGGAGGAGATGTGAGAGGAGGAGAGGAGAAGAGGAGGAGAGGAGGAGAGAGGAGAGGAGGAGAGAGGAGGAGAGAGGAGAGGAGGAGAGAGGAGAGAGGAGAGGAGGAGAACAGAGGAGAGAGGAGAGAAGGAGAGGAGGAGAGAGGAGGAGAGAGGAGGAGAGGAGGAGAGAGGAGGAGAGAGGAGAGGAGGAGAGGAGAAGAGAGGAGGAGAGGAGGAGAGGAGGAGAGAGGAGGAGAGAGGAGAGGAGGAGAGGATGAGAGAGGAGAGGAGGAGAGAGGAGGAGAGAGCAGGAGAGAGGAAGAGAGAGGAGAGGAGGAGAGAAGAGAGGAGAGAGGAGGAGAGAGGAGGAGAGAGGAGAGGAGGAGAGAGAAGAGGAGGAGAGGATGAGAGAGGAGAGGAGGAGAGAGCAGGAGAGAGGAAGAGAGAGGAGAGGAGGAGAGAAGAGAGGAGGAGAGAGGAGAGGAGGAGAGAGGAGGAGAGAGGAGAGGAGGAGAGAGGAGAGGAGGAGAGAGGAGAGGAGAGGAGGAGAGAGCAGGAGAGAGGAGGAGAGAGGAGAGGAGGAGAGGAGGAGAGAGGAGAGGAGGAGAGAGGAGGAGAGAGCAGGAGAGAGGAAGAGAGAGGAGAGGAGGAGAGATGAGAGGAGGAGAGAGGAGAGGAGGAGAGAGGAGGAGAGAGGAAGAGAGAGGAGAGGAGGAGAGAGGAGAGGAGGAGAGGAGGAGAGAGGAGGAGAGAGGAAGAGAGAGGAGAGGAGGAGAGAGGAGAGGAGGAGAGAGGAGGAGAGAGGAAGAGAGAGGAGAGCAGGAGAGAGGAAGAGAGAGGAGAGGAGGAGAGAGGAGAGGAGGAGAGAGGAGGAGAGAGGAGGAGAGGAGGAGAGAGGAGGAGAGGAGGAGAGAGGAGAAGAGAGGAGGAGAGAGGAGGAGAGAGGAAGAGAGAGGAGAGCAGGAGAGAGGAAGAGAAAGGAGAGGAGGAGAGATGAGAGGAGGAGAGAGGAGAGGAGGAGAGAGGAGGAGAGTATTAACGTGTATTAAAAGATTTGGTAAGAGCAAGGTAAAGAAAGTTAGGAATAAACGTAATCTTCATGTGTGTATTACATCTTCTTAAACCCACTTTCTTGGCAAAATTGGCAACATCACCAACACCACCATCCACCTAAATCAAATCAAATAATGATTGTGAATCAAAAATCATTTTTGAATTAAAAAACTGAATCTGAATCGAATCGCAACCTCAGGGATCGAAATCAAATAAAATCACCAGAGACTGAAAGATTCACTTCTCTACTTTAGCTGCACTAGGCTGTGTACAGTCTGCATTAGCTTATACATTGAATTATCCAACTGTGCGCTTCTAAGAAATGTTTAAATTACTAAGATCCAAATTTACCAAAGTTTTGCATGTAGGCCATTAATTCTAATGTGTGCAAATAATGCCTAGATTAGTAAATTTAAGAAGGAGTGAATCCAATTTAGTTGTTAAAAAAAGCTTTGTCAACAGTACAGAGAGGATTCACATTTTATTTTTGTATTTATCTTCTCCATTCTGCGTCTTCATCTTGTAATCCCGCTTTATTTGTGTGCTATTTCTCAAAATAAAATACACGCAACACACTCACACAAGAGACAAGCTAATTTTACAACACACATTTCTCTTCTTGAATATTGAGCTCATTGTTTATGCTCTTGTTGTTTCGCCCATAAAGCTGTCTTTTGTTAATGCCTTACAACTCGTATATTTCCCAAATGATCTATAAATCTCGACGCGGTTCAGACCCTGCCAAGAAATAGCATCGTTCCACTCTGCGACCTGGCACCATTTGTAAAACTATAACAAAAATAACGATGCACAGAAGAAGCCGTGATTCAGCAGACTCTGTGTTTCCAGCGTCTCTCACCTCGCGTTTGGCCCAGAGCCCTGTGCTCGATGTAATTGGCACAAAAACACAACGGCGTACAAGAAAACGTGAGAGTAAAGCGCTGACCTAGTCCACCTGCAACGATGACCCTTCCCCCCAGGCACCCGGCCACGAAGTCCGCCCTCTTCTCCCTCATGCGGGACATCCGGCTGGGCTTGATCCAGATCCCTGTCAGAGGTGAGACGACACAACATCAGTCAAAAGGCAAGCATCAATAACTTTACATCGTTCAATGTAAGGCCAAAGACATTAATATATATATGTTTTTTTGGCAGGATGTTGTGTAAATCCAGAGGCACAAGGGCACACTTTTGGTACCACTCCAATGAAGAAAGTAAACTGGGCAAGGGCAGAAAGTAGTGGAGCCAAAATGTAGCACCTTGTCACTTGAAGGCCCTCTTAAAAAGGCAATGACCATGGACCATAAAAAGTACAAAAGAAAGTATTATGGGCTAAATTGTTCAATGAATATGAAATCTTTTTCTGCCTCTGTGCTATTTATACAAAAGGGAAGACAGCAGAGGTAGTGCATACAAAATTTAAATAAAAAAACTACAAACTGTGTAATACTTAGTGACTAATTTGTAGAAATCAGCAGAAATTTGTAATAATGAGGGTGAAAAAAAAAAAAAAACATAAATCCTCTTCTCCACCCCATCAGCACTAAAGCAGCAGAAGCAGCTCACTCTCCTTTTGTGAAAGTTATTTTTTTCATTTTTCATTTAACCTTTAACAAATTCTTATTTACTTGTTGACCTGGAAGTGCTGAAGGGAGAGTTAAGAGGGAAGCAAACATAAAATTTACACAAATACAACAAATTAAACTATTGTTCATTAGTAAAACATTCACATGAGTCCTTTTAAAGTCAGAAAGTGAGATCGTCGATTCCATATGAAGCGTATTTTGATACAAGTTCCAATCATTTGCAGCAGCAAATCAAAAAGACATGAGGCCAAAACATGACTTTGTTTTGGGAACTTTTAGTCTGAAAAACTGTGAGGATCGAGGGGATTTCTCACTGAAGCAACTGGTTTAGATCAGGAGGAGTGAGACCTAACATAGTTTTATATACAAACATAAGCTGTGGATGTTATGACGATAGATTATATCGCCAGAGTCAAAAAGAGGAAGGATGGACATTTCAACAATAACACGTTTAGCTGAAGAAGTAAAAGAGAAACAGTTTCTGTACAGAAAGCCCAGTTTTGCTTTAACCTTTGTTTGTAATGAGAAATGTGATGATGGAAGGATAATGAACTGTCTAACCAGATTCCTAAGTTTTTCTATTCTGTAACCTGCTCTAAAATGGTTCCAGCTGTAGTGGTGATGGCCAAGTTGGAAGAATCAACTTTATTAAACCATAATCATAATCATAATCATACTGCCTTCTTAAGTTAATTACTGTTTTAAGTTTCTTTTTGTCAGGCAGGAGTGTTTGTTTACCTGCTTTAGTTCCAGCTACTTCCTGTAGCTTTATCAGCAGCGTCACGTGATGTTGCTGTGACGTGTCTTGAAGGCTGCTTATGTGGTTTTGTCAGACAGTAGGGAAAGCTTGCGCCCCCTACTGTCTGATGTGGGATAAGGTATAGGCTGAACCTGGACGAGGGAGCCTACACCTTATCCCACAAAACTGGTAAAGCAGCTAAGCAAACACTCCTGTCTGACTAAAAGAAACTTAAAACAGTCATCTCACTCTCCTCCGCCCCATCACCACCTCAGAAGCAGAAACTTTTTACTCTCCTTTGCCCCAACACTGCCTCAGGAGCAGTACTACCTCTGTCCCATCACCACCAGAACAGCAGAACAATGCTAGCAACTGTCGCAAATACAGAACTGGAGCAGCTGAAATAAACTTGCTGCTCAATTTTTTTGGATAGAAAAGGATGTAATGGCAATAAAAAAAATCACACAAACACAAACTCAGCATATAATGTCATTTTTTTTTTCATAATAGAATAGAACAACAGGTTTTATCAAACATTTATCTCAATATAGATCCACCTAACTCTGAAGAGAAGACAGGACTCTTGCAAAGCAGCCTCATCGACTAAAGCTGTGTATAACTATTTGGATGTTTTTATGAAGGTCAAACTAAATCAGATTTTAAGAGCTTTTTGCAATGGATCGTTAAGTGTGACATCCTGAAACCCTCTGTCCAGTCCCAGAGCACTTAGAGCGTGAGTGGACACCTGTCGCTGGCCCAAATAAGCAAAAGCACAGTCACAGGAGAATGAATTAGTGCCTTCAGATGTCTGAATACATTAGAAGTGGTGCAAAAGCAAAGTTTTAGCACAAATCAAGCCACTAAGTGTCCACTACTGCAGTCATTTCACCTCAGCCTTGGGGGTTTGTAGGTCATGTCCTCTGCCCAAATATCTGCAACTGAAACAAACTTTGCCTGGAATAATATTGGCACTATAAGAACCAAAATAATCAGAAATATAGCTTCTTTTTTTTTTATGTAATAATGGGTAGTTACCAAGTATATTCTTGTTTTACCAAATATTGTAATATGAACCTCAAACTAGAAGCACTGGGAGAGCACAGACCTCTGCAAAGTCACTCACCCCTATCCTGCAATGGCAGATATTGTGCCCAGACCTGCACCTGAGCTGGACATCCTCTAGTTCAGAGGTAAATGAAGAAACCAACAACCCAACCAACCAAAACAATAACTTCTTTGGCTGAGGGTAAAAGGGGGACTAGAATAGAGTCAATGGGTCCCAAAGTGGGGTCCCTGGTGGGTTGCGATGGTACTGCACAGGGCCCGCCAGAGGTTGTCTACATTTAGATTTATTTGGAATTTATTTTGAATTATTGCTTGTGTGTGTTTGTTTGTTCAATTCAATGTCTTATGTTATAATAATTTGATATATTTATTCTTAAAATTGCGGGAAAATTAGGAAAACTGGGACATTACGCTATCATTTCTCTACAACTCCTAATGTACTTGTCCCCCAATAAGAAAATTCAATAAAATTAGCAACAATTAAGTATTTATTTTTTAAGAAATCACTTAATTGAACAATGTTTAGCCAACAGTCTGTGTTTTTGTAATGTACAGAAATCTATGGGGGAAAGACATGACATAGACTTTTGACTGAAGTGGAGATCCACACAGGATTGTTTGATTTTATAAGATGGTTGCAATGCTTTTGACTTTGGGAAAGGCTTGAATAGAGTATTGTTTTGTTGTATGCCATAACACATGATGACTTGATAACTCTCTGCAATGCAATTACCCATTTAGGATATAAAATGTATTAAAATGATTTCACAACTCCTTTAGTCTCAAAGTGGGCTAGCGCTGTTTTGTATGAACACTTTCAAACTTTGTAAAAAATACAAATTACTCTCTGTTTACACAAATCTGCAAACCCAGGCAGTGCATCACTAAACAGGCGTTAGAGGGAAATCTTCTGTTCGTCAGCATAATCAAACGCATGATGCGATGCAAAAATAAATCCTTGACCAATTATGAAATCAACACAGTGAACTCCCATGCTGTTCATCTGACATCAAATGCAATTAGTAACTCCAGCAGAGGAAGGAGATAAGGAGGGAAGGGCCTAGGAGACAAGGCAGGAGTGCTCTCATGCAAGCGGCTAAAAGCTAACGCGTGAGTCAGAGCCACCAGCACAACACTAATAGATGGGCCGCCTGCCACACATCAGTTTTTCAGGGATAAGAGAATGGAAATGGCTAGATAACAGGAAAAAAACACAGAAATAAAGAGATGAGTGAGGAGTTTAGATTTGAAGCAAGCTTGTAATATTGTAAATTACTTTGTTGTTTTGTTTTGTTTGTTTTCAGGTGCCATCTGGGTAAAAGTTGGAGAGATAAACACTGCATTATTTTTTGGGCTCAGATCAATTTCTTTTGCAATGGGCCTACAGCAAAGATCTATTCAGCTCACAAATGACCAAGAAATGAAATATGGATGACTGTATGAAAAGCTCAAGTGACATAAACGAGCAATGTTTTCAGATATTGATCAACAAATCAGGCCATTTCTGCACGTAACACAAACTTAGTGATTGTCAGACATCACAACCATGAAGAATAATGCTGTATTTTACTTCTTCACTTGGTTTGTTGTTGCTGTTTATTTGTTGGACATCTTGCACCATCAATAGACTTTGTAAATCTCAGTTTCATACTCTGATAATAACGACTTTTATTTAGGGCTGCGCAATATTAGGTAAACATTCAATATGCAGTATTTTGATACTCTTTTGCCACAAGTTCAATAATATTAAAGCAGAAATGTAAGTGTCATACTAGTCAAAACTGTCACAACTTAAAGACAGGGACTAAAACATGGCTACATGACGACTAAATTAAAGGTCTCCTATTATGCTAAACTGTCTTTTTTGAGCTTTTAACCATGTTATAATGTTTACACCTCAACAATTTTGTTTCATTCAAGCTTGTTTGAGTAATCTTGTATCGTGAGCCCCTCCCCTTCAGATGATCCTGAAACGCTCAGTCTCACGGCTCTGCGTAGACTCATGAAACCAGGAAGTGCTTCTGTGCGTTACTAAAGTCCATACACCACCACAGGACTCATTCTGTTCATTTCAGCGCTGAAATTGCTGTCACTACGAAGCAGTCAGCTCATTTATTTGTTAGCCTCATGCTGCTTTTAGCCGGGGCTTGACATTCTTCGCTCACTGGCCACCTTAGCTAATGTTCTTTAAAAGTTACTAACTAGGAGTGTAACGATACAGTTGCTATATTGATGTATCAATTTTTTTTTTCCTACGATACAACTATATTGATACAGATTACCTTGTACCGAATCGTATTGTTATCTAGGTAGCATATATCAATATACATGGCATATCAATCAAAAATATCTGCAATATCAAAATTTGCAATTTGCATGTTAAAATAAAACCAGATATGGCTTTTGGAACGTAATTTTTGTGTTTTTAATAAGATATTCAACATTTCTTCACTCTCTGTCTGCTGGACATAATTAACCCTGGCTGCAATGCAACATTTGAGAGTAAACTTTTAAGATTTTTGGCAAAAAGTTGCTGTATTGATTTTCGATATGAAGGTGTTGAATCGTATCGAATTGTTCCAAATTAGCCAATATCGTTCTAGAATCATATCGTTGCAAAAATATATCGCTACACCACTATTACTAGCCATGTAGGATTTTCACTAGTCACAGGTTAGATGCTGAAATGTTGTTTCATGTGTAGTATGTGATAAGGCAATAATTTATTACAGTTCAGTATTACCTTTTATTGTAGCCACTGAAATGGTAGAACTAAATTCATTTAATTTTGCTATGTTTTTGCTTGTTGTGTAACTTGTAATTATTCACCACTTTTATGTGTTTTGCCACCCCCCAAAATCCTTTTTTTCCATACATATACATTATTTTTTAGTTAAAATACAAATGTAAAGGTATAAACCATTTCAAAAAGCCTGGAAAAAGCATAATATTGGACCTTTAAGCTTTCAGTCAAAACATACAATAACTATAACTAGTTACATTTGGTCCCTATAGCACAATGAATCTGACTGTGACCGAGAAACACACACAAATCCTTTCTCCTAGCACAGAACGCATTTGCCCTGCTGTTATAGACTACAGCAGGACAAATGAGGCAGTTTAGGGCAGGAACACAGCCATTTGTCAGCCCCGGCGCTGGAAACAGAAAGAATAAAACCACTATCATTTGCATTGCTCCTGTTTTTTGGACCAGTCTCTGCACATCCAGACATACAGCAGACTATTTTTTTTCCTCCTTTCTCATATTTCCGAGTGGCATGAGCGGAGGTGAGGTGAGTGACGTGCGGGGCAGAGCTGTGTCGACCGGGCCCAGCTGGAGGAGAGGGAAACGGGGTTATTTAAAGCTCCAATCAATCCACGGCTCTGGCCTCTCAGACATATACTGTAGGCACATCGCAATTGGCCAGACATATCCATACAATAAGGCAGAGCGGAGGGAGACAAGAGCAGGTGCACACTCAGGGACACACATGTGATGGACAGAGTCAGAATCAGGAAGACTCTATTTTTGTTTTGTTATGATAGAGGTCTCATTTTTTGAAGTATAGGGCATGGATCAGCAGATGCATATAATGTATTATTGCTCCGTATGAACTGACTCAGACATAGACAGACAAATCTTAACATTACAAAGGCAAAAACTGAATAAAGCATTCAGCTATATTATGCAAAATCAACTTTTCTGAGCTTTCTCCTATGTTAAAATATTGTTCCCTCATCAAAAACATACCTGGAGTTGTATTTTGATTGATTTATGCCTGGTTAAGTAATTCTAACATCTCTGGCACGGCTGTTCTGAGCCCTCAAAACGGTCTCAAAAGTGGATCGCAGAACCATTTTCAGTGGGTCGCAGGCCTTTGTCTGTGTCTTTGGAAAAAAATAAAAAATAAAACAAATAAACAGTGTCACTAATTTATACTGCTTAACATTAGGGTGACTTTTTATTTTGTTTGTGCTGATGCAAAAAGTTGTGGTTTCAAATGTAAAGGCAACTAATTGAATGTGGAAGGGATCTTATCGTCACATTTCTTCTTGTTTGTGTTGGCATACAGTAATATTCTGATATTATACTATCTCAGGTTTAAACTGCAATAAAAAAAATTTATGTTGAATTATTTGGGTTTGTCATTATAGGGTGATGGTGGGTCCTGAAGCCAGACCAATTGAAAATCACTGCTCTCCATCCAGTCTGCTCTTCATTCATTTATCCAAAAAAACTCCTGTTTCCACTGATTCCTCAATGCTATTTTTTATTTACTAGTAAAATGGCGTCATACAAAAAAATTAAGAAAGTGAAGTGCTCTTTTTCTTTGATTATGTCTAAAAGACCACAACACTCTGCTGCCCTCTGCTGGTCTCTTCACCTGTTTCTTTATGGCACCAGTAGAGTACTTATTAAAAAACATTTTCTTTTAGCCAAATTATGTTTGTAAAGGTTGGAAAATTTTAAATGCTGTTCTAGTGATGACCCAGATCAGTTTAAAAATATGAATGTAAGCATCATATATTTCTCCTTTAATAATTTGCACAACAGTACTTCAAGCACTTGAACAATACAGACCTGTTCCTTTCCCCATTTGTGACCTTTTTTGGAAGATGACATAGGAATCTGTGACTATGACATATGTCCTGGATCTAGACCAAAAACTAAACGTTTGTTCCTTGCTCCATTATTGAGCTGTTCTAAATACTGTATATCAAATTCAAAGAGACAAATAAACAAAACCACTGTAACAAAAACGTCTTTGGAGGAGGGAAAAAGTTATGACTTGGGTTACAGTATTGGCTTAATATTCTCTGTCATTTGGTCCAAAAAAAAAAAAAAGCGCCTTCTTAGTCTTCATCACGAAGCAACCATTTCTGCCAGCGCTGGTCGCCAAAATCACTGAGCGTGACGAGCAACAAGCCAGTCGCTCCAATCAAGCCAGATTCCTCTCTAACTAGATGACATTCAGAAATAAGCAGGCCCCACTAGACCCATACCAATGCACCAGTATTCTCTATTCACTATAGGCTCTGAACTGCACAAACTTTACATTCAGATGCAAGAGACAGTTTTCCTCCACCTCTTCCCATTTCCAAATGTCATCATGAGGCAGGAATGGGAAAGATGCTGGCAAAGAGACGAGGCCATAATGACAGGGAGGCCGCACTGGGATCACATTGCAATTGATAACCCGAAGAGCGTTGAATATTTTAAGGAGAAATCAAATCGCTAAATGCCAGCACTAAAGTTAGAGGCATTAGAGAATCAGAAATGTAAGCCTGGGGGTTGTTGCAGCAGCAGCAGCAGCTAAATATAGGCTGTATCTGGAGTATGCATGCTATTATAAGCTAATGCTAATGTCTGCAAGTTAATTAAATGCATAATTCAGGTAGAAAAAGCTTTGTTTTTGGCAATAACGCTGTATAATGCATCATGAATAAAGTGTGCATTTACATTACAAAGCCTATAGAGTAAATGCCCTCTACAGAGATACACACAATGAGAAACAGAGTAGATATGATGTTTCCTGAATGTTTCAGAAACACACTTACAATGTTGACAGCAGGGAAATGAGCTGTCAGTCACATCTGTCAGTCAAAGGGACCGCCACAGGGGATGGGACAAAAGGGGTTAGGGGTAGGGCTTTTGTTTTGCTTTGCTTTTCTTTTGTTTTTCCCTTCCATTTTCTTCCCGGGTTGACACTCCGCTGATCAGCACACAGGTCAGCCGGTGACAAAAGCTTCTCAGGGGCATATTCAAGGGAAATTTAGCATTGCACACTCAAATTTTCCATATGTCAAAAGAACTATGTGATAATGTTTTGGCTAAGCAGGCTTCTTCAGATCTTTGTGTATTTCTTTAGTAAAGCATAGTACATTTGGGACAATCCGAGGTGGCTCTGATCTTGCCCAACAAGAGCAGGTCCTAACCAATCTGTCAGTCACAACTGGTAAAGATTGAGTGAAGGTTCAGCCATGCCCAGTACACTCTAAAAACAAACATTTGTTTCAAAAATACAGGTGTAAAACATCAGGTACACAGAGCATAATGAATACAGTCAAAAGCCTCACATCAAAATAATACAACTTCCTTCTGTAGCTTAAAAAATATTCATTTAAAATCCAGTAGAACCCAGCGTCTGTCTGGAGCAACAAACTGAGCACTAATGTAAAAGGAGTACACTACTTTTTCAGGAGACATTCTTTCAGCATGACTTTGAACCAAATTGATTTTGTTCCAAAATGTTTAAAGAGGCAATACTATGCAAAACTGGTCACATTTCAGAGCTTTCTACCATGTTATAATGTTGTTCCCTCATCAAAAACATACATGGAGTGGTGTTTTGCTTCATTCATGCAGGTTTAAATAATCATCCTTGAGACCTGAAACCTCCGCCTCTCCCACAAACCCCTGCCCACTTCAGGCAGCACTGACCAATCAACTACTCCTCTGCATCCAGTCTGCTCTCATTCATTTATCCAAAAAAACAGCTTTCACTGATTCCTTACAGCTATTTTTAATTTTGTAATAAAACAGTATCATACAAACACTTTGAGGTAAAGAGCTTTATTTCTTTGATTATGTTTAAAAGACCACAACATTCTGCACTCTGCTGCCCTCTGCTGGTCTCTTTGCCTGCTTTTTATGGCACCAGAGTACTTATTAAAAATGTTTTCTTATAGTCACAATGTATTTAAAGGTTCAAAAACGTGCATTGCTGTTCTAGAGGCGACCAAGAATGATTTGAAAATATGAAAAAAAAAAAAAGCAAAATATATTCCCTTTAAGTAAAATCTTAACCTATGGACAACAGCATGTCCTTCCTGGGCTACCATAGCTGTTTATATGCTCAAAAAGAAGTGGTGTGAGGTATGGGATTGCAATCTATTTTCCATATTTCTGTATTCTCCACATTTAGTCTGTTACTAGTTTTTTCTTTTTCTGGTTTGTAGGCCAGTGCATTGTAGTATTTTTCACTAATAATTTCCTTAGCACTGTCAAGAATATAAATGCTGTATTCGATGGTGATTAGCCCAGTTTGTCTGCCTCAAATTCATGACAATAACCTGGATTTTCAGATTCCTCAAGAAAAGCAGGCCAAGGTGAAAAATGGCAGACATTACGAGACAATTTCACAATCAATCTCACGTGGAAACAAATACTGTGTTGCACATTCGCCAATGCATATTAATAATAACAATGTGCCACAAGAGGAACCAACCTTAATGTATCCGAGGTGTATGGAACAGGCTTCATTGCTGTCACGAGTGCTGTGTTTTCAATGCAAATGAGTCACGTCAAGGTGTCTGTTGCACTTTGCTCTGGAGCATCTGCATCTGCCCGCCTCTATAACGCTTCATCACAGTCGTGTAAAAGACGTAGGCAGAAGCTGAAGTGCTAACAGCCATTCGAGCCGGGCAAACGCGATGATCCGAACACCCACGTGCACCAACGGGCTGGGCGGAAAAAGGCAAGCATACACATAAGGCAAAAGAACAAGTCATGCAAGCTGGAGTGGATTCTGGTATAAGTGTGGTTGGCTTGGCGGCAGATTCGTTAGCAAACACTGAAATTAAACCAGGCAGTCAACAACTTGTGTACGTCCAAGGAGAAGTTTAAAAAAGGAGACAACAGAATCCATCATGCGCCTGCCATGCCACCGCCGTCTCTACTGCTCAGTCACATGTTCAGATGCTATAAAAAAGTCTTCAAAAACTCTTTGTAATAGTCTGCATGCTTCTTTAACTGGGTTATTTAACTTTGCTTTTTGTAAGTAGGGTTGGGGAGGGAGGTACTTTAAAGCTGTGTATGGTATTATTAAGGAAAAACATTTAGAGCACAAACAGAGTCCTTGTTGAACAATCTATACAGATTTCAAATTTTAGTCAAAAGTGTGTAGTATATACAGTATATACACTTGTAGCTTAGATTTACATTTGTTTAGTTTTTTTTTTTTCATTAATTTTATTTTCAAATGGCCTTTTCTTTGACAATATAGACTGCCTGTAAACACCAAGACTGATGTTGTACATGTTCCAAAAATTGAACTGTGCTCTATCCTGCTAAATTTACGTTTTTGAGCTTCTACCCATGTTATAATGTTGTTTCCTCCCCAAAAACATACCTGTAGTAGTATTTTCTGTCATTCACACTTGTTTGAGTGCTCCTGTTTGCTGAGCCTGTCTCCTCGCTCGGTCTTGCCAGTTTACAGAGACACATGAAACTAAAAACAAGCCCACGGCACAGGACTCATCCTGATCATTTCAGAGCTTAAACTGCTGTCAAAACAAAGCAGTCAGCTCATTTATCTAGTTGTTAGTGTGATGTTGCTAATAACCGTGCTAAATAGCCATTTTATTCTCTGTCCATGCCCCACTGCTGCCAGCAGAGGGCGACAGAAATCTAATCCAAGCATTTTCCGCAAAGCCAAAGTAACAGCTCCCCAACAGAAGACATTTTCCATTCATATACATTATTTTAAGTTATAAAACGTGAAATACTAACGCAAAGGTGTCCAAAACTATTTCAAAAAGCCTTAAAAAAGCATAATATGTGACCTTAAAAAAATGTTTACAGAAAAGTCTGCCAAGAAAATGATTACGTGTAACAGACTGTGGGAAAATCAGTAAACAGTTTTAACCACATTGCAAAGTATTAAACAGTTTTCCATCCTTTAATTGCTAGATTTTTGGAGAAACATTGCACAAATATTTCTGGACGATCCTTGTGCTATTACTTCTTGGTTTGTCCTGATCCTAGTCTGCAGTCTGGCCACACATTGCATGCTTTTTCAGTGGATTTAGGAAAAGCCCCCCACAGTTACCCAAGAATACAGAGGAAATCTTCAGAGTTCTCCCAGTGAAGCAGCTTGGGGCGGCTCTGCGGGGTAATTGTGGGGCTTTTGATGCACTGTGGCAGCTTCTCTTGGACTACCAGCCCAGTGACCTGGCATGTGAACAGCGAGAGCACCATATTGGAACTTGTTTGAAAAACCTGGTACCAAGTTTGTCATAAAAAGGTTAAATTTCTGTCCCCATTTTTCTAACAGAGGTTGCTTTGTCCACACAGTGTGCAGCTGTAGAAACATAAACTAACAGAACTTTTAATGGATTCTATGTAGCAACAAAGGCATTTTTTTAAGACAGACAACTGCAAGTATATACACAAACTCATATAAATGTTTTGACATATGTCTTTTTTACACTGCTGCCTTTGCTGCTCCTAAGATACTACATTGTGACTGTTCAACTTATATCTGTTCCTTTAAATGTCAACTCTTCACTAACACATTTAGTTATCTTTCCCTTCCGGTGAGTGTTTATTTCCGCTTGTGCAGTAGTGGATTTGCATTGTGGACAGACAGATAATCACATCCACTCCAGACCCGCTCTCAGTCCGGAGCAGCTCCAGGCAGTTGGTGCAGTGCGGGTCTGATTAATAGCGCTCTTTCATTGATTACAGGGATCGAAGCGCTAATCTGCATGTCTTATGAGGACTGAGAGGATGTGCCGGGCAATCTGAAAAAACAATAAGCCCTGTAGGTGTGTTTGGAAAGCCTTTCTGAAGGGGCAGAGATATATGGGCGTTTGGATTTAAATCACTGCAGCAAGCTTTAGCACAGGAAACAGTGGAGAGAGTATGAGCTGAGTAAAGACTTAAAGGGACAATACTCAAATTTGTTTCTTGCATTTGAGGTTTCATCAACTAATAGCATTTTGTAATAGGGATGATCAGTGAAAAAAGCTATACATTAAATACAGCAATTTGAATTATTGAGAATTTTTATGAGTAATGAAAATGTTCAGTCTGTACCAGCAAAGTTTAGCCAATCATGTTTGCATGTGCACTGATCTGCTCATAAGCTTCCTCAGTAGAAGCGTCCATGCATTGGTTTTAGTTTACTTGTCTTTTTTGGAATTACTGGCAACCCAATGGTTAGAAATAAGGTAGTAAATGAAACAAAAAAAATAATAAAATAAAATAAAAAGACAACACAAAAAAACAAACAAAATAAAAACAAAAAACAATGGAGAAACACAAAAACAAATTTCAGAATCAAAAACGCAAAAACAAGTCCATAAACATATTGAGAAATGCCAATATAGAGAAAGTGTAGTACTTAAAGTTTGACTGTGATTGCAAAGAACAGAACTACTTCAGATATCAGCATCGCAAGAAACTAAATGCATCACATCAGTGTTACAGTCTTCCATCATGGTCCTGACAGAGCCTTCAATGAAAATGTGTTGTGTTCTCATTTAGCCTTGTTGTAATCCTGCTTTAGTCTTTAAGTTTTGATAGTGACAGTATTACTTAAAGTAAATACACAAGTTTAGATTTCTGCTTTAATTTAGTTGAACTTACTGTTTCAAAGTAGTAAATTAAAATACTGCCAATCATACTGTTGTTGCAATATTACATAATAAAATTTAATGAATATTGGAAGTTTTTTCATCTCGGGCAGCCATATTTTACTGATTACAATAATGTGCCTGTGCTCATATGTATTTTGTAGAATGTACAAATAGTGGGATTTTGATGAAATTATTATTTAAAAGATATGGAATTGGATTCAGAACCATTGCAAGATAGCAAAGGAACAAATGCTCAATTTTAATGGAAGTTTAATTTTAATTCTTTCTATCACCTTCAAATATACAGTGGTGGATAGAGAGCATTTACACCTATACTAAAGGACTCCTTCTTTCAGACCGGGTTTGAGCATTATATCTTTACCAGTGCAAGATTGTGTTGGTGTTTTGAAGAGTTGTTTTTGCATTTTGTTGCCCTTGTACCTTGACCTTCATGCCCACTGTATTGAGAGTGTGAATAAAACAACAAATTTTGCCTAATTTTTACCTAATTTAAATCATGTAAAAGAGCTACCTTGCAAACTCATACTTCAGGCTGTAAACAATGAGCCAAAACAAGCTCCGAGATTAGAACCAGCTCTTGCTAATGAATCTCCAGGCCTTGGTCTAATCCTGTAAATATCCAGCCTCAGTGGGTGGGACTTCACTGAGAAGGAGGTTGGTTTCATTCGTTCTGCTGTCATGGTTCGTATCATGGCCTCTGCACTTGGAACAGCAAGAAGAGCTCCAAAATGTCCCGACACATTATTTATGACATCCCACTGAGCAGGTGATAGGAGCAAGCACGGGCAGCGTACGGTGGATAACCTCCGACAGAGCAAACATGATCAGAATCAATCAAACGCCAAGATACGTGATGAATACTAATACTGCGTACCACTACTGCGGCTGCTACAGTCAGGGTATGGAGTCAAAAGTACATGAATTATGCAGTACACTCTATGGTATACATCAAATACTTGGAAAAAAAAAATCTAGTTCATCATAAAACTTATAGATATTGTATAGATCAGTGGTTCTCAGTTGGTCTGACTTCGGCACCCACCATCATCCTAAAATGACAAGCCATGACACACACAAAAAAAGAGATATTTTAACTGATTTAACAGATTTAACAACAACTGGCGATGGTAGAGAGGAAACTATTCCCCTCTATATTCTCTATTAGATGCAGTTTAATTTAAAACCAAAAATTCAAAAGGATTCAAGTCTACAAAGTTTACTTTTCTGCTGATGACTTTTTCAGAGGTAAATCCTGAAAGACTTTGTGCTTAAAGGAGAATTAAGCAGCGCTCACTTCAACCTTAGGTGACAGTGGCATAACTTTTTTTATTAATCTTTTTTTTTTTTTTTTTTGACTCACTGAAAATGCTTCCACAACCCACCTTTGGGTTCTGACCCACCAGTTGAGAATCACAGGTATAGATGAGTAATTCTCAGCTGCTCTCTGTCAGGCGCCAATAGCAGGTTGCATATAGAATAAAAAAAAGTCTTTTAGCTTATTTGAAACCTTAATATTGTACATTACATGAAATGCATGTGCCATAAAGGTTGTAGTATTTTTTTTTATTTATTTTGGTTTTGTACACAGGACTACAATAAAATAATTAGGGATAAAATTTTGATGAGAACCACTGTATAGTGTCTAATAAAAGAAAAAAAAGATGTAACAAAAGTCTTCACATTTTATGGGCATTGAAAATAATTGCAATAATGGAACCAGCCCGTATCTTTCTGTTCCTGTACAGATGCTTAACAAACTGAGCACTGCAGGAGGAGAAGGACCTGTGTCTTTTTGAACTTTACTAATTTAGTTTGAACATTTTTAATATGGCTGCTGGCCTTTTGTCACTGTTTCATTACAGAGACACAGTGCCCACAGGCAGAGGAAAAAAAACAGATCTTAGTTGGGAAATGCAATTTGCTAGGATTTATGGATTTCTTATGACATCTCTTTGTGTTGTTTCAATGTTATTTCTTTTTTATATAGTTAAAATATAAGTGATGATAAGCCAATGTGCAGCTTTAACCCTTTTTTTGTGGGTCATCACATCTAGTAGTTAACCTATTCAGTCTGGCTTTACAATGGATGCCCTTACTGACGCAACCGTCTCCATTTATCCAGGCTTGGCAGTGGCACAAAAATCGCCATGTGGCTGGAGTTTTGGCCCTTGTGGAATCTAACCCCCAGCCTCCCACACGACAAGGTCACCACTAACACACCAGTCTATAACCCAATATAACTTTGTTTATTTAATGACGTTCTATGTTAATAAAGTGATACTGCTTTAAATACTGTATATTATATTGGCGTGGGAACTTGTGAACTGTGGAAAATGCATGTAAAATGTAAAATAACGTAGCAATTAAAACAGTATGAATCACTCGAGAAAGAATGATCTCTTGATATTTCGACGGCATTACTCATAACACAGAGACTGAATATATAATGTAGCTAAAGGAAATGATTTCATGGCCAACGTGTTGAGCAGAAAAGAAATGTATATCTTTCAGCTGTCAGTACATTGCCATACTGCATACATAAGTTTGTTTTTACCAATTGTGGAGTGGTGGATCAGACAAGCAATGAGAAAAATCACTCACTGGACACTTTATTAGATACACCTTGCAAGTATCGGGTTAGACACACTTACAAAATTCCTCAAAGTTCCCATACTGTGCTTTTTATCAGGCTATTTGAAATTGTTTTGGACACTTTTACATTAGTATTTCACGTTTTATAACTTAAAATAACGCATATGTATGGAAAACGTCTTCTTTTGGGGAGCTGTTACTTTGCTGAGAAAGCTTGAATTAATTGTCTTTCGCCCCCTGCTGGCAACGGTGGGGATTGGACATAGCATAACATGGCTGTTTATTAGCAACATGACGCTAACAGAAAGATAAATGAGCTGACTGCTTCACAGTGACAGAGATTTAAGCACTGACATTATATAAATGCTTTAAAAGGCACAAAACACACAAGGGCACTTCCTGGTTTCATGTGTCGATGTAGAGCTGTGAGACCAAGCGTTTCCAGCTCTTGAGAAGGAGACGAGCACAGCAAACAAGATTACTCAAACAACCGTGAATGAAACAAAATACTACTCCAGGTCTGTTTTTTTAGGTGCAAACAACCTTATAACATGATTATAAGCTGCAAAAAGTTGATTTAGCAGAATAGGGGACTTTTTAATCATATTTCTTCCATCGTCTTGATGCTTAGTTTGAACTTCTGCAGGTTCTGTCTTGCACATGGATGCCACTGAGTTCTGCCATGTGATTGGGAAATTAGATATTTGCATTCAGAAGAGCAGGTTTGCCTACTAATGTGGCCACTGAGTGCATTTTTAGATGAAAAATCAGAGAAAAAGAAAGAAGAAAAATCCAATATCTGATACCAAAAATGAAATGACAGAGTAGTAGCAGGAGACGTGTGGTGTAGAGTGTAAACATGACAAACATGAATCATAGAGAAAGCCGCCTCTGAAGCGATGACAGTCACTAACAATGTGTAAATCAGCACCAACAACACAGACTGGTACAATGTAATTATTCCACAGAGAAAAGCCGCAGTCAGCAGGAGGGCCAGAGAAATTACTCATGAAAGTGCATAAGAAACCCTGATTTTGTCAGCATTTGCACAAAACAAAAAAGTAGAAATGACAAGTGTTTTTAAAGGCACAGCTGGGTGCTATGAAAACACAAAACATGCAGTGTAAAATATTATTTTGTACAATGCTAGAAGTTCAGTTTAGTTTTCTGAAGCTATTTTCTTGATTCCGATAGTATATATTTGCATATGATTGATAAAGTATTATTTTTTATGGTAAAGGGAGCATGTAGTACAAGTTCTGTTGCAACACTTGAAAAAACTAGGAATCTTTCAATTTTCAAGGGTCAAATGTAATTCATTTTATATATTAATATTGATATATTTATGACTATTTTAAACAAAACAGCCATTTGAAATAATAAAATAAGTATTAAATAAGAGACACAAAACACTCCATCAAGCTTGTCCCATAGATAAACTACCACCACTAGATTTGGTCAAACAGAATATTTACCAAGAAGAAATTGTTTTTAAAAGGAAGGCAATTCCAGAAACTGGTGAAGGTTTTTAGTAGTGGCTGGCTACATCTGCTTACACAGAAAAAGCAAAAATGGACAAAAAATAAATAAATTGGGCAATGCATTCACAAGATGAAGATACAGCAGAAAGTGTTTATCAGTCTAAAGCTGAACTCATATCTTGATGTCAAGGTAGGATCTAAACACTGTTTTTTGATTGCAAAAATAGCCCTGTTCTTGAAAAACGCATTTTATTGTGTTGTTTTTAGATTGGGGATGGGGGTTGAGGTTACTGCAAATAACCAATAAACCAGGACTCTGTAAACGCCAGGTCAGCAGCGGTGCTCGTCTCAGTCTGCGAGGAGGAGAAAGCACCTCTTTCAGGCAGGGTGACCACCTCAAAAAGTACAAAAAGTGGGACAAGTTGTGTGATTTGATGGGACAAGGTGGGATGGACTGGAGAAATAAATGTTTTGATATACAAATCAAATTTACCGACTTACTGAAATAGAAGTTGCTTCAGTTTAGGGCCTATAAAACATTTGATGTGCTGTCTTTATCTCAACAACACACATTTTGGAATAAGAATAAGAAAACCTTTATTAGTCCCTCAGTGGAGAAATTGCATTACAAAGTAATGTCTTTACTGAGACTTAATTCAATAGAATAAAAAAGATGGAACAGAAAAAGAAATCAAAGCTCTCAGTCACTGCCTTTTCTCAAAACATAGCAGCCAACACAGCTTCCAGCTCCAGGGAAGGACAGAGACAGCAACACAACAACCACATATTCAACCTATCAAGAGTGGATACCTACACATTATTATATTTTATATTTATTCTACATTTTACTCCAGGAATCCTGACCTCACCTTGTTGTTCTTAGCTTGAATTTCACTCTTTTTAAAATCTACTGAGCAACAATGAAAAAGTGGGACATTATCTGCATAAATGGGACAGAGGGACAGATGCCTAAATGGCTGTGCAGTACAACCAAAAGTGGGACAGATGATCACCCTACATTTAAGCACTAACTGTTTATGAAGCGCAGTATTCTGTCCCAATCCAAAGTTTGCTCAAACACTATGATATAAGTAGACAGCGGTCCAATTATACATTTTAACACATCCCACCTCCACAGCACTCTTGGCTGTCTCTGGGTAGGTGACTGCAGCACACAGAGAGTTAAATTCAAGTTCTGTCCAAGTACAGTTTACAGTTTTTATGTTTAAAGTTACCACAGCAACCTATTTAAATAGCATTGTTGCTAATTGTAGTGTTTTAGTAAAAGCAGCTTCTGATAAAAAGGCAAAACAAATAAAAAAAGACTAGACTGCTCATCAAAGCTATAGCTGGGAAAACACAAACTCAACAAAAAGCTCATGCTGCCTGATATTTAGCCCTAAACAAAATATTTAAAATGCATGTTTTGTTACAGTGATTTGTAATATTGATTATATTTTAGGTGGCACTGCTTTTTATGCTCTTTATAATTATTTTTCTGCAAAGTTTGCCAACTTGAAACTAGGCGTACATCAGGAGTACACCAATTTACCAGCATACGTACTTTTGATAAATAAGGGCCATTTAGTGCAGAGGCTTATGGGGAATCCAGAGAAGAGTACTGACCTGCTGAAAACAGGTCCTGCACTGTACATAAGTCTCTGGATTATAAAAGAAAAGCAGAGTCAACACATCCTCGACAGCCACTGAGCCAAAAGCCGCCTGAAGGAGCATGAATGACGGCGTAAACAATGGTCGTCTGGAGGAGAGCCCTTCACGGACAAACTCTGTTACCTCCGCAAGGTCAGTGTGGAGATGATGGAGCTGTGTGAGAGGATTAACAGCCTGTTCAAGTCAATAGTCTTTTTAGCGTAGGCTTTTGTGAGTTTGAATGAGCTGCAGGCTGCGGGTCCACTCGAGTGTTCTGCCCACTTCCTGACATTGTCTCATCTGTCTCTCTGTCACTCCAGGTCATTTTCACAAAGGCGTCTCAGATCGATGTCCGGTGGGGAACCAGTCTTAATTTTGAATTTACAATGCCCTGACAATAAAATGAAGCTCTCACACCAAATGAATAGGCAACTGTTAATTCAAGTCAACACTATTAGGAGCTAGTGTAAACAACTAACAACTGTAAGATAAAAATGTGGATAATGCTGCATTCAAGAGACCTCTTTCCGAGATGGGAAGCTGTTTTCTTGACTTGTTTATGTTCATGTGCTTTTATCTCAGAAAGTAAGGATACTAATGTTACCATAGCTGGACCAATGAAGTTAGTGGTCAGTATTGGTATTAATTAGCATTTATCACAGCTAACTAGTCAGATTTAATGTTAGCCTTCTCACTACTAAAAGGCTGAATGTTAATACATTTTGCAAATATAGCTTTAGAATAAAATGTACATTAATAAATCAGCTACTTTTCTGCTCTGTCCATGAAGCAGATGACGTCAAGTGGGGAAGTCAGGCAGCAAGTTTTGAGTTGCAGGCGTTCACGTGCATTGTTTAACTCGGAAAACCATTTTCTCAAGTTTCCCAGGACCACATGAATGCACCATAATACTTTTACTCATGGTTTGGGTCACATCAATTTAAACACACTGAGCTTTAATAACAATAGACTCTTCTTGTTTGTAAACAAAATGTCTGCGTTCCAAAGACTGGTACCAGAAGTTAAAAAAGACAATAATACATTTTTAATGGAGGAATTAGCACTAGCCACCAAACTGACAACCACTCTGCCAAATGTGAGTTTTAAAAAAAAAGCATAGTTTAATAACATTAGCAACTGCCTTTTAATGTAAGATTGCAATTAGCATCTATAATTAGCATACAAGCTAAAGGCTATTAATTTATATTTCCTAATTTTTATGTTAGGCAGGACAAATAGTAACAAAAATGGACTGGACCACAATAGCTTGACATTGTATGTTCAGATTTAATTCATCAATCACCACAAATCCTACTTTAATAAGTTAACTTTAGCAACAGGTACTGACTCAGATCTGGGTCATATTAATTCAGAGTAATTTTTAATAAGTATATAAACAACAACCATTCCTCCCTGCTGGCCAAAAACATTTAAATTCATATTTTTATTTTGCTCCCTTGTAGAAATGAATGTAATAGAGCGTTAATCTCGGTACCAGGCTGCGTGTGCAACTTTTTTTAAACATGTCATTCCTGGAAGGGTCGATGGGAATTTTTTTCTAGGCTGTAGTGACACTTTAAATGGTAGTTGCCATGGTAACACCACACCCATCTCTACTGCACCATTATTGTCTGTAAATAATATGGTTGAGTTTCAAGAGACAAATTAGCATCAGCTACCAAAAAATAACATTAAATGAATAATTGTGCAGTTGATTATGGCAAATGTTTTTCTTGTGCATCAAGCTTTGTTCTCACGAGAATAATCCATCTTGTTAGGCTCCCTCTATTTTGTTTGGGTGCCAAACATGTGAGTGCTGTCACGTGTGGGCAGGTTTTAGGTTTGCTGACACCAACAAGCACTTAGTGATACTTGTTAACAACAGGGGTACAATGTATTATACTATACATTTACAAAAACAGCATTTTTATTCAATTGTTTTACTATTGTAGAGACTTATTGTGTGCTTCGTCCAATCATCCCCAAATATTCTACTGAAAGTCACTTCCCTTTGTTTTCATCAAAAGGCATTCCAGATTGATAAAATAATAGCAACTTTGTGCTAACGTTATTTCACTCTGGGTTGTGCCAGGTTAGGCAAATGGTAACCAATGAACTATAACAAATTAATGTAAATGACTGGGTAGAAAACATTAGCAACTTTAGTGTTTTTTATAGGCTTTAGGAGGAATTAGTGCCTCATTGGCTTCATTCTTAGGTAGATGTACTATAACTGAACCATAGCAAACTACTGTTCACGTTTGTGGATGTATGCTTAGAGTTTGTCAACCAAAGACCAGAAATCCTATTTTTAAAAATCTGTTTTGTCAAATTTATATGGAAGAGTGTGTCAAGTAATTGCTGCTTCTCTGGCTGCTTTTATTAGTACAACTTGCTTTTCCAGGCTGTTGTTGCCACGGTCCTAGCTTTTTAGCGCTGTGTTGCACCCATTAAAATTTAAACATGAAGATACGCTGTATTTTTTATTTCATCTAAACTGGCTTCTGTTTTTCATTTGGATTTTACACAATGTCCCTAGCATTTCACAAATCACACTAGCTTTTTTTGATAATAAATCCTGGACTTTGACTTAGCCTTGGATTTCTGGATGGACTAACATCATAAACTTGTCTAATTCACTAAAAGCCTCTGTTTTACGAGCTCCCATTGTCCTGAATAGACTCTACTGTACTGTGATTGTATGCAGAGGATGTGGCCTGACACTTGGGAAGATGACTAGTTTTAATATTTGATGAGCTGGATAAGCCTGTGATAAATACTGCAGTTTCATCATGGCCAGTATTTTTTAAGTCTTTAATTGAACAGGCCCAGAGCCGCTGTCACTGCCACAGCCAGTCCTTTATGCGGCTGACAGATAAATGGATGATTTTACTATGCATGCCTAATAAGATAAGGATTTATACTACTGCAGTTACAAAGCTTTTCAGGCTGAGAGGGAGATAGACGCCTGAAATGCTAGCAGTAAATCACAGCAATTAGCTTTTCATGCCATGTAAATGGTACTCGTCATTCTGTGTAATTTTCTGTCGTCATCTTTGATTGGACTAATTATGGCTTGAGAAGCTATTCTTGATTAGACGTCTCGATCACTCACAGTTGGGGCCTGTATTGAGGAACATGACACTATACAGCACATTGCATCATTCAAACATAATACATGAGCAAAAGGAAGAGGTAATTAAAATGTACGATGGGAAATAGATTGCTGCACATCAGATGCTTGTCTGATATTGTCTGATGTCTGAGATAAATAAGTTTGACACAAGTGATGCTTAAGCTGATTACGTGATCAGATGAAGATTGTAGCACAGCAACAATATTAATTTGGCAATAAAAATGATGGTAGTTGTAGGATATAGAGGGGTGAAGCTACTTTGTTTCCACTGCAGTTTAGGTTGGTCTGTGTTTGGTCTTGTTAAATCAAAGCACATGGCTAATTAGCATAAATAGACAGGTCCACAGTGTTTCACACAGGTACTGTTTGTGTTCTTTGTCAATTTTCTATCACATTACTAAAGGCATTTGCAGAATGTCTATAACCATTATATTGAATGAGCTGGATTACATACAAAACATGGCCACTATTGAGTTTCACTGAAGATTGTTCACTGCCTCATGAGTAGCATAAAAAGCACACCGGGAGCAAAAACTTTGGCCCTATCCTTCATTCAGGGTGGCCTCAGCAAGTAATTCGCACATGTAATTCGACAGGTTTTTACCCTGGATGTCCTGCTAAATGCAACACTCTCTATTGATCTGGGTTTACCCCAAATTTCCACCGAGAGGTTGCAGAAGCAGATTGCTGTGCCAGCGCATGTTTCAAAGTTTCAATTTACACCAAGGGCAACAGAGCTGCTGCTGCTCCGCTGCTCATGTGGATCTCCTCACTCATTAACTTCTTGATGCGCAATGTTTACATTACTACTGTTTAAAGCTGCACTACCTGATTTTTGGCTGTAAAAGTGACATGTCTAAAAAAATGTTGAGTTTGGATGATACACTCCCCTTCCTAATTCCTCTCCTTGTCGACGCTCTATCAGTCTCACACAGACCTGGAAGTCTGTGCACAAGCCAGGAGCTATCACAATAACACAGCACAGATCTAGAGTTTGCTTTTAATTCTTTAAAATAAAAATACTGTGGATAAGCTATGAATTTTGAACTAAAACAATAGCTCCTTCACATTATACCTGATAGATTTTAGTTCTGGATAGATAAAGGATGTATCGACCAATCAGAGTGCTCCTGTCCTATGAAAGCGTGTGATTGGTTAAACTGTTCCTTCCCTCGCTCTAAAACAAACCCTTATAATACAGTCCACAGGTGACCTCAAAGTCTCATTTTTTTCTGTTATGCTGTACTAATAATATAACTAATAATTATCTTTACCAAAATACAAAGAAAAAGAAATCAGGTAGTGCAGCTTTAAGTGAGCCTTTATTTTGAAAGTGTAGTTGAAGTTTATTTTAACACATGGTGGCTGTTCATATGTAAGGACCTGTACTCAGCTCTACGTCATGGAGCTGAATGCTTGACCTACACTGGAGATGTAGTTCAGGGGTAAATGCTCTAATAATTGATCCATAAAACCCATGTATATCACAGAAGAAGAATCACCTAAAACTAATCCCCTTTTGGCCAGACTTAGTATCTTGCAATGGTACCAAATATTAAAAAAAATCCCTGTATTCATGTTGTAGATCAGGGGCGTCCAAACTTTTTCCAATGGGGGCCAGATCTAGAGATGTGCAAATCTTCAAGGGCCAACAGTCTCTCCTGATGCTTTCTAAAAACTGAATGCATGTACAGAATAAATAAAATGTGCATTGTTTCATAAGGATTTTGTTTTCAAAAGCCAAATAATTATGCATGCTCACTTTATTTTCTTGCTTTCTGCACTTTATTCTGTATAAGAGCTACCTAAACAAGTGAATTTCTCTACTGTGAGATTAATAAAGTTCAGTCTAATCTAATTCACAAAAAAATAACATCTCTGAACATAAAAACTGCAACTGCAATTATTTTTCGACACACTAATTTGAAAATACAACGCAGAGAGTATTAGATGAGATGCATAAATATACAGACAAAGCGACAGAAACACTACGAAAGTGCTGGAGGGCCATAAGTAATGCATTTTGTCATAGAAGCTGAGGGCCAAATGAAATATCAGACCGTGCCACAAATGGCCCCCTGGCCGCACTTTGGACACGTCTGTTGTAGATTATATGGATACACCAAAATCTAATTATTTCTCCCTTAACATTTCCTGAAGATTTTATGAAAACCCAAACATTACTTTTTCATTTATTTGGATAACAAACATAAACAGAAATAAAGTCTTTATTGAATATATACAATAGATTATGGGGACAATTCTTTGCAATACCATGTGTGGCCACTCCAATCCTCTACAATAATCCATGAATGTCATTGGGGTGTTTTTCACTAAAACCCAGCTGTTAGGTAAGTATCAAGGAGCCTTTCCTCACATCAGGAGACACTCTCTCTTCCCAAAGCCAACACTTCAGTGACCACATAAACTCTGAGGCAGTTATCGCACACCTGCTTTAGAGCCGCTCCCAGCCACTGCCTACACTTCGTAACATTTGTCATATTTGTAGCTCAGCTTATAACCTCAGCATTTCAGAGTGATAAACATTTTACTCCACCACTGATACTGAACAAGGTTAAAAACTCTAGGGGCTGTAGAGGAATATACTGCTCATGTTAAGTGTTTATAGCGCAATGTATTGTCAAATGTATGAACTACTTCTGTAAGTTGATGTGAGGACTGAAAAAAAAGTGTGCTTGTGTGAACACTTTTGGAAACAGTTATGGGATGCGCAGAGTCAAAACATTGCCACATTTGTTGACATTACGCTGGATCCAACTTCAATGAGCAGTACATTAAAGTTATTGTTCCCAAGGCGTGCATAATGACTACGCTTTCAGCAACAGTTGACTTTTTAACAGAGAAACAAAAGAGCGAATAAAAAATTATTGTTGCTAAAAGTTAACTTTGCTCCAAGGACATCTTTTGTGGCAGGCTGTAAATATGTTTATTTCACTGCTAAAGTTGGATTATTGTGTTGCCAGCCTCAGAAAAACATTTGCTTAAAAAAAAAATTAAAAAAAAATCTTATGAGGTTTAAAATATTTTGTAGTATGTACTGTAATAGTAATAATATAACAGTAATAGTAAAGTGTAGTAATCCAGCCACAAGAGGTCACAAGCCAGTATACTCATTGTGCTGCTCCCAAGCCTGGAGAAATTGAGAGTGTTGCATCAGGAAGGGCATCTGGCATAAAAAATACACCAAATCAAGATGGAAATGGCTGCACATGAGGAGGCAGATGATTTTATCTGGCGATCAATGCCAGTTCTGAACATTTGGGGGCCCTAAGCAGGATAGGTTTGGGGCCAAGTCTCTCCATCATTTTGTTTTAATTTGACTATATAACATTTTCATTTCTTTGAAACACTGACTGACTATTTTTCTGTGGGGATGAATGCTTTGAGGGATTGTTTAATTTGCAAATTTAGCAAGGGGGGCCCAGGTAAATAGGAAGTATAACACATTAATATAGACTGCATTGGCCCCCACAGATAGATAGTCTCAAAAATGACAGCAGAATATTATAAATCAGCAAATAACAAATAAACCCGGGGGCCATTATTATTATTATTATTATTATTATTATTATTATTATTATTATTATTATTATTATTGATACTTAATATTACATGCAAACTCATAATTAAACAGTTTTCTTCAAACGTGGGGAAAAATATATAATTCTATTTTATATAAAAAGGTATATTATAGGGACAAAGTATTGACAAATTTGGGTTTTACAACTTACATTCAAAAATACAATCCAAATACAACACTATTTAAAAAATCTATGCCAGTATATATGGTCTACATAATATATACAAAGCTTTGGACTTCAACTCACAAAAACATTGATTAAAAAAGTGTTAAAGATTGTGCCATCAGTCTGATTTTAAGCTCTGTTATATTATTGAGAATTAGTTTTTGGCAGCATTGTGACTCTCTATACTGTCATAAATTTGTGACATATTCAGCAGCCCTAATCAATATAATCTCTGCCTTTCTTTTGTCAATAATAATAATAAGTGTACATTTTTGCCAGCACAGAAATTTGGAGAAAATTAAAAATGGGATGGCTTCACCCTTCATTTAGTGGTATCATTTTTCTTAAAATGTGCCCTACAGAGTTAAAAAAATAAAAAATAAATAAATATTTTATCGTGTATTGCAGGCATTGGGAGTTCAAACTTATAATTTTAGGAAAAGCATACTTATTATTGTCCAGACTTCTCGAGAGCCCTTCCCAGAGGTTGTTAGATACACTCTCATAATCACAAACACACACAGAATCACTCCCAGGGGTCTATTTATAGGCTCCAGAGACAGAGTGTCCCGGACAACATCAGTCTGAAGTGAGCCGGCCCTTTAATAACACACACCAGAGACAGATACTACGCAGAGTCATATAAATGTAATTACACATGTCAGTGGCTCTTGTCTGTTAACATGAGAATAATTGCCACATGATACACAAGAGTTCATCAGCATTTTTAACAGGATATAGCGGACGCATGCTGCAACTTACAAATATATTAGGCAGAAAAATAATGTAATCTTGCAACCTTGAGCTCTGTACAATTTCCTTTAAAAGCAACACTAAACATTTTTATCATCAAACCTTCAAACTCACCATTTACAGGAGTATTGTGTGTCTGGCATCACTTTGCATGAGCATACTGTATATATTTGACTATGAAACACATTTTAATATGTACAATGTTATAAATACAATAACATGATTTCCTGGGAGCATTATGCAAACACAATATTTATGCAAATAGTTATGATTGCACATTTTGATATTAGGGTTTGTTTCACAAGTAAAAATCAGATGGCAGGAGTAACTATTACTATTACCTTTGACTTTTAAAGCTGCTATATTGTTCTTTTCTCAGGCTTATTTGAAATATCTTTTGGACACCTTTGCATTTGTATTTCCAATTTTATAACTTAAAATACTGTATATGTATGGGAAACATCTTATTTTGGGCATCTGTTACTTTAAGTTTGCAGAGAACGCTTGGATTAGGTGTCTGTCACCTCCTGTTAGCAACAGTGGGGAATGGACAGAGCATAAAATTGCTAATTAGCACAGATATTAGCAATATGATGCTAACATACATAAATGAGCTGACTGCTTTGTAGTGACGGCAATTTACCGTATTTTCCGCACTATAAGGCGCACCTAAAAGCCTTTAATTTTCTCAAAAACCGACAGTGCGCCTTATAATCCGATGCGCCTCATATATGGATCAATGTTGGTTAATTATGGCTACCGTATTCAGGGGGCGTCGCCGAAGTGACAGCGGTAAAAACAATAAAGGGGAATTCCAGTCCCAGCTGTTCATGTGTGCCATAGATGTGTTTATGGAACCTGCCGCAAAAGAACAAGGAGGCGCGGCCTTTGCTCCATCTCAGTAGAAGAGTTGCGACATTGAGGGGACAGAAAACTGAGCGCTCGAACGCTGTTCATGTAGCTTTGAACTGTGACAAATGGAGTTGGAAATACATTGTTTTCAACGAGGGATTTGTAAGAACGCTTGTTTGTATTCTATTAATAAAGTTTGACTGACTGACTTATCTGACTGTTTTATTGACATTCCCTTTAGCGCAGCGCCATCTAGTGGATATGCCTTATAATGCCCTATATATGAAAACAGTTTTAAAATAGGCCATTCATTGAAGGTGAGCCTCATAATCCGATGCGCCTTATAGTGCGGAAAATACGGTAAGTGCTGAAATCATCAGAATGAGTCTGGTGACGGTGTATGGACTTTAGAAATGCGCTGGGGCACTTCCTGGTTTCACATGTAGAGCTGTGAGACCAAGCGTTTTCAGCTCTTGAGAAGGGGACATCCTTAGCATACAGGATTACTCAAAATAAGCATAAATGAAACAAAATATTACTCCGGGTGTGTTTTAGAGGTGGAAACAACATTATAACATGGGTTAAAAAAGTGGATTTGGCACAATAGGGGACCTTTTAAATAACTTTTTCTTATTCTTGGAAACCTCCATTATGTTAGCAGATAGTAATTCTGAATTTGTTGAGGAACAAAATCATCTTATTTACTGGTCCTGATCTTCCTGTCATAGTTATATCTTAATCTCACCCTTTAACAAACTTGGCCTTGGTGGTGGTGCTAATTAACAACAACACTTGTCTGGATTCTCTTGAGAAAAAATAAATAGTCCAAAACCAGAGCTGCTTTGACCAATGGTTGGAGGCACAGGCAGTTATGGCCAAGTTCTTGGTTTAAAACAACTGTTGTTAACGACATGGCTTTCTCTTGTTTGGATAAAAATATCTCAGCTGTTCGATGAGTTCCACATTTGCATCCACAAATTAATCTAAAATACTCTCCATTTGCAGATGCTTTCTCTAGAAACCTTCATGATAGAGCTGTCAAACAAATCTGGCTAGTCAATCTTACAGTATTTGCACAAAATATAATAACTTTACCATGCAGACTAAATAAATTATCCAACCTCAACAATGTGCAGCTGTAACACTACATCACTGCTTCGTATAAAAAAGTCTGTTAGTTGTTGTTGACTTCTTCTATTGTTGCCTTGCCTTCTTCTAAGAAATCTTCAGTACAGAAATAGGTTACCTGTTACCTGCTTGGAGTGGCTTCTACTGTGCTCCTGTGTACTTAGCCGTGTGAAATATGTGCTACCAGAACTGAAGCAGCGAGGATAGGGGCCAGAAGAAAACTGCGGGAAAGATCAATGACACATAAAAACAGGAAAAAGTGAAGATTTTTCAGAAGCGAGGGGCCAGGGGAGCAGGTGGAGAGGCGGCAGCATGAGACGTCTCTGAGTGGATGACTAAGAACAACCTGAGAGCCAATAACCATAAGTCCAGGTGATCTTTAAAACCTCTTCGATAACATACGGCATAGATGTGAGTCATTTTTCAGGCTCTGATACTCTCTTCCAAGGCTATTGAGTCATACAGGGTTGAAAAGAAAGAGAAAATTGAAGTTTGTGGGCTGTTTCCGCCGGAGTAGCTCAGCAAGATAGACGTTGATTGGCACTCCAGGCGGATGGGGTTAAAGTTCTATCCCCTGAGCGTCGTCTAAATCCATATTAACAACGCAGAAAGTTTCAGGAAGACATCAATCTAACTTTTTAAACCACGACAAGGACAGAGGAAATCAAATGAAGCCAGTGGGTTGTTCCAGAGAGGACATTTTTAAACAAGTATAATTTGTACTACGACTATGTAAAAAAGCAAAGGGACTGGTCTGTAGTTACTTAAAGACAATACAAGAGGAGTTGACTTTAGCAAAAGGACACATTCCTGCTTCAGAGTGTTCATATAAAGCAGTTCAAGTCCTAATTTAGTTTATTTAGAGCCAGTTTTATTCCTGATTTGAAGTTTAAATTGCTTAGAAATGGCTTAAGATTGGATTAGTCTTTGATTAGTCCTGGTTTACCTGGTTTAGCCCAAGTTTAGTCCTGTTTTAGATCTAGTTTAGTCTTGGTTATGTACTGGTGTAGTCAACATTTATGATGATTTCAGAATAATAAAAATGGTGGCAAGGCCAACACTTTCTGAGGTGGTACTTGGGATAAAAGGTTGGAGAATAATTGATCTAAAGTACATACAACATTGGTTACTGCAGTCTTCTGTCAACTTTCTGTCCAATTCCGAGGTTGACATTGATTTAATGCAAAGCTCAGGTTTTCTAGCGTAGACTTCTCTGTGTGCGTTACTGCGCATTGAGAAATGTACTCTCCAGTTCCAAAGGGACAGACTCCATAACAATGATGTCAGATTTAATCCAGCAACATTTTTATCTAAGTTATTTCACTTACCTCTGCTTTAAAGTATAAAAAGTACGAGCCTTACTTTGGCCTAAACCATTTTAATAAAGTTAGCCTTGATCCTACATTGTACATTGAAAAGGTTGGAGATAAACCATGACTTGTGACTTGGATTTTGGACTTGTGGACTTGTGAATAACACATTGATTTGGACTTGGTTTAGTTTCCTTCTTATGCTGAAGAGTAAAAAAAGTGCTCCACATTTAAGTTGGAGCAAAAACAAGTGTATACAAAAGTAATACCCCACTCAATGTTTATGCCAGTGTTTCACCATCATTGTTATAGACCTGGACTCACATCTTAACTCAGGTTTTTGGTGACTTGGACTACCCATGCCAAGAGTTAATGACTTAACTTGGACTCAAATAGGCCACGTCTTTGGTGACTTGGACACAAAACAAAATGCTGTTCTGGTACAGTATCTACACCAGCACAAATCATCTGGCCTTTGCCTCAGAGTCCTCTTAAACTTTAAGATCTAAACCCTAATATTAACCACGAGAATGTCAGATTGTTAATGTCTACTAGCACGCAGCTTTTGTTTTCAATTGAGTTTATTTTAGTCCACTCATTCATTCGTCTTCTTCTTCCACCTTTACCTGTTAGTAGTCTCGGATACTGAAGCCTAACCCAGTAACACTCTGGACAATGGCCAGTGTTAGATTTATTTTGCTTATGCTAAGGTTAAGGGTCAACTCCAATAGTCAGTTCATATATTCTGTTTTAGCCTAGGCAGTTTTATTACCAATCAATAAAGTTTACTTAGTTTATGACATAATGATTTTAAGTTTCATGTACTGATTTATGATACATATGTTATATTAAACACTGATGAATGTTTTCCATTTTGTGCTGGCCTTGTTGTATTAATATGGTATGGGAAAATTCTATTTAGAGCGGGTTAGTCTCAACAATTCCAGGTGTCTTCGTGGGAAGGCGCCGATGTTCTAAAAAACGAGGAGTGATGCACAAGATGCAATGTTGTCAATGTGAAGACATTTTGGTATAAAATGGGGTAGAAGGCCTTGAGCGGGGAGAGTCTTGCTTCATTCTGGGTCTGGTAAAACCCTGATTCTCCCTGACTCGAGCCAGAAGAAGCTGTAATTCTGCATTCAAATTGCTGCTGTGATTTTTGACTTTGAAGAACTGTTAATAAACAAGGGCGGTGAATTAGAGTCATTTTTGACTGAGAGACACGCAGCAGGTACCTTCTGTTTTTGACGAGGTCTGAACCAGCTAATGTTAATTTAACGTACAGTTAACCTGCATTTTTCACCAGTTAGTCACAGGGCTGACACAGAGACACACACAGACAACCATTCACTCTCAAATTCATTCACTAGGGGCAATTTAGAGTCACAATTTCTCCTAAGGCATGCATGTTTTTGGGCGGTGAAAGGAAGCACCCCACGGTAACATGGGGAGGGCATGCAGTCTCCATCCAGAGAGATCGTGTGCCGGCCGGCCCAAGGAACAATCTCATGATCTCTGTGCCCCTCAATCAGGATTCATTTAGACACCAATTGAGACTGTGGGAAAAGCAGAAAGCCTGTTGTTTAATCACTTAATCTTCCCTCTATCAGTGCCATGTCCCTGAGCGAGCAGAGTCTGTACTGTACGGCACAGGGAGCCCTGAATCACGTTGAAGAGCCAACATTAACCGCATTAACCTGGGGGCCGCTCTGCCTCCTCCAGCAGCAAACACCGATACAGGAGCATTTGCATGTAAATGGCCCTGATTAGAAGATCGGAGAGTGAGCAGAAGTGAACAGGTAATGAAGCAGCCCTGTGTTAGAGGAGGCTCGGGGGTTGTAACCTCCATTTAAGACTGTAATTACACTACAGCACATTTGAGTTAAAAAGTCACCTCTGGATGAACCTAAAAATCAGCAGTATAGGACATTGTACATTTTTCTATGTTCTAATAAGATACCTTTATGCTTTAATGAAGGTGCTGAAGCCTAAAGCTGGAGTATTTTCTTTGATTGATCTTGATCTTTTCTTTGATTGTAACGGTTTCAACACTTTTTTTCTATCATTTTCTGTGACATAAAAAATTATAGCTGGCATGGACTGCACCATAATATGGCCTTGCTTAAAATTAACACTACCAGGGAATCTCACAAAAAACTATATTGTGAGTTACAGTTGGGGAAGACCAGGTGTGTCCAAACTTTTTCCAAAGAGGGCCGGATTTGAAGATGTGCAATAATCCAAGTCCCTCCTTATGTTTTAACAATAAAGTATACTGTTTATAAGTATTTTGTTTTCAAAAGCCATTATTCATTTTCTTTGACAACGAAATCTAAAACAAGACCCAACAAAATAACATTGTTCAACATAAACATCCTCTAGGTAATATATGTTTAGCTGAGGCTGATTTTAATGCTTACTATGAGTAATGTGTAACAGAGTAATTTGTAACACTTCAAAACCTGCTAAACATAGAAAAAACAAGGCAGGGAGTCGTAGCTGAGATGCACAAATGTTCAGATAAAGCCATGGACACTGTAGGAAAGTGCTTGTGGGCCATAAGTAATGGCTGAGGCTGAGGGCCGTATGAAACCTTAACTCCTGCCACAAATGGCCCCCGGGCCGCACTTTGAACATGTCTGGGGTAGATGATTGTAGGTCTAAATGCCAACAAAAAAAAAGTTGCCCCGCTGTCCTAAACTAGGTCCATGCCTGTAAAGCTATTTAAATTGTAAGTGTAAAAAGACCTACAAGAGATTTTGTGATGTCCCGTATTACACTCAGGACTGTCCCATAACAGGTTCATGCTTAATACTGCAAGGAAAACACTAAACTAAATTGGAAAAGGGATAAAGTTGGAGTGAGCATATAACAGTATAAAGTATAAAAGATTCATAAAAGATTTTGTGATTCATTAATGTCATTAATTACTCTGTTCAAGTCTTTTGCCATTTTTTTGAGTACAACTCTGTTAGCTGCTCATTATTTCATAGTATTATCTATTACTATAAACTGTGTGATAATAAATCCATGAATAAAACTCACCAAAAAACTGATGATATTAAAGCTGGGGTAGGCAATTTAGTGAATAAAAAGACTAGAGTTTTTGTGATGTCATAAATTACCCTACGTAAATGAAGTCAAACTGAGGTGTGCTTAACCTTTGTGGCTAAAATGTGACTTTTTTTTTTTTTTTTTTTTTTTGCTCAAGCTGTTGTTGGATATATATATATATATATATATATATATATATATATATATATATATATATATATATATATATATATATATATATTTTTTTTTTTTTTTTTTTTTTTTTTTTTTTTTTTTTTTTTTTTTTTTGCTAATGCTAAGGTCAAGGGTCAACTCTACTTCATATCATATCTATGTTCATATATTCTGCTTTAGCTTAGGCCATTTCGTAATCTATGAATAAAATGTGCTTAGTTTATGCCATAATGGTTTTAAGTTTTTTGTACTGATTTATGATTCTTGTGTTATGTTAAACATTAGTTTATGCTAGCTCTTGCATTTTAATAAACTTTATTTTAGTTATGCCATTATGTGTTAGGCATCTGGTGTTAACTGTGTTACTCTTGGGTTATTTTTCAAGTTCAAGTTACAATGTATTGTGTTGTTCAAGTCAATTGGTATTTGTCCTGCTACTATAATTTTTGACTTTGCTTAAATTAAATAAAACAAGGACGGTGAATGAGAGACTAACTTCTGGCTATCAGAGTCATTTTTTTAACAAAAGAACAGGTACCTTCTGTTTTTGACGAGGTCTGAACCAGTTAATGTTAAATTAAAAATCCTGCTTTTCACTGTTTAAAAAAAGTAAAAAGTCTGTAATTGCAGAGCATAGCTTTGTGGGCTAGCCATACTAACAATCTATACAATACACACATAGATTAGCCAACAAAGATAAGATGGTCACTAATCATTTTATAATTTTCCAGCATTATTTTTTGAAATGTCTTTTAAATGATCAGTGGATGAGTACTGGTGCACCCACTAACCAATCAGAGCACTGGACATGCAATTTTGAAGAGGCATACCAGAAGACTTATATAACCTACACACATATTATTAATATGTACACTCACAGGTCCAACCAGAACATAAAAGAACAGAAGCAATGAGGGAAGACAGACACAAAAGCCGAGCGTCAGAGAAGGATTAGAGAGACAGAGACAGAGACACACAGGAGAGGCTGCTGCTGATGAAACTCCTCTCTGCATAAACACAATATGACATTTCACATGTAATGCCCTGTATTATGTGCTGCATAAATCCACTCTCCCACTGGAAATGTATGTGTGACATTTCTGCAGACCAACAGGTTTCATCATTACCTTACCATATTGTGTTTTCAGAGCTTGTGGGAAATGGCAGTATTTAAATCATAGTAGGTTTGTGCTTTTAAAATATCTGTGGCACAAGTGGCAGTGTTGATATTGTGGCTTGGATCTGACCTATGATCGTCCTGTGTGGAGTCTGTGTGTACTGTACGTTACTGTGGGTTCACTCTGGCTTCCTCCCTGCATGTTTGCAAAGACATGAAAGTGTTTGGTGAACTGGTGAATGTATTGTCTCGAGTAAATGAAAGTCAGAGTGAATAATTGTCATACAAAGCTATATTGTGAAAGAATTAAAGCTGATATAGGTCATTTTGCAAGTACAAAACATTATACTTATTTGGTATAAACATAATGGGTACACCAATGGCTGCTCACCATTTCTCTACACCATGCATAATATTTTGAAGTTTTGCAATCTCACAAAATATTGTTCCCTAATACAGTATGTGCAAGGTGTACCCCACATTTAGGCAACCACTGATCTGTTTGAAAGGGGCTATATTATGCTTTTATTCATATTTTGAAACCAATCTTGGTCACCTCTAGTACAGCATTTCATGTTTTGCAACCTTTAAAAACATTATCTGACTAAAAAAAAACTTTAAAGAAACAGCAGAGGTCAGAGTGTTGCAATCTTTTAAACATATTCAAAAAAAAACACTTCCTAAAACTTTTAATATGATGCCATTTTACTGGAAAATGAAAAATAGCTGTGAGGAATCAGTGGTAACAGAGCTGGACGCCGTTTTTGGCTAAATGAATGAGAGCAGACTGGATGTAGAGGGCTTGTTGATTGGAGTGGGAGAGGTGGAGGTTCGTGCAACCGAGCGTTTTGAAGGCTCAGAAACTCAGCGCCTGAGAATACAGGATTACTTAAACAGGCGTGAGGGAACATGGTAGAAAGCAGTAAAAAAGCTGAGTTTGCATAATATAGCCCTTTTAAAACAGTGCTCTTGAAATAAAAGTTGATAATTGGAGGTTGTTCAACTTTATATTGAAATAATTAGTTTGTTCAATCCATAATCTCTTTATTTATTACTGATTTGTTTGCATTTACATATTTCACATATCATCAAGTTTATTCCAAATTAGGTATCAATCAAAAAAGAGAAAACCCTTAATTTGTCACGATAGTTGCTACATATTTTTGTTTACCTTTTCTTAATGAGACCAAACCCTGTGGTCGCATCTACACCAAACACATTACATAATCCAAATTCCAAGAAATGTTCAATACCCTTTGTGCATTTGTTTAACGATTACCGATGGATTTTTTTTCCTCAGCATTTGAAGCAGTTTTCCAAGAAATCCGTCTGCTGCGTCTTGAGTTACTGACGCACAAGTATTAAGAGAATTTCTCTGCATAGATCTTTTAAAGAGGCACTTCAGCCAATATGCAAGATAATTTTCTTCATGTTAAAGCAGCCTTGGAGGTGTAATTACATTCATTTCTCATCTTCCAACCAACCAAACAACCATATACTTTGCATATACACCATTTAATTTTCCTCATCTATTTCTCTTTACGTTCCTCTCTTAATCTGCATTTAGTATTAAAGCCACCGCCATCTTTCAAATGTATGGTTATCTATACGCACAAATGCACTCCAAAGCTGCATTCAGGCAGTCGAAGCACAGACAGACATGGCTGTATTTACCTTGCAGTGACAGCTTTAAGTCTTTTGAATCTTGAGATGAAAGTGAAGCCTTCTATCTACAAAATATACCATTATCCTTCAAAGGCACACATATTAACCATACATGCAGGGATTGATCAAACATTTTATCAGACAGCTATAGGAAGACACTGTGGCTTTGTATCTTCAACAATGCATAGTGCACTATCTTTAGAACAAAAATGCAAGTGTAAAATAATATTAAAGGATGTGATACTAAATACACAAGACAGATTTGAGAATATCTTTTGGGCTGGTCATTTGTCATTTCCCTATAGTTATGTCCTCAAAGCTCTTGTTATTACTGCCAGTGATAAAAAATATTATTACAGATAAAAGAGGCAATTTGGCAAAGAATAAATCATTTTATGGGAGATGCTGTGGGTCAAGGGCATTTCAAATATAACGACAATGAGTTTTACATCACTTCTTACACCAATTATTTTATTTTATTTTTTATTTTTTTTGTGTAAGTGGCTGAGCATTTTCCACAGCAAGTATGTGAAAATGTAGATTACAAAAACATACCGTTATTGGGGTTAGGATCATTATGTGTGGCCTTTACAGAGCTAACTATCCACTTAATCAAAGGAGCATGTGCCATTTTGGCGGCTATTTACCTCTCTATCAGCGAAATGCAAAAGACCGTAGTGTACACGTGCATGTTACCTACATCTCTAACTTTCACAAAAAAGGTTTAACAAGAAATCATCTGGACTCGGTTTTCAAGATTTAAACCTTTTGTTGTGATTCAATTAGCCTGGATGAGTGAGAGTCTTCAGAGACTTCTCTAACTATGTAACTACAACACAGAATAGTTCCTAGGCCGGCTGGAAAGTCTGTGCTCCAAAATAGGAGCTAAAAAGGTTACAGAAACTGTGGTCCCAGTCCCAAGATCTTATCTGGTGTAAACGCACAACAAAAACAGGATAGTTCCTCAAAAGTTTATAAGAATTGAAGAAAGTGAGTGCGTTTACATGCAGAGGATCCCGGTTATGACTTTTTTAAGTATCCCGGTTTTGTCTTTTTGCATGTAAACACAGTATCCCTAATTCAGTATTTGAGATGAGCCAGTATCTGGGTTATGAGAAACCAGGATACTGATACCTGCAAACTCTGATAGTTCCCGAGGTTTCTGGCCGCAGCAGGTGAACTGAGCATGTGCAAACTCCAGAGACACAGCAAAACAAACATGCTGCGAGCGAACTTTGCCACAGTGACTGTAACCTGTACCTCTGCTTTCAAAACTCCTAATCTAGTAATATTCAACAAAGCAACACAATCTTCCTAACAATACGTCCACCTTTCTGTTCTGTGCTGGACCTGGTTAAAGTATCTGTACTGGAATCTGAACTGTCTCTCTCTGAACATAAAGGTGAATCCCAGCAGATCAGCAGCTTACAATACCAACAACCATGCCACGTTCTTCAACAGGTTTCTCTTGAACAAGTGCTGTCACAATATACCTTTAACCATATATGAGTGTTCTGTTTTACTTTATAAACATTGTAGATGTTTATGAGAGATTCGCAGAGACCACATCACAAGAATTGCATTGCCTTGGTAATTAACTTGTACTGGGCCTGCTACAAAAAAAAAAAAAAAAAAAAAATGTAAACCTAAACTCCAAGGATTTAAGGAAGCACAGAAGTACAAGCTAGGACACAGCAGACAGTACTTCCCCAAAAGTACTACATTCTTTCCATGTGTGCAACAAACTACAGAAGATCAGTCCTTCAGGCTTAATCTAGTGTTATCCTGAAGTCCAGACTTAACTTGACGCCAAACATTTTGCAAATTACTTCTTTTCCATGAGTTCTCTGATCCCGCCTCCACCCTAGCTCCTTTTTTTGTTGAAATGAATGCCTTATGGGTCACCGTTGCTGTTTCCAATGGTCCCATTCCTGTTTATCTCAACTTAGATTGCCATCATTTGCACACTGAAAGCCAGACATGTCAGAACACAGGCCTATTACCACTCTGGACTCCTAGCACTCATAATTCATCCTTATTTACAACACCTGATGACTAAGTGGCAAAGCTGCAATTAGCCTAGTACAATTCCCCATTCAGTTTTCTGACAAAAAACTGTTGGCAATTTCCCCAGCTGGCAAACAAGAACCACAGGTGTTTATTTCTTTTTATTTTTGATGAAATTAATATTATTATTGGAACACAAAACAATGAAAGACTAGACACTGATGACTAGACCCCTAACACACTCTCAGCCGTGCTCAATTCTGATTATTCCGGGATGAATCATGCCGCGCAAAAATGAGCAGAAAGCCGGTGGAAATCACACATTTTTGAGACTTAGGTTGGCGGCTGATTGTGTTTGTCGTGTTGGAACGCCACACTGGGACAAATATAACCATCATATGTCAACAGTAGCGGCGCTGCTATCCCTCTGATAATCCAATCTACAGCTCCACAGTTGGTCTGCCGGTTTTTAGATGCTCCCTGTTTGGGGGGGTGCTAGTGGCTCGCAGTCTTCCAGGTCACCCGCTTTGCACCTTCATTACCAGCGTCCTGTGATGGCCTTAAAGCTCAATATGCTGCAGATTAAGCTGTCTGGGGTTGACAGGGGTGAGCCGCTCATAGAAGTTTAAATAAAAGCGAATAGAAGTCAGTCGTGCTGTTATATGACCACGATTTTAGCCACAAAATCTCCCAAGCCTTCAATGTCAAAAAGTTACTTCTGACCTGGCAATCAAGGAAGTTAAATTGCACTCTCAGGGACAGCCTTTCCCAAAGTCAAGAGTGTCACAGCCCCCTTAACCTTCTGAAAATCTCACGCATAAATATAATTCCACTCTATTCTAAAGACTATGTCATGTTTTTCACCATAGATTTCTATAAAAAACATTACCAAAACAAACTGTTGGCTAAAATTTGTTGTAAAGTAATATTTTTTTTTTTAAAGTATATGACTGTGCTTCATTTTACACTCACTTTATTTGTATGTACTTAATATAGACAAACTCTGGGCCGCAGTACCTTCGTGGACCCCCAGGGAGCCTTGGACTACAGATTTGATAAATCTTGTACACTTAGGTTGGTAGTGTTGCCCTAATTTTTACTTTAAACTACTGCAAGACAAACACTTATCCACCAATTTGTCTATAAAGTTGAAAAAAGGGACATAACTCTTACTTTATTTGGTACATCTGCTCAATTACTCATTAAAGCAACAAGATAATCAGCCAATCACGTGGTAGCAACTTGGAGCCCTAAGCCATACTTAAGATAAACCTGCTGCAGTTAGTGACATGGAATAAAAAGGAGAAGAAAGGCGATATAAGTGGCTTGGAATGTGGCATAGGTGTTGTTGCCAGATAAGCTGGTCTAGAGTTTACAGAGAATGGTCCTAAAGACAGAAAATATCCAGTGAGCAGCAGTTCTGTTGGTGAAACTTGTTAAGGTCAGAGAAGAAAGGCTGGAGTGCTTTGAGATGATAGAAAGGCAACGGTAAGTCATATAACCAACTTTTACAACCAAAGTCTGCAGAAGACAGAAGGCAGAACACAAAACACAATGAAAAAACAACAGAAGAACACCACACAGATCCACCAGTAGCATTTTCTAGTTTCTTACTGGATTATGTCTAAGCCACATCAGTCACATAAAACAGACATTCTAAAAGTTATCTTGGCAGTGTTTCTTGCAACATTTTATACAGAAACCTGTTGCTATAACCTTGAAGAGATATTTTTAATTAACTGCATTTCTTATATTTCAGTCTTTGCTCAAAGCTAATCAATATCAGAGCAATCCCCAAGCCATGGTGCTCCAACTTAGTCATAGAACTTTCTTTACAGGACAAATAACATTCAAACCAATTGCTGAAAAATCTAATTTCCCCTGATCTTTTTTGTGTCCTCTGACTTCACTGGAAATACACTGTATCACCTTTTAGTAAGAAAGCTGAGTGCTATGCAAAAGCTGACAATGGATCTCATAACTCACATTTTTACTAAGATTACTGGGGCCTTCAGTGTTTCATTCTTTTGGTCAAATGGCCCACTCCATAAAGGTGAAAAAGCACTAATCCAGCACTTGATTAAAATATACCGACAGTGCCTGGGGAAGATTAACCGCCCTGCTGCAAACCCATCTGGAGTGTCAGATGTCTAATAACCACATAATTATCGACTCATATACGGTAAAATGCAGGCTCGCTGTGTTCTGTGAGCTGACGAAATGGAACTTGAAGCAGGTGCAGAGACGCTAGAAATATAGTAAATTATTTTGGTGGCTAATTAAAGTCAAAGCAAAGCTCAAATTGTCCCGTTCTTCATGTAATGAGTTGTTTCTTTTTGGAGCTAAGAATTTGCACAGAAGTCAAAATGCTAGCGTCAAAAGATTGCGTTTATAGAAGGACATGTTGCTCAATGGAGTGACTAACGTAATTACTCCAAATTAGGAAATTACATCTGCTTATGAGTCGACTTGTGTAAACTGAGAACCATCAGCACAAGGTCATGTAGTGTTTGTTTCATCACATAAGCAATAAATATAGTCCATACACCAATCTGGCATAACATTATGACCACCTGGCTAATATGCAGCATGTTCTGAGTAGGGATGTCCCAATCAACTTTTTTTGGCTCCCGAGTCCGATACCAATCATTTAATGTTTCGTTTTCGCTGATCCAAGTCCTGATGCCAGTGTTTTTCATTATTATTTTTTGCATTTTGTAATAAAACCTAGCATATTCATTTTTTTTGTGTCTGCAGAGTCTTCACAGTCAGTATTTAAGCTGCTCTAAGTGCTAGCAGTAGCATTAGCCACAACATTGCAAACAGCTGTAGCTCTTGGAGGACGCTATTTCTGCTTAAGTTGATTATAAGACAGAGCCTCTTTTGACACTGTCCAAAATAAAAATGCAAATTCCTCAAATTAATTTGCTTTTTCGCCCAGCCCAACTGCAGACATATTTAGACTTGTTGGATGGTTTGTGGAAGATTTAAAACACAAGATCAGCCTAATCTTAATCCTTTGGACGCCAGATTTTTTACAGCTTTTTGACATCCAAAATTCAAAAAGCTGTGGCTTGAGAATAATTAGAGATTGAGTCTTACTGTAAATGAGAGAAATGTTTGTAAATGTGGTAATTATAAGCATCTAATTTGCATCATCATTATCAGGCAGACGTGCTGAATTATGTTATTTTCAGTAAATGCAAGCTGATGGACCTCTATAGCCTCTAATGTCCCATAACTATTAAACTGTGGGGAAACAGAAATGCAGAATGTAAACATATAGGGGCACTTTGGCCTGGCAGCAGGTTCATCAAACTGCTGTATCCACTCCTGATAAACTTCATCCTCTCTCAGGTGATCCCAGCCTCATTATTGCTTTGGCTAGTCCTGTTTATGTTAGCTCTGCTCCCACCGTGCCTGTGCCTACCCCTGCCTCTCCCCACACCTTTCTCTTCTCCCACCTCTGCCTCCTCTACCGTCTGCAGGGATGAAAAGTGCAAGGATGAACGAACGGGGGTGTGCTTGGTTTAGGCTTATTTCACTCAAAAACTGCGCTGGTCCCGAGTTCTCTCTCAGTACTGAGGCTGCAGAGACATGGTGCTGCCCTGTTCCCGTGACTTTAACAGCATCCTTACACACACATCTCCCACTCAAAACAGCATTATTACCGAGCTCACGTTCACTCCCGGGGCCAGAGTAACTAAATGCATGCCTGCCTCTGTCACCTACAGTGGGCAAAGTGACTGTAAGCATAGCTCCAGCAGGGCCATCAAGAAGTAGGGTCTGTTTGCTTGTCACAATTCTGCAACTTTGGCACTTAGAGGGTTAATCTGATCCATAACAATAATAAAAAATTCTTTGATGTCCCTAGTTCTGAGTCCATTCAGTTTGAGTCTGTGTGTTCTGAGGCCATGTGTCCTGAGTTTGTGTGTTGGTTGCTTAACTTTGATAGCGAGAAATGTGCATAATGTCAACACTAATAGGTTCACCAGTAAACAACACCAGCATAATTACACAATATACTGACTTCAGCTAAAAGCCCTTCAAAGCTTCTGTTCTGACATTGCCTTCTTTGATACTTAAATAGATCCGGGTAATTACCAGTTTACCTCTGCACCGGTCTCAGCAAAGTACTACTGACACAACAGATGTTAGTTGCAAGCCTCTAGTCTTTGTTAGCTGTGCTCACCCTGCTCGATGTCGTACTCCTCCATGGTGCTGACGAAGTGTGGTCTGGAGTAGAAGTTGTGCGGGCCTGGCTGCTGGAGGCCTCCCAGACTGAAGAAGCTGCGCTCATTACTGGCACAGCAGGAGAAGGCCCTTCTGCTGGGTATACAGGCGTAACGCGTCCAACTCTTCATCTCCAGGTCAAAGGACTCCAGCGCCGTCACTGGCAACTTTCCCTGACGACCGCCTGGAAAAGACAAGAGACATTACAAATACATGCAATACTTTTAAAAGGGTAGATCTTTAGGTTTCCTGTTAGTTAGGTGGTGTCTGTGGTTTTCAAGTGAGAGATCAAGGATTTGATTCCCCAATGTGGAGCCAAAAATGATAACACTACATCTTATAAACAAGATCAAGACCATTTGGCAGCTGCTTCTAGAGTCAACAGGTGGGGAATATTGTACAGCAGATGACACAAAGTTGTGGCATGTCATGTGGCAGGTGCAATAAATTAGTGCCATCAGTGAGGCAGAGACCAACTAAGCTATATTGGTCCAATATAGTCACATAACATTTCTGTATGGGACAAATGAGTGGGACTTCTAGGTACATCCAAAATCCTCCCACCAGCTCCATGTTACATATCTGAAAAATATTGAGTCACTTGACAAATAATTACACTCAGGATTCTTTCTGAATGTCAACTTTCTCTCAAGCCCAATGGTGGAAAATATATTGACTTTACTGCATAACTCACACTCATTACAATAATTACAGTTAACAATATTCAAGTCTTCTCATTTGCCAAACAGTTTTTATCTCCGTGTATGTATTTATGTCACATTATGGTGCCACAGCAATATTCAGCAAATCCTAATAAAACAGTCTGACCAGAGAAGGTTGATGCCAAACCTTGTATTTTGGCAAATAGTTTTACTGTGTCAAGCAAGAGCAAGTCAAATTAATACTTCTAACTGTCATTGCCGAATTCATCAACCATACTACATGTGGCTCTAATGTATTTTGGGTCCTTTCTGATTTTAACAGAGATGGGGGCAGGCAAAATTTTATATTATTAATATGCTGATTTTTTGGTGTGGTAGGATAAGATCATGGACCTTGTCACTAAAATAAATGATCAGGGTCAACATTTGAGAATTTTCATTTTGGATCGCTCTTATGCAAATAGCATCTAACAGCTACAGTAATATAGGCCCCTGCCCTCCGTCTGAGAGAGTGACATCTTCACATTTTAGAATCGGAGAACAACCTATTCATAGTTTTCAGTCACATGACTTTTGTGTTCCATTAGAGGAAAAAACAAACATGGCGATGCGCAGCAGGGATGAGGAGGTGCAGCCAAATAAGTATTTGGATGGCCTGACAGCTCAGGAGCAAATACAACATGGACTAAAACAGGGGTAGGCAAGTTTGATTGCAGTCGGGTCACATAATTTTTGAACCATCAGATGGTGGGCCACAAGAATGGACATACAGTTCTCTGTCATGGTTCGTTGGCAGCTTTAAATGAACATATATTAGCACGTTCAATTAAGTATACAAAATGTATAGATCAATAAATAAATACCTTAAAAATAAACAAATAAATAAATAAATAAATAAATAAATAAATGAAAATCCTCACACCAACCGCACCACCCCTATTTTGTTACATTTTTACGCAGCAAATTAGATGAACATTGGATCCTTATTGGATAGAGGCAAAAGTAATCATGATAGAATGCTTGCTATTTATTGGTTGGAGGCAAATAAAGCCATGAAACCATGACAGAGAGCTGTATGCTTACAAATAGGGTCTTACAGCGCCTCATTCACTGACAGCTCCATCAGGTTAAATGCTATCAAGTAATAGCACTTAATAAAAGTGGATAACACCTAAAAAGTTGACAAAGGCCAACTTTATCTGGCTGAGAGTTAAGTTTGGCTCGCAGGCCAGGGGATGCCTACCCCTGGACTAAAACTACAAAAATTGGGGACCTATGACCCATATGAGGCGCCGCTGCCATGTTTGAGCCGTTGGCAACTGCCAGGACGCTGCCAGAGCTGGACTTTAGAAACCTGTCTCCCTACACTGCCACCATGACACAAACCAGTTTATAAAGTAACCAAAAGTTATTTTTTCAGTCGAGGTGTCCTCACCTTTTGTATGGGAAGGGCATTAGTTTTTCATTGTAAAAGGTGAGTACAACTGACACAAACTACCGTTAGCTAACTCAAGCTTAAGGCAATTTTAGTTAAATACATTTGCTGCAAATCCCTGTGTATTTAAACAGCTACCAGTGTTTGCCCTCCCTGGGGAGAGGGACTTGTTTAACGTCCAGGTGTGACATCACTATAAAAACTATGAATAGCATTACACTTTCTACCAGAAATTACAGTTCATTTCTGCTTTTACAAGTTCACAAAGTCTAACTTGTTCTACTGTATGAGTTGGTGCCATGCCTGAATCACCTCATTATTACTTTCTAAGGTCTATACACACTTCTTGTGCAAACATAGATTTTTACCAGCCCAAACTTTTCTCAGTCATAAAGGGGCATTAGCGCTGCATATGCCTGTTTGTTTTGTGAGATTAGCCAAAGATTTACTCCATCACTCCGGTCAGTGCTCTGTAATCCTCTGCTTATTTCTCTTCATTGCTCTAAATCTCCTGCTGCTGCTGTCACAAACTCTGTCTGCCATTTATCCTGTGCAGCAGGGGCCACATTTCATTTCAGACTGAAGGCAACAGGCAGCTCTCTCAGGACACCTACAAGTTGTTTACTTCCACAAATTATAAGTTAACCTTGTAAAACACAAGCATGAGGTACTGAGCTGAGGGAGTGCATAAAGAGAAGTGATCAAATGTGAATGATGAAAAGATGAGGAGAGAGTCAAGGACAGAGCAGAGGTGAGGAGAAGAATTTCGATAATTTATGAATTGGAAGAATTTTGGTGAAAAGTTAGGGCCATCACTGAGTCCATAGATTCTCTGGTTAGAGCATTAAAACTCTGTAATATAATTTGATTATTAGGTTATTGTGGATGCTTGTGGGATGTTTCTAGGCAGTAAATTTACACTTATCATAGAGTGACAGTTTAAATAGTTTAGTCTAATTGATCAAATCATTACCACTGCTAAGGTTAGTTTGTTAACTAGTGTCAATGAAATCTTGAAGAAAGGTCAATAATGGGCCAAGGAACAAATTAAGGTAATTTTTACACCTAATAGTCCAGTAGACTCTGTTCGATTGCTGACTAAACCAACATTGTTTCTTTTTCAGCTGGTGTTGTTCGCTTTCACTCTGCACTTTGTCAAACAAACTAAAGCTTTTGCATAAGGTATTTCCCTCCTCACCTGTGGTGGTGCTGCATCAAGAATTACTGAAAGACAAGACAGGAAGACGGTGAACACGCTCATCTGTTGGTCAGTGAGGAGCAACTTTCTTTTCCATCACATGTAAACAAAAATGGAGCACATCAGATTATAGCGGTGTTAGGATTTTTCTTTTGGTGTTTACAAATGTGTCACACATAAATGTTGCAACAATGGACTCAGGATGTGTGGCGGACAACGCAGCGGACCATAGAGATGTTGTTTTTCACACTGGGTGACTGAGATGACTAAGTGCGACGCGGCCGGCACAGGGTAGAGGCACCGACAAATACATAGTCCTGTTGTCCGGGTACAGACACAAAGGAAGGTATGGCATGACCGAATTTTCCCACTTATCAGCTTGGTCACACATTTCTATCAGGGCTCCTCACTTCACCTCTGACCGCGAGCCTTTTCTCCCATCATCACTGTACATGCACATCTGTTTTGGTTGTGTTTACCCACAACACCCTGCAGCATGGTTCATTTTCTGGTTTTGGACTACTGTTCGGTCCGCTTTGCATTCACATATCCTATCGAACGGCACCAGGGTTCACTTCAACAGAGCCAAAACCTACTGTGTGTTTTCAGGTGGACAGAAGGTCAGTGAATAAACAAATAATTACCTTTAGACTTAACTCTTGTGAGTTACAGTATAAGAGCTATGTTCAGTGGATAGAGCATTTACCCTTGGACTATCTTTACCATTGTGAGATAGGGCTCTCCAAGAACTCAAACAGTAGTAGTCAGATTTTTATGAAATGTTCAGGAAAAGTCAGTAATCAGCCATAAAGACATTAGTTTGTAGTGTGGATCCAGAACACCATCTGGGATGAGACTTTTTTTAAAGGACATAACACAAAAGAACACAAGAGGTCAGTAAAGGAACATATTATTACTTTAATATTTGTAGCTATATTGTAAGAGCTTTGCCCTGCAAAGAGCATTTCCCATAAACTACAACAACTCAGGTTCAAGTAAAGGTCTGGCTTAGAGCTTAGTTTAGCAAGATAACACAAAAAGTGATGGCCGTAGATAGATAAATCTTTCAAGAAAGGGTAGTAATGGGCCAGGAAAAAAATGTTTGTTTTTTGGTGAGGATCCAGATTAGTAATGTCTGTTTTTACCGTTGCAAGGTTGGACCAATTTTGTTTGTTAGGGACATAACTCAAAATGTGCACACTTTTATGAAACTTTCAGGAAAGGTCACATGTGGGGAAAGAACCTAATACGCTAAGAGAGGCATTCACCTGCACTCATTACTAAACAGGCGTTAGTTGCATTCATCAAAGCAACGTTAGTCCAATGTTTGGAGACAGCAAAAACCCAGAAGCCCCTCTAACTCTGTTAGATTGTTTTTTGTTTTGGTCCATCGTGTTGTGAAAGCTGCCTGCCATAGCTTATGATATTTTTATGGGGTTTACTAAGGCACATTTACTAAGTGAGGAACCCATTTTTTTCTTATTCTGGTGATTTTGTGCATTTATTAGCATTTAGCACTACAAACTTATAGCGCTACTGGTAAATCCCAAGACCACTCGAATGTATCACAACACCATGGATTCAGTAGTCTGGCTCTCTGCTCTGCATGTAGACTAAGACGAGTGATTCTACCAGTTCTCTGAGGAAACTGGATTGAAGACGGACAATGAGCATAGGCAGAGTAGGGGGTAATGGAAGTCTGGTATTAAATAAAACTAGTTTGAAACAATTTATATCAGTATGTATGACTAATATATTCAGTCCAGTCTATGGATACATGGATTCAGGAGTGTCAGCAGTGCTCTTACTAGAAACCCAGCTGCCTGAACCGGTCATGGTGAATAACACTTTTCTTAAGAAGGTGTGAAATGAAAAAACTCTGCAACAGGATTCCACTTGCTTTAAGAGAGGACCTTAATTGCAAATGTAACTGGATTGTGCAGAGTCAAACGTATTTTAAACATAATTCTCTGAAACCAATCCATACATTTCGCCGAGAACAGAGATGGCTTTTCCTTTGAGCAAAATGTTTCAAGAATAAAAGAGCTGAGATAAGCAGAATGAGATGGTGAAGAGCGAGAGGACACAGTGGCACAGAGAGAGAAAGGCATGAAGGAGGAAAAAGTGTGGAGGAGTGAAAGAGGGTCGAGTGGAGTGGGCAAGGTGCTCACAGATCGATAACAAGAGCGAGACAAACAGTCCAGAGAGTGGGCAGCGAGATACAAAAACACGCTTCACACAACAGACCTGCTGATTGTGAAAAAAATACTCAAATCATGAAGCCAGGGCCCACACAATAATATGATAAAATCTACATAAGGCTGTTAGAGGTGAGATTTGTGGAAAATTTCTTTTCTTTTTTTAAAATAAAAACAATACAAAGAAAATTGCTAAACATTTTTAAAGGCTTAAAGATAGTATTCATTCAAATAAACATTACAAGTATCACAATTAAGAGGATACTGGAGACAGTACACTTTCCTTTCACATTTCTTTTCGCACACTTTTGCAAAGAGAACTTACCGTATTTTCTGGACTATAAGTCGCACTTTTTTTCATAGTCTGCTAGGGGTGCGACGTATACTCAGGTGCGACTTATATATTAAAATATTTGATGTGTTCGTTAGAGGGCGCTCTAGGCTTGTGCACCAGCATCTGCTGCACCTGTACCACTGACAATTTAAAATGTAAACATTACCACTAACAACTTAGGCTATAAAGACAACTGAGAAAGAGCGGAATAATTGGAAATGGAACTGATGCTGAGTCTGACCACAGCCACGCAGAGGAGGAAGAATTTAAAGGATTTAGCGATTAGGAGTGAGATGGTGAGTTTGGTGAACTTGTTATATTATGTTCTTTATGCTATAGTTATGTGAATAACTGTTAATATATTACGTTAACATACGAGACACCTATTCAGTTCGTTGTTTATGCTTCATGTAGTGTAGTGTTACGTTAGCAAACCGCACACCTATTCAGCCTGTTGTTCTCTATTCTATTATTACTATAACTTGCCTTTCAAGATGAAATGTCTGTTCTTGGTGTCGGATTTTGTAAAATAAATTTCCCCCCAAAAATGCAACTTAAAGTCCAGTGCAACTTATATACGTTTTTTTCTTCTTCCTTGTGCATTTTTTGGCTAGTGCGACTTAAACTCCAGAGCGATTTATAGTCCGGAAAATAGATAAATAAAGAAAAAAGGAAAAAAGGAAAACATGTACCCATTGCACAAAGGGTTAGGCACTTAAAAAGAATAATATGGGAGGCCAAGAGAGTTGCAAAGACAATTGAGTCTATTTCACTTTTGGATAATAAAAGCAGAGGAATGAACTCCAAAAATAGCCAATAGGGGTCATGGCTGGACTGGTTTACCTAGAGCAGTCCTAATAAATGTAAAAATATTGTGCCAAAATTTTAAGACCAAAACATGAACATGATTGACAGGAACAGCGTCATGCCTTTTGCAATTTGAGTTTACATTGGGGAAAATCTTGGCTAACTTTTGATTAGTCCAAAAACAGCAATGTAATATTTTTCTAAATAAATTTCAAGTGCACCCCACCAGTCTGGATGAACTGTGCAGTGATTCACACTGTGGGATAAAGTTTACACCAGATGCCCATCCTGATTTATCTTTCTTCATTTACAGAGCTGTGAAATTTTGGTGGGATTTTTTATATTTTAGCATATTTGTCACTTAAATGTTTCGGCTCATCAAAGGCTTTTTAATAATAGACAATGATAACCAGTTTAAATACAAAATGCTAAATAATTATTTTATTTATTATTATTGCTATCCAAACCTACTTGGGCCAATGTGCAAAGAGTACACCTTGTAAAATTATCATGAATTAACTGATTAGCCACAGTTTTTGAAAAGCTGAGAAAAAGGAATGGGTTACAAAACCATTTCTAAGACTTTTAGACTCCCACTAACCCTGGAGCATCCACAAAGGCAGAAGATTTGTAATAATGGTGACCATTACAATTAGGGTAACACTTCAAGTAGCTCACCATTGTTAATAAAGCATTAATAAATGTCATTAACAATATTTTAATACATTTTTAGATACTGATTTAACACTGATGTATATAATTTACATTAATTTACCTGAGCTGACTACTCAAGATTACGTAATAACTACATTTATACCTCAATGGTGCTTATATGATGCTATTATTGTAGGAAAAATATGTGTGTGTATGTAAATAGATTTGTCTGCAATAACATGTGTGCGTATGAAGTTTTGTGTGCGTAATAAGATTTGTGCATGTGTAGTATGATTTGTGTGTCTGTATTGTGATTTGTGCATGCGTAATAAGATTTGTCTGTGTGCGTGTGTGTGTGTGTGTGTGTGTGTGTGTGTGTGTGTGTGTGTGTGTGTGTGTGTGTAATATGATCTATCTGTAAATGCAAAAGTACCTAAAGTTATGTCTAACGGACAAAGCTCTAAATACACACAAATCTTTTTACTGCAGTAATAGCCCCATATCTGATTAATGTTGGAAGTAATGCTTTGTAAATAATGAAGTAACTGTAGGCTAACAGCCTACTTAATTAATGCTTAATTGTGTGAGTTATAAGTTACAAGTTATAAGTGTTACAACTACACTGTGTGACAAGCTTTACAATATTTTACAAAGGTTCATTTTATAATATTAAATTATGCTGTATTTATGTGTATTTTGAATGACTCGAGGTTGCCCCACTTTATCTTTGTTAGGAGTCTGAATGTCTTTCCCATGTTACAATAGGTTCTCTTTGGTTTTCTCACACCATCCAGAGATCTGTGTAGGCGCATGTCTAAATTGCCCATAGTGAATGAGTGTGACAGTGAATGGTTGTGTGTCAGTCCTGTGACTAAATGGCCATTTTCCAGCATGTGTGTGATCTCAGGCCCAAAATAGCTGGGGTATACGCCACCAAGATGAATGAACATACAGTACATGCCATATTGTGGTAAATACACACATTCAAACAAAGGCTTATAGGCACATAGGCATTGTTCCCCAGTGCAGTCTCTCTCCTGAACTGTTGACCAGTGCTGCCTCATTCTGAATTCTGCTGAACTTGCACTACAGGGAATGAATATGCAATAGGCACTCATGTACATACATACTAATTATATCCCTTATTTCATTTGCACTATTTATGAGACAGCAGCTCTCATATTTATTCACAACAGACAGTTTATGAGCAACAGTTCAACTATTTGCATGTTTAGGTGGTGGGAGGAAGTGTGAAAGATCAGAGCCACAATCAGAGCCATGTTGTTACATAACAGCAATAACAAAATCATTGGTGCATCATGTGCAACATACACAGCCAGTAAAATATTAATGTGTTTTTGAACAAAGAGCTGATGTCCAATATGCATAAAACGTTCTATGTTGGTGAAGATAATAAATAATATATAAATAATGGTGAAGCATCTGCAGTAATGCGGTCTGTTGTAGTGAAGAAGGGGCTGAGTCGATCTGCGTTCCTACTCTTACTTATGGTCATGAGCATTGGGTTATGACCAGTGGTGGACAGTAACTAGATACTTTAAACTCAAGTATTTTACTTAAGTACGTTTTTTTAAATAAAAAGAACTTTGAGTACATTTTGTAGGACATACTTTTACTTGAGTAAATTTTGGATGATTTAATTTGTACTTTTACTTGAGTAAAACTTTAAATTGCCTAAGGAAGTAAAAGTAAAAGTTTTTTCCTCTGGTGTAGTGGGTCACACATCTGACTCACAATCAGAAGGTTCTGGGTTTGAAACAAAGAAGGATAAATGTACTTTTTTACTTTTACTGAAGTAAAAATTTTGTTGGGTACTTTTATTTCTACTCAAGTAATATTATTTTTGAAGAAAGAGACCTTTTACTTCAGCTTTTGAGTACTTTGTCCACCACTGGTCATGACCAAAATCACAAGATCCTGGATCTGCAGTGTGGCTGGGCACTCCCTTAGAGTTAGAGTGAGGAGCTCGGTCACCCGGGAAGACCTCAGAGTAGAGCCGCTGCTCCTCCACATTGAGAGGAGCCAGCTGAGGCATCTGGATCCGGACACCTCCTGGACGACTCCCTAGAGAGGAGTTCCGGGCATGTCCCACCGGGAGGAGGCCCCAGGGAAGACCTCGGACTGGAGGCTGGAGGGACTATGTCTCTAAGTTTGCCTGGGAACACCTCGGGATTCCCTCAGGGAGAGGAAAATGGGCATCCCTGCTTAGACCGCTGCCCTCGTGACTCAGTCCTGGATAAGCAATAGAATATGGAGATTACTGTGCTTGTAATAAACTAACACTGTGATGTGTTTATCATCAATAAAACAGCCCAACAAATGTTTCTTTCTTTCTTCCTCTAATAAAGGTAATGCCCAACACTTCCCATCAGTTGCTATGAAACATGAAATATAAATCTTTAATAGATCTTGGATGAGAAAGCATATTCACTTGCCTATCAATGGATTTGCTTTGAATAGCATTCAATGGATGACTGACAACCTCAACTTCAAGATATATGCTCAAATAAACTGCATTTGCAAATAGCATCAGTGTTAGGGTTGATAATAGTTTCTAATAATACATCTAATGAAGTTTGAAGTGAAAATCCTGATACCAAGTTATGCAAGACCACCTAGTTTCCAATTTGAATCAAATTTCATAAAACATTTTTGTTAATTATTTTTGGAATTTGCCAAATTTGATAACATCTAATTTCCTGGAAGCTTCAATAATCTGATAATCTGCAAACCAGCACTGCACCCAACGTCACAAAATACTCTATTGAAATAACTGCTGTACTTCTCAGTGCTGATGGTGATGCATTGCTGCAGTGGTGCGGCAGGAGAGACGTAATAGTGGAAGTCTCTTTCCACATTTCCACAATTTTTTTTCTTATCTGCAGTGCTGTGATGTAGCCTGACCATATGGCTCTGCTGCAAAATGCTACTTGTTTTATGCGCATTTTGAATTTCTGAAGATGTTTTGATCACATTTGACTTGCTGACATGCTGTCTTTTTCTTTTTTCTTCTTCTTTTTTTTTTTTTTTTTTGGCTGCTCCAGTGATGATTGCCAGGCCAGACACACAGAGATGCATGCTGAGGGAGAGATAGTTACATCATGTGCCACATCGTGTTGACTCGAATACACAGAAGAGAAATCAAAGCAAATTCAAGCGAGTGCCAATCTGAACGCAGACTCAACACCGCAGGAGCGCAAGGAACGGCAGGAATTCACAACAAACTTCTGAACTTGAAAATCCCTGCATTTGTATGACTTTGGAAATAATCTGTTTTAAAGGTCTTACATTTACAGATATTTTTTACATTTTTGAACTATTTATAAACCCTTCTCCGAGTGTATTCAGATAAGTTGTGCACACAGTTTGGTTCCAAGAATAGTGCTCTTCCCCATTCATTTTTATGAGGTAGCAAATTATAAATATTAAATTAGACATTTTTAGATGACAGAAAATAAACATAAACAGATTTTGCTCAGTGCTTTGTTTTAAACACTGTCAGAGCAACAGCTGGTCAATGCAGCAGACAATCCATTGTCCATTGTTCTTGAAGTGAGCTTTTTCTGGTTAAAATGCAGAAAATTTTAAAACTTATCCAGTGCTTATGGAAATATTTTATGTTAAGCATAGTGGCTTAACTCAAACAATACAAAGCTACTGTATAAACAAAAGAAATAGACTCACTTTTTATCTGGTGTGACAAAGATGTTTCATTATATTTTTATTTCATGCTTGCAACAACTGGAAAATGCAGAAATGCTGGTAAGACGTTAAACCCACTGGTGTGGTCATAAATCAACTGCAGAGCTTTGACACACAACACTCTGTTCTTTGTAACACTGAATATCTCTGTCATATGTCAGCACAAGAATGACAACCAGTCCAGAGGTACTGTCCCCAATCTCCACACAGTGTTGCAGAGAACTGTCAGCTATAAGACAGTCCAGTCCCAGAACATACAGAGACTTGAGGTACTCAGGACGGATCTTGTCCACCCCCGGTGCCTTGTCTGACCACCTCAGTGACTTTGACTTGGGTGATGAACGAGTTCCCATCACTGTCCCAAGTAACTGCTGCCTCAGTGTAAGTTGTGTCAGTGAGATTGAGGAGATCTTTAAAGTTTTCCTTCCACCGTCCAAGAAAATCCCTAGTTAGAGTCAGCAGGTCTCCTCCTCTTCTGTAAGCAGTGCCAGCAGAGCACCACTTCCCCTCTTGAGGCGCCGGATGGTTTGCCAGAGGCTCTTTAAGGTCGACTAATAGCCCTCCTTCATGGCCTCACAGTACTCAGCCAAATGTTTCCAACTGGGCTTGCCAAGTCTGTCCAGCTCCCTCAAGTGTTTACAACTTAACGGTCGCTATTGATGTAAAGTAATGTTTTATAAAATATGAAAGAAGTAATACCTCTTAGTATGCAGTGCTACCTATTCATTCATCTTTTTCAACCTATACTCAAGGGTGGCTGGAGGATATCCCAGCATGTATGGGTCCTAAGTGGACTACCCCCTGGACAATAGACAGTTAGTCGCAGGTCTGACACTTTGAGACAATAACAGACATTCACTCAATAATTTAGAATTTAGAAGCGCTAACCACTTTATCATTGTGATAACTGTAATTTGAGCTAATTTCACATCATAAAAAGAGCCAAGGTAGTTTTTGACCTGATAGTGCTTTGTATTTAAGGCTACTTTGTTACCTCTACTTTAAAAAGAAAAAAACTATACTAACTGAAATTTACTTTTTTGAGCTTTCTACCATGCTATAATGTTGTTTTGCTTCATTCACACCTGTTTAAGTAATGCTCTCATCTCTGGCATGGCTGTTCTGAAGCCTCAAAATGCTCAATTCCACAAACCTCCACCCACTCCAGGAAGCACTGACCAATCATCAAGCTCTACATCCAGTCTGCTCTCATTCATTTATCCAAAAAAACAGTGTACAGCTCTTTCACTGATTTCTCACAACTATGTATTTTTTTATTTTGTAGTAAAATGGCATCATACAAAAAGTTTAAGGAAGTGAAGTGCCATATTTCACTGATAATGTTTAACAGAGCAAAACAGATCTGCCCTCTGCTGGTTTCTTCATCTGTTTCGTTATGGCACCAGTAGAGAACTTATTAAATTTGTTCCCTTTTTAGTTAGATAATGTTTTTAAAGGTTGTAAAATATGTAGTTTTGTTCTAGAGGTGATCAATATTGGTTTATTAAAACTATGAATAAAAATATAATGTATCCCCTTTAAGTAAAAAGTTGCTGTCTACATTTACTCGACTACTGACTTCTGATGTAGCAAAATCACCCATCTCCACACCATTCCTACGCTGGTTGTTTTTTGGTTTAACTCTGATCCTTCTACTACTTTATGTGACTTGTTTATGAATGTCACAAAAGATTGAGTGATCACAATTTTCTTACCATGCTGTTCCTGCTCAAATTAAGACTTGGCTTCCCAGAATGTGTCTATATATGCAGCCTGTTTTTTTAAATAAATGTCTGTCTATTTCCCAGCGTTACCAGCCCAAATGAGTGTGAAAACTCCCCGTCTGTGCTAAATTCATGCATATGTTCCTTCATCTGCCCGCTATGCTCACATGTGCTAATGCATTGTGCCTTCCGGGCCACCGTCCATGTACGATCCTGTTGTGAGGACAGTATAAATGAATATGACTCTGGGAATGATCTGAGTGATGTGTTGGAGCCTGTAGCATGTAATAAGATGAAGCCATTTGCCGCAAAATGCTTTTTCGGTGACATCAAATGCCTGTGGCTGGCCTTGTTTGATGCCAATTTCTCTCTCAGCAGTGGTGTGAAATTTTTACCAAGCGTCAATACAAAACTCCCACAGAGCAGCTACGAGAACACATGTTTGCCGTTGCACTTTTGGACAATCAGGCCAGCCACAGCCACTGAAATAAAGTGCTATGTTTACAGCAATTTGGTCTGTTCCTCCAGAGTAGAGTCTAATTCTGGCTCTGCTCAAAGTTGAACTCAATGGGAGATAACTAGTAAGTGTTCTAATGAGATATATAAAAGCTGTTTGAAGGCGCACTAGTTGATTTTTTTCCCCTTGTATTTAAGGAAAACTAATTATTAAGTCGATAGCAGCATAATAGAAGCCATCTCTGAAAAAATAAGACTCTGAGACCTCATCTGGGCTTTATTAGATGTCTTTATCCAGTGGAGTAAAGACAGCGCTAAGTCCAATTGGAAAGATACCAGTTCTAGCACTGGCACCAACTGCTCACACCACAAAACAGCAACAAGAAAAACAAAGAGAGAGAGAAAAAAGAAAAGGAAATGGGCCTTTAAGTAAACAATGCATACACAAGTGAGTGACATTAATCCAGCCACAGGGAGTCACAAGCCAGTGTATTCTTGCGCAGGTCCCAAGCCCGATAAATGGAGAGTACTGGATTAGAAAAGGGGCATCTGGGGAAAAACGTATGCCAAATGTTCAAATCAAACTGAGATGAATTGCTGTGGCCACCCCAGAAACTGAAAAGCCAAAAGGACAAAAAAAAGTTAAAATATCACGTTCTGATTTTGAGGCTCCATAGCGTTCTACCTGAGACTCGGGGTGTGAACAGTTCATGTGCCGAGTGGGACAGGTCCTTCATAATGGAGGTTAATGGAAATGAATGTATAAATGTATCAGTTTACCCCTAGTGGACAAACACGAAACACAAAGACTGAGCCTCACCACTGGACCACTACGGCATTCTTAGCCTGTATTATGATACTGACTTGGCATGGCATTGACATGAATGCGATGGGGTAAATCAATTAATCACCAAACGCATTTCTATGTAGCTAAAATCTGGTCTTCCTGACGATGTGACAGGCCTCTACTCTGACAATGTTCAAGTCCAGACTTAAAACTGTTCTTTTTAGCTGTGCATATAGGGTAACCACCTCAAAAAGTACTAAAAGTGGGACAAGTTGTGCAATTTGGTGGGACAAAGTGGGACGGACACAAGAAATACAAGTTTTGTGCACATATCTAACTTCATTTAAATAAAGCTAGAGCTGCTACAGTTTAGGGCCTATAAAACATCTGATGTGCAGTTTGTTTCATCACCAAAAAAAAAAAATTGCTAAGTAATGTCTTTACTAAATCAATTTATAAAAATGAATTAAAATGGTGTCAAATCAGAAGCACTGACCTGACCTAGTTGTTTTTAACTTGAATCTCACTTTTTATAAGATCCACTGGGCACCCATGAAGAAGTGGGACATTATCTTAATAAGTGGGACGGATGGACAGATGCCTAAATAGCTGTGCAGTGCAACCAAAAGTGGGACAGTTGGTCACTCTATGTGCATATGTCAACTGAAAGTGTTTTATCTGCGCTCTTTTCTTTTTATGTAATATTAAATTGATTCTTAATTATAATTTTAAATTTTGATTTTACCATTTTTTTGTGTTTCTTGTCAATGTGCTTTTAACTTGTCTTTTTTCTGTAAAGTACTTTAAATTATCCTGTGTATGAACTGTGCTACATAAATCAACTTGCCTTGCACTGGAGGCTAGGCGAGGTTCAGTGTCTTGCCCAAGGACACTCCAACAGAGCAATCACAAATAAAAGCAGGAATCAAACCACCAATCTTCCAAATACCAATCGTACCATCGTAGCCTGTGTTGCACATAGCTCTAATGCTACTTAGTTGTCATCCAGCTCTTGTCTTATACTTACTGCATGTTGGGTAAAGTATAGATCAGGTAGCTTTAGCATTACATCTGTTCACCGTCTATGGTAAATCCCATTTGTATGTGCCAAAGCCGATAATCACACACGTCTTACCCATCATGTAGATCCTGTTTCCTCTGACGAACGGCGTGGCTCCGTATCTGGGCGTGGGCATGGAGGTCATGGGCTGCCACTGGTCCTTCTCTGCCTCGTACACTCGCACCAGAGCCTGAGGAGTGGTGTCTGTGCCCATGCCACCGAGAGCGTACACCTTACCCTCTGCAAAGACACAAATAATATACCATTAAATTATGTAAATTCTAAAAACTGATATTATTTACATACATGATCAGGCTATTAATCAAATTTATACCTGTTTAGTTCCATCAAATTTAAACCATTATTAAAAAAAGGCCAAGAGAAAATAAGTAAGGAAGAAAAGTAAGAAATAGTTTTGGAAAAGGTAATGGTAAAAATGGTAAATGGTCACATTTTTATATAGCGCTTTTCCACCTTCATGGGCACTCAAAGCGCTTAAGGAAGCGGCGCGAAAAGGAAGCGCGAAAAGGAAGCTAATAGCTAAGGACATGATAAAATAATCAAGCAAGAAACAACAAGGAACAGAATATTGTGCAAGGAAATCAGCTGGAAATAAAAGGAAGGAAATTTCCAACTAGGAGAACAAAATAAAACAAGAACAGTAAGAAGAAAATAAAGTAGTAATTAAAGGAACATGGCAGAAGAGAAAGTAACACAGAAGGGGAAAAAAAAAAAAAGTGATCTATGGATCTTTTATCGAGGGGTAAATGCTCAAATGAGCCACAGAGTCCAAATATCTCACAGCGGTAAAGAATCCATGAAAACTAATCATCTGTTTCTCTACTCCGACCCCTTGTGGCTGGAGTTTGTATCTACACAAAAAAATGACAAATCCAAATGTTTATCTTGATCCACATCAAAAAGTATTCATTTCTCTTGGTAAAGAATGAGAAACACAAAGGAAATACTGAGCGACATTGAATAAGGAAGTGAGGAAAATAGGAAATGAAGTAAGTAAGAAAGGAAGTACTGAACTGAATTTACTGCACTTGTGCTAAAGCTGTCATTTCTGCAGTATTCAGGTGAATGAATATTTTTCCTGTTTTTCTGCCACATCCGTCATGTCCGCTCCGTCTCCTCTCCTGCCGCTGTCCAGCCACTGTACAATATTTATGACCCGCTAAGACAAACTTCACTATGACTTTTCTCTCTGACTTTAACTCATGACTCTGGTCCAAGGACACATGCAAATATCTCATCCTCATCTACTGCTGTGTCATTAGAAAAGACAGAGACAAGGGGGAAAAGAAGAAGAAAAGTGCTGAGTATGCAAACAGGGGGAAAGGATTAAAAAAATGCATAAAAGGAGATGAAAATCAAGGAAGGAAATGGCAAAAGGAAACAAGTGAGAAAAAGGGAAAATGAAAACAAGAAAGTAAGCAAGGAGAGGAGGACAAGAAGGAAGAAGAAAGCAGGAAAGAATGGAAGATCAATGGAAAAAGAAAAGACATTGGAAGGGGTTGATGAAGGAAAAGTGAGGAAAATTGAACATGAAAGGTCAAAGATGAAAGGATACATTTTAGGAAGGAAGAAAGGATAGAAGTGTTATATAAGTTTGATGTATTAGGCTATTATTATTATTATTATTATTATTAGAAGGAAAGGTGTGGAAAAGGTGGGAAAAGAAAAAGTTGTATAGGATGAAGGAAGAATTGTCTTTGAAAACGTCTTTGGGTCAAAAACTCAACTAAGTTCATAAGAATAATAAGTTACTTGAATAGTAGTTCATAGTTAATAGGTTAAATTAATTGTAAAGCTGTTAAAAGGTATTAGTTTGGTAACTAGTCTGTACTTTGAAGGTTTTGTATCAGACGTTGGCGATGGCTTAATGCAGAGCATTTGTTCTTTTGGTAGTTGACCTCATGGCGTCATTTCCTCGTTTTTGTAACAGGTCAAGTCAGTGTTGACAACAGTTTAGGACTGTGCAGGTCACCTAAATGCTGAATGTGTTCTGTTTTGTGCCTTGGGAAACGTTCTCCTTTGTGAGTATAAATGTGTTATGAAGCACAGCAATAGAGGTTGTATTACAAAGCTTAATCCTGTGAACATGTAGAGTTTGTATTGAGTTCTGTTCTGGATATCTGGTGGTTTGTTTTTCTGTGTGTCACAAAAAGGAGAACCTCCAAATCATAACAGCAAGCCTTGTGTGGAGCCTTCTTTATTTGTTCAGTGGCTGTCTAGCTAGACATGAATGTATGGAAGAAGCAGGAAAGTACTAAAGGAAGGAAGGAAGAAGCAAAGAAAGTAGATAAGTAAGTAGGAATATATAGGAACCAGGAAGTAAAAGACGTAGTAAATGAAATAGAGAAGTAGGGAATAAGGATGTACAGATGAAACAGGGAAGGGAGGAAGGGTGTTAAGAAGTAAACAAAGAAAAACTGAGGAAAATATATGACACAAAAAGAAGAAGAAAGGAAACATAGAGGAAGAGAAGACAAGAGGAATTGGATTAAGGAAACAAGTAAAGCAGGTGAGAAATGAGTACTTCTGCTAAAGCTGTCTGGTCCTGAGTATTGAGTTGTAAAAGAGCAATGTAAAAGCGCTGCCAATTAGCACTCCATGTTCTGACACAGAAACTAAAGAGGGGGATATAGACCATAGAGGGAGTGTGAGAAGTGAGTTGAGACAAGTGCAGAGAGGAGAGTTACAGTGAAGGGAACAGAGCAATAATAAATGTGTCAGTCAGAATGAGGCGCTACACGACTGCCATCAGCACTTCAGCAGTCACACTGAGGAGGAAATCCAATTTTACTGAAGGAGTAGAGCACCGCAGAACACATGCAGCGTCACAGTTTAGGGAGAAACAGAGAGAGGCGGGAGTGACACTAAACAGAATGCAGCATGGGTTACAGTAATGGTAAACACTTGGCTTGAGCAGCACAGTCAGGTAATAGCTTGATTATAGTGGTGTAATGATGATCCCATTTCTAATATAATAGTTAGTATAAGAGTAGATTGTTTACATTATGGTCAAATTCCACCATGACCAACATAATCTAGTGCTGATATCGACTGACTGGAAAACATAGTAAAGGTCCCCTATTACGCTAAATTTGCTTTTTTGAGTTTTGAACCATGTTGTAATGTTTCTACCTCAAAAATATGGATTAGTATTTCTATCATGTTTTTTTCAGTAATTCTTTGTACTGATGCAGTCTCTTTCCTTAAAAGCTTAAACGCTCAGTCTCAAGGCTACACAAGAAACCAAGAAGTGCTCCTGCGCACGTCTAAAGCTCATACACTGTCACCTCAAATCCATGCTAAATAATGTATTGCTCTGTCCTGTCACCACTGTTGCTAGCAGTAACAGCTCCCACAAAGAAGACGTTTTCCATATATGTACATTATTTTAAGTCATAAAATGTCACATACTAATGCAAAGGTGTCCAAAATTATTTCAATTATTCAATTATTTCCTGCCTGAAAGCCTGAAAAAAACATAATATGGAACCTTTATTCTCACTTTTAAAATAAAACTTCAATAGTTTTTGTTCCATATATTTATATTGCGCAGTATTTCTTTGACCATGAGTTTCTGATAAAGTTGAATTGGGTTTCCTGTGGCCAGTAACAATGGATGCATAAAGAAATAAAACGCCTCGTAAAGCCAACAGCATTTAAAAAAACTTTTTTTTTCTGGAAATCAAGGGAAGGAATTTCACACCCACATTATGCAGGTGAATCAACACTCTCTGTTGAAAAGTTGTAGTTTTCATGGGTTTATATGTCCTTGAACTGGGAATCATCTAGTTCAGGGAGAAATGCTCTCTCCATTGTGCCACAAAGCCATTTTATCTCACAATGTTAAAGGAGCTATATTATATAAAATGAATTTTCCAAGCTTTCATGTTATAATGTTATTCCCTTATTAAATGCATACTTGGAGTTGTGTTTTGTTTATTTGCACCTGTTTAGGTAAGCTGGTAGTCTCTGGCACTGAGTTTCTGAGTCCTCAAAATGCTTAGTTCCACAAACCTCCGCCTCTCCCACAAACCTCCGCCTACTCCAGGAAGCACTGACCAATCAACAAGTCCTCTGCATCCAGTCTGCTCTCATTCATTTATCCAGAAAACAGTGTACAGCTCTGTTTCCACTGATTCCTCATAGACATTTTTCACTTCAGAGTAAAAGTATCATACAAAAAGTTTAAGGAAGTGAAGTTTTTTGTTTTTTTTCTCCTTTAAATTATGTTAAAAAACAGCAACACTCTCCACTGTTCTGCACTCTGCTGCCCTCTGCTGGTCTTCTCACCTGTTTCTTTATAACAAGAGTAGAGTACTTCATAATAAAACATTTTCCTTTATTCAGATAAAGGTTGTAAAATGTGCTGCTGTTCTAGAAGCGACCAAAACTGGTTTAAAAAAGCAAATAAAAGCATAATACTGCCTAAAACTTACAATTTGTTTCTTTACTGACCCCTTGTGACTGGAATTCTTATCCCTATTCCTATTTCGCAAAGATACAAAATAATTTATGACATTGTTTTGAGTGATCTCACATAACTGACACAACCATGAACAACATTGTACTTTCATTGTATGGGTATATGCACTGGAGAATAGACGCACACTCCTAATGCATAAGAATGTCCTGAGTCATTTTCACTTAAGCATTTAACTAGCTTTAAATTCATTTCCATCTTTATCAAACGACGAGGAGTGATGGACAGCTGAGCACTCAAACCTTTTATGAGTATTGCTCTGAATTTGAAAAGGATTATGTTTGAAGTCCAGCAGCTCTGAAGCACATGGGAACGGCTGTCGCTCTCCACACAAAATATGAAGGGGTTATCAAAAGAAAATGATAAATAAAGAATGATTAGATCCCAACTTCTGCTGGCGCTCGTCTGCAAACACTGCACAAATATCACTGTCGAAACATCCGTCAGTCTAAATTGCTTTTCATTGAGCCCTTCCTCTTTAAAAAGGCTCTCTGTCACAGTCGTGTGATGAGCGTTTTTCTTGTACAATGAAATAAAACCTGTTGTGACTGAGATTAACGGCAAAAGAAAGCGGCGACATGTGGCGAGCAGCACTGGGACATATAAAGTAGTCTTTTAAATGTCCCAAGAGAAAAATTTGCTTTAATGAAAAAGAACATACTGTTTTATCTGATATTTCGCATTGTATATTATTAATATGGGTTATAATGTATTTTTGTTGTCTTTCTGTAACATTAAGGAGGACTAGAGATGTACATATAATATTAAATTTTTTGCTATGATTGTAGATTTAAATGGGACATGGGAAAATAATCTTTAAGCATTGCCTTCAAAGATACAGTAGTTACTATATACAGTCATTCTGAGTGGCCTAGTAGGACAATAAAGCTAGTATGTCAACAATGTTCTAATGTTGAGCAGATTTTGATGTTTGCTTCCTTTCCTATGGGGTTGCCACAGCAAACCAGTCGCGTAGTAATTTGGCAGGTTTTACACCAGATGCCCAGTGGCTGTGCCTGGAGTAAGCAATGGGTGAAGTGTCTTGCCTAGGGACACAATAACAGTATGTGCTTTGGATGAGATTCAAACCACCAACCCTCCAAACACTAACGCACTGTGTCACTGTTGCCCAATATCATTAAGTATTTGGTAAAAAAAGAAAAGAAAAAAATGGATAAACCTGGCTTGTTTGTACCACTCTAACCCGTGTTTTTAACCCTAATCAATTACTTCTTCTTTCATTTCAGCTATTCTCTTCTGGGGTTGCAGCTGCAAATAACCTGCCTCCTTGCACCTGTGATGTGCATCATGAAATTTTATTCTGGTTGCACTTCCCAACACAACCCTTTGTATTTATCCGCGCTTGGGATCAGCACAAAACAAATGTCATTATGGTAGACTAGCATTTTTAGTACACTTTGGGCCATATTTACTAAGACGGGTGCTAAACTGCGAGTGCAGTGAGAAAATATGCGGCCGCTATTAATGGGCGCGTTGTGCGCCGGTGACAGGTGCAAACAGAGGGGGCTAGCTAGCAGCAAAGTCGCTCGTCAGCAATACCCCAAACAGTAGTGTGAAAGAGATTAAACTACTGTATGTATATATACGGACAATGGATAAAGTGCACAACACTGGCCAATCTGGGACTGGAGAAGCAAATAGGACAAAATAAGTTTAGGCACAACCCCATTCAGAGTAGTTCAGGTGTGACTGCTTTAACAATTTTGCCACTAAGCATTTGTATCTCATAATGACCAAAATCCTACAACTTTTACCTTTACTCCCCCTTGTGGCTTGAGTTACTATATAGGGCCCTATGTTGCACAATTGTCTACATTCTGTCCTACACTCTTGAAAGTAAAAATAAAAGACAACGCCACAGAAAGACTTTGCTTCAGTGTTCCTTGGTGTTCATAACAACTTGCGTTTTTAATTCTTCAGAACAAAAGACAATAAAAATGTTGCTCTTTTGTTTTCTTTCCCCAACTTTCCTAATTAGCTGATTGTATTTGCAGTGTTCACTTGTCTCCCACCATGTTCTCCCTACAGTACACAGTAAGCCACTGCTTGTTTATTCTGGCTTCACAGTTTAAAAATCAGTAGCCACCCACGTGCTCCCTCTGACCTCAGCGGCTCACCACGGTTTGGCCACCTTCGATATAATCACACACAATCTTCTCTAATTAAGGAAACCGCGCTCCATTCTTCCGCTGGTCGCCCCGGGAGACGCCATGGCAACCACAGGCTAACCTCCAGATGCCTTTTATGGGCTGGTTGTTGGTGGAAAAAAAAATCTACAACAAGAATGTCCACCAGGTTGCTTTGTATATTCATTCATTCATTTTTTTTTATTTACATATGAGTGCTTTGAAAGGATATAGCAGCTTTTATCACTGCATGTGTTCTATCTATGGACATTTTTTTCCAGTTTTTCTCTCTCTTTCATCATTTTGCAACTTTTTGCTTTTGCTTTGATTCAATTAACAGCTTCATCCGTGCCCTAACCCCCTCCTCTCATGACCAGAATCCTTTTATATGTTTTTTTTTTTTTTTTCATGGTGTATTATCCAATTGTATGACCCCTGATGCTGCTGTATAAAGATATTAGGTACAAGACTGCCTATAGAATTGTTAGTCATAGTATTATGTGATATGACAATCAGCCAATTCTTGCACTTTTATGCCAATTTTTTTTTTGGTCAGGCACATGTCCAGGCAACCATGTGACTCCAACTTCTTCAATGATATTGTAGCAGTTTGGTCATCTTCGAAGGAAACATTCAAAATTGCTTTACCTCGACCCAAAAAGCTTAAAACAGCAAAAAAAAAGAGATTTTGCTAATTTCTCTTGCATAGAACCTCATAGAACAAAAAATCCAAATGCATTTAGTAGCTCACTCCAAGCTTTACTTGCACAGCTAGTTTGACTAAAATTTCCCTTCTCAAAAAACTCATCTTTAACTGTTCTCACTGTCCACTGTCCAAACACATTTGTTTGCATTTTAATAAGCAATGCTAAAACAAATGGCTATATTATATTTTCTTTCATAAAATTAAGAAAATCAGCCCCCAAAAAATGGCAGTGTTTATTGGCCATTGCTCTGAATTTTAAAAATCAGCCACAGAAAAACCCGTATCAGCCGACCTCTAGTTATGACCACCTGCCTAATTATTCAGTCCCATACACAACAAACAGTGATGCACTGTGTATTCTGACACTTTTCTAAAAGAACCAGTGTTAACTTCTTCAATCTCCTGTTGCTGGTTCACCGCTGCTCCTTTCTTGGGCTGCTGTTGATAGATACTGATCACTGCAGATTGAGAATGCCCCACAAGAGCTCAAAATTCTCATTCTGGCTGAACAGGCTACCATTCAACATGCATACTAAATCAGGCTCTCAAGCAGTGGAGTATAATACATCAGACTTGTTAGTGGACAAAACGATTAGATTTATTTAACTGCATTCACCATTTTATTGAAGGGGGAAGTCGAGACAAATATGAAAACTCATTAAGTTGATATTAATAAAAGCCTTCAAAAGTCAACGTTGATGTTGTTCCCTGCTCATGAGAACAGTCTTCAATAAGGCAGAAGACGATCTCCCACAGAGACACTTTTAAAGGCCATGGCACTCATATCAATAGAGCTCATCAATAAAGACGGCTATGACATTGTAAGCTGCATTTAGTCTGAAGTTCTGAATCAGAGAGGAGAAAGTGAAGTCTGTGGTCCATCTTTAGAAGAGTGGATCGATCATACAAGGACAAACAGAACAACTCAGCCATTCTAAAGTTGCATTTATTTTAGACTTTGTATTTCTCTCCTTTATCTAATTTGTGTAACTGGATTAGAGCCCATGGGACACTTAAAAATAGCATGCCTTGTCATTATTGTGATGAGAAGATACAGTATGCCCGGACGTGCGAAATGGTGTGGTAAGTTTTGTGAGAAATCAAAGCAAGTGTTCATCAGCAATAAGTTTTGTGCTGGAGCAAAACAAACCAAAAAGCTTGTTTGTTATTTTGGGAAGGCATCTGTACAGCTTTTTCTTATGCACTTACTATTTTTTGGTATTACAATATGTGGAAAATTAATATTATTCAAGGAAAAGCCCTTGGCAAAATCATTGCATTGCATTTTGCTGCACTTTGTAGCATGCACTGGTCCTGGAGCACATGACAAAACTCAAGCATCTTCAGTAAATATGGAACAAATCGTGCCAATAGTGGACTGCTCCAATAGAAATTAGAATCACGGACACCGCAATTCTTACCAGTGTAGCTGTGTGTTAACCTGAAGACTCTCTCCCACTGAGGGTCCAATAAAGTAAAGGCCATAAAGCAGTATACGGCTGTGGCCTCTTTACCGAGTAAGAGCCAATCAATATTCCTGTCAAAACTTCCCCATGAAGCCAAGCAGCCTTAAGAGGGGAAAAAAATCAAAGTGGATTTATCGTGTGTGGAAAAAAGCATTAACAATCTCCACATAAGAGAAGTAGATCAGTGTGTTCAGATTTTCACCACAGGCATACTGAACAGAACTGAATGGAGAGCTTAGTCTAGTTTCCAGGAAGCAGAGAGAAATGCACAAGACCTGAAATTCATAGACCAATCGTGCCAAAATGTACCTCCAAATCACCTGTAGTTGGATGGTTTTGGATGGTGGCAGGAAATTGGGGACACAACAAGGACATGCGGCAATGTAAATATGATACTGGAACACCGATATTCTTTGTTTCCAATTTTAGAAACAGTACACAGAGCGGGGACAGAGTGGAGCCCGCAGAAAACTGATACAAGCTTTAGAGAATATTTTGGAACTATTCCATCCACATTTGATGCGGCAGTCAGCTAAAGAGATTACCCAGAGAGAGGGGAGAGCACTTAACGCTCTGCCACTGTGCCCCTTTACAGCATGGCTAACTACCAAAATAAGACTGAAGCCAAGGCAGGACAGCAGTGTGTCTTATGCTTTTATTTACTCCAAAACAAACCAGGACAACATGTAGTCAAGATTAAACCTGACTAATCTGGTTACATTTAGATCATGGGAGCAGGACAAGACCAAGTTATGATGTATATGTCACTTATTGTAGAACAAAGTCATCCCAGGACCAGACTGAGTCAAGACAAGAGGGCATCAAGTTCAGACCATCACCAAGACAGGACCAGGACCAGACATGACATTGTCTGATCTGGACCATGATTAAAAATAAGAAAGACAAAGAAGTCACAACAGGACCAAGTCAAAATAGAGAAAGGACATTTATCAGGCTATAGCGTCTAGTTAGACCAAGACACAACAATAGGAGGTCAATAACAACGACCAAGTCCAAAGAAGTGAAAAATGAAGTCTAGGGAGTGAAGACAAAGGCAGCACCCATGTTGATGATCTTAATAGTCTGGTCCAAATTCACACGGAGCGCTGTCCAATAAATTGAACTGATTAAATTAACAGCAACACCCCTGAAGGGAGCAGTGCATCAATATTTACTGCAGAGAAACTGGGGAAAAAGTTAAGAGGAAGTCTGTAGTTTGGTTCATAGGTGTTTGCACTTCACCAGGACCACACCAGGACCACACCAGGAGCACACCAGGGCTTAAAGTTCACTGCACTCTGATGTCTGATGTCAGGCGGATCAGAGTTTGCTTGTTGTGTCCAGAGTATGGTGAAGGATTCACACCTCCGCTCATGAACCAGACTGTCCTAAGAAATGCACTAGCGTTTGATTAAAGTGGAAGTATGAACATGTCCTAAGGCAAGTAAGGGCCAGTCCAAACTACAACCAAGACTAAGGCAAGGCAAGACCAAGCTAGATTAAGACCAATCATCATTAATAACTATAATTTTAGAAGTTTGAGAAAAAAAACATGAGTTAGCACAACTTAAAAATCATAAAACCATCAAAAAGATATGACTAAGACCATGTGAGACCAAGGCACATCAAATGTTATTTCATGAACAAGACCTAGGACAATACTAGTCTAAACAATCAGAAAAGACCAAACTTTAAGACTGAGTAAAAACTAAGTCAGAACTGCAGCAAGTAGAGGAGAAAGCAGAAAAAACATCTCTACACTGAGGCTTTCAGGACCAAGATCAAGGTAGGCACCAAAAGGAAGACCAAAAATGAAAAGGGGAGAAAACTGGGTCAAGACTGAGATGATTGTACAATTCATTACAGCCCTTAAGTATTATTACTCATGGCAATATAAACCTTCATTCTGTCTGATGACGATAAATTAAGAAGTCCCAAGAATCTATTGTGTGTTTTTAATGAATTGCAAAAGCAGTTCTTGGATTCCTTTGAAGGCTTCCATTAAATCAAACGTACAAATGAATCATAACCTGTAATGAAACACTTCACACACTTAATAAGATGATGAAATGCAAATTAATTAAAATGTAATTATTAGCAGAGACTGTAGTTTTGTTTTTTGCCGATAATAGTATTTAAATTAACATTACCAGGTCAATAGACTGTTGACACTCACAGCCAGCGCCATTCAGAAATAATATGGGCTCTGCTAATCTAATGTATGCAATGCGATATACAAAGCTGCATATGGAGCCACATCTGCTTTTTAAACACACAGTTAGCCCTCAGTGGTGCAAAAAAGGCAATCTCTTCTGCATCTATAGCGCTGTAATAAAATTGTAGCCAGCATGGTTTATTAAATGCCAGTATAGTCAGACATCACATGCTGCAAATCATAATTCTAATAAGACACCTTTAGAGGACATGAACTGAATAAAGGCACTAATTAAATGTGTGTCATGTTTCCTTTCTCATGACGAACGTTTAAATGTTACTTATGTAAGCGTCTGCATCGGCGGAGAGAGAATGAGGGAGACAAACTCAATTAAAAGTCTATATTTAGGTCATAAGGATAAAGCGAGGCAGTGGAGAGGCAAGTGATAGGAGTCTAATGAAGGATGAGTACTATAGAGTGATATGGGATTAGAACTCAGACACTAGGGGTAAAGAAACTCTATTGCTTCAGTCACTTCATTTAAGCTTGTCCATAGAGAATTGTTTTACATATGTATATTGATTTTATAGATGACCATGGCCCTGTCCCAGTACGCGCACTTGCACACTGAGGGGCGTAAGTGCGTAGTGTGTCCCAATTCTCAGTGGTTCCCAACCTTTTTTGTTGCGCGTACCCCCTGGGCTTTATGTTCTACCATAAGTACCCCCTGAGTCAAAAAGAGCTTATATAAAAAATTTGTTATTAGTAGTTTTTTGCATCATGTTTGTTTAAACTCAAATTTGACATAAAAATAAAAATAACTCCTGTTGCATTTACTTTTTTTACTATACATTTTATGTTCAGAATAAACTTTAGAAAATGAAAATATATAGTTATTTTGAACTTGAATTTTGACTTTGAATTTACTACAAAAAACATTTGAATAACTCTCCTGTGAACTTACTGCACCTAAATAATATATCACAAAATACAGTATAAAATTCAACAAATATTCTTGAGACACTTGAGCCTGTCTTTCATAAGTTTCAATAGTCCAGTATGAAAAGATTGCAAATAATTTGTTATCATCATGGAAATACATTATGAAATAAATCCAAGTACCCCCTGCAAAGTGCTCGCATACCCCTAGGGGTCCCTGTACCCCTGGTTGGGAAACACTGCTCTACAATGTTCAGAAACACACCACACACTTCACTGCACACGTCCAGTAAGTGTGGATGAATGCGGACTTTGCTGAAGTATATTACCCACGATACACACAGCAAACAAAACCTGACATAAATGGGAAGGAATGCATTAACAGCCAAACTGACAGAAAATGTAATAATTCTATTGCCCAGGTAACAACACAGTTAAAATGTTAGAGACATGTCTTATTTGGCAAAATTATCCAACTAACAGCTGTTGTTAACTTTCAGATAAATCCACCAGCAGTTTAGTAAGCACTGCTAAAAAACAGTGCTGTTTACTCTATTAAAAGTTTTATAACTCAAGTGTCCAAGAAGTGTGGACAGTCCCAATCCTCTTTTTTAATACCCCTGGACCCTTGTGCACTCACGCACTTCATGCACTTTCTGAAAATGTGGACAAAATTGTGTAGTGAGTAAAAGATTACCATGGCTAACCATTTATTTGTTCAAGCCCAGGACTTGTATTCTACACTGCATACAAAAACTACACGATTAATCAAATTAAATGTACTTAAAATTTTTATAAACAGGATTAAAACCATAAAGAATGTTTAAGACCATTTGTATATTTTTGCACTTTTGAGGCACATAATATTATCTGAAAGGTTATGTCCACTCTTCTCTCTATCCCTCACACATTACATTTTAAAAACCGCCAGCGCAGTTCAACACTCACTCAGGTCTGGGAGCAGATCTAATGTGTGATTAGGGCAATACCACACGAACATATATTTTCTGGCAGAAAATAACTTGACAAAATCACATTGCAATCCAAATATATAAGAGCGTTGACAGGCACATAGAAGTTTGCAGCAGGCCTAACACAGAGACATACAGAGATGACCATTCACTCTCACGTTCATTCACTAGGCGCTAGCTAGTGCTTGTTTACAAGACAACACTGGTCAGGAAAACGTCATACCACTTTCAATTCACATTTACACAAAAACGCTGAGGTGTAAAGAAAATAAGAGTTAGTGTGATTGAACTGTAGTATCCGTATTTGTCCAGCAAAGGGCGCTGCGGTTTTCTGGAGCCATTCTCATAAAGTTTTTAGTAAAAGCCAGTACTTATGCAGATATTATTGACAGTCACTGGACTAAATATGAGTGTAGGACACATTAAAGCCTTTTAGTTTGTGATTGCGGATCAGCTGACATCTGGCCGGTAGATAGCCAATCACTGTTCAGATTGGGGCTGTTACATATTACATTATTATCATAATTTTCAGTGAGTGTTTCAAAAGATTGCGGATTCAAAAAACTGAAACCCCGTCCTTGTGTAAAGAAAGTCCAAGCAAAATGCGTTGTCGTCTAAACAGCCCCGTAGAGTCACCAAACACATGTATGTCTTGTGTTTCTAAATTAATTTAGCCACAAGCAAGTGTGCACTTTTTGTGTTAGTTCCAAGCCCAGATAAATGGAAAGGGTTGCATCAGGAACGGCATCCAGCGTAAAACTTATGCCAAATCAATATGTAAAACAGCAAATGCGAGTGGTTTGCTGTGGCGACCCCAAAAGAGAAGAGTTCAAAGAAGAAAAGATATAGGGTTGCTAAACTGAACTTTTCCATAATATTAGCATTAGCAATCAGTGTTGTTCAAAGGATTTCAAACTGAGTGCTATGTAACCCGCACTTCCTGAATCCCTTTTATTTTGATGGACACCTTCCTGTCGAGCCCTGACTTCCTTTAAAAACCGAGGTCACCAGAGGTCACTCCCCTCCTCCGCTCCTCATGTGGCTGTGGCGTGCTCGGGTCGGCGTTTTCTCGGACAAACCAGCAGATTTGTGGGCTAAAACTAAAATCCTTGTCCACTCATCAACGGTCAGGTTTTTTTTCTGGGATTTAAAAACGAACTGCAAACGAACTGCAACTCTTCAACCCACCTTCAGATGGCGAGCTACCCGTGATCTACCTATGTGGTAGGATATAACCAACACTCGAGCCTTTCGCCCTTTTTGTGGACTATTGGAAAATAGAACATTACTTCAACAAGGAAATACAAATATTAACTGAACTTTGAACACTTCAACCAAAACTGGAAATACAAACCTAAAGGATACTCGGACTGTTGCAACCAAGCAACACCGCAACACTACACTCACACTCAAGCTAAAATTATTATTGTTGTTTTTGTATTATTGTCTTTGTTTATAATTTAATCAATACATTAATTTTAATTTAAAACTGAACTTCCTGACTCTTTATTCACACCTCAGGCTCCTTTACGAACCAGCCATCTTCGTAGTCTACCCTAGCCTACAAAATTGTTACAGCTACATATGACTTTCAGCATGACACGTTCCCACCTTCTTCAATCTTTCATTTCGCCCCCAGAGAACCAGCTGCTTCTTCTTGACCTTTTCAATCCCTTCCTATACCTCCACAACAGCCCCTTTTAGCCAATGTCCCATTCCCGACCACCTCTTACCTCTCTATTACTGTCTCCTGTGCTGACATTTAACAGCCTCCTGAAATAAATGATTCATCTGACACCATTGTACCTTCCTAACTGTGGAAAATAGTCCTGTTGCCTCTAAGTCTTGGATTTTGAGTGAGAATTACACTGCACTGGAGCCCGGAGCACGTCGGCTCATTAGGTTCTTCGTAATGTGGGAATCTGGCAGCAGCGTCGAGCCCGCGTCCTTTGCACTTCAAACTCTGTCTTAGGAAATGGTGCGTGCACGTAATAAGCTTTTGATTAGGGGTCTAATAAAAAGTCAATTTGTGGTTCAGAGAGTGGGGCTGATTAGGGAAACGTGAGCCAAAATCACACACGGAGTTATGATTCAGATAATGTGTGTTCAAGCAGAGTGCTATTCATCCTCATTTGTGTGTCGGTTTGCATGTTGTGCAATTAGCCACAAACAGAAGGCAGATGGAAAAGAAATTTTGTTTTTCTTCATTTCTTAAACAACTTTGAAGACTGTCATGAGGTGGATTAAAACTTTACATGGTATAAAGTGAAAGAATGAGAGTGAATGGTTGTCTGTCAGGCTATTTAACTACTTTCCTTTCGCTCTTTCCCTTATGGGGTTGCCTCCTAAAGTGTGCAGTGATTGGCACAATGATTTCCCATAGGTTTTACACTGGATGCCCTTCCTGGCACCTTCCTCTTCATTTATCTAGGCTTTGGTCCAGCACAAGAAGAGCACTGGCTTGTCACTCCCCATATAACTTACATATATCAGCTTAAATTTAAATAATGTGTATCTCCCTCTTAGCCTGCACAGCCAGATAATCTCTTTTCCTATTCTATACAAAGAAGTTTGGTCTGGTACCTCATGGTTTGAATTTTATTTCTACAGGAATAACCAATCAGAGAAATAAAGGGCAGGACAAAAGGGTTTCCAAACAAACATGGCGCTTATGAGGAATTGTTGCAGGTTTTGCCATAAAACACCAGAATACGGCGTATTGTGAGCAGCTCTGTGCTTATTTCTGAACGGGGACAGCAGCAGAAGCCATGTGTACAAAGCCAGTTTGTTTGAATATTGTTGTTACGCTGGACATCAACAGGACTTTACTGTTGTTAAAATGGAAACAAAACAAAAAAAAAAGTTGCAGAGAGGACTGAGTACCAATGAAGACTTCAGCAGAATCAACAGGTGACAAAGGAAAGCACTAAACACTGTAAGTCAAAGGTGAGCATAAGATAAGTGATTATCTTCTGCTTTTTTCAGATACGCTGCAGATGCTGTGATAGGTCAGTTGTTTGGAAACAGCTCTGGCTGAGGAACCAGACCTTCCTGCTTTAGAAAAGAATGCTAGCTCCCTCTGGGTGATTAGGAAAAACTTTATTTACGCCCTTGTCATTTCTGAAATAGATTGTACTGTAATTTGTAGTTTCCTGTCCTTGAACAGTCCTCCTGCTGCTGCCTCCAGGAGCTGTAAAACACAGCAGTCAGGAACAACCTGGAGGGAGCACTACATTTTGCCAACTTACATTTACAGCCTCACACTCTGCAGCTCTCTGCAGACCAAATCCTTTCCACTGTCCCACAACCAAGATCTGTGATCAGAGGTGACAGGGCATTTCATTTCTGCACATTAGAGCTACTACAGCCTGGACAGCCATTGTATTTTATGCCATGTATGCACAGAATTAACCCTCCTGTTGTCTTTGCATAAATTTGACCTATTTGCAAAAGTGAATGTGCTTTTTTTTTTCATATACTTGCCTGAAAATGACCCGGCTTGTTCCATTCTGTGCTCTTTGCAAATAATATTAATTATAACTATTTTTTGTTGATTTATGTGGGTTTTTTATTATTATTAGTTATATCTACTTACATGGCGCAACACAAACACGGACACACACAACTTTAAAGCTACAGATGTGTAAAACAGATTTCATCACACATTGTTCCAGTATTGACCTGGGGTTGTGCTTAGTAAATTAGACAACACAAGGGTTAAGAATTGGTCCATGTTCATTTAAATTTGATTTCTTGGGGGCAGATTACTCAACCTCTGGAGCTGGATAGACAGAGCCAATGCAAATTCAGAGGTGAGTACCAACGTGAAATAATCTGTCTCAGGACTGACGCTGTTTTAAATCACAGAAACAAAGTGTATCTGCGTGTATGGGGAATTCATTCACTTTTCATTCACATTCATTTATGGATCTTCCACCATATTTATTCATGGAGAGCTTCAACCTATCCCGCCTACTTAGGGCCTACACACTGGACCATGGCCCGTTAGTTGCCGTGCTGACTGAACCATAAGATCTATAACTTGTTTTATAATTAGACCTGTTATGGTAATAGAGCAATGAGTGTAACCATTATGTAAAAAAAAAAAAGATTAAAAGTCTCTCTTTGCTTTCATAGATTTCCCTTTATGCTCATATTCCCAGCTCTAAATAAGTCCGCTCTTTAACTCGTGGAACTCCAAAACAGTATCCTTTACAGAGTCCACTTCTTTTTAAAATTCAAGGAGGCCTCACCAGCAAACATCGATTTGATCTGGAGTGATACAGTGCTAGTTGCTGAAAAAAAAAGCTGTATATTGATATATTTAGGACTACTTAGCTTTCAGTTTCCTAATGCACCTCTGCGTCCTGATATAACCTCCTCACAAACAAGATATTACCTCCAACAACAGCATCCTGTCATTTTACATGATTTAAAGTATAAATATGAGCTCATGTCTAATTCTGTGATAGTTGTACTGCAGAGATGCCCAGAGCGGAGGATGTTTTTGTCATTAACAGCCTTCCCTGGATACACATGAACCAATTAAGTCTTGTTTAAGTCCATCTCTTTAAGATTTTGTTGTTTTACACTACCCGCCTCTTTCTCCTTCATTTCAGAATAAGTCTCTAAAGGAAACTGCATCTCCTAAAGCCACGATCAATTTGTGAGGATCTCCATCAGTCCTGCTCCTAAATCCTTCCCCCGGTGCACAGAGCTAATCACATTTCTGTTAAAGCCACTGTTAAAATGACTGGAAGAGGAGGGGATGAGGGATTTAGTTTTTAGCAGCAGTTTGTACAAAATAGAGGCTAATTAATTCTGCCTTTGTGGAATGACAACAAGTCCATCAAGATTTACCAAATGTCACATTATAACAAACAGATGTATTCACTGGTTTAGTATTTTTCAAATGCTGTGGAATTTCTCATATTGATTTGTCAAGATTTGTTTAGTAATTAATAATCCAATAGAACTGGTTTAAATGGGCTATATTGTGCTTTTTTTTTTTTTCTTGGACCAATATTGGCCACCTCTAGAACAGCATTGGATGTTTTACAACCTTTAAAAACATTATGTCACTAAGAGAAAATGTTTTTAATAATTACTTTACTACAAGTAAAGAGACCAGCAGAGAGCAGTTCAGAATGTTGTGGTCTTTTAATCAGAATCAGAGAGAAAAACAATCTTTTCACTTCCTTAAACTTTTTGTATGATGCCATTTTACTACAAAATGAAAATTAGCTGTGAGGAATCAGTGGAAACAGAACTGTTTTTTGAATAAATGAATGAGAGCAGACTGTAGATGTAGAGGGCTTGTTGATTGGTCAGTGCCTCCTGGAGTGGGCAGGGTTTGTGGAAGTGAGTTTTCTGAGGCCTTAGAAACTCTGCGTCGGAGAATACAGGATTATTTAAGCATGCATGAATGAAACAAAACACAACTCCAGGTATGTTTTTGGTGAGAGAACAACATTATAACATGGTAGAAAGTACTACTATTTTGTTTCATTCACGCTTGTTTGAGTAATCCTGCGTGCACAGCCCATCTTCTTCTAAAACTGACGTCACTACAAAGCAGTCAGCTCATTTATCTATCTGTTAGCATCATGTTGCTACTAGTTGTGCTAAATAGCCATCTTATGCTCTGTCCAGTCCCCACCATTGCCAGCACGGAGCGACAGACAGACACCTAATCCAAATGTTCTCTGCAAAGTCAAAGTAACAGCCCACCAAAAAAAAAAAAACATGTTTTCCATAGATATACATTATTTTAAGTTATAAAACATGAAATACTAATGCAAAGGTGCCCAAAGTAATTTCAGAAAGCCTGAAAAAAACATAATATAAGGCATTTAATATACTCAATACAAGATTATAAAAAGCTTCAAGCACTGTTTTCCTAAAATACAAGAAACATAACATATATGCAGTTTGCATGTGAGTCTCTCCTGTCTAATAAAGGCCAAAAATATCTTCAGGAAAGCGCCTCTAAGACAATGACTCATTTAGTACCCAACAAATCCAACCTGATTTGGTAATCTGGAGAGTGTAATCTCATGAGACCGTTGCGTCTAACCGGTCATGCCAAGCGTGTCAACGTGTGGGAGTCATATGAAATGGGTGAACACAGGCATGTCAGTGTGTCATCCGCAGTCAGACAAGGTGCACGTGTGATGATGATGATGATGATGATGAGGTGCAGAGGCGAGGCAGCTGTTGTCCTTGTTTGTCAAACAGAAGGTAGCGGACATAAACATGAAGTGACAGCTCCGCGCCGCTCGACCTGAGGCCACTACCGCAGCAGCTCTGGCTCTGGCGCTCGCCCTCACACTTCTCCGTCTGCTCCCGTGTGTTTTCTGTTCTGATCCTTCTGACAGACGTAATCACACACAAACCCGTTCTTTTATCGGCGCAAGTGATCAGATCTGAGAGGGAAGGGGCATGGCAGTGACACCCGGAGACGTGGAGCCAGACGTTTGCATCACGTCTGGTTCAAAGGGAGACGCAGAAAAACATCATTACCCATCATTCAACTGGTGACAGAAGGCGCGGGCTAAATTTTATGATTCACATGTAAACAGCGTCTGGATAAATGATTCTCTGAGGAACGGCTGAACAGATATGATTGTTGTCCTGGGAAATAGACTGAATGGAACAAAGATATGAGGTACATTAAGTGACAACACACGCAGAATTTGATGGTGTTTTGATGGCTGCAATTTAGGCCTAACTTTTATTTTTTACAACAATGACATTGCATTTTCAAAAACAGACAATAGTATTTTGTTTTTCTAAGATCGTAATCACTTATTTTTCTGTTCTCATTCAAAACTATAACCCTGACTGTCTGCGGCATAAAGCAATAAAATCAGCCACCCTTCTCCTTCTCAATAGCTGACATAAAAGCAATCTAGACTAAAAAATACAGTCACGTAAATGGTAAAGACTTTCATAATCATACAATTATAACTGGATTCAGTCAAAATGTTTCCTAAAATATTCATCTAGTACGTAGGTAAGGCACTAATCTGCAACACTGGTGTATGAATGTGAGTGTGAATGGGTGATTGGTTACTTGATGTAAGGGCTATTTTCCATGCATATACATTATTTGAAGTTATAAAGTGTGAAATGCTAATGCAAAGGTGTCTAAAACAATTTTAAGAAGCCTGAAAAAAGCACAATACAAGACCTTTAATATTCAGTTTGAGGCTGGCCCCAACTCATTCCTAAACAAATACATCCTCGCCACTCTAACAGATATAAAACCTTGACATCTTAGGCATAACTACCGCCAGCTTTGCCGCCTTGGTCATTTCTCTTTTTATTTGAGATGCTACTCTTTTATCACAGTATACATTACACTAGTGGCACCAACCTGAACAGTAACAAATAAGCCCATTCATCTGTTGTTATGCATTATGTTATGTTTTATGTTTTTATGTTTATGTTATCTATCTATCTTGGACTTCAGTCAAAACTTAAAAAAAACATCCTAAATCATGTCTGCCTCAATTCCACAGAGTTTCCAGTGCTGTGTAGAAGTGGGCTGTGGTGATTAATCCACCTAGTGATTTTTTTCTTTTTGCAAATGCAAATGAACCAAATCCCATAAAAGGCCCTGTGTGGATCACTGTATTAGTGCTTCAAAGGGACGGATTTGAGGAAAAGAGTGATTCAAAAGACAGATCTACACTGTTTGGTCTGAACTGTGTGAACCAAAATGTCAAAGGTCAAGAAGAAAGTGGTGCAGACCAAACTGGAGTTAGGTTTGACAAAAGGTGGTCTGCTGGAACACGTTAGGTCTGTTTGCAATGTTTGACAGCATTTAAAAGGGATATTGTGCTTTTATTCATATTTTTAAACCAATCTTGGTGGCCTCTAGAACAGCAACATGTTTTACAACCTTTAAAAACATTATGTAACTAAACATTTTAATACGTACTCTACTGGTGCCATAAAGAAACAGCTGAAGTGACCAGCAGAGGGCAGAGTATTGCAGTTTTTTAACATCAATCAAAGAAAAAGACCCCCCTGTGTCTTTTTGTTATTTTTGTCTATATGGGAGATGCTAAAAATAACACACACATGCTATACACCTGCAAAAACTAGAGAAACTCTGCTAAAAGTGCAGCCAAATCAATTTCACGTCAACAGACCACAGCTCAAACAACAAGCAATTATAGGAGCGAATGTCAAAATACAGACGTTTTGTCAAAATCTTACTTATGTGCTAAAAGCTTCCACAAAACAAACGCTAATGCAGCAAGCTATATATCAGCTGAAAGCTACCACCACGCTGAATCCAAGCAATACAAGTCCCATTTCTGTAGCTCTAAAACTCACCAAACTAGCAGCCAACGAACACAGAAAAAAGCAGCCGAAAACAAAGCCATGATTACAAACTCTGTCCTACCTTTGCTGTTTTCTCATCAAAAGTTGTTTCTGTGTCCATAAAACTCTTTTTCTTGGGTAATCCATCCATGTTTATGAGATTAAACTTTTTTTGTGATGCTTTTTTTTATTTTACTACAAAATTAAAAATAGCTGTGAGGAATCAGTGGAAACAGAGCTGTACACTGTTTTTGGATAAACAAATGAAAGCAGACTGTTTTTAACATTATAACATGGTAGAAAACTCAAAAAAGTTGATGTTGCATTTTCCCTTTAATTTCAAACAATGGAAGGAAAAAGAGACCACACACGTTATTGTTGTAAGTACAATATACACCCAGACTATGATTTTGTGTGGCTTTATGTGTCAGCTTTGATAGGGCAAAAACCTCTGCCATGCCTTAATATTGTTTCAAAAAGATTTTTCAAAAAGTCAATAAAGAAAATGAAAATACCTCTGGATCCAGAGGTGGGCAATCATTGTTGAGCTCCCTTGTAAATACAGCAGTACCAAATATAGAGTTGCCATTTTTAGATTTCAGGACAGTTTCTTGGTGGTTATATTATGCTTTTATTCAGATTTTGGTCACCTCTAGTACAGCATTGCATGTTTTATAACTTTTATAGACGTTATTTGGCCAAAAGAAGATGTTTGTAATAAGTACTCTACTGGTGTCATAAAGAAACGTGTGAAGAGACCAGCAGAGTGCAGAGAGGTTACACTCTTTTGTACACAATCAAAGAGAAAGAGCAGTTTACTTCCTTAAACCTCCTTTGTATGATGCCATTTTACTACAAAATGAAAAATAGCTGTGAGAAATCAGCAGAAACAGAGCTGTGCACTGTTTTTTTGGTTAAATGAATGAGAGCAGACTGGCTGTAGAGGACTTGTTGATTGGTCAGTGCTTCCTGGAATGGGTGGGGGTTCATGGGAGAGGCAGAGGTACATGCAACCAAGCGTTTTGAGGCCTCAGAATGTCTGTGCCAGAGAACAGAGGATTACTTAAACATGCGTAAAAGAAGCAAAACACCCTTAATAACTGTCATCACGGACCAAGTTTCATTATTAAACTTTCCTTCAACTGCATGTCATTTAAAAAATATTTATTGTTTAAGGGAATTAATTTGAAAGAGTGAAAAGCCCAACTACAGTAGCCTCATGGGGTCAAAACTCAAACTGCAACAGCCTCATTAATGCAGAACCTGCTAATTCACCCAATTTCACATTTACAGTTACATACAGGAAGTTAATCTAAGCCATCAATGACTGCCATGACTAATACCCCACCAGTTTTTGAAAACCCAAACTCCATGCAGTGTGTCCTGGTTTGCTTCGGCCCTCCCTCCAGTGGAAACCTGTTTGTTGGGCCGTCCCGTCCTGTGCGCACTGGGCTGGTGTGTAATCCCCCTAAGCCTGGCTCTAATGTGAGTTTTGATGGGATCGTTAGCTAATGTTCCACTGAGGATTTCACAGCTCAACCGGCTCCACGGAGCGTCAGCAGCAGACAGATGGCTCACATCCGCGCAGACCTCAGTCTTATCTAGCGAACACACAGCGGCACACAGGAATCCATCATGTACAACAGGCTGCAACTGTTTAGAGAGGATCTGATGAACCCTGAAACACTGCTCCGTGCAAGCACTGAGCATCTGCAATTCTAATTCTGAAAAATACACATTGTTTAAGTTAAGAAAAACACAGACATAGACCAAGTTATGACGAAGACCAGAAGGTTTTTAGGAATTTGTAAATGATGGGACAGGCTGTCAAGACAGATGATAATTTTCATGCATTGAGCAATATGCAAATAGGCCTTAGTTAAAACTCTCAGACAACAACAATATAGACAGACATAGCGGTTGTTTCAGCAGAAAAATATAGCTTATCACACTTGGTGGCTTTCCTGAGCTTTGTGACACAAACTACAGACTGGATTACTGTTATTGTGACGATTAGACGTGAAGATTAGAGCTCTACCTCCAAGGTAAGCTGGAGAAGAGGATATGGTAGGTTGTTACCACTTAATTTGAGTTGTAATGTACTTTTTGGTGACTGGTTATACTAGCTCATACTGCAGAATCAAACAGACAAATAGCAGAAGGTTTCCAACTCGCATCTAGTAGCTCTGATTTAAACAGTGTATCATATTAATTCTGAAGACTATTTTAGCGACAATTATTGTGTCCCCACAGTATAAAACTTAAACACTTTTCAACTTTTACCATACAACACAGTAAGAATAACCCTTCTTTTATTATTACAGTGCACCCAAAAGTTGAAAAGTTTATAACATTGCTTGCTTATTTAATAATTCAGGTTTACATTACACATTTACACACTTGCATTGCAACATCTTGCAAAGATGGCCTGTCTGTGGAGTACTTCTTTCATATTCTTTACATACCTCAAGCACCTTACCACCCAGCTGTGCACAACAGATCACAAGAAATGTACATATACATTATTCAATATTATGAAATATGCTGTAACTTCTGGTACAAACTGAAACTGCTGATTGTCCCATACTAGCGGCAAAATAATGTCCACAATTCTTTTTGAAAATTTAAATGTATTTTTGATGCTCATGGTTAGTTTTGCAAAAGGTGTCAGAATATCCTTCTACTGCATTAATCCTACCTTTGAGGAATCTGAGAGTGCCCTTTCGAAGTCCTAAAATATTATCCCAAACTGAAATACTCCCAGGGCCTGATTACCCAACCAGCTTTAGGATTATGTGTTTCCCAAGGGAGGCACGTGTTTGACCCTAAATATTCTCACCTTTAAAGTTTGTAAGTAGGACATTCAGTTCCTTAAAGTCACGCTGTCATGGGCTCTGCAAAAAATTACCCTGGACCTTTTCTTTATGCAAATGCAGAGCAGTGTGTCAAGTGATCCTTGCCATACTCCAGCCCACGATGCATGCATTAAACTGAAAATTAATGTAGAACTTGAAATGCTGGCCAAAGGGTAGACTTCACTTTTAGATAACCCGAGGCCAAAACTTAGAAATAAAATGTGCTTCACTGGAGAAATAATAATAATAATTGCATCCTTTCAGTGCCAGTGGTGCAGACAGAATAGCAGAGTGCCTGGGAAAAAAAGCATACAAGAAAAGCACTGGTAACCACTTTTCTACCTTTTGCCTGGGAATGCATTTAACAGTGGCAAGATGTAACATTCTCAACAGTTTTTTGGCAATGTTTTTTTTATTTCGGTGACACATGGAATTACAGGAAACAAATATGTCCTCAAAGACCTCTGCCTCTGAATAATGACCCAGGCCTGCTCTGGGCCAATAACATGAGCAGCAAATGAATTCGGAACAGCATGGCGTCCCCTCCTAATGGCCCATTGTCAGGAAGCACATCACCATAATGGAGAATAATTTGTTATCTACTAACTCTGACCAGAAATGGGGCAGTATTCGGTTCAGTGTGAGAGACGAGTGTGCGTATGTTGTGGGTGTATAATTTGATTACCATGAATGTGTTTTGGCTGGGGTCTGACAGGGGTAATATATTCAGGAGCTGAAGGTGGAGGTCTGTAGTCTTGTTATGACAGGAATGCAACAGCACGGGTCAGGTAAGGATAAGTTTCCATAGGCAAAAAGAGTCTGAAATATCACCAAAAAGGGTACTGTACCACGACTGGTTCTCATTTTTGGGGTTGCGACGTGAGATTGCCATGAAATTTTAGTAAGACAGGCGCTTTATCTTTAAAAGTTTTCCCTGAAGTTGCTCGCTTATACCAAAAGGTGGCATGTGTTCAGTAGTATTCACTGCACTGACCAGATAGTGAGGTTAAAAGGTTAATAAAAGTTTCTTAAATTTATATTTGAAATTTTAAATTACACTGTAAGATTTTGAGCTTCTTACTAGCTGAGGATAGCTGTAGCACAGGCACGTGCAGAGGGGGGGGCGGAGGGGGCTTGAGCACCTGCCCCTTTTGCCCCTTGCCTCCAAGTGCCCTTTTGGACCTTGGTCCATTTTTTTTTTTTTTTTTTTTTTTTTTTTTTGTGGCTTAAAGCCCTCATGTGGCTCTTCATAAGAACATTTATTCATTCATAAATTATTAATAATTTGAAATAAATGACATCACACGGCCGCCAGCACCTCGTGACCTTTAACCTTTTGCCTCCGTGAGTTGCGCAGCTGTCACGTGCCCCTCGCGCAGCTGAAAACAGAGGAGAGAGAGCGGACTACGGAGCCAATAAAGAGGGCTGTTATCATTTTTTTGGTCCCGATTCCAGAACTTAAAACCCAGTACAGTCACTGGGAATGAAAGAACCGGTGAGTGAGCAGCTCGTGTCGCGTGATTTGTAAGACAAAGCCATGAAAGTATTATGCACGCACGTTAGATAATTTCTGTTTAAATACGGAGCTTTTGACCGCTAACCACCTAGATATTTACAAAATGCTTCCATAAAATGCTTTGTGATTGTTGTTAGCATAAAATCTTTTTATTTTTAGACCGGGTTGCTTATAAATAATGGATTGCAGTTAGCATTTAGGCATTTTAATGCAATTAAATTGCGAGAATTTGCTATAATTGTGCAAAAATACGAACTAGTTGGTGATGGGAGCTGGCAAAATGTGATCTGAAAAGAAAAAATGTGATGTCCCAAAATCTTGTTCCCACATAACTTATTTAATTTATTACTAAAAATGTCTAAGGACTTTCTCATAGCGCTGGGAATATTTCTCATCTTGTCAGAGCATGGATAAAATTACATTATTTAGTTTAGTGTCATGCAGTGTGTGTTTTTGTTTACATTTTATATGTTCATTAGTTTTGTACAATTTTCCCAAAATTATATTAAAAATGTATAGCTTCAGCCTTACCGTATTGCAATATATCATAGTATACACAGAAATGTAATAGTTGTGTGAGAGTCTTGCTTGCCACAGTCCTAACACAACAGTGTTTTAAAATCTGGTTATATGTATGTGCCCCTTTTTCGCTTTGAGCACCTGCCCCTGTAGAAGTCTCTGCACGTGCCTGCCGTAGCATGTGTGACAGGTGTTGAATAAAGATGGTGGAAGCTGGAAGTTGCATCAATGTCCTTTTCACAATGTCCTTTTGTCTATTTGTCAACATTAAACAAAGATGTTCCCTGCTAAATCTCCCCTCCCTCTGTGCCACATGGTTTGGTTTAATCGGGTCGATTTTGTGCACCTAGCCTGCACTCTCATGGGAGCGCCTCCCTGACAGTGCCCCAACCAATGACCTCAAAGAAGAGAGAAAGTAATGAGAAACAAGGAAACAAACAAACCAAGGATTTCTATGGGTTAATTAACTAAACAGGATCCAGGATCTTTAGCCGCCAACACAAAAAATAATTGACAAATTTGATGAATTAAGGGGGGGGTGATGAATTAGGGAGGTGACTACAGCTCCCTCACATGCACCTAATGTTAGCTCTAGTCTGGAGGGCCCACAACCTGTATGTGGAGGTGAACAACAGCCAGATGACCAGACGTCCCGGAAAATTCAGGTGTCTGGTCATCAACCTATACAGCAGGAAGTTCGTGAACTGGCTGCTTCTACAGGTTCAGTAAGGCAGAAGTCTCGGTCTCTATCTCTATTGTACAAAAATGGGTTGCCATGAAAATGTTTCAGAACATTTGCTGTACCTCTGTGGGGACACTTTGGCCCCTGGTCCCAAGCGTGTGGTCCACACTGTCCATTGAGCCACAAAACCCTTATGGTCCACACTAAAAACTACCTTTACTGGCTTCTTGTGGCTGGAGTAATTCTATACCTTATTCGTACTAAATTCCTGAATTGAGACAATGTTCTAGATCAAAAAAATAATTATTTGTTTCTTTACTGACCCCTGGATGAAGTTAGTATCTTTGGCCCTATCTTGCAATGGTACAAATAACCTGGTTTCAGACAATATTCCCGATCGAGACCATTACTTTTAGATTTATATCTCTAACACACCAACAAACCAACGTTAGCAAAACCATAACTGCCTTGGTGGAAAGACAGAAGGTTTTGAGGTTTAAATAAAGATTTTGGTCCCAGGTTTGTGCTGCACATTGAGTGATAATCTGTACTCAAGCTAAAATAAGATAATAGAAGTTAAAGGAAATATGGAGGAAAATGCTAGTTTAAATGATGCATCAGATAAGCTTTTCAGAAAAGGACAGTAATGGACCAAGAAATTATTAGTTTGTCGTATGGCTCCAGAACACCAAAAGCATTCTGTACCATTGCAAGATAGAGCCAAAGAAACTTACTCCAGCACCATGGGGTCAGTAAAGGAACAAATGATTAGTATTAGCATTCTTTTTGCATTGGAACCTTTACCAGTGTGAGACATGAGGGCTTTGTGGCTCAATGGAGAGAGCATTTACCCCTGAACGGGAAGGTCACAGCTTTGAGTTTATAGCTCCTGGGAACTACAGTATATCTTTACCATTGTCAAATAAGGTCAATGCCCTGTAGGAGACCAGACCATTGTAGCAGTGGAAACAAAGCTTATAACACAGTCATTACACCAGAAAGTTGCCATGTCGGGTAAAAAAAAAACATCCTGTGCCAACCTGCCTCCCTGTCGGCAGACTGTTAGAAATGAAATATTCAACTCGCCGGCTGTCAAAGCATTTATCATTTTAATAAGGCGGAGGTCGTCCTGAGTTGCTTTTCTCTTCACTGTCATCGCCTGTGGACGGATCACTTTGAAAACAGGTTTGTATGTCTCTCTGCAGCCGGTCTGAGTGAAAAACAAGTTGCTGTGTCGACTATTATTGCCATTTTTCTACGCCCTTCAATGTCACTGATAGGGCTGTACAAGGCTTGGTTTTCTGGAGTAGAGACTTCCAGGAGCTGTACAATCACTTAGAGGGAGCACAGAGGCTCAGCTGGTGACAAAGTGCTGTGTACGGAGTGTTTTCCTAGCTACACTCGACCAGTAAATCTCCAACAGCTAGTGCACTGTGCTGTGAATCCTGCTGGGAGCTACTACAGGGCTGTCTGACTGTAGCATAAAGAGAAATTCTCACATGGAGTGGCAGATGTGAAGCTTGGTTTAAATAAAACTTGTCAGTACATTGTCTACATATGTGGATACATGTGTACTGTCCATTTGGTATCTGGTATTTACATGGGTCACCTCATATGTAAAAGTATATTAGCTTTCGGTACTACCTTTATGGCACAGAAAGAGTGTCCTATTGCGGGTGTGTACTCTCCCGTAGCCTTGAGTTTTACCCAGAACTGATTTAACATTATAAATGAACTCCCTGATGTAAAATTATTCATTAAAGGTAGATCACATATTGGGATTGGTTCTTTTTGTCCTTTGGGTTGTTCCCTTCAAGGCTACCCACAATGATTCATCAGCCTAAAACATGCACAACAGGCTAATCCTCCAGCTGGGTACTCCTGACCAGGATCCTGGCTCAAGACTTGGAGAAGGGTCCCCAGGGTCAAATGCAGAGAACAAATTTCCCTATGGGGACAATAAAGTCTACCTTAACTTTAACCTTAACTTAAAACATAATGTTATCATCTGCATCCTCTCCCACTAACTAACTTTATTTCCTCATTCACTACATCCATAAATCTCCTCTTTGCGCTTCCTGCCTGGCAGCCCAGCATCCATCTACACAAATATTCACTATCCCTCCTCTGTAAATGCCCAAACCATTTCAGTCTGCCCTCTCTAATCTTGATTTTTTTTTTCTCAATCGGAAGCTTTTATGTTTTAGCCTTCTCTGATATCTTAGTGAAAGCCTGAAATAATTCAGATGCACGTGGCTCATTTGCATAAATCATTCTTCTTTCTCATTTTCCCATTTCTCATCCCACATTATTATTGCCAAGTATTTGAGTTTATATAAACACAAACATCTTAAAATCTTAATCTTAAAAGTAAAGGATTAACACACTTTTAAAAACAAATAACTTCTATAATGTGGCTAGTGTATAGTACTAGCTATTGCAGCCAGCCAAGAAAAAGGTTAATGTCAAGCCTTGGGTACTTATCCTAAAATTATGTGTTTCTTAAAATCCCTCTATAATTAACTGAACACCATACATCAACCAGAATTGACCAGTCACATCTAAAATATATATGATTCCACAAAACACATAGAGTAAAGCTAGAGAGGTGGTGTTGTGATTAACAGCAGGTATTACACAGAGAACAAAGCAGTTTCAGTCCTGTTGCATTTGAAATGTGGGACTGTGAATGTGCCGCCGGAGGGAAGCACAGTCAGAAAGTGGCTGTCAGCCAACAGAGATCTACACAGGGAGCTCTATACAGAGAGAGTTACTGCAGTGATTACACAAACACACAGTCCCACGCGTTTGCATGCTGATGGATGGAGTAACAGCGGCTTATTTTACCACTGTGATTTTGTACAACCCAGTGAAACCCAGTGTGCACTTGGATACAAAAAGTCAGACAGTTTTTTTGAATGTGACATACTGTATAACCCCAGACTTTCAGATTTTCCTTATACATGCATGTTTATCATTACTTTACTGTGTACAATCAATATTAGTTGACAGGTCTAAATGTTAGTACCCAAAGGTTACATTGTGTGAACAAGAATAAATATTTCCATTATGGCCTTTATTTCTTATGTCCACTTAATATCATTTTTTTAATTGCCAATCTAAGTTGTCACTGTCATTATCAATGAATGTACCAGTGTCAGTGTGTACCTCTTTGTCTCCCTTGAGAGTGTCCATTTTCCAGGGTGTACACCAACTAAGGCCCAAAGTTTATTTGATAAGCTCCAGCCACTTGCAACCACTCATGGAAATAAATGGAAAAATATGAATGATCATGAAATCTCTATCTTTCTGTTTTGAAATCCCCTGTGCTTGTGCATGCTAACAGTTTAATATGGGTTATTAGCACTAAACTGCAGCAAAGACTGATAAAAAATGCCAATACACTTTTAAACGTGTGCTTGGCAGACATCTTTCTCTCTGGGTCCTTACAAACTAACACTGACAGGACGTCCAGTGCAGCCTCAGTGCAGATCAGCACGCACCAGGCAACATTCAATACAACCACAACACGCTGCCTACTGTTTCTAAATGGGCTTACATCAGCTCTCATATTCCCTCACTAGCTGTGTTTCCAGGAAGAACTGTTATTTGTAAAGGCCACTGTCTCCAGTGAACAGCGAGCGGTGGTATTAAATTGGCTCGGCTTGTACACGTCTTGTTCGTCTTTAAAATTTAATAAAGAGGGTTTTGGAAACAGTTCCCATGTAAAACAAAGGACACTTAAACAAAAAGTATGTCTTTTCTTTTGCCTTGGACTTGAAGAAAACTGTTCACATAATTGTATAATAGAAATCATCTTGAAAAAAACGTAAATAAGACATCATATAGGCTTTATTATTAATAATGTTACACTGACACGCTACAGTAAAGGACAATCCCATTAGCTGATGACTTAATGGCGCCTAGAGAGAGTAAAAGAAAGTGTCTATTCCAGGACTGGCTATGTTTGCTTACACAGCTAAACAACATAAACAATGAAAAAAAAAAAATGTGGATAAACATTAACAATACACATTAACAAAAAGCTGGTTTGCATTGGTCTCCTTCCTGGTTCCTGGGTACAGTAAATAAAACTGAGAAATGCTCTTTTATCTTATTATATTTTATTTTATTTTATTTTAATAGTAGTTCAAATTTGTTCAAACGTGCCTGGGGAGAGACTTCCTATTTTCTTTATAAGCTATAGCATGTACAGGCAATAATGGGCTGCCCTCAAGCAGACCTGACCACCCAAGCCAATTTGCTTCCTGCACCGGTCGTCCTGGGGCAGTCTGTATTTCAGCAGTAGGTGACATAATGGTAAGAATCATTCTCATCTCAAAGACAGGATTTGATGGCAGTAAATTGTGTGATTATGATTATGCCTCTGCCGTTGCTGCAGAGAAACGTCAGTGGGACATGATTGAGCTGAGTGGGTAGCTCCTGTCACTGATACTTTATTTAGCATGGCCCACCTGATCTGCATAATTATGACATAACTCCTGTTCAAAGCCATAAGTCAGCGTCTCACAGTAACTTTCCACACAGCAGACAGGAGATTGGAGACTAGAACAAAAACAGCCAGACTACATTTTTACAAAAATATTACACTTTTTCAGAAATGTGTCATTCTGAGTGTCAGGAGCACTACAGTCTGAGGCAGAATGGGTGAATAAAAAACAACCAAAAAAATGAATTGGTGATTGTAATTTGCCCGTAGTGAATGAATGTTAGAGCTGTGTGTGTCTCTGTGACTGGCCGCTGTCCAGGACTAACCACGCCTACGGCCCATAGTTACTGGGATAGGCTCAAGCCCAGTGGTGGAATGTAACAAAGTAAAAGTACTTAGTTGCTTAACTTAAGTACAATTTTCACGTATCTGTACTTTACTTGAGAAAATTTTACAATGGGTACTTTTACTTTTACTTCATTACATTTTAGAGCAAGTATCTGTACTTTTTACTCCACTACATTTATGAGTTGGTCTGAAGTACAAAATATTTTGAGTTATTGTTTAAAATCATGTGTTTTTGTCATGGCCTCATTGAAGACACACAGTACTTAAATATAAAAGATGCAGTGAAGTAGTACTCCTTTAGAAACACCAGAATAAAAAAGACAAAAGAGCTCAGCGACAGATTCAGTCTCTTCTACTGCAGCAGTTTGTTCATTTCATCTGGAAACAGCACAGTTCTTCAATAAAATCCCTCACATTTAACACAATAATGAGTTGTTGAGTCTGTGCAAAAGAGTTTTACTTGGAAGTACATTTAAAAGTTAGTACGTTTATACTTTTAATTAAGTAGAAATTTTAAGGTGATACTTTTTCTTTAGTACATATTTGCTCCTTTATCTGTACTAATTAAGTACTTCCTCCACCACTGCTCAAACATCCTATCCTCAACATTTTTCTTTGCACACCATCAAACTTCACGGTGTCCTCTTTTACCACATCTACAAATCAAATGTTGCCATTGATGCTCATTGCTCAGTAATCTGTCAAATAATATGTCATTGCTTTTAAGGAAGGAGGAAAGAGGTTGTGGTTCAAGAGCCATCATTTTGTATTTTTTTGGTGCAGAGTTTTATCAGCTGCATGTCCTTGCTGATGCCAGCCACAGTTATCAGCAGTGGGTCCAGCCTTTATCCAAGGGGCATAACCTACAAGGCAACAGGTGGTTTGAAGTTAGAGTTTTCCTTTTTCTTTTTCTCTTTTGCCAGGAGTGAGAGGCCAGGATCAAGTAGCAAGTGAAGAGCTGCTGAAAAGGACAGGGCTGAAGGATATTTTGGAGAAAATGGCCCAGCAGCAACGGTAAGAACGGAGGAGGACAGTGTGCTGAGAGCTGCTTTGAACTATGAGGGGAAAGGACGGCGACCAACGGCACCATTGCATGTCCAATCCCACATAGGGAGCAAAATGTTGTGAACAAAAATTATCAATATGATGATGATTGTAGTTGACCACATGAGGATATCATCCTCACAGCACAAAAATTAAAACTTTTATGTCCAACCAAGGAGTTTTTTCCTCCGTATTTTTGCCCATGCTTGCCTGGGATACTAGAGCATTTTCAACAGCTGAGTAGTGATGTGTGATTCAACACCAATCAATACAAAGCCAGTTTTTCCTTCTATATTTATTGAATTTTTGTAAAGTATAAAAGCCTATACGAATACACATGTTACTAATAATGGCTTATTTATGACACTGGAGCAGCAGAACACAAAGGATTGGGTTGGACCTGCCACTGTAGAGCACACATGAAGGATCCAGTGAAATTTGTATTATAATTATAACAATGTTTGTCATTACTACTGAAGTATTGATATTTTCAGATTGGTTTTGATAGAGCATTTAAATACACAGGTAGGTATCGATACTTTTGGTAACAATTCGAGTACAGTGAAGACAGATTGATTTGATCACGCTACCACCTACATTGCTTTTCGCCTCATGTAACTGGCCCATACTCATTTAGAGTCGCCTTCTTAAACTTTTCTTAAACTTTGCAACATAAACCTGACTAATCGCCATATCTTCTTTTTTTTTTCTTTTCTAAAAACATGAATGGTGATGCTGCCTGTCTATGACTACAGCATCTCATGCACTCAGTATAGCCTAATAATCAAGTAGTAATCATATACAATGGCAAAAATGTGAAGTTTATTTGATATTCTTAGACTTTGCAACTGTAAACTGAACACACCACATCACCATCACCGGCAGCTCAAACAACACAACAACCACATAACTAAATGCAGGCAGTTTATGAACTACCCTTTACTGTATTGTTCTGTGTTGAAAGACCACCCAACCCTGCAGCATCACTCACTTCAATCTTCTTTATCAATCTCCTAAAACCATAGGAGAAAAATGGAGCAGCTCTGCACAATGGACACAGGAGAGTGCAGCACTAAATCTCCGCCTCGGCCCATTGTGTGAAAAACCGTCAGGATCAGAAGCAAGGGTCAGTCTAACGCACTGTGGGAAAGACAAGCGCCACAGTGTGAGAGATGAAACCGCTCGGGCGTCACATTGACCTAGTGATATTAGCTCAGTGCCACCTCCTGACACTGCACTTCAGAAGACAGCCCTCTGGAGGCTTCTTCTTTGGGGAAAAACACACACAAAGCTGTTTTTTAACAAGCATGCAGTACCTTTATCTGGTGTGCCGGGCTCTCTATTGATCCATGCCCTCGTTTAAGAACAAACACGGACCTCTGGCTCTTTTTATAGACCCTGGTGTGTAATATATAAGGTTAATGGGAGAGGCCGTGCATACATTTGTTAACCTTTAATTGATTTTAAGAAGACTCCAGGGAGTTTTCTTTGCTGTGGGCTGCAGCTAAAGGATGGAGTGAGAAAAAGAAGTAATAGAGAATGTTCAGAAGCTGGTTTTCCACCTCCACACTCTATAAGACGTATGAGTAATTATTGAAAAGCAGTACAACATAAATCATCATTGAATTTTTAAGGCAGAAAGATCTCTCTGAGTGGAGTCTGCATGTCCTCCTGGTGAATTGATGAATATAATACAAACATGAGAGCGAATGTCTGAGTGTGTTTCAAAATTAGCATTAGTATTTCATCTTTTATAACTTACAATAATGTATATGTATGGAAAATGTCTTCTTTGGGGGAGCTGTTACCTTGACTTTGCAGATAATGCTTGGATTAGATCTGACGCCCCCTGCTGGCAACAGTGGGAACTGGAGAAAGCATAAAATGGCTATTTAGCACAGATATTAGCAACATGATGCTAACAGATAGATAAATGAGCTGACTGCTTTGTAGTGAAATGAGCAGAATGAGTCCAGTGACGGTGTATGGGCTTTGGAAACACAAAGGAGCACTTCCTGGTTTCATGTGTCTACGTAGAGCAGTGACACCGAGCGTTTTCAGCTCTTGAGAAGGGCAGTGCCTCAAGATTACTTATACAGAAGTAAATGAAACAAAAAGTAAAGCTCAAAAAAGTAAATTTAGCAGAATAGAAGATGTTTAAATAGGTTTCCCCACCAATGCTCTATGCACTAAGGGCAGGTATAGTAACAGAAAGCAATGATACTTTCTCTGGATTTTATTTTCAAAACAGAAAATGCAAAGACCGTTTTTTAAATTTTTTTCACAATCCATTTTAATCAACCAAAAAGTCCATCATTTTACACACTGCACATTTCAGGTTGCCTTTGCTGATTACTGACAGAAAAAGCTTTGTCTGGTTTTCTAAAGACATTTGATTGTCCAAATTTGCATGACACAAGCCAAAAATATTTCTAGTTTCTATTATTTTAGATGTGTATTCCAAAAATATAAAATCTAATCCAGCCACAGGGGATCACAAGCCAGTGTATGACTTGTACTAGTCCCAAGCCTGGATAAATTGACGGTTGTGTCATGAAGGGCATCTAGTGTAAAACCTATGACACTTTAAAATGCATATCACTGCATACCAGGAGGCAGATGATGTGCTGTGGCGACCCCAGAAGGGAAAAGTCGTGTCTGTCCCACACTGCTACAGGACGTCTTACATCACAGCCTCATTAGAGCTCAGCCTTCTCTTTCTTTTTGTGCTGTGTGTGTGAGCGAGAGCGAGGCTGACAGATGCCTGCTCTGTCCACATGGCCCTCACACACACACACACACACACACACACACACACACACACACACACACACATGCAGACGAGAATGGGGGAAATCAGTAATGGCTTCAGACACACACCTCACAGATAATCAGGTGGCTTTGTCCAAGTCGTCTTTCACTGTATGTAAAGGCACAGGCGAAGGTACGGGCTTTTCTAAGAATCTGTAAACACCAATAGTCTACATTTTAGTTTAAACACATAACTTTGCATAGGAGTGAAAGAAAGCGAGAAGATTTATGTGGGTAATTTGATTTCTTACATAACCTGGTCCTCTCATTAAAGCACCCTTAAATAGTTTATTTAAGGGTGCTGGAAAAAGCTATTCATGCTTTTATCAGTTCACGTATTGACTATTGTAATGCACTATATTTCTGTATCACACAGTCATCACTCCACCGTTTGCAACTGGTACAAAATGCAGCCGCCCGACTTTTAACAAACTCTTCCAGACACACCCACATCACCCCGGTTCTCTCTTCTCTCCATTGGCTCCCGGTCTGCTATCGCATTGATTTTAAAATTTAAATTTTTGTTCTTAAAGCTCTTAATGGTCTTGCCTCTCCCTATTTATCAGAGATTTTAACCCTCCACCGCCCCAGCAGAGCCCTCCGGTCGTCTGCTCAGATGGTTCTGGATGTCCCCAGGTCCCGGTACAAACAGTGGGGTGATCGTTCATTTGAAGTTGCTGCTCCTAAACTCTGGAACACACTGCCTTTTGATCTGCGACTGATCACTGAATTGTCTCTGTTTAAGTCCAGGTTAAAGACTCACTTGTTTAGACTGGCTTTTAACACTTAGGCTTCAAGTCTTTGGTTCACTCTGTTACTGTGTGTTATGTCTTATTGTTTTATGCATTTTATAGTTTTGATTAAACGTTTGTAATTTTATTTTATTATGTTTTTTATGTAAAGCACTTTGGTCTTCCTTGTGTTGTTGTAAAGTGCTATAGAAATACACTTTGATTTGATTTGAAACTATTTCAGAGTTCATCTGGTGAATGAAGCGTCCGGTATCTCCTCCTGGTGTCTCTGGGATGAAAACACTTGCACTGCCAACGCTGTGTGTGAAGTCTTGTAAGAAAGTAGCACATTGTGACGGCTTTATTTCTCTATTTTCATCATGGCATATAGGAGTCAACTGGACTGGTGAGTATTTACGATGCCCCGAAATGTAGGGGGAGCTCCATAGAGGAAAATGAAGCAAAAACAGGAAATAAACAAAAACAGATAGTGAGTTCCACTTTAATGTGTGGCTTAGTGTTAGACAGACAAAAGTAATGTTCATAGTAACACTTTGCTGTATAATTTAGTGTCTGTACATTTTGTCAATATGCTGTAGTACTGTACATAGACAGGATTTCTGAAAACTAAGATGAAGACACCTGTTTGCTGTCTGCTCATTTTGATGATCAATGAATCCTTTCACAAAACATGTAGCAGGGACATCAGTCTTATTGGACTTTACAAAGACTAAAGTGGACAGGGATCATCTTAATATCTCTGATGTTGTTCCAAAATGAAAATGCATTAGTCTGGACATGGCAGCCAACTGCATCATGGAGCCTTTTCCCTCCCATTTGTTTTGCTTAAGCCCTTGTTATGCAGTGCAATTTTTGCCAATGTCATAAGATTACTGCAACTTACTCTGCACAACTTGAAATTACCATAAGCGATAATACATTACAGGAGCTTTAGCCTTGGCAGTTTGCATTAATGCTCTGGGAAGTGAAAACTAGTTATTTTAAATTCAGTGGTGGGCACAGTAGCAAAGTGGTTAGCAGGGGCTTTTCTGTATGGAGTTTGCAGGTTCTCCTTGTGCTTGGGTGAGTTTTCTGTATGTGCATCAACCTAAAATAGTATTGGCCAAACCTGACCCTGATCCTGGTTCTAGATCTGGAAAATTGTCCCTAGGGCGCTGCCGAAATGCATTGCAAGGATGGGTCAAATGCAGAGAAAGATTTAACCCTACAGGGACAATAAAGTGTACAAGGGCTGAACAATTATTCAAAATCACAATTAGATTTGTCACAATTAACAAACTGCAAAAGCTGCAATTATTTAGGTGATATAATGTCCTCTGCAGAGAACAAAATGTCCCATCTCTGCAGGGTCTGAATAAATAAACTGTGCTACAGACATGATCTGAAAGGCCTGTGATTCCTTGTATTAGTTTAGCTGTTATTATTTAGTGTTCTGTCAAGAGTCAATGTTCCATCATGCTTAAAATGTAAACTATAAACTGAACATTGATATTAAAAAATATATTGCAAACGTCATCACAACTGCAATATTTGTTAGAAATTTCAAAATTGTTCAGCCCTTAAGTGTACCTTAGCTGGCAATCACACAAAATCAAAACATAAATGAATTAATTGCATTACATAAAATACAACGACTCAGAATTAAAGGGGAAGTATCAACATACACCAGAGGTGGAAGAAGTACTCAATTACTTTACTTAAGTAAAAGTACAGAAATTTACAAGTACAAGTAAAAGTATCACCTTAACATTTCTATTTAAGAGAAAGTATAAAAGTACTCACTTCCAAATGTACTTGTGAGTAAAAAAAGTTAAAGTATTTATAGACTTTGCAACTCAATGCATGCAATGTAATAAATGTGAGGAATTTGCTGAAAAAAATAAAACAGATCTAAAAAACAAACTGCTGCAGTAGAAGAGACTGAATCTGTCGCTGAGGTCTTCTCTCTTTATTATTCTGATGTTTCTAAAGGAGTACTACTTTACTGCAGCTGTTATATTTAAGTACTGTGTGTCTACAATGAGGCCATGACAAAAACACATGATTTTAAATACTTAAGACTTCAAAATACTTTGTACTTCAAACCAACTCAGAAATGTAGTGGAGTAAAAAGTACAGATACTTGCTCTAAAATGTAGTGAAGTAAAAATACAAAATTCACTCAAGTAAAGTACACATACATAAAAACTGTACTTAAGTAAAGTAACTAAGTACTTTTACTTTGTTACATTCCACCACTGAGGTACACAAACATCAGGGCCGACACAACTTGAAAAACATACAACCAGATAGGAATTAACATTTGTGGAGGAAATAGATTTAAATGTGAGGGTTTGGGCAGTTCTTACTTTTCTTAGAAAACAAATGTGTCGGGCTAGATGTTAGATGTTAGATGTTAGCTGTTAGCTGTTAGCATATGTTTATGTAGCCATCTAGCTAAACACTAATAAAGGTATTATACTAGGGAAATTTAATAATATAGCATCTTTCAAAATATTTTTTTAAAGACATTCGTTTTTAATCTAGTAGCTGTAGAAGGCAAACTTTAGATATTTTTCTTATTACAAGAAACACTGTGACCCAAACTGACATAAAACAGTTTCTGATGTGTGTTACACTGAGATGGAAGATGCCACGCTATGAGCTGATGGAGCCTGAACATGTTTTGAATTCCACATGTGCACAGACAGAATACGTAGATTTTCTCTGACTGTATGCACCACACCTGCTGGGTCTTTGTTTTTTTCAGCCTTCAAGCCTTGAGCCTTATGCCACCAGAATATCATCGCCACATTATATAAGAAGTGTATGAAATGTCAGAGTTTTTCTTACAAACATTCACCTCCTGCCTCTTCTTTTAACTGCTGCCTGTGGCTTCATGTGGCACCTGGAGACAGCCTCGAGTAGACAAGAAGAAGAAACGGCACGAGGTGGCAAAACAGAGTGCCCCTGTCTGACATGTTTATTCCCCAGATTCACACTCGTCAGATCTGCGCTTCAGAACTCACCGCACAACAAGGCCTATCAGGATTTACCATTAGTCACTGCTAATTAAATCAAGGCTATTTGCACTAATGCCTCCGTAGTAAACAATGCACTGAGTTAGACAGGCTGTGGATAAAATGTGGCATATTTACATCTGAGATAACAGAAAGTCTGTGTAAGTGGTGCCTTGGGAAAGAAGTGATGCAACAATGTAGAAAGTTGTTTTTGGTGAAGGAGAAATAGAGCCAGTTATAGTGCGATACTTGGGCAAAGAGTAATGCAAGAAAACATTTGTTGTTGTTTAAGATCAAGTTGTAAAATAGTATTATGGTATATGGGAATACTCTAAATTGGAAAAAACAACTCAAACACAAAAGCTTTGGTTGGTTTATAACTTTACATTGATCCCATATAAGACTATTTAATATGTCCAACGTTTGATTTTGTTTTTGTTTTCATTTTATTTCTTTAAAATTAATATTTCTATTGTATATTCTTACTTAAACCTATAACGTCATATGGTGTTAGCAAAATTTTTTAGTAAGGGTCATTTTGATTTAAAGGTGTAGTATGCTATGGGCTGTGGTAAACCATAGAGAGAGGCCTTCTAACACATGTGACAATGTAAATTTAATTTTGGGCAGATGACAATTTAGAAGCCTCAAGCTAAAAACATTTAGGGAGAAATTTATTCACAACTGAAAATTGACAACAAACCAAAATATCTATCAAAATTAACTTTTTTGGCAAGGCATGTGAGAGTCTCATTAAAGTTATTAAGGCATGATGGGTTTCAGTTACATAAAATACTTTTAATTTGCAATAAAACAGTTCCCAAAGCCAAGAGTGTTGCGGCCCCCTAAATTTCCCAAAATCCCATGCAGACCCCCAATAATAAAACTTCATTCTACTCAAAACACTTGTCATGTTTTTCTCCAGAGATTTCCATAAAAAACATTACAAAAAACACAGGTTGTTGGCTAAAAATGTTTTAAAATAATATTTTTGATCAAGTTTTTAACTCTAATTCATTTCAAACTCAATTTCTTTTTATGTACTTAATATAATATAATATAGACAACCTATGGCCCCCCCCCGCATTACCTTTGCAGTCCTTCAGGGAGCCCCTGACCCCACTTTGGGAACCACTGCAATATAACATACAAAGGATATTGACAAATTATTGAGGAAGACATTTTCCATACATATACAATATTTTAGGTTATAAAACTTGGTACTTTTGGAGAAGTGAGGTGGGGTGGGGCTTTATACTCACTTTTTTCATTAGTGGTACTTGTATTGGTGTCACTGACCTACTCCCATCAGCCACTGACCTCAAAAAAATGAAATAAGACTTTGAGTTTGAGTCTCCTCCCAGACCTCACTTTACTCAATTCACAAACTAATATGAAATTTCCTTTTAGTATTTTTATATTACTTCACCTTGCTTTAACATTTAAATTCACCTGAGTTCAGATAAATATGCGGTAAACAACAAAGCTTCCTTCTGTCCTGGTGCAGTTGCTAATTGATGCCAGGCTGCTTTAAGTCTGTTTAAATTCGTTTCTGATGCACTCTCCTCTCTTCTGAAGCTGGCCCTCGTACTCCCGCAGTGCCACCATTAACATATCCAGGTACAAGCCCGTCTGCAGGGATCGCACTTTGTTACTTTCATATTTTCCGTCGACTCCCTGCACATCTTCTGCTGCAAACAGGATGGCTCATTACGGCACATAAGACGGACGCGGACGAGATGTGAGCTCATTATGGAAGTCGGTTCTGAGAGGTGTGTATGGATGAAGGGACGGAGAATAGAGCAATAAAAGAGAGAAGGAAGAATGGCGTTTGCAAAAGACAGAGGTGAGAGGAGAGAGATGAACTGATGGCTGAGCTAGAGCAGACGTCAGGGTCATGGCTTTCCATCTGCACACCCACGCAAACTCATAATACTCACATATTATACAAAAAAAATGACACAGAAGTTAAATTATACAACTGCAGTCTATTTTTTTCTCCCTTAATGTATGTACCTTAATGTATTTTGCACAATCTCTTCTAGATAATATCATCAAAATTTAAAAACTACAAGCACTGGGACAGCACAGATCTCTGCAAAAGTCTTTGGTCCTGTTTTGCAATGGTAAAGATAAAGTGCCGTCCGGGGGTAAATGCTCTATCCACAATCCATTATATCTCAAAATGGCTAAGAATTCAACAATCTAATGTTTTGTTTTCCTGACCTCTTGTGACTGGAGTTAACTTAATCCTTAAAGGTCCTATATTATGCTTTTTTCAGTCTTTTTGGAATAGTTTTGCACACCTTTGCATTAGTATTTCAACTTAAAACAATGCTCAAAGCTCCAAAAAGTTAATTTAGCACAATATATAAAAAACAATCTGGAGCCAAACAGTATATCCAAAAAAATAAACTTAATTTCCTCTTTAGCCAATTTGTAGATCCTAAAAAGTGCTATATTTTTGAGACAAACCAACCAACAAACAAATGTGGGCGATAACATAACCTTTATGGCAGATGCAAGGTTGATCACATATCAGAGTTAGAAGCATAAACAATTGTTTGTGGCCTAAAGTGACATTGTCTGAGTCTAGCCCACTCTATTATTCATTCAGCACTGATAAACGGTAAATAAATTAGTTATAGCCACATGAGGATTGAGGGCAGCAATAATTTTAAGGTCTATTCATTGTTGTAATTTGCTTTTGTTACTTGCAACACTTTGAGACACTATGGGGGGTAAAGGGTTGCACAAAATACAAAAAAAAAAAAAAAAAAACTCATAATAAAATAATAAACATATGACAATGGGCTGCAAAAGGACATGAACAAATTTATTTAAAAGCATTTTTCTCAATAGAAAACGTATCTTATGACTGAAAATTGAATGTGTAATGTTTATGTGGCATAAGTGCTTATTTTAAATCAATACTTCACGCAGAAAGGGTCTGGCTGCAGCTAATGGGGAACAATACTGAAGCTTCTAACCCTAACCAACTTTATTATATCAATATCATAAATTAATATACAGTTTGTAGCATTTCATAGCAAGTTTTTGCAGTTGGCACAGAAAGTGATGTATTGGATGCAACAATAGCAATGCTAGCTGCTATCGTTGCGTCCAACTCTCTTGCCTTACACTGCTCCTTTTCCGATCTGTGAACATCTACGGTAGCCCTACAGGGACATACTGTTGGCCCACACACTCAGAGGAAAGACCTGAATGTTAACAATGAGCTACACTTCAACATATACAGGTGCTATCCAATCAATTAGAATATAATGTAAAAGTGCATTTTTATCTCTTAGCTGTTCAATTAAAAAACTCAAAGACATATTTTTAGTTTCAGTACAGACAGGGCAGCACATTTCAAGTTTCTTATAGTTTTTATAATTATGGCTCACAGTTAAAGACATCAAAATTATAATATTTCATGAGATCAATAAATAGAATATAATGTTGTCTTAGTGTGTTTAAGTACTTACTCCGTTCTTAAACTATGAACCATAATTATGCAAATTATAAGAAACCAATGTCTGAAATGTTTCACTCTGTTTGTACTGAAAATATAAATATGTGCATTTGACTTTTTGAACTGAGTCTCTGAGAGAAAAATGCACTTTTACATGATATTCTAATTTAATGGATAGCACCTGTTTGCCACACTGACAGAGCAGCATATAACTAAAACATGAGTACATTTATATACAGCACTGTGTATGTTTGATCTCTACTGCACCATAAAATATCATTTACCTTCAGTTCCTTGTGCATTCCTTGTCTGGCATGTACACTTACGCAAATAAAAGATGTTTATGAATAGAGTGTTCTTGTCATACAAGCAGCTTTCATCATTGGTAAAAGACCAACAATAGAACATTGTGTTTTCCTCCAGAACATAAATAATGCATCTTTAAGATGAAACACATTTGTTTGTAGTTTCTCAATCAGAAACTGCTACGGTGCTTTCTAATGTGCACATATTGTTTATGCACCCAGATTTTACAGTCTTCAGCACAATATTTAACTCTGAGAAAGAGATTATGCTTTTACGGTGTTAGCAAGACAACTCAAAAAGTAATGGTTTAAGTAGAAAGACATGTTTAGCAAAGTACCAATGTGCCAGTTAGTTTTTGTTGAGGCTTCAGACCAAAGCTGGGCCAAAAGTGCAAACCCTGAAGTCAAGGGTTCAGTAAAGGAATAAGTGATTCATTTTAGTGGATTTGGTAACACTCAGGCAGTAATAACACATTAATGTATATGTAATTAACAATACTAATGTTTATAATTTTCAGGCGCTTATTACTAAAGAATTCAACATTAAAGGGGATATATTATGCAAAATCAACTTTTCTGAGCGTTCCCCCATGTTATAACATTGTTCCCTGGAGTTGTGTCTTGCCTCATTCATGCCTGTTTGAGTAATCCTCTAGTCCCTGGCACGGCCATTCTGAGGCCTCAAAACGCTCATTTGCACAAACCTCCGCCTGTCCCACGAACCCCTACCCACTCCAGGAAGCACTGTCCAATCAACAAACCCGTTACATCCAGTCTGCTCTCATTTATTCACCCAAAAAATGGTGTACAGCTTTGTTTCCACTGATTCCTCACAGATATTTTTTTTTATTTTGTAAAAAGACATCATATAAAAAGTTTAAATAAGAGAAGTGCTCCTTTTCTTTGACTATGAGTTCAAAAGACCGCAACACTCTCCTGCATGCTTCTGCACTCTGTTGGTCTCTTCACTTGTTTCTTTATGGCGCCGGTGAAGTACTTATTAAAAAATGTTCTATTTTAGTAAAATCATGTTTTTAAAGTTTGTAAAACATGCAACATGCTGTTCTAGGTGACCAAGAATGGTTTAAAAATACAAATAAAAGCATAACATATCCCCTATAATAACTCAATCGGGTTTTAAATGTTAATGTAAGGATCTGTAAATGACTGTTTACTAATCCCTAACTAACAAATACTTAATTGAGATCTCAGGCTCAAGTCCAGGTGCTATATATTCACTACTGCGAGAAAGTCTTACGCTCTTCAAGTGCTTCTAGTTTGGTTTGAATTTCTTCCCTATTTAATTTGACATTTCCAAACCTGCCAGACAAGCAGAACATTCAAGTTGTTTATCTTCATATCCGCTTGCAATGCACTAATAATACTAAGTGTTGTAGCAAACTCAGTGCAGACTAAATAAAATGTAACTAACTAAAGAAGCAGTGGGGAGGAATGGCCAGTGTGTTCACCAGACAAGATAAGGCGATGTACCACCTGCTAACAACACTATCACAGCTGGTTTCCTGTGACCTGACAGACATCAGATAAGTGCGGGGCTTACACAGGTGTCTCTCACAGGAAGAAGCAGAATGGCTACACAGAGATATCCTACACTATATATGGCTATCAGTAGGACAACTTTTCCTCTGTGTAATTGGAGTCGTTAACAGAGGAATGTGGCAATTAAACACTGCTTATTATTTTTCCTGCTGAGAAATATAGGGAGCCTTAGAAGTGGATGTAAACATTAGTAAGCAAGCTATGTCCCACAAGAAAATAAAATAGTGCTGAATTTAGTCGTGACATCAAGGCAGCGTAATTAAAATAGAATCCCCATTAGAGAAACACTGGGTGCTGTCCGTGGTCCTGAATTCTATTCATTAACATTGGTTGGTTGGTCTCCACACCATAAGTTACGTTCCACAATGAAAATAATAAGAAAAGTGAGTTCAGTAGAAGCATAAAAGAACTTTGTAGCAGTTCTATTTGTCTGCATATATAATGGAATATGTTGCACTGCGTAATTGTATGATAATATTATGGTTAAACTAGCATAAAAAGTTATATACATACAGTATGTATTATGTGAGGCTATTATATAATACTAAATTACATTATAATAACAAACAATATTGTACTATGGCATTAATAGAATATAGATTAATATGTTAATCTGGCCTTATAATAATTTAATATGAAATAGTATCATAATACTTAATGCAATATGAAAGAGATGGGGAAAAAGTGTTGTGCTTTTCATTTGTATTACTAGTTTTATTCTGATTTACTTTATTATTATTTAATTATTTATTTTTTATTACATGTGGTCATAATAATACAAAAAAGTGTATGAATATTGTGCCTAAATGTTGCCTGCCACTGAGCAAGCTTGAAATGTTATCCTGAAATGTTGTCCTGAACAAATTTGTGTACACATTTTGACCATTAAAACACTATTATTGTATTGGAGGAAAATGGACTGGTTGGATGATCCTACACTGTAACCGGGGTCTATGAAAAAATGTATTTAACACACTATCTAGGCTTTATTATGAAGGATTTTGATCAATTGCTCATAGACAGTATCTGTACAAGCAGCGGGATCCTGAGGTTGGCTGGTCCACACTGCTTTGTCGACACTGAATAAATGGCCGCTGACAAAGTGACTGTTCCAGGTTTGGCTACATCTTCATACAAGAAACAGCAGAAAAGAAGAAGCATAAATAGAAAAGGGAAGCAACATGAAACACTGAGATGTATAATACTGAAAAGCTTTTGACTGATGTTTAATGAGGCAGAGATGATGCAAACAAAAAAAGCTAATGCTGAACACAGATCTAGTTTAGGGTGAGCTCTAAACTAGCTCAAAGTAGTTAAATTGTTATGGGAGTAGTGTTGTATTCCTCACACGACAGTAGTAGCATCCTCAGTGTACGTGTTAGCGTGAGAAACAAGGTGTTCCTGACAGCTATAGACAATTGGATTAACAGATGTAATAAATGTTCCTCAAAAAACAAGCAGGTGTCTTGCCTTTTGCTTTTCTACCCAATATGAAGTTGGGCTTGGAGGTACAAAAATCCTAAAATTCAAATGATTATAAATGAACATGGGTTACCACAGAGACAAGAGAAGAAAGTTGCACTAGACACATTTTCGGAGTATCCATGAACTCTCCGCTGATCTTGGCTAAATTGCATTATTCAATAATTGACATGAATGCCCCTAAATATGTATATTCTCCCCAAACAGATGAAAAAGTGCCTCATGTGGCCATCTGAACTGAAAAATGAGCCATTTTTAAATTCTTTGAAATAGCCTTTGAACTACCCATTCAAAAGAACAGTGTAAGTACTGAACACATTCACAGCAGCACATGTTTAAGTCTCTGTGGTTTTACGTCTTCAAACCACTTACTACTCTCTCATCTTTCCTCTCAAACCTTTTTCTTTTTGAGGTCGCCACAGCAAATCATATGTCTCCTTGGTTGTAGTATTTGCAAAGAATTTGGCATATTTCTTATCCTTGATGACCTTCCTGACAAAATCCTCTCCATTTATCCAGGCTTGGGAAAAATACACTGGTTTGTGACCTTCTGTGCCTGAATTAGCTGGATTATACTGTCTACTGTCTATCCAAAAGTACTGAACCACAAAACAAAACATTACAGTATTTCTTCAGTAAGTGTTAAGTTGTGGTGGTTAAGGTCAGGTGAAGAAGCAAAACACAGATGGTGCGGGCTTTTGTAGTGTAAAAATATGTCATTTGTCAAGTCTTTCAAACAACATCAGGGACAGACTTTGTTCTCAGGGGCAGATCCGCTGTACATCTCTCTTCACTCAGATACAGAAAGTACAGTTTTCCATAGCCCTGGGCAGTATCAGGGTTCAGTGGGGGGCCATCGTGCAAACAGTGGCTCCTGTGGCTCCAGAGCTGCCAGTGAGCTGAGATGATCAATAGTGGTATGCCCCAGTGAGACTGAGGACAGAGGGAGGTGTGCTGAGCAGCAAGGGGAGGTGATTAGGAAGCAGAGAGCAGAGGCTACGACGAGGAACCAGGGAAGTGAAGGCTGGGGTCCCCCATGGGGCCACTGAAGTGTTGCTGAAGAGAGCACATGGACAGAATATAAAGTGTTTCCCACACCAATTTACTGCCAGAAATATTATCTTATCTGCAGGAATTAATGGTAACCATAGTTTTTGTACTGTGGACCATAAACAGACAGGGCCACACTAGAGATACTTACAGCCAAGGTAACGTCTTTACTCACAGGCCACTGTGGGTAGCAATGTATTTGCCAACAACTAGCCACAAGGGTGCTGTTGAAATTAGCAATATGTTTTTGCCAATATTATAAAAGTTAACTATGATTATAGTGCTAAAATGTACTTAGATAAAAATGACCAGTATTCAAATCCATCTAGACATCAAATGTATACAGGACAGGGGCCTAGCATCAGTGCTACTGCACTGGGACAAATGGTTTGCATTAAACTCCTGTAAAAACAGCTGACAGCTACATTTTATAAATTAGAAGGCTAATGCATGAATCTGAAACACTGAAGGTGCTTCATAACTTTGTGGTTTCCATTCTGAAGACCTGCCCTGGGCCCCTTCATTACCGAACTAAGCCACTGTTATGGCCCAGGGCTGTGCAGGGCTGTCTGCCTGCTCTGCTGATCCTCCTGCTTTTGTGCAGGTGTCTGCGGTGTTGGACGCCTGCTCCGTCCTTCGCTCTCTGCCTCCTGCTCGGCTCTCATCCTGCCGCCTCGCTGCTGCTACCCGGCTGCAGGCCTTTCCTCATTCTGATGCACCTTTGAGTCTTTTCTTTTCACTCCTCAACACTTTCACACACATACACACAATGCATCCAAGCACCCACACTCCACCACTGATACTGACACTCACACCTAATTGTAGTTTTTGTTATTTATCTATACTACATTCTTAATAAATATTTATTTGTGCCGTTAACGTTGGTCTCCCCTCATTTGTTATAGCCCTGAGCCAGTCATAACAGCACTGAATTTGAAACACTACTTTAGCAAATATTGGGCCTTGACAAAACTGATTCCAATTTTCTAACACCATGGGCTTATCAAAGAAAACTCTTTGTTTCACATGTACAAAATACAACTTGCTGATGTGGCTATGCTAGAATGTTTAACAAAAAGTCAAATTTTATGAGCTAATACTAAATTATCCACTAAAGCATCTTGTGGTCTGCTTAACATACGCCTCCACAATGCAATAATCATCTATAATAAGTTCTAGATCTGTTTACGTTGGGGAAGGAGATGCTATATCAAGGTTAAAAACATTTAACATCTGACACTGTCTATGTCATATTCATCCATTCTGTCTGCATATGGAAGCTTTTATTGTTATAAGCTTCAAAGAACTTTCCGCGGAAGTTTATGAAGTTTTTGGCAGCCTTAACAGGAAGGAGTTGTCAAAAAAAGTCGACATTAAAAAAGTGCAGCTAAGTGATGAATGAACAGAGAAAGATTTCAAAGAAAAGTCTGAATTTTTGACTCCTCCCAAAGAATGTGAACATAACTGTCACAATACCCCAGCTCATTGTCAGTTTACGAGCGTGCACCTGCTAATTTCGCCCGGGTGAAGCCCTCCGCATGATTAAAGTGGATCTGACAGAACTCCCAACAGCTCTTTTCTGATGAAGTAGAATTATTCATTCCTCATTGACACCTTTCCCATTGTTTTAGTCCCGCACTGCTGGAAATAGTTCACCATTGAGCTTCACCAGCCCTCTGCCTCCAAAACAACAAGAATGAAGTGGAGCCAGCCAGTTAAAAATATGTCAGAGATATTTTTAAAGTGATTCGACAATAACAGCAGCTGGCGCGGAGTGGTGATGCAGCACATTGGGAGCGACCGCGCGCCTGCTGGCTTAGGCATATTTCCAACTCCGCAGCATATTCCATCATGCGCCTCCTGTCACTCACTTCCGACAGCCTGCACTCCTCCTTTCTTCAGCCAGTCTGTCATTGTGTGTCGTCCTGTATCCGAGGAGCAGGGCGACGTTATCTCCCGATGGACACTGGAGCATTTGCAGCAGGGCCACCTCCGGAACTGTACGCGAGAATGTGCAGAGCTGGCGTTTCTGCAGCGGCATCATTTATAAGACATTAGGACTGGCAACAGCTCATCCCCTGAACTAATTCTAATAGAAATGGCTCAATATATTGATATGGGAAATGCTGTTTCATTCTTCGCTGAATAACACATTGGTTACACTTGTAGCAGTAAATATTTTGGGTCTAAATAATTTCACACATTAATGCTACAAAACACTGGCTGGACTAGCTTTGTTTTTAGATAGATTATTAGAGTATTAACAGAATACAAACTAAATGCAATGTAAAAGAAAAAAGAAGGTCCCTTATTCTGCTAAATCAACTTTTTTTGGGCTTTAAACCTTGTTGCAATGTTGCTTGCACCTCAAAAACACATGGAGTAGTATTTTATTTCATTCATTCTGTTTGAGTAATCCTGTATGATGGGGCTTTGCCTTTTCAAGCTGTGGAAACACTTGGTCTCATGGCTCTGTGTGAAACCAGTAACCAGTAACCAGTTCTAAAGCTGTCTGTCAACAGACTCCTTCTGATCATTTCAGAGCTTAAATTGCCATCACTACGAAGCAGTCAGCTCATTTATCTATCTGTTAGTGTCATGTTACTAAGAGCCGTGCTAAATGGCCATTTTATGCTCTGTCTATTCCCCATCATTGCCAGCAGGGGGCAACAGACACCTAATCCAAGCATTCTCTGTAAAGTAAAAGCTCTCCAATAAAAAAGGTTTTCTATACATAAACATTATTTTATGTTACAAAGCGTGAAATACTAATGTTCTGTGTATTTTACTAACTTTACTAATGTACAGTGTGTGTGGATGGTTGTCATTTTAACACCGGCTTAACACTGCTTTAATATGTGTACATTTATTTATTTTGTAAAAACTTTTGTATGTATGTAACTTGTCTTATTTTTTTAGGGTGACACCATAAACCTCTGTCCAGGGACTGCAGATGAAAAATAGCTTTGGCTAATTCTGGTGAAAAGTAATAAATAAAAAATAAACTAATAAATAAATTAAAAATGTGCCCAAAGTTATTTCAGATAGCCTGAATAAACATAATATAGCTCCTTTAAGAAACTTTTTGCAGAAGACAAGAAAGTTACTTCTGTTAAAAAAAGGTTGGTACTTAAGTAAAATTAACAAGTATTACCTTTTGAGAGGAATAATCCAAAATTCATATTACCACACTGTTTACAACCAGGACTGAACAGCAGTGATTGCCAACGCTAAATGTACAGCTCACTGCTAACTATCTAAAAAGCCTGTGCCTTGGAACTACACTGTAATTTTGGATTTAAATTCTTATAAATCTAAAGAGATAATTATACATGAGGCTAAATAAAATGTCTCTAAAAAGTTGAACCCAGAGTTACATCTTAAAATGTATGCTGTTCATACAGTACTTGGTTTTCAGACAGGTACATCTCAGACTCACATGATCAAAACTTAAAAATGATAAATTATTAAATATTATATAGGCCATTTACATTCACAATTCCATTTATACATACGTGTCTTTGTACTCATCACATCATAACCACAGTGCTATGAGAGAGCCCACAGTAAAAATAAACGGACAAAAATATACACTTCAAAAAGACAACAAAGAAATCCTCACAGTCTCTGTCTCAAAAATAAGAAAAAATCTAACATTTTTATGTGCTGGTATATTTCCTTATCGTTGTACTTCACATTAAGCGGCTTATCCTCAGTGTTTGCATGTGGGTGTTCTGCCTTTTCTCTTTATTCCTGTGTCACTGTCAGCAGCCTTTTCCATATTTGTGCCACCAGCTGCTCGCCCCTCGCTGTTGCCTAAAGTCTAGTTTTCTGGGCCACTTTGCAGCTTGCTGTATTCCTTATTATGTTTTTTTTTTTTCATTTCCCAGTGACAGAAATTTGTAATTCAGATGAGAGGTGAAGCTACACCTGATACCCTGAGAGCAGCTGAATGAATGTGTGGCGCTTTTGAATCAAACATTAAAGGTGAAATAAAAAGCAAAGGCGTCTTCTTGCCATTGAGCGATGAGTTGGATCAAGGTGGTCAGCTTTATTTCTAAATATAAAACTGACCATCACCTGTCTGAAGGGATTTAGGTCAAAATGATATCAGCATTCCTGGAAATGTTGGTTTTTCAGCTTCATTTTTTTAAACGTAGCCTTATCGTATCCGTTTTGCATATGACAAAGCATTTAAGGTAATTTTACACATAAGCTAGTGTTACTTAGAGTTTAGAGGTGGTACTTTCTAATAGTAATTGCTAAGTTGTTGTTGGTGTAACAAAATATTTACTGCAACGATGTATTGATATTTTTAGTCTTATGATAAAACTATATCGATACGCATCACCTTGTATCAAATCGTATCATTTTCTATGAAGTATATATTGATATACATGGAAAATAAATCGATAATATTGGAAGAGGAATATATATTTGAGAAATATGTGAGTCTTAACAGCAGAATTCCTAAAGTCATTGGTTGGTATAAAGGTATGGAAAGGCATTTGAGAATTTGTAAATTTTGTGATAATTGTGTGGGAGATTAATTTCAAGTCTTATACTCAAATAAGACTTGAAATTAATCTCCCACACAATTATTATCACAAAGACAGTTATGCTAATAGTAACTAAGGCTAATGGAACATGGAGTTTATCGATGCTTTTGTTGTATTTTGATTAATTTCTGACAAACTTAACAGCTGTGTGAATTATTCTAGGCTAGTTTAGTAAAAGTGAACAACTATTAGTAAGCAAAATTTAAAAAGAAGAGGCAATTTTGATAGACAACAATTACAATAGACCCTACGCCATCTCTGGGGCCTAAATACAAACCAACCGAAGTTAAGCTAGTCGGCTTTACTTAACTCTACAGCCACTTGTTAAATTAAATGCTAAACTTGCAACAAATTATCCTTACATGGGACTTTTTAAAGAAAATCTATATTGAATGTGTCTGATACAAAGGCAATAATAAAATAAGGCATTCAACTTTTTCTCTGGAAGAACTGTGACACTGTATTTTGTAATTCTGCAGCCACTTTTGTATGAGATCCTTCCACAATAGTTCATATATACATTTTTATATTCAAATTCAAAACAGACCTTAAAGTATACAGAAAACTTGCGTATTTGTAGAGTACGTATAACAAGATAAATACAATAAACTTGCCAAACCTCAGATACTACTCTTTCCAAGTGGCCACATAAAATGGCTCTTACGAAGCAGGAAGCAGTTTACTGAGACGCAGCGAGGAATAAACGACACGTTCAAGTAGGAAAGGTCAGCTTGTTCGGTCTCTAAAAGACGCTGCTTATGTGCGTTAGTGCCACTGGGATGATTGATCACATCCTCATGCACAACAGTCTGAAAGTGAAATGGAGTAGATCAGCAGAATACTTCAAGATCGTTTCCACTCGAACAACAACTAAGATGGATGACTTTTCAAAACTTCCTGTATCTACAGTGCTAAAATATGACATGTCTTCTTGTGTATCGCTTTGACCACAGGTTTTATCAAAGTGACAGCGTGCATTGATAATCTGAAACATTTTCTCATGCATCCACCCGACAAGTACCTAATTAGTTTTCTTTGGGAAGCAGCTGGTCATTACATCTGTCAGTCTTTTGTTATGCTGTCCACCCATAACTCATTATAAAAGGATTGCAATGTGACAACTTGAGCACTAATCGGGCTGGCAAAATCTACACCCACTTCAAGGAAAAGGCATCAGACATAAATCTTTTTTCCTTCAAAAGACAAACTAACAATACGGTACAGCTGCGTAGGCGTTAGCTGGTCCATCAATATCAGGGTACGATTTGTATCGGAGTATCACTGAGTCAGCCTTCAAAGACAAAGGTAAGCTTTTATCTTGATGAAAGGCTGGTTCATAATTGTACTACAAACACATTAGGGACAAGCGGAACAAGGACATTATTCACAGCGAACCACCTTGAATGAAAGTGATGAGAATAGCAAACAAGAAATCTCCGAGGTGTAAGCATTGAGATAAAAGATGTCCGGACGGAAAAAGAGGAGGTGGTAAATGATTATCTCAAGCTTCAGTAATAAAGCAGACCATGGAAACTTAATTGTAAGGAAAAAAAGAGATATTAACATTTACATCTAGAGTGTGACTTCTATCAATAGATGGCAAATTGCAAACAAACAAAAAAGGAGATGAGCAACATATGACCATAAGCAGATCATTGTATCTGTCAGAAACTTTACTGAAACGGTCAAAACTACATTGGAAAAGGAAAGGTGGTACCTGGGAGCAGGTAAATACACAAAAAGTAGAGGCCTGGACTAGGCCTTCCTTTGTGACTGAAGCCAAGCCTCCCTTGTTTGTTAGCCATGTGTCTTTTGTTTGGCAATGCATGTAAATTTTTTATATCAATTTTCATCAAATCAATTATTCAGTAAACATACTTATACATTTAATAAATATTATTTTGATTATTTGAACTTACTGAAAGTATATATTTAATGTGCTCACTGCTTATAGAACCATGGCAAAAATAATTTTGAGTTCAAATAAACAAATCAAAACTGCAACAAGTGTCTCCTGGTGGTTTGTGGCTCCAGTTTGAACCTGTTTATCTAATACAGTATCTGTATCTGCTTACTATGAAGAAATTATTTTTAAATGTGAATGAAAGAGACCATACCAGGGTTTCTGCTCTGGATAGTCCACATTATTATTACAATATATGTGCTCTGGTTGAATATCAGCATTATTTATTTCGAATTTTTATCTTCTGGACAGTCTTTTGCATCACTGTTTTGTGACTTAAGTTGAAATTATGTTTAAACTTTTTTTTATATATATTTTAGAGCAAAATAAAAATAAAAATGGCAGGGCTACTTAACGTGCTCTGTGTTGGGTATGGAATTTCGAAGTGCCAAAATTGGCCAAAAAAAAAAAATATATATATATATATAAATTACATTCCCTCCAAACTAGTAGGCAAATTTTGTGTTACTGGCAGCTTTTTGTGGCATTTTCCTGTGGCATGCCCAACTCCTGAAACATCTGCCGAATATGACAAAACTATCACAACCTGCCAGGCCATGCCAACTTTCTAGTTACTGAGCACGAACATTGTAGGACTTGCCACAGAACTGTTGTACCTTTGTGGCCGGACCTCTCATGTTTGATAATGAGTTGAGAATAAAAAAATAAAATATTGACCAAAACACAATCAATTCTACAATAGGGAGCTCATTAGGATTCAGGACAGCGCTGTCTGGAACGGGACATACCAGGTCACTGCAATAAATGTGGATGTCCAAAAATAGATACATACTGGCCTTTTTCAGTCGTCACCTGACCCGGTTATGTGGCCACCCAGCTGCTCCTCATTGGCAGTCAGCCTGGGTCCATGTCAGAGGCACCTATCAGTCACGCTCTGCCGGATCTGCTACAGCGCACAATACAGACACTGCACACTCTACCTACTCCTTCTGGCCATCCGTATTTTAACCTGCACTTTTCAAGATTTGTAAAACCACTATTAAACTACAATGATTACAATTCAGTCTACCGCTTGTTAAAAGAGGATTGGACAGTCGACCTCTCAGAGCAGAGTTTTCCGGGCCCTGATAGAGTGACAGATACACTGAGAACAGCATTTAGAGACTCACTGAAGGAAAGCCAGTGACAGCTGCTGCACATGATTTCAGCTCAACACTGGGCTCTGACTTCAGTCTCGCACAACGGCACTGACACAGCCCTCTGTATCTCTGGTCTGTCACAGCATCCTGACACTGTGTCTTAACAAGGAATCTCTAGAAATCCGGCAGAAAATCAACAAAACTAATATTTGTACATGGCATATGGCAGAATAAATCAAGCATTCAGGTGGGTTTTAATCTTCTTGAAGCTGTATTGCCAAACTACTCAATATTAGCAAAGCCATATCTTGTAAAAATCATACTGGAAAGAAAGTCTCATTTCAGTATAATTTGCTGGCACACTGTTATTTTGGCTGTTGTATAAGATTACTACTGTAAATGCCACACTACACAAATCAAAATGGTCTTTATGCTTTTTTACACTGTGATTAGAGAAGCCATGTGACATTTAAAAGAGATTGTCTACTGTAGCTTTCACTGTTGCAAAAATTAAAAAGTTACTAGCATGTTTTTGCAGTTGCAGCAAGAAATGCATAATTATGTCAGATCCTTGTTGGGGGCAAGAACTGTTGAAGAACTGTCCCTAGATGTATTTGGTTTCTTGGTAGTTACTAGCACTCCACCTTTGCATAAAAGAGAACAGAAACCTGGTCAACTATACTCTGTAGGAACACTTAAAACAATATGGTAGACAAGCTCTGCAAGATTTTTAACATGTCATCACAAAAAAGTCAAAAACAACCTTAACCACAAGGTCAAAACATGAGTCTAGACTTTTTTTTATTTATTTTTTTTGTGTGTGTTACACTGTGCCAATGTCCCAGCTTCTTGTGGTGCTTGTTCCACTTGCACATACATACAGGTACATGCAGCAGTAGCTTGACTATGAGTTGCAGCATCCAGGTGTGTGTGACTAAGAGAGGCTGCACATACAGTGAAGCCCGAAATTATTCATACCCCTGGCAAATTCTGACTTAAAGTTACTTTCATTCAACCAACATGCCACTTTTTGTTCAAATGTAAAAAAACAAGGTGAGAAATATTTTGTTCCACAGTGATACCTCTTGTATGTCATCTTATTATCTTTTGGGAGAAGCCTGTGTCATTTCCAGTCAAAAAAACTTGCTGGTTAAATAAAAGTAACTTTAAGTCAGAATTTCGGGCTTGATTCAACGGCATTCAACACTAAACAGACAGAACAACATTAGTCCAGGTTTAAGACCTACTGAGAAATTTGAGAAGGCCCTCCTCCACTGCTTAGCTTGTGTTTTAATGTTTTGGCCCATCGTGTTTAAAAGTGAAAGCTGAGTGCAGTAGCTGAATATGTTTATGAGGCTTTGTAAGGACCACATTTTTCTAACTTTAAGTTTTATGTCATGAAGTAAAAGTGTTACAGCTTATTTATTGTTTATTTATAAGTAAACTTATGATTACTGTATAAATTACCCTCCTCTTATTAGCTTTTATCGTGGTGGTCTCAGCTCTCTCTGAGTGGTTTGACCAGTTCTCTGGAGAAATCAGACTATGAGCATAGTCGGAGTATGCTCTGCATGTAAACATAGTGACTGTGATGGCTAACTGAGTTGTTTGCGGGGTGAATAAAGCCCTCTGCAACTCCCCCTGGTGTATTTTGGGAAATAACAGCCTTGCAACAATGGGAGAACCAACCCAGAGTCACTGAAGTCCTGAGTCGTGAGAAAGCGCCTCAGTAGCGAAGGATTTATTTCTTAGATTTTCAAATCTAATGATTGACAACAAATTTATGGTGAAGCAGAAGGAGTTTAGAAAAAAAAATCTCCTGTGACACTGCCAAAAATAGTCTTATTATCCTGTGAATGCTTTAGTGCGTGTAGGTGTTACTCACTTCAGTAAAAGGTTGCCATGCTACACTGTTAGAACATTACCGCAGATTACACTGGAGACCATCAGTTTCTATAAATACTGTACACAACACAACCATAATGTGGAAGCTATGCGGCGTAAAACTTTAATGATGCCAAAGCCGTGAACCACCAGGGCTCCTCCATTATTCATCTGATTATCTCCTCATACAGTAGGACCAAACCCTGAGACGTGCTATCAACTTGCACATACAAATAATTCACTGGATTTTATAGCATCTTCTTGGAATATACTGAGAGCACAGTGGATATTTAAGCCAGTCTAATTATCGCTACAAATATACTGATTGCAGCAGTGTAGCTTTGACTTAAAATATTGATTCTGTTTTAAAAGAAGCCGGCTCCCTTGCCACAAAATAACCCCATATAACAAAATGCTATGGTAAAACATGATAAAGCAGTGATGTATAGCGCTCATAGACAGTGTTAGCCACGGGTCACATAGCTCTGAAATGCGTCCAAAAGCTTTCTTAAGGCCTGAACTGCCATTATTCCCCGGAGGGATGAAGGAATGCGGCCGCCATATGATGAGTTAAAAGGTTTTGGATTAGACTGGGGGATGAATGAGGAGAGATGAAGGAGGCTACGGAAAGCGAGCGGGAAAATGATGTTATAAAGAGTACAGACGGATTTAGTGAGGTGTGTGAGTGTTTGTGCCTGTAGAGAGATAGGGGGAAGGCTGGGGTTGTGTCACTATTTAGCTGCTTAATGGGGGATTGGAGGAAAACATTTTGGGAGGCAAACACATTACGTTGCTTTACACTACATTACTGAATGTTTAATTCAAATGGTGCATATATATTTATATTTTATGCTGTCACTGTCAACACAAGGTATCCTAACTGTGCAAAGAACAAAGATCAAAGTATCAATGCAAAACTCTCAATTAGTAAAATAAATTGCTCAGTCATTCTAATAAATCTTGTAAAAAAAAAAAATAATATGCATGCCTCTAAATGCTGTATATTCATAAATGCATGTAATAGCTTAAATTCAGACCAAGACTGCACTCGGTATAGTGTTGTAGTGTGATTATTTTTTTACGCTCTTGGTCTTGTCTCTGTCTCGGCTGCAATTTTACTCAGTCTTGGTCTCGGTCTGGAATCCAATTTTACTCGGCCTTGTCTCGGTCTCGGATGTGAGAGTCTCAGAGATTTTATTTACTGATTATAAGAAAATGCTATTCTTCTTAATTCTGTAGAAATTAAAAGAACTGTTTCTTTCTAGAAGAATCTGTCTCTGTTTGTTTGTGAAGTCTGTTGTATTAGATCATTAATATGTCATTTATGTTTTTGAACCACTTTTTTTTTTTACTTTTGTCTCAACTCGGTCTCGAACCCTGAAAGTCTCGGCCTTGTCTTGGTCTCGGTTCACTCTGGACTCAGACTGGCTTTGGTCTCAGTTAGTATGGTCTGGACTACAACACTACTCTCTGCACAACATGCTGCAACATTGTGGCATTTATAACACAGTGCCCTTGCAGTAAAATACAGTATACCACAACTTTGTGACACTTGCCGTACAACAAGCCCCAACTTTGTGGCATCTGCTGAATAACACGTCACAAACTTTTGGAATATGCCCCTTGTGCATCTGCAAACAGAGATAGGAAACTCTAGTAAGCAGACACTTATGTCACTCAAATATTTATATTTCATATATACAACGTGAAGTTGTAAAAAGAAGCCCTTTGTCTAGCTCAGTGGTTCCCAAAGTGGGGTCCGGGGCTCCCTGGAGGTCCACGAAGGTACTACAGGGGGGCCCCAGAGGCTGTCTATATTTCAATTTGAATTTTATTATTATTTATTATTATTATTATTATTATTATTTCAGACACATGGTTTTGGTTCATAAAAACAAATAAAACATACAAAAATATAAAAAGTCAATGAAAATATTAAGTACCTCAAAACATTGAAAATTAATTGCAATTGTATACTTGTTTTAAAATATTACTTTAAAACAACGTTTAGTCAATAATCAGTATTTTTGTAATGTTTTTATTAAAAAAAAAAAAAAAAAAAAAAAACATGGCAGAGTCTTTTGAATAGCGGGAAGTTTTATCGTTGGGGGTCCGCGAGGGATTTTCGGTGAAATGTGAAATTTAAGGGGGCCACGTCTTGACTTTGGGAATGGCTGGTCTAGCTCATTAAAATAGATTAAATTTTTGCTGCATTCATCACTTTTTGAGTGTTTTGAGATTAGTGAGACTATGGCATCAGTCTTGGTTGATTGTTTTTATGATTATTCATTAAAATATGTCATCACAAGTGTTTTTAATCTATACAAGAAATCTACCTTGTCTCTATTAACTTGAGTTGGACTTTCAGAGGGTGAAGAATTGATGAATAAACTGCCTCTGAATGCATATGTACAGATTAATCAGAAGACAGAGGGCAGTATACTGTATAGAGGCCTATACGGAATAAAATGGCTCTTATACATAAACAATCAGAAGTTCCACAAGGGGAGAGCTGAGTTTTAGATATATTTGATCATATGATGAAGTCTCAATAGCACTGTCTGTGGTCTGTAAAAGTGACAAAGCCAGGAGAGAAACCCAGCAAAGGTGAAGCCAAGAAGAAGTGTAGCCATTATTGTTAATCACGTTGTTCCTGACCGAGTTTCTGACACTGTGAGAAAATGCCAAAGGTCAAAGTGTTAAAGAGGGACATGAGGAGGACAAAGCAGTGAGAAAGGCCACGGGAGACACCAGCAGCCGTCCACTAATGTACCACACAGAGGCGTTATTAAGAGAAGAATGAGGAGCGAGAGGTGATATACTGAGAGACAAGAACACAAGAACTCTCAGCAATCAGTCTGTGTGTAATCAACTTAAAATCACTGCAGGGTTTACAGAGCAAAGGTGCACCTGAGTACAAGTGTGCATTAAGTCAGTGTGATGTTCTTGTTATGCAGGTGTGACTCAAGTTTACAGTGTCATTTGGCAAAATAGATCTAATTTATATTGGCAAAGACTATACTTGGGTTTCATGCATTTCTTCACTCCACATTTCCAAAGTATTTTACAGAAACTTTTACCTTGTTTAATAAAAAATACCGAAAATACTGTACACTATCTAAAAACACCATCAGATTTATTTGTTTATAATTCTTGGTCACTTAGTCATTTGCACTGACGAGATTAGATTACCTAAAGCTACATTTTCTAGGACTGGGAATTTGAAGTTTATGTTAGCATTTCTGTATAAATGTCCAAATCAGGCGTTTTGATGATTTGCTTAACTGCTTAATTTGGATACTTGTGTTGTATAGGTTTGGAGTAAACCTATAAACTTTGTATTGTGCAAAATAATAGATTAATCTTCATTAACCCTTTTAATCAGGTTTAGCATTATGACCACCTGCCTATTATTGGTGACTATAATGCTACATTGTAATAATAATAATAATCATCATCATCATCATCATAATAATAATAATATATTTTTTGTATAGCACTTTTTAAAACAATGTTTACTAAGTGCTGAACAGCAAATAGCATAAATAAGACAGTAAAATCAACAAAAGAAAAGACAGGGGCATGTATAGAGATTTAGATAAGCAGACAACCAGTTAGAGCAATAAATAAATAAAAAATAAAAGCGTTATAAAAAGTTATAAAAAGAATAGTCTATAAAAGTGCTTCTTAAGATGTGATTTAAAGGTGCTATGAGGGGTTATTATTATTATTATTATTATTATTATATTTCATAAAAATCATCCACGTGTGCCAAGATATGATGTAAACATGTTTAAATCAAATATTAGTTTTAGTGATAACAATGGTACAGCTGGGTTATTAACAATTACAAATATGTTTTACATAATGGCCAAGTTGTTTTTGTTTACATTTTTTGTTTTGGTTCTAAAACGTCATTGCTGATCGTCCAATCAGAAAAGAAAGCATTGTTCTGATTTAGACTGCAGTAGTGTTTTCAAACCAGTACCTTTAAAAGATGCTACTGATAGTGCCAGCCTTATCTCCTCAGGTCGTTCCAAAGTCCAAGGGCTCGGACCAAAAAAGCTTGGTCACATTTATTTGCCTAATGTGCCCCATACACAACAAACGAAGATGCACTATGTATTCTGACAGCTTCCCTTCAGAGCCACCTTAAACTTCTTCAGCAAGTTAAGCTACAGAAGCTCGTCTGTTAGATTGGACCACACAGGCCAACCCTTTGCTCCCCACATGCGCCCCTTGTTGCCTTCCTTGGACCAATTTTGATCCCTGCAGACTGGGAACACCCCACCAGAGCTGCAGTTTTGGAGAAGTCTATCCATCACAATTTGGCCCTTGTCAAACTCACTCAGATTGTTATGCTTGCCCATTTTTTCTGCTTTTAACACATCAACTTTGACTAACAGGTTTCATGATAATGTTATGCCTGATCCATACTGTGTGTTGCTTAAGAACTACATAATTACCATGTTAACACGATAAGTATTTTGTTCATGCAAGATACACCATATTTACGACATTTGAGTAACTGCTGTAAGTGTTTTATGTGACCAGATGTGGACAGAGAAATGAAGAAGCAGATGCATTGAAACCCATCCAACATCTGAGTAATTTTAAGAGTGACTGCAGGCCAGATCCTGTCACTCAACATTGGTATTCGCATCACTGCGATAGAGCAAATCCTTGCAGACGGCTTTTTAAAAATCGGCTGTGAAGACATGCCGTAAAGTGGAGAAAGTTTCCCTGTAGCCACTGTTTTTTGAATGATGACCTGGATAATGGCACAGAAGGTAGTGTGAACGTGTTTGTGTATATACTTCAGATTTACATTAAAAGTTGTTTTGTTTTTATGAAAGTTTTCTCTAAAAGCACTTTCCTCAAAGGATCAAAAAAGTTTCATTTTATTCTTGAAGGGAAGATAGCGGTTTATAGAGTATGGCCTTTACACGGATGTGCTTTGAGAGTAAACACACTCCACAGGGAATAACATTATTTCTTCTATGTAAAGTGCACTTTACTATCCCTGCAGTCCTGTTTTGAATGAAAGAAGTTTCACTTATTCCAAAGCAAACTCTGAGTCGGTGGCACAAAATGTTTTGAGAGGGTTTTATCATGGCCATTGTAACTTGCGCTACACAACAAACAAGCTGCAAAGTACGTTATATTCTGGTTTACAGATGGAAAACACTGGACCACAAACTGAAGCAGTACTACTAAAGCTTTTGTTTTTGTCCTTACTTATTTACAAGGGGCTACACTTTACTACAATATGCACAAGCGCAATAAAGAGGACATTAAATACCAAGGTTTTTCTTTTAAATTGGGGTGCATCTAAGTCCAAACCTGTGTAAAAGGTTAACAAATCTCAAAAGCTCAAAAATGTTGGGACAGGGCCAACAAAAGGGTGCAAAAGTACAAAGAAAAAACAACCAGAAGAGTATTTAGCAACAAATTGAATGAACTGGCACTAGGTCAGTAACATGTCAGAGGGTCACCAATCTGCAAAAAGCTCAAGCATACTGAAAAGTCTTCCACAGCAGAAGGAGGTTCAAAGTGATCAGGAAGTTTTTCTCAAATAATTATTCTGTATTGAAGGTGCTCTTTGGTGCTCAGGAACAAAAAACCTATAAAAACATGAAGAAAAACGAAGGCACTCTTCATTAACCTGAAGTGAAAAAAAGCCTTTATTTCATGTGACTGTAAGGTAAGGTAAGCCTTGAAGTGAAATTGCAAAGACTTTGAATATTCTACTACACAAGATACATAATATCATCAAAACATTCAGAAGAAAGTCCAGGTCAGTATTGAGTGCTTGTGATCTTTGGGCCCACAAATATCAAAGCATTAAAAACACCTGTGGTTCTGTTTGAGTACTGTAGTCACATCAGGTTTTTTTTTAGCCTGAATCCTGTCCGTATTAATTCAAGCTGAGTCCAAGTCAAGTCCATAATATCTGAAAAGATGTCCAAGTCCTGGTCAAGTCATCCAAATTGATATACTTATGAGGGTCCAATGCTAGTATGTTGATTGGGATACATAGCCTAGTTAAAAGAGAACATTAAATTATCAGGAAAGCTTAAGCATTCAGCATAAAAAGCATATCAGACACAAGTTATTAACTACATGTCCAACTATAAGTCCAAGTTGTTAGTCTATAATCCCGAGTCTAATAAGTCAACAGTTCACAGGTCGGCAAGGCGAGTCCAAGTTCAAGTCTAAGCCCTCAAAACTGTGACTAGTCCAAATTAAATCATTGAGGTTTAAGCTTGAATTGAGTCACAAGTCTCAGAGGGAGTACAGATATCTGGTATGGGCTTAGGAACGGAAGTCAAGGGCCATGAAAACAATTTGCTGTGACCCAATCCACAAATGCTCCAAAATCCTCATCTGAACACCATCCAAAAATGCCTGTCACTATCCTCTTCTCTGTGTAAGAGTTTAAAAGTGCTATGAGCAGTATATATTTTTTACATTTCATAAAAACTACCCACATGTGTCTTAAGATATGAGGTATACCGTATTTTCTGGACTATAAGTCGCTCTGGAGTATAAGTCGCACTAGCCAAAAAATGCATAATGAAGAAGAAAAAAACGCTGCACTGGACTATAAGTTGCATTTTTTGGGGGAAATTTGTTTTACAAAATCCGACACCAAAGAACAGACATTTCACCTTGAAAGGCAAGTTATAGTAATAATAGAATAGAGAACAACAGGCTGAATAGGTGTGCGGTTTGCTAACGTAACACACTGATGGTTATTCAGCTACATGAAGCATAAACAACGAACTGAATAGGTGTCTCGTATGTTAACGTAATATATTAACAGTTATTCACATAACTATAGCATAAAGAACATAATATAACAAGTTCACCAAACTCACCATCTCACTCCTAATCGCTAAATCCTTTAAATTCTTCATCCTCGGTGTCGCTTCTGAACAACTCCGCCAACTCCGGAGGTAGACGAAGCGCCGCTTCCTCCTCTGCGTGGCTGTCGTCAGACTCAGCATCAGTTCCATTTCCAATTATTCCGCTCTTTCTCAGTTGTCTTTATAGCCTAATTTGTTAGCAGTAATGTTTACATTTTAAATTTTCAGTGGTACAGGTGCAGCAGATGCTGGTACACAAGCCTAGAGCGCCCTCTAACCAACACGTGAAATATTTTAATACATAAGTCGCACCAGAATATACGTTGCACCCCTAGCCAGACTATGAAAAAAAGTGCGACTTATAGTCCGGAAAATATGGTACATGTTTAAATCAAATGTTAGTTTTACTTTAGTCACAATTTAAAAAAAAAAATCAACCTAATGCCCAAGTTGTTTGTTTATTTTTTTTGTTTTTGTTCTAAAACCCACAGATCATTGTTTTGATTTAGACTGCAGTATGTTTTTAAAACCAGCACAAGCTCATGCTGCTTCCAGTTCCTGGCTGCTTAAACCTGCGTTAAGTTTATAGCCAGCATCAGCAAACCCAAATTTTACCCAGCTTTTATCAACTAAAAACTTACTCTAATGTCTGCACCTCTTGCTTTGTCCAATACTCCTCTTGTTCCCATACAAACCCTGTTGTCCTTGCTTCACACCACGCCAAGTCCAGACCTTCACTCACATTTGGCCACATTAAATTAGACCTTATTGTCAGCTGAGCGTTCATCATTCTGTGTAATCGTCATTTTCTGTCACGCAAGCTAAGCCCTGGGCCATAATGAATCTCTCATCCATATTCACACAGTGTCATCGGGACAACACTAATGCTCTATTATCCGGCTCGACATTACTATGCATAAAGTGTGAGTTAAGACAGAGTTATGGCCAGGGGCAGAAGAAGAAGAGATGGTATGAACAATAATAAAAGTGAGAATAGATAATCAGCCAGAAATAAAATATGTCTGTGATAGAAAAGCTAAAATTGGAGCGGTGATTAATTTAAAAAGGTAAGACAGGTCCAGTAATTGCAATCCTGCTCTTGTGTCTACATTTATAGCGCAGTTAAAACAATGCTCAGAACAGCTTTAGTTTTTCACTAAGGCTGAAGGCTGCAGGATATAAACATGCAATAACTATAATAATGTTAAAAGCTGCTAAACCAAAACAATATCTCAATCCCTTAGCATGATAATGAGCAGAGGTTGGTAGAGTCACCAAAAATGTTTCAGATCATATCTCACTAACAGGAAACAGGTCATCTCCATCTCCATTACATCACGGGGTTCCCCAAGGTTCAGTTTTAGGCCCTCTTTTGTTCATTATTTACATCCTCCTTCTTGGCAATATTTTTCGTTATTTTGGAATCCATTTTTACTGTTGTGCTGACGACACTTAACTGTATATTTCCACAAAACCTGGTATTTCCTCATGTCCCACTGCACTCACTGACTGTCTTCAGGCCACTACAGACTGCATGTCAAATAACAAACTCAAACTCAACGGCAATAAAAGTGAAGTATTCCTCATCGGCTCCAAATCCCCATCCCTCAGTATATGCATTGACGGCTGTTCAGTTCCTGTCTCCTCACAGGTCAAAAGTTTAAGGGTTATATTGGACTCTACTCTCTCTTTCACTTCACACATCAACAGTACCATCCGCACAGCCTTTTTCCACCTCCGCAACATTTCCAGACTCCGTCCATCCCTCAGTCAGCACTCCTCCCAGGTTCTTGTTCATGCCCTTGTCACTTCACACCTCGATTACTAATGCCCTTTTCTCCGGTCTACCCCAAAAGCTTCTCCGACGATTACAATATGTTCATAACTCGGCAGCAAGATTTATCACCCGTACAAAATCTATAGAACACATCGCACCAGTCCTCATTCAACTTCACTGGCTCCCAATATCCCAAAGAATTCAATATAAACTCCTCCTCCTTACCTTCAAAGCACTCCACAACTACGCTCCTCCTCTGCTCCTCCCCTCTCTGTCTCCTCTGTTAAAATGGTTACAATGTGGGCCAGGGCCTTCAGTCACTCTGCCCCCAAACAGCATTTTCAAATCACACCTCAAAACTTACCTGTTCAAATTTGCTTATTCATTATAATGTTTTTATTTTATTTTATCTTTATGTATTGGTGTTTTTGTTGGTATTTGTTGGTATTTTTTTGATTGTGTTGTAAGGTGCCCTTGAGTATCTTGAAAGGCACAATCAAATAAAATCAATTATTATTATTATTACTATTAAAAATTGATCTAGAATAAGAGTATTGTTGCTTCAAAATAATATTATTATATTATAAGTAGAAAATACTATACTATACTCCTTCATGTGGTTCTCCATGAGGTTTCTTCATTTTTTCCCCACAGCTGTTTTTTTTTTTAGGAGTTTTTCCTTCCTGTGACTGTTTAGTTTAGTTATTGTTTATGTTTGATTGTAGAGCTGGGTATTGTTAAGAACCTCACGATTCAATTTGATTTCAGTTCTTTAGGTTGCAATTTGATTTAATATTGATTTGAACCAATATTGTTTTAAATGCTTCAGTATTGATTCAGAAATAAATAATTGAGAAGCTGCTGATATTTTTAATAAAAATGTGTGCAGTATTTCTAATGGTTAAGAACAAAGTGATCACAACTTTTTTTCCTGTCATGGTTTTTTTTATGTGAATCTGTCTGTATTTTGTGAATCACACAAGGGTTTGCTCACAGTGCCACCACTGGTCTGGGGGTTGAATTGATCCATTGGATTTCCTGAATCGATATTGAATTGAAGAAAAAAATATTGCAATGCATTAATGAATCAATATTTGTACCCAGCCCTATTTGATTGTGTCTTTATGCTTTATGTGATTTATTTTATTATGTGACTGTTTGTGTGTGCCTCCTGTAAAGCCCTTTGAGGCGAATGCTGTTGTGATATTGGGCTATATAAATAAAATTGAATTGAAGTAAAAAAAAAAAAAAAAGGATGCTGACTCTTAGATGTACAATGTATTAAAAAACTTACTCAAGCAAATGTAACAGAGTAAATGTAACTGATTACTACCCACTTTTGATTGATTTATTCAAATCATTAATGTAATATTCAGGCCAGGTCAGAACTGTACCACACACTTTAACATTTGCTCACATCAAGTGAAATCTGAAAATCACAGTATGGGTTTGGTGAATACAGCACACCGTGGTCCAGGTAACAAATAAAGGGCCTATATAGTTTTTGCATTAGATGGTGTGTAAGTAAAGCCCTTTCTAAAGCCATTTGAGGCAACTGTTGTGATTGTGTAATGGACTATATTGATTTAAAAGCAACTTCTACTCAATAAGTGAGCTCAGGTGCAACAAAAGTGAAGTTTCTATACATATTTAAACCTGACCTTTAAAACATTGACACATCTCCAAATAATTCATATAAAGAAGAGAGTAAATCCTGGAGTAAAGACATGAGAGACTGGAGGTTGTACTTATTCCCAACCTTTAATTTAAAGAGCTTCAACTCGCAGTGCAATGTGGACAAAGGTGTGCTTTTTATTGATTTGTTATTGCCTTTATTAGATATATATGATGGGGAAATGTTTTGACTAGGAATACAACTGAATAACACAAGAAGAAGACATGGTTTATTTGATTTAACTAAAAAACTACATTGTTTCCTTGCACCATTACAAAGACAAACTACACAGTTGGCCAAAGCTGCGCCAAAGCTGTCCCAAATCTGTTATGGTAAGGTTACACTTTCACAAATTTTGTTAATTGAAACTCAACTAAACCAACTTGACCTTTACTTATTTTTGTAGAAACTGTTATGACATGGAAAGTGTTAAGGTCTCTCACTTTGCAAACCATGTAATACAACCTGTTCTTCACAACACTGCAGCCCTGGAGGTTACGGTCTACTTGATAACCATCGACACTAAGTAATATTTAATATGACAGCACCAGCCAAGCAGCAGTAATGTAACTTATGCACGCTTGGTCTACACACTCTGCATGTGTTTAACCTATGGCTCGTTTGCACCTCTTTGAAATATTTAATGGTTGTTTAAGAGGCAGTTAAATCGATCGCGTTTTACATCCCAACAACTTCAGAGCCAAGTATTGAACTGCTGTGTCACTGACTCAGCACAAGTTAATGAAGCCTCGTCTCATAAAAATACTTGTGTCCTGCATTTGTAATTAGTGTCTTCATACCATAAGATCCAAGAAAAATGGGTTATAGATTTAGTTATTATTTCAAACTTTGCTTTTCTTTGCGTGTTTAATTAAATCTGCGCAAGGATTTTCACTGCTCTGAACCTAATGAAGCCCTCTGAGTTTTGTACCACCATCTGCATTGTCCCTAGTTAAAAGCCCACCAGACATAAGGCACATTCCCATGCTCTGACTGGTCCAAGTCCAGTTGGCACAGCATGGTTTGGTATGGGTGACCCCTGAAGAGGCTTGGGTTTTTCAAAGTACTAAGTGGTAAGCCTTGGCAAACACACTGTACAAGTAGTACTCACATATTTGTAGGAGACACATCAATCATTTTTGAATGTGGGTGCTTTGTATTGAATGATAAAAGTCGTATTAGTGTTTTTAAGGTGTTTTTAGTGTGTTTTTGTGTGTGTTTTAAAGCGTGCAAGTGAGCTACTGTGACCAAGTATATTCCCTTGTGGATCAATAAAGTCTAAGTCTAAAGTCTAGTATAGTTTTGTAATAGTATGCATCATTGGTAAATTCCAAGAGGGGGAAGAACCCTCTAGGTTAGCATTGTGCCGGCCCAGATAAATGGACAGAGTAGTGTCAGGAAGGGCATCCAACATAGACACCTATGCCGGAGCAAAGAAGTTAAGCTTGAGCTTGCAATGTTGGCACAAGATGCAGAGAGTTGCTGCTAAGGAACATTAGCTGTTTGATGTCAGCACAAAAAGAAAACTGAGTAATCCATTCATTTATCTTCTTCCACTTATTCCCATTCCCATATTCCCAGGGGTCGCCGGTGACTGGAGGCTTTCCCACTAACTTAGTTGCAGGACTGACGCAGAAACACACACAGACAACCATTCACTCTCACATTCATGTTCTAGGGGTGATTTAGAGTCACCAGTTCATCTAACATGCAAGTCTTTGGGACGGTGGTAGGAAGCTGGCGAGAACTCACAATAACATATGGGGGACATGTAGACTCGAGTAAAAAAGTTGATCTTACGACCTCTTAGGAGGCATGTCTGCATTTTCTACCTGTATCTATCAATCTGGAAATGCTGTATGTTTATTGGTTGCTAACATTCTGTGGATTTCTGCTTTCTACAATTGTTTTTTACACATACCCAGATGTAAAAGATCAAAATAAATCAGCTTTACAGGTATACATGCACAAAGACATCAAAGTATTGTGGAAAAATCTAGGTGTGTTAAACCAATTTCTTATAATTGACTCTAGAAATCAAATAATGATGGGATTATTAGGGTGCGCGTAAACTTACCCACTGCTGGAACTAACTAACCACTGGTATCATATGGCAAGCTGACTTGAAATGCTTTGCTTACCTTTTGACCAAAAAGAAATGCTGTACTGACCCATCTTGCCTAGATAGAACTTTATTTCTGACTTTGTATTGTGAGACGGAGAAACTTTTTTAAATAATGCCTTGAATGTAATATGTAAATGGAAAGAAAAGTACTTCAGTTGTCTGTCTCAAGGTTTTATTGCGCTATGTCAGACATTTTAGTCAGGCACCACATACTTTTCCTTCTACTGATTACAGCAAGCTTTTACACAAGTTTTTTATTATGTCTCCACTAACTGCACTGAGTCATGGCTTTTGCACAGGATTTCACAAACAACTGAGACTCAACAAAAGCACAGTTAAGCACTGTTTACCTTTTTGAACATTGCATACAAGTGACTATTAGTACTGCTAGATTTAAGTCATGAGGACACTGAATGCTTTCACTTCTTCTTTGCACAAATGCATTAAAGCTAGAGCCACAATATCATAGCTGCAAATAAAAGATGACACTACATAAAGGCGTAGGCGGGCAAATTCATACTGAGCACATATTCCTCTTTAACAGTTTATCTTTGTGTCAGGGCGCCTGTCAGGACAAAAAAAAAAAAAAAAACTGAAAGAGAGGAGATGCTAATGTAATGTCCTATTAGGGCCCCTGTACTACTCTATTAGCCCGCGGATAGCTGTAAACTTCACAGACAAAGAGCCACTGAAGTCGACTGCTGAGGGGAACGTGATGAGAAAGTGGAGCAGGAACTGTTAGAGTTTAAGTCCAGACATTTAGTTGTGGACAAGACTAAAACAAGATCAAGACAGAAGTTGAAGCACATTAATTTTTATTGTCGACCTCCATAAATCTTTTAGAATGGATGGCAAGCATGCTCCAGGGCAATTTGTTAATAGTAAGATAGAAGAGGATAGAAACAAACCATTTTTATGTTTCTACTACCTGCATTAAGCCATGGCTAATCCAGAGGATTTTACATACTTTTACAAGCAATTGGGACCCAACAAAAACATATAACTCGCAGTTAGCACTCCTGACTCACAGCAAGAAGGTCCTGGGTTCAATTCCTGGACTGGGTGGGGACTTTCTGTGTGCATCTCCCCTTGTCTGCATAGGTTTCCTCCAGGTGCTCTGGTTTCCCCTAACACTAAAAACATGTACAATAGGTCCCCCATGGGTCCAGGACTCCCCTGCAAAAGTGATTCTGAATCTATTTGACCCATTTAGGAGTCAAATAGATTGACTGAATAGACTGAATCTCAGTGGGACATTCCTGGTTAAATAAAGGTCAAAAAAAACAAACCTAGTTCATTAATTTCTTCTGTTTATCTCATGAGGGGTCACGGGTGACTGGAGTCGATCACAGTATCTATGGGCCTTAGGCGGGGTACACCCTGGACAGTGACAGATAACTATTTACTCTCACATTTATTAACATTTATTAACAATTTAGGGCCACATGCATGTATTTGGAGTACTCAGAGAGAAGCCACAGTTACACAAGGAGGACAAGCAGACTCCAGAAAGATTGTGTGTCAGCTGACTCAAAGGTCAAACTTACAAACTCCTCACTGGGAGGCAAGCGCACTAACCACCTTGCCACTGTGCATGCTATGTTAAAAGGGGATATATTATGCTTTCAATCTTGATCACCTCTTAAACTGCATTCACAACCTTAACAAACATTATCTGACTAAAAGACAACACTTTTAATAAGTACTCTACCTGGGTCATAAACAAACAGGTGAAGACATCAGCAAAAGCCTGCAGAGTGTTGCAGTCTTTTGAACATATAATCAAAGAAAAAGAGCACCTCACTTCCTTAAACTTTGTGTATGATGCCATTTTACTACAAAATGAAAAATAGCTGTGAGGAATCAGTGGAAACAGAGTTCTGCACTGATTTTTGGATAAATGAATGAGAGCAGACTGGATGTAGAGGGCTTGTTGATTGGTCAGTGCTTCCTGGAGTGGGCGGGGATTTGTGGAACTGAGTGTTTTGAGGGCTTGGAAAGGCCGTGCCAGAGAATAGAGGATTACTTTAACAGGCATGAATGAAGCAAAACACAACTCAAGGTATGTTTTTGATGAGGGCACAACATGATAACATGGTACAAAGCTCAGAAAAGTTGATTTTGCATAATATAGCCCCTTTAACTGGGTGGAAGTGACATACCCTGGTTAACCTGTCTGTGAAGACTCTCCCTCGTCCAGGGTAATTGCATCGCAACAAAAAGTAAAAAAAAGCAGTCATCTGGATTGGATTTTTAAAGTTGAAGACATTTCACCTCTTAGGTGAAATGTCAAGAGGCTTTCTCAATTCTCAAGAATTGAATTGGATAAGAGGTGAAACGTCTTCAACTTTAAAAATCCAATCCAGATGACTGCTTTTTATACCCTGGTTAAGTATGTTCCTTAGCACATTGCCCAACATTCAAACCTGAAAACAAAGTTAAATTATGTTAGAAGGAAAGTGATATAAATGCACACAGTGTCACACAGTAAAAGCTGGGGAAGCTCTCAGCCAGCTGTACCCATGCCTCTCAGGGGAAAAGTTCTAAAAGTGTTTATAAAAGCTGGTGTTTCGGAGAGGTCAGAGGCAGAGGTAAAGAGAAGGTGAAGGACAGCGTTTGGAGAAAACTAAACGTGACGCTGGACTGTGTTTCTGTCAGGTTCACGTCTGTCGCAGTGGTCCACAGCAGTAAGTCTGTGCCTCGGGCGAGATCTCCCTGCCAGGCCTGACTGTCTCTGCCAATCCTCCAGGAGCTTCCTCAGCACTCGCCTTTCTCTCCTCCTCTCCACACTTCTACCTTTTTTTGTAAACGCTGGACTGACTCAGTAACAGGAGCTGGAGTCAACCACTCAGGAGCTTGTTTAGGAGAAGGGCTGCAGTGAAAGGATGGTTCTGGCTGTGCAAAATGTAGGATTTTTCTTACCTAAACTGAAAATGGCTGTTATTTAAATGTCCTATATTTTGCCTTTTCAGTTTTTTTAAATAGTTTTGGATAGCCTTGCGTTAATATTTCACATTTTACAACTTAAAATAAAGCATATGTGGGGAAAACATCTTCTTTTGGGGAGCTGTTACTTTGACTTTGCAGAGAACACTTGGATTACTCAAATGAGTGAATGAAACAAAATACCCATGTATGTTTTTGGAGTGGAAACAACATTATAGCATGGTTAAAAGCTCAAAAAAGTCAATTTAGCATCGTAGGGAACCTTTAAGCATCTGCCACAAAAGTATACAAACCAATTTAGAGTTAAATGTGCTATAAGCAGTATATATTTTTTATATTTCATAAAAATTACCCACATGTGTGCCAAGATATGAGGTAAACATGTTTAAATCACATATTAGTTTTAATGATAACAGTGGTACAGTTGAGTTATTAACAATTAAATATATGTTTTACATAATGGCCAAAGTTTTGATTTAGACTGCAATACCATTTTCAAACCAGTACGAGTGCATGCTGCTTACAGTACCTTTAACATGAATACAAAACACTGAATAAATCATTACACAAATAGATTCTTTAGATTAGCACAGCATGAGAAAAACAAAAGCTATGTTGAATAGTGTGATGATGCTTGGGATATTTGAATCCACAAATTGAATTACATTAACAAATACAAGGCTCTACAATGTCCTCTGGTCCTTGGCAGCCAGACCAATTCACTATCTTAGGGAAATGAAGTGGGTTGGGAACCTGTCCTATTCAAGCAGCTTTCTGCAAAAAAAACAACAGCCATCATGATAACTGTTTATCCAAAATGGAGCAGCTTTTATGCAATGCTTTGTTTCTCCAAATTAATGTCTAAAGTACACTGTTTTTTGTGCATGTTGTTACTGCTGATATTGTTTTTTGATTGGTTGAATGTCTATCTACTTGCATTTATTCTATGTACATTAGTTCTGCTGGAAATCTAACTTGAAACGACCAGTTTTTAATATACAAAATACCAAAAGTCTAAAGTTATGGCTTTTGTTGTTGATATTGTGAAGGTGATAATTTTGAGGTTTATTGTTCCCCGTCAGTATAATATAATATCATGGACACCTAGGCCATGCCGTCCTGTTCAGCACAGCACTGGACATTAGTTAGATTCTGGAGGCGCAGTGATCTGGCAGTGGGATTATTGCAGCACATCCTTTAAGTCCTGGAACTTGTTTGGTCATGGCTCCACATGGATAAGTCTTGTTTGTGCCGCAGAGCCCACACATGCTGGCTGACCATTTTTTCACCTTTACAACACCTTCACTACAAAGCCACAAACCACAGTGGCAGTTAATTACTAGGAAAACTGTCTACACTATTTATTCTAAAGTTTTTCATGCTCTAAGGCCACTTCTTTGTAGTTGCATAATAAAACTTTTAAAAACTTCTAGCGCTCAGTTTCTATTCCAAATCAAGTCCATATCCAATTTCATCCGAGTGCCAATGTTGTTTTTAGATCATCCACTTACTGTATTACAAATTTACTTGCCTTTGTCAGTTGTTTAGGCTTTGAGTTTTTATGGCAGCCAAAAACGGTCATAGTCAAAATCATCATCTTATCTTAGTTCTGTAGCAGTGATAGTAAAAAAAATTCACATATGTTTGGATTATAAATATGCAATCAGGAACAGTGTACCATAGTTTATAGGTACACCTTCTAATACCAGCTTCTGGACTAAATTCTTTTGGTCCAGTTTGACATGACAACATTAAGCAGTTGCCAAGTTTAACATCATTTAAGTCACAAATCTTCTCTGTTCGAACGCTTGGTTTAAACGTTAGCATTTTTAGCAATTGCCCATCAAGTTGCTGCTTTGTGATTTGCTGTTTGAGCTACTTAAACAGGTGCACATAACTGAGATAATGGCTGTTTCCAGATTGCAAAGATCCTTCCTCCAGAGGCTCCTTGGAGGCGTTTCCTTCATAGTCAGCCCCTCCGAAGCGAAGCCGAGGGTCCTGCTAACGTCAAATGTGAATGCTTTTCGAACATGACATGCTTGGGAACATGTGTGTTGGGTCATTATAGTGTATATTTTCCAGACTAACATAAATCATGCAGTAAACATTAGCTTATACAGCCGGAAGAGGGCGCTCTAGGCTTGTGACAACTACTGTCAGTAGTATTTAGCAATGTAGAATAAGATAGAGAGCTCGGGGAACTTCCTTACCGGTAACTTTCTTCAGACTCGCTGGTTATGTTAATTTATCCTCTTCAGCCTCCCAGGTTTGTTCTTTATGCTGTTGTGTAGCTGAATAACTGTTAGTGTGTTACATTAACACACTGGACACCTATTCAGCCTGTTGTTCTGTGTGTTGTTCTGTGTGCTATTGTGTAGTTGAATAACTTCCCTTTCCAGATTAAATGTCTGTTCTTGGTCTTGGATTTTGTGAAATACATTTCTAAATAAATGCAACTTATAGTCCAGTGTGACTTATATATGTTTTTTCCTCTTCATGATGCATTTTTTGACTGATGCAACTTAATTATGAATCCATTTTGTTTGAGTCTTTTTTTTTTTTTTTTTTTAGTGTGTTTGGAGTAACCTGAGCACCCAGAGAAAACCTATGCAGACACAGGGACAAAATGCAAAACTCCACACAGAAAGGCCCCAGATGGTCCAGGAATCGAACCCAGAACTTTCTTTCTGTGAGGCAGGAGTGCTATCCACTATATCACTGCGCCGCCAAGGTCTCAATTCATAGCGAGGCAAGGCCGTGAAGGATGCACTGGTCTATCTTTCGTGAATTAGCCAAGCGGAGGAGACGAGCTTCTGATTTTGAACAGCACTTGGCGAGGCACTGATGACGTGGACCAGCTGTGAAGGAGCCTGGCGATGGGTAAAGAGCCAGAGTGTTCACTTAGATGTGTTTTTTCTTTCAAACAGGATGCCTAATGTTGTCAGTTCCATTGTTAAAGACCACCATTTGAAAGTTTCCCAGAGGCACAAGGCTAAGATGACACAAAATGAATAAAACTTCCATTGCACTAACATAGAAAAGAAAGTATGTTATTGCTATGTTTATGCACGGACTTCACATACTTCTTGATGTAAACAACTTAACTTAACAGAGCTGTATTTTGAGTATGACCTACATGTGTTTTGCATCTCATTGCTCTCATTTCCTCCACTTTGTTGTTGCTATTCTTTTCTATTTTCTCAGCAGCCTTCTCCGCGTTAACCCAATAATAATCCATGTTGTGTGAGTCCACCACCAGTCGGCTTGCCAGGCCATGTTTTAAGTAGGTTTTTCCTGTCTAATCATCTTTCTCTCTCTAGGCTTCCCCCCAGTAAAGAGCTTTAGCGAGAGGATGAAGCACTGTCACTGGAGCAAAAGTATCATCAGACGGCGCGCTTCCCGAATAACTGTGCCGTTTTTTAAAGAGTCAGCAGCAGCACCTAAGTCTTTGACTGAGTCCAGACTTACAGCTGTGTTAGGCGAAAGTGGCACCGGAAATAGGATCAAGGGTTTATGGTGCCGGCTCATTTTCACTCCAAAAGTACATCCCTTCAAGTTGTTATGTATCATCAGTTTGTGAAGTTCACTGCACTTCCGTGAGTCATTTTATCATTTCATGTACTTTTTCTATTGCTATTACAATAAGTTATAGGAGGGAAATGTTAAAGTTGGCTCTGTGATAAAGGCACATTTGGATGGTGAGAGTAATATGAGATTTTAGATGTAAAAATGGATCATACCCTAGTCTGTCTGCTGGATACTTCAAAAAGAGGTGGCAGAAAGATTAGTTTCCTTCTCCGAGTTCTTCCAAGGAAACTGAACTGAATTCTCAAATCTATCACTTATTCCTGTACCTGGGAACTAGGTACCTGGCTGATTCCTAAATGACCTGATAAAGGAACTTTTTGAGCTTTTAACCATGTTATAATGTTGTTTCCACCTCAAAAAATGCCTGTAGCAGTATTTTGTTTCATTCACACTTGTTTAAGTAATCCTGTATGCTGAGGCTGTCTTATTCTCAAGACCTGAAAACGCTTGGTCTCACAGCTCTACGGTGCTTAAATTGCCGCCACTTTGAAGCACTCAAATAATTTATCTATCTGTTAGCCTCATGTTGCTAATAGCTGTGCTAATATTGCAATTTTATGCTCTGTCCAGTCCCCACCGTTGCCAGCAGGGGGTGACTGACACCAAAATTGAAAACTGAAAGTATAACAGCTTCCCAAAAGAAGACATGTTCCATACATATACAATACTTTAAGTTATAAAACATGAAATACTAATGAAAAAATGCATAATATAGGATTGTTAAACATTTGAGCATTATAATGCATATATTTTAAAATATGTGGGATGGCAATGCCAGAAAAGTTGCATAGCTTAGTAAAAACTTCCTCAATAAATGCAAAGTAAAATTGTGATCAAAAGACATTAGCCACCAGAATCTGCTTACATGAGATGGTTTTGAAAATGTCAAATGGCTGATTGCATGTGTGTGCTGTCAGTGAATGGATAGTGAACATTTGCATGGGACTTGATATGTTGCTGCTTTATTTCCACCAGAATTTCGTCAACATTGACACAAGCATACACACTCACAAAGTTAAGGTAGAGTTAGGCATATACTCCTTTAAAACATGAAAGCAAAAGCTGTATAAGAACAACATGCCTACCGTGTTTGTGACACCAGAGAGCAATTGTAATTTTGCCTAAATATGTTCTTTATCAGCCTTTTTCTAGCGACTTTGGGCCTTAGGTGGGGGCCAGTTATAAGCAGGGCTGAGAACTATTCACTCTCACATGAATTGACTATGGGCTATTTCATGTTAATAACTACATATTTTTGTTTTGTGTCCTCTCGTTGGTCATTACCTCCTACTGTTATTGCCAATGGCTATCAATATTTTAAGCAAGGAAAATAACTCTATGTATAAATGCATGCAATTCTTTCATTTCTCTCTTGCTGTGATTTGAGCTGCTACTTTACATGATACCAGCTGACAAAATTAACATGCAGAAAGCCCTGGAGAAGAAGATCTCAGCTTCATCTGAGGCAGGCCACAGTGTCAGAGCCTGCAGTCACCGGAGACTGTCACCCAGAATAAAGACGAAGACGAATCTAGGCTTTGGTAGAGGTGCAAGAAAAAGCCATGTTCTGAGTCACATTTTTGTGCTGCAGAGCATAAGACGGTTAACAAGAGTATGAGAGCCGCGCCTCGACAGACGGATGTCACTTTGATGTCATTATCTCAGGCTTCTCTGCTTTTATGAACTGAAGTCTGGGGAGAGGAAAAGACAGACCACGTTTACACTTTCAACACAGTGTCATCGTTGGCAGTATGTTAATAAGCTGCTTAGAAATTCTCAAGTTAGCCTCATTAAAGAAGCCTTTGTTGACACCACTAATACATACAGCATATTATTGAAATGAAGATAGCAGTGTATCATCAAAGCAGTGATTACACCCAGGTGGATGCACATTACAATATACAAGGCACTGCTCTTTGATCTGAGGTGGTGTCATTAAAAGTAAGTACCTGAGTAACATCAAGCATTCTCCATTATGTAGTTTTCTCATTATGCTTGATTATTGTCTACACTAATAGTCATGACACTAATAGGTTTTATCATGCATAGTTGACAAACATAGATTACTTTTGTTTACAAAACTGTCACAAGTGACGATAATGAGCACATGAAGTTACACTGCACTGCAAAAAATACATTTTATTTTAAGTAAAAATAAGTCTTATTTTTTTCCTAAAAATGGAAAATCTTCTCTGGCAAACTTCACATGAGAAAAAAAACTTATTTTAAGAGAGTATTTTCTAACCATTTCTTATGAAGATATTTTGGCTAAAAATTTGTGATGTTTTTTTAGTCAAAAGCTGCAAAAATTATCTTTCACCAACATTTAAAAATATTTATCCAAATTTAAGAATACAACTGGTTACCCAACTTTCTAAATTTAAGAACTCACACACAGAATATATTTAAATGTATACTTATGAGTAGTTTTATGAGAGTAATTTTTACTTGTTTACTGTTTGTACCTGGCCACCTCTGGGTAAAGGAGCATCTCTGTCTGGTATCAGCGTGGCATTGATCTGTGATCAGTAATGTTATATTCATGGTGTTTGTTTAAATAAATCCTAGAAGAAACCCTCTGTTGATGTTGTTTTATTTATTTTATTTTATTTTTACTTTTGATATATCCAAAGTATAGTTGTATTTCTACTTGAAATATGCATAACACTAGAAAACCTAGCAATGTTATGAGCACAAAATTCTTAATGAAGCAGTAAAGCATTAAGCAGTAAAATTAGCATAATGTAATAACATTTTGCTTAAATCTAGCCACATAAAAAGTCAAATTTACCTAAATCTATTCATCTAATAAGAACATTTTGCCTAATTTGCCTATTTTATCATATAGTAAGGACATTTTATTTAAATCAAGTATTGTAATAAGAACAACTTGGTTAAACCTAAAACTGATTTCTCATTTCAGGACTCATTATATTCTTCAGGTTATTAGAAACATATTCTAGTATTAAGAAATCTAGCCAAGCAAAATTTGCTTATCACACTGGCAGATTTCTTTACTTGATATAAGAAAAGTTGTTTAGATTTAAAACAGTTTAGTTTATTTCTAGTAAGGCAGTTTTTGCAGTGTACATCATGTCTTGCTAACTAAAGTCTGTGTGGTTAATACTCTCACCTCACAGCAAGAAGGTCTCAGGTTTGTTATGCATGCTGTGGGGCTTTTCTGTATGGAGTTTTCACCATTTTATCCTTCAGTTGCCAGCAGGGGGCGTCATGCAATAAATCCAAGGTTTCTCTGCAAACTGAAAGTAACAGCTCCCCAAAAGAAGGTGTTTCTCATAAAAACACGTTATTTTAGGTTATAAAACGTGAAAATACTAACCCTATATAGAACTTTTAAACATTTGAGCACTATAATGCATATAAAGAGCAGTATTTTAAAATAAGAGGGATGGAGTTTTCACAAAAATTACATAACTTCCTCAGAGAAATGTTGTAAAATTGTGACAAAAAGACCAACAGAAGCTGCTTACATGAGATGGTTTTAGAAAATGGCAACTGGCTGACTGTAAGTTGGTGTCAGTGAGTGGGTAGAGAACATTAGCAAAGGGGCTGAATATGGAGATAATCTTCTTGTTCTTCCTGTGCATGGGTTTCTTGTGGCTGCTCTGGTTTCCCCATCAACCTAAAGCATGCACAGCAGACTTATCTTCCAGTTATAGATACTCCATAAAGAGAATAAAGTAAGAAAGATTTTATTATACAGCGTTGTGTCAAAGTGAACACCAAGTTAAACTGATTTAAAAGAGTGATATAACTATTGTACCACTACAGATAACATACATAGTGCAGTTTCCCAGCAGCTGACAGGAGGCTACTGATCCTGCCTAACTCTGACTCTTTAAAGGTCAAATATAAATATCTGAATGAAAAGTGTTTAGACATACAACTATCACAAAATACTTTAATAACATAAGCTGCCCTTGTGCCGACACAATTAATTTTAATTAAAGCTGATTCAAGTAAAACACTACTTAAGAAAGCGCTGTATAAACAAAAGTGAGTGCAATGAATGTTCCTAGACTGCAAAAACTGTTTTTTCTTCTTTATTAAGTTTTTTCCCTTCTAGCTTTAAACTGAATATCCATTTCAATGCACCAGTGGCTCACACGGTCACTGCTCCAATAGTTTTTGAAGTAGATTTAAACTTAACACCTCGAGCTCTTTATTTCTTTGACAAAAAAGTTCTTTGTTTCAGAAGAAATGCTTGTGAAGAAAAGTGAGAAACACATTTTATCAATCTTTAGGTGTCCCGCTGTGCCCTGGGACAGCCTCTTCATTCAGATACAAAGTACTCTGCATCTGTGTTGATTTAAGGAAGCCACTTACTTTGAACACACTTCTTTCTCTTCCTACTTGTTACATTTTAATGGGCACCAAGAGATGTTTGATGAGTAAATTGAGGGGAACGGAGCCCATGGGCCGGTCCGACAAAGACAAAGGCTGAGAAAGGCTTAGATCTACAACAGTCCGACTTCAGTCACACTCGAAATACAGCCACTGCACAACACTTCACTTCTCTGGAGACTGACTGCAGTGAAGAGAAATTGGGTAAACAGGACTTTTGCAGAGCATTTAAGCTAACCAATTTGCAATGTTTATTTCTGTTTAAATTTGTTTGCTTAAGGAATTAAACTAATACAAGAACAGTGTGCAAATAATTTAAGGAGAAGGAAAATGGGGAAAAGAGAGTGTTAATCTGAGTGGTGCTAAGATTTAAGTCAATTCAAGTAATTTCTAACAATTTCTGTGGCTAACATGAATCTACCCACCTACTTTAAAAAGTTGTAGCTAGCAGATCTTGCTAATCTAATTCTATGAAAAATAGCTATTAGAAGTTGTTTCTAATGGGAGCCATTTCTAACAAAAATTGTAGCTAAAAGTTGTTATTAAAATGAATTATGAAAGACACACAGCTAAAAGATGTTGCTAATGGATGTAATTTCTAACAAATATAGCTAACAGAAGATATTGCTCTCATCCCTCAGTTTTGGGCGTTTACAGCTAAAGTAACTGGGGCAATGGTGGCGCAGTGGGTTCACATAACTCTCCATATGTTATACTTTACTGTGTTCCTGGAAGATATATTCAAGCTAAGGCGACTCATTAAGATTATTTTTAGTCACTTTATATCATTATAACGTCCTGAAAGTGCAAAAAAGTTGGCCCTGAAAGTCAGTAGTGGGCTAGAAACTACGTCAAAAGAAGACTTAAGATAATGATTAAACTTATTGTAATAATGAGGCAACATGGCCACTGTCTTCACTGTAAACCCTGATAAGTCAAGATTACTTGAAAAAACTTTGGAGACTGCCTCATTTTATCCAAGTTAATTAATAGAAAAATAAAAGTTAGTGCGCTTATGTAATTCAGTAAAACTAGCTTTTCTAAAAAATACCAATTCATTTTAATATTTCAGTTTTAGTTAATATACACTGCAAAAAATCAATATCTACAGTGAAGCCTGAAATTATTCATACCCCTGGCAAATTCTGACTTAAAGTTACTTTTCAATCAACCAGCAAGTTTGTTTGTTTTTTTTTTACATTTGAACAAAAAGTGTCATGTGAATTTGCCAGGGGTATGGATAATTTCAGGCTTCACTGTACATTAGATAAAATTACTTGAATTCAGATTATCAATCTTGATTTAAGCAAAAAAAAACTAGGTTAGATTTATTTATTTATTTATTTTTTAGGTAACTTTTTACTAGATTATTTGCCTTGTTTCAAAGTATTTTTTCCCTGTTCCAAGCTATTTTTTACTTATTTCAAGCAAAATTATCTTACCCATGGACAGATAATTTTGCTTGACATGAAACAAGGCAAATAATCTAGTAATAAGTTACCTAATAAATAAATACATCTAATCTAGTGAAATTTGCTCAAATCAAGATTAAAAATCTGAATTCAAGTAATTTTATCTAATGTAGATATTGAAAATTTGCAGTGTACTTTTAGTGTTTAGTAATGTTACTTGATCTTCTATAGTAAGACTCCTATATTATTCCAATTTAATTAACTGTGATGTATTTTTTACTACAAACATACTTAATACTAGTAGTCTTGATGCATTATTAATCTTTCAATTTAAGCTTTGGCAACTTAAAATAATACATGCAATTGGTTTCCAAAGTTTTCCTAAGTAAAGTGAAAATGTTTTTAATTACAAAGGAAATACAGAAGGCACTTTACACAAAATTTCCACTTATTTTTTAAATTAGATTAGATTAGATAGATACTTAATTGATCCCGAAGGAAATTCAAGACGTAATAAGCAATTTTTAAGAACACTTTAGACAATGTTATAGTTTTCATGGTAACATCAGAATTAACACTGTTCTGACACCAAACCACATCGGTTGTATATAAAAACATAACTAATTATATTCTCCTGGCAGTAAACTGGTGTGGGAGACACTTTATATTCTGGTCGAAGTGAAATGTGTGATTAGTGCAATTATCAAAAATGCCTGGGGTACAACATTTGGCTTTAAAAAAAAGATTAATCACACTCTTGGGCTGTGATTAATCACAATTAATCACAATGTATAACTTGGTAGATTTTCCATGAAAATATGCAGCATTTAAATAAATAAAAAAGTCCAGAGAGGTTGAGAAGTGTGTTTTTATTTGGATAAAAAAAATACATCTCAGAAATAACTTCTGATTATTGTAAGAGAGCCATTAATAAGTCTGTGTAGTAACTGAGATAACAGTGTCTGCTGAACTGTGCTCTGCATTAAATCTACTGCAGACTCATACACCTCTCTCAGCGCTGCGGACAGGGGCGGGGCACGCTCACCTGTCAGGGGCACGCTCACCTGTCAGGGGCACGCTCACCTGTCAGGGGCGGGGCACGGTCACCTGTCAGACGCGGGGCACAGTCACCTGTCAGACGCGGGGCACGCTCACCTGTCAGACGCGGGGCACGCTCACCTGTCAGACGCGGGGCACGGTCACCTGTCAGGGGCGGGGCACAGTCACCTGTCACACGCAGGGGTGGGGCACGGTCACCTGTCAGACACAGGGCACAGTCTCCTGTCAGACGCAGGGGCGGGGCACAGTCACCTGTCAGACGCGGGGCACAGTCACCTGTCAGACGCGGGGCACAGTCACCTGTCAGACGCGGGGCACAGTCACCTGTCAGACGCAGGGGCGGGGCACAGTCACCTGTCAGACGCGGGGCACAGTCACCTGTCAGACGCAGGGGCGGGGCACAGTCACCTGTCAGACGATGGGATGGCCTCCCGCTCTCACCATGGGTCCAGGACGCACAGAAAGCACAGCTCCCAGGAACGCGTACGGACAGAGGCAGGAAGCAACTTAAAAAGCACACGTAACATTTATTAGTAAAAAGTTTTACACGAGACTCGTGAGGGGAAAGGAGAGGGCTGTAGCGGCCAAAGCAGTGGACTTGTCCTGAAGTCGAACCATGGGCAAACGTTGTTGTGATATACGCACATTTCCAAGACAATCACGCACCCACAGTCACGGCTTCACGCCCTCCAAAGTGCTTTGAGAAGCGCTGGTGTACGACAAAACAGATCATGTGATTAATTTGCGTTAATAAATTTTAACGCATTTTAAGATGACGTGAATAGTTTGATAATAAATAAATAAATAAATGTTTACAACTTGGAAATTAGTGCTTTCTACACTTAGCAGAAAGAGAACCAGACGCTTTTCATGCATTATGCAAAGGGATGCTCCAGGTTGTTCAAACAAGCTAGCACCAGCACATTAGTTGTTTCAGAAAGTTTTGGCCCAAAAATAAAGCAGCAAATCATATTTAATTAATCTCAAGTTAGTTTTGTACCATATTAATAAGGCTGACTTACCAAAATGTACAAGTCAGTACCTTTTTGTGTGTGTCTGAAGCAGTGACAGCCTGCCTTTATCTCCATCCCTCTACAAACACTCCTGATATCTTTCGAGAGCCTGACGTTGCCTCGAAGCTGTTATTTTTTCCGCATACGGGCCCATTTGAGTGACACCCATGGGTGACAGCGGCAAGGCCAGTGGTCGTTAATCACAGAGCAAGGGAAGAAGGAGGAAATTATACTCATCAGCGCAGCGGGAGATGACATTTCTGAGGCGGCAATTAAAATGTGGCAGCGCAAAAGCAAGGTGACGAAGACCAAAGGCTATATATTCTAATGACACAGTGGGTGATGCATTTTATTATATGATTCATGCAAAAGCAGCGAGACTAGAAGGAAAAGTTAAAGTTAAGTGGCTGTCGAGAGGAACAGGAGAAGACGTTAAAAGAAATAGCCAAAAGTTAAAATTAAATTAATTCAGAGTTTGAAGAAGGGATTTATCTGACACAGAGATTAAGTACAAAGGATAAAAGGACAAAGACAAAGATAAAAAAGTCTTCACACAGTACAGCCAATAAAAGTACTTAGCAGGGCACGGCATTATGACCTCAAATCAATAGCACTATTGAGATTAATCTTGCAGTTTACTGCCAAGGGTTGATATATACTCGACACTTTTTCTGGATGACTAGGGTTGGATTTCCCTGGGGCAGCTTCAAGGACACAGAAAAAAACTGCTTCTGGGTTCAATACAACAAATCAGAAACACTAAGCATCAGGGGAGTGACAAGACACAAATCCCACGAGATGAGACAAGACACGAGACTGGGTTCACAGGAACGAGATGAGATTTTGACACTGCCGAAATATGTATTTTACACAAATGAAAAATTTATTGTATTTACCTAAAAATCATGAAATGCAAAACTATTGGTTGATTTTGCAAGATCATGAGATTGCAAGTTTTTGTCACACCCCTACTAAACATCTTATAAAGCATGCCCTGTTCTAATGTATGGTAATTAATGTTAATGAAAGAGATACCACACCCACTTTAGTTTGCAGAATGAATGGGTCACGCTGGCCAGGCTACTTTAATCTGAAACTTTGGGATGTAACAGTATTGTCAGCATTGTGATAAATGATACCACTGTAAAGCTCCACCACTCCACAGATACTTTTACTTTACTGATTCTATATTTTAAGTTGGGTATGCAGTTTGGTGACAAGATTGGTTTCTATCCCCGTCATTTTTACATGAGACAAAAACAAAAACATGAATTGACATGTTTTGTTTTGAGTGGTTGTTAAAATGTACAACAAATTCATGGCACCAGCTCTGATTGTCAGTTCCAGTTGCTACAGTGAACTTATTAAAGTAGGATTTGTGGGGATTAATGAAGTCTGAGCGAACACTGTCAAACTATTGTGGGCTGACACATTTCTGTAAATACTTATTATTTATATTCATTCATTTAAATTACGTATAGCCTTCAGGTCATATGCTAATTATAGATGTTAATTGCTATGTTAAATAAAATACCTAAACATTTATTCACTCATTAATGTTTTCTATCTTTCTCTGGATGTATTTTGTCATTTTCATTTTTAATCTATTGTAATTTATTCTTTTATTTAGTATAAAGGTGTTTTTATTATTCTGTGTTATGTTGCTTTACTCGCTTTGCAGTAAAGCATGTTGGCACAATGCATGCAGTTTTTAAATGTGCTATACAAATAAAACGGCTTGGCTGCCCAGGATATTACTCATATGTGGTCTGTTGGTTGTCAGATGCCAGAATCATCTTGGTTATTCATAATTTGCTATGCTTGCTGCATGGCTAATGTTAATTCCACCATAGAAAATGTATTGTGGTCTGTTTCTGTTTCAGCTCCTATAAATGTCAAATGTCAAATCAAATTGTTTTGATATAACTGTGTTGCAGAGGTGGAAGAAGTACTCAATCTCTTTACTTAAGTAAAAGTACAGATAAAAAGAGCAACATTTTATTCAAGTAAAAGTAAAAGTATCATATTAAAATTACTACTTAAGTAAAAATATAAAAGTACTGACTTTTAAATGTACTTGTGAGTAAAACGGTAAAAGTATTGAGCACACACTCGACAGCTCATGAATGTGTTAAATGTGAGGGCTTTTGCTGATTCAAGGTGAAATAAACAAACTTCTGCAGAAGAAGAGACTGAATCTGTTGCTGAGCTCTTCTGTCTTTATTTTTCTGATGTTTCTAAAGGAGTACTACTTTACTGCATCTGTTATATTTAAGTTACAATGAGGCCATGAAAAAAACACATGATTTTAAACCAAAACTCAAAATACTTTGTACTTCAAACCAACTCATAAATGTAGTGGGTTAAAAAGAACAGATACTTGCTCTAAAATAGAGAAGTACTGAAGTAAAAGTAAAAGTATCCCTTGTAAAATGTACTAAAATAAAGTACAAATACATGAAAATTGTACTTAAGTAAAGTAACTAAGCACTTTTACTTTTTACATACCACCACTGTTGTGTTGTCAGCCTTTACTGTTGTTACTGCCCCATTTACTGTGGAACCAATATTCTTTATTACACAGATTCTAATAGAAACAAATCTACAAAGTGGCATTAATAAGATTATATTAGAGTACAAATAAAGTTGCAACTGTCAGTTCTCGCTGCAGATATTAAAAAGAACCTTGCAAACAAACATTTATTTTGGCTGCTCCCACATCTGGCATAGCTTTTTTACGCCGGATCCCTTTCCTGATACAACCCTCTCCTATCCAGGCTTGGGGCAGGCACAAATGCAGGGTCAGATGAAACATAACCCTAATATTCCTAAATATAAACCTGAAAGGCTAAAATACTAATCCACCCACTGTGTTTTTCCATATATTATAGGGCAAAAAAAGTGTAATTTCAAAAATATATAAGGAATTTACACTCCTTAACAGTAGGTGGCAGTATGGGACATTAGGTGTAGAGAAGAAAACCAACAAGAGCAAAAAATCAAGTTCTATAAGGTTACTGTTGAAGTACGGTGGCCCTAAGGTGCAATATCAAAATTGTTTTTGTTCACTAGAAAAATAAAAGCAGAGGGAGATTCAGTTTAAAATCTTGCCTTAAAAAGAGACTCATGCCTCAAATTTGAAAAGGATAATAAATAATAAATAAATAATAAAAATCAAAATACATGTCTACATTAAAAGAGAAGTATCATCAAATTTGTTTTTGTCCACTGGAAAAATAAAAGCAGATGATTTTAAATGTGTTGTAAAAAAAAAAAAAAAACACCTAAAAATTAAAGAGATTCCATTAAAATAAACCCATGTCTCAAAAAAAGAGATCCCTCAAAATAAAATAAAATAAAAATGCACTTTTTTTTCTGAGGTGGGTTTCTTTTTTGATTGAGATTTAAAAATCTTCCTCCGCTTTTATTTTTCTTATGGACAAAAACTATTTTGATGTTGTACCTCAGGGACACAGCACTGAAGTGAATGCTGCTTAATTTTCCTCAGTCTCTCTTTTATTTGAGTCGTGGCTTGTCGTTGTAGGAGAAAGTGGGTCCAGAAGCAAGAGAACCACTGTTTTAGAGCAGTATAAATTGAAAATTGTCAGTATCTTGGTTTTCTTTTATTGGATGCCTTTACAACAAGCCCAACAACACCAAACATATTTACTCTGTAGCTCTGTACCTGTGGCTCCGGCTTACACACAAACACACACACAAACACACAATTACAACCAATCTGCTTGTTCTCTCTGATTAGTCTAAAAACAAATACAACAGGCGCACACTTGTTACCAGGCAACAGCCATGCTCGCTCAATCAACCAAAACACAGAGGAAGTCAGGAGACGAGCAGCCGAGGAGAGGAGATAAGGGGACAGGAAGGAGGAGGGAGGAGGAAGCGAGGAGTCACTTTGTGTACTGCTGCATTCTTATGGTCCTCAAGGAAACAATGAAAAACATTTACCAGAGGTAAAAAAAAATGCCTTTAAATGCCTGCTCTAGTCAGATTTTTTTGCAGGACTTTGCACCAAATGCCTCAAAACATGGCTGAAAAGTTGTTGTTTGATTAATGTGTGCATGGTACATCAGGTTCAGCATTAGAGCCTAAATGTTCAGCATGTTTTAAACCCTTTTTTTAATAGCAAAACACACATATCATGCAGGGTGCTTTGAAAATAAATTAGTAACTGGTTCTGTAAAAAGTGGATCACAAAAAATTGTAGGATAAAAAAAGGGATATAAACAAAACTGCCTCACAATCGAACCAGTTGTAGTAATTTGGGTTTGATTAAGTTGTTGACATGGTTTTGGTAGAATTTAAATTTGCTGCATTGCTCCCCTTTAAAGGTACAATTTGCTTATTTTGTCTTTCAGCAACTTTATAATTACTTTACTGTAGGGCTGTAAAAACAAATCAATTTAATCAACCGAATATTAAAATAATCTGCAACAAATTTAATAAGCGATTTATTCCTTTCTGGGGTATTCATAGTCTTATAAACACGCCATGTGCTGACAGAAGAGGGTTTAGAGAGAGCATTACAGCCAAAAAAAACTCACTTGTAAACATTTTTGTGAAAATCCAGCTGTCAACAGATGTCATTTGACAGTTTAATGTGTTGTATTGACGACTGCAATGTTACAAGTCCTCATGTGTAACATTCCCAGTGAAATCCAGTATGTTTGTGTAGCTCTTGGTGAAGAACAAACTGTCAAATGACAACTTGATGAACTTCTCCAACACTTGCAATGCTCTCTGCCAGTGGTTCTGAACTGGTCTGGCTTCAGGACCCAGCATCACCCTTTAATGACGAACAGCAACCCAAATAAGAGAGGAATAAAACATAAAACGAAAAACACACGGCGCAGTTTAAATCTGAGATAATAACATTAGAATATCACAGTCTGCAACACAAAAAAGAACATGTTTAAAGATAAAATCAAGCAAGTACCGACGCTACAGAGGGAACTAAAACCTCCTACATTCAATTTTAAACCACAAATCAGTAACTTTTTCAGCGGAGTCAGCTGTGCTTTCATGCACAAACACAAAATAAAAGTCTCAGTGTCCTGTTAATACTCTCCTGTAGTTTAACAGACTCAGGTCGTGTTTTTATGCAAAAGAAATTAGATAAAAAAGTTCAACTGAGAAATAAAAAGTGCAGTTTTAAGGATCCAAGGACAAATGATTTTTTCCTCTGCTGAACCTTTTCAGTGTAAATAATGAAAGACTTTGTGCTTTGAAGAAAATCAAACAGCTCTCACTCCTCCTCAGGTGTAACAGTGACCTTTTTACTCTTTTATCATTTCTGCTCTTTCTGCCCTGACAAAGGCCCACGACCCACCAAAAACAGTTCTGTGACCCACTTTTGGGTCCCACCCCACCAGTTGAGACTCACTGCTCTATGTAATACTCTATCCCATTAGAAATCTTCATAATCAAGATTTATATGTAATGAATAAAGCCGTTTATCAATGTGTTTTGATGAATTTATCTGTACACATGAATTGAAAGTCATGCACAGTATTTTCTGTTTTTAGAAAAAAAAATCTACAGAATCAATTATTGTTAACTGGACTAATTTGCCACCAAAAAGGCACATACAGTAAACACAACTAATGCCATAGGAAAGCAGGAAAAAACAACGTAAAACATAACCTTTCAAACACAGATCATGTGAGGAATGCTTGCACAAGGCAACTTAAAAACCTCAGAGCAACTAATGTTAAAACTCAAGCAACTCCCAATAAAAAAATTCGAGGATGGCATTCAAGGACATATCACTCACACAAGCAACATCTAAAAGACACACATCACAGTGGCTTATCCTGACGTCAGCAGACATCGCCGGAGAACGTGTGCATGTTGGCTGAGAGCGCTTCCAACACCAGTGCCTCTGAAATGAAAAGAGATCGGGACTGGCTGAATTAACATGTTTTGGCGTGTGCAGAAATCATCCCGAATAAGGGAGCAGCAGGGGTCAGAGGCAGATCCAGAGGAACACTATGAGCTCTAATAACACCTCCAGTGATGAATTACTGGTGTCACTGTCACACTCAATAATCCACACCACAGTCACGCCGCAGTCAAAGGTCATTAAACAAAAATATTTAGTAAAAATGACTCTATTTGTCAGGAGAAAGATACTCAAAAACGAAGACCTTGCTGATTAAACGAAGCCAAAATTATCTGAGCTAACCCAACTGGAAATCACTGCGTTACAAAGATAAAAAGCATTACCGCCATGTCCTGTGGTCAAAAAAACAAGGCTATGTCCCTCGGCTTGGCTTGGGAATACCTCAGTATCCTTGCAGGAAGAGCTGGAGGAAGTGTCTGGGGAGAGGGAAGTTGGGTATTTATCCTAAAACGGCTGCGCTGACAACCTGTTCCCAGAGTAGAAGTGTAGTAGCAGATAAAGTAGACGTTGGATGTAAACCTGTCTATTTATCTGTGCTTGGGACCAGCACAAAAAGACATTGGCTTGGGATGGATAATAGATATTTAATCAGTATATTTTATTGTAGGGATGTCACTATTGTGTGTGTATATTGCTACCGTAATGGCAAAAACGTTATTATTCTAATGCAAACTTATGTAATTATGGCATTAAGTAGCCATTTGTAACATGTATATAGGCATTAATAATTTACAAATATTAAATGAATACAGACAAGAAGAAACAATGGTTGTGGATGTAAATGGTGGAATTACAATCTGTATCACTGATATTAGCCTTGGTATCCATTTATATCAACTCAAAGGTGAGAAAAGCTGGTTTTGCATTATTGTATATCCAGTTGCATCCAATGGCATTTTTTTATTCGGTGTTGCTTATTATTGCCTCTTTGAATTTCAGAGTAAGGTGACCAGATGCCCCTATTTAACCGGGACTGTCCCAGTTTTAGGCTCCTTGTCCCATGTCTCAACACATATCTGTAAAAACACTCATACGTTTTCAACACATGTCCCAGTTGTCCTTATTTTAACCAATAGAAAAGCATAGGACAGTTAAAACACATTTGGCTAAAGATGTTTGTCACTAAAAGTAAGCTATTTTTACGATGTCATTATTTTTATTCATATATTTCCATTAAAATTCAAAACACAAGCCCTACCATCATGTAGGCTACTTTAATTACATAACAAATTGTATGGATTTTGGAAGCTTTTTTGTTACAGATTAGTGAAAACAATGTGTTTTGGGGGATAAAAATGTGTTCACCCTATTTTAGAGAGAACAGAGATCTCACCTTACTTGATTATGGCGGAAAACACAGCAAATCTATTCATTTTACAAAGACGTTTACAAAGCACGTTTTTCTTTGTAATCATTTATGTATTAGACTTTACTATTTTGGTGACAAAGGACCAAGCCCCACCTCCTGTTTGTGAGCAGCCCTTCTTTTATCCCTGCAGCACAGATTGGAGTCAAAATGAATAAAAGAAATATTTGGACCAAGTGTGCGTGCATGTGTGTGTGCATGTGTGTGTGTGTGCGTCACATTCACAACACATGTGAGTAAGAGAGATCCGGCACAACACCCACTCTGTGTGCAGCCTACAGTGTTCTGTCCACCTACAGCGCTGTCAAACTGTCAGTGCTCATATGTACATCAATGTGTCAACTCAGCTGGGAATCATGTTTACTATGGTATGAAGCGGCAACATAACCTGCTCTGAAAACACTAAAACCATCACTGGTAATCATTTACAGGTCAGGAAACAATAAGCCACCACTGCAATTTATTTTTAAAGGGGAACTGTGTAACTTTAGTTGTTTCTTTGCTGATTTGGGTGAATTTTTCTAAAGCATTTGTGGTAAAAATTCACAAGTTTGTTTGTCTCCTGTGTCCTTGTTGTTTTCCCCTCCTCGTAGCTGTACAAAGATTTCCTCTGCCATGACATCTAATATGGGGCTATTATTGCTATTATTGCATGTGTACATAGCTTTGTCTGTGTTAAGATGTGTGCATATCAAGTTTTAAGTGTGCGTTTTAAGATTTGTGCGTGCGTAAATCGATTTGTGCATGCGTAAAAGGATTTATGTCTGTATTGTAATGTGTGCCGGTGTAAAACGATTTATCTGTAAATGCAAAAGGGCTAAAAAGTCTCATGGGCAAAGCTCTAAATACACTCCTGCCATGTCAGATCTGCGCATCTTTCAATTCACTTAACCTTTGCTTTTAGAAATACAGGTCATAATCTTCCTGCGTACCTACAGAACCAAAGCAAAGCACCTGCTGCTGCCATTTATTGGAGTGTTGGCAGAGCCACAGCCTGTAAGTCTAAACTCAGGGCAAAAGACACACAGATCAAAACAGACACACAGACCTGATGTGGCAGGATTGGAGCAAAAAGATTTTAGAGCTTTGTCCGTGAGACTTAGAACTTTTAGCACTTTCGCATTTACGGATAGATAATTTTACAAACACACAAATTGTTTTAGGCACGTACAAAGCATAATACACACGCATAAAACGTATCACACACACAAATTGTATTACGCACACACAAATCTTAATACACGCACACAAAAAACCTTAATACAAACAAATCTTTTCACACACACACACATTTTTTTATTTTTTTTGCAACAATAATAGCCCCATATCTGAGAAATAAACCCATTGCTGGGTTGTTGTCGTGACTAACAAGGATATGTTGCTTGCAGGGGATTTTATTCAGTGTGCAACAACTCATTTAACCACCACACTGACTCTGAAACAGTTTAATTAAGGTTTGCCAAGGTAAATTGTTTCCCTTTAAATTTGACAACCATTTCAGTGCAGTGTCTGTATACAGTATTAAAGAAAGCAGATTTGCATACAGCTGCCACATTTACGCAAGATAGACTTTTAATTAGCCAGAGTTAGAAAACAGCCAACCATAGAAACTTATAGGACTTTATTTGTGTAAATGTATTCGAGCCCATATGAATAAATATATGCATTGGCACAGAAACGTTCTCGTATAAATCTAGCCATCAGCCCTGGTCCCAGCAGGCGGCAGATGTTATGAATTCATTTTACATTCTATTAAGCGTTGGGACTTTCGCTTCACATTCACATTTGACTACAGGATCCCTATGAGGCGTGTGACTCGTCTTTAACTTTGAAAAGTGCAAATATACTGTAAGATTATGTAGATGATACTGACTGTAATGGTACATGTTGCCTGAAGGTCACTGCTGGAGATTTGCCTAAGTGTGCCTATGACATTAAGGCATCACTGCTATAAGTTAAAGAGTAGGTAATGCTGCACAATATGTTGCAATGTTTACATCATACATCGCCAGCTGAGAACCAAAAGCTTGTAAAATATGACACTGGACATTTTGGCATTAGAAGTTAACAAAAGTTTCTGAAAATCTTGAAGAAGTTTTTAGAAAGACATTTTCTTCCCTTGCTGGCCTGGCAGGTACAGCGATCTGGCATAAGATTATGACTACTGACAGGTGGTCTAAAAATAAAATACTGTATGTTATTGCAAAAGTGCCCTGACAGGTGAATAACACTGAAAAACATGTGGAACCTGTAGGGGGTAGGATATATTAGGCAGCAAGGAATTTTTTTGCAAGTTGGGATAATTGGCAAGTGTATTTGAGTGAGTTTGACAAGGGCCAGACTGTGATGTTAGACGACGATGTTATGCTCTTGTGGGGAGCTCCGGGTCTGCAGTGGGTGGATGACATGATGCCCACTTTTTACATAATCAATTGAAAAGTTTTGCTAAATGATGATTTTCTTCCTCTAAAATTCTCTCTGCAGTTCAACATAGGGTCTACTATGCAACCTTAGACGTTCTAGAAAGAAGTTTTGTGCTATTTGTTTGCATTTTAAAGTTCAACTGTGAAATGCCCTGCAGTTTGACTGTAACATTTTCAAAATGCAAAGATTTCCACAATAATTCACTACACTTTGGGACATTTCATAACAAAACCTGCAGGACTCCATCCAATATTTATAGCCCAGACAGACCTCAAGGCTGAGCTAAAGGCCAAAGGGAACTGTTATTTTATCATTATTATCATTATTTTAGTAAAATCTAAATTTTCTCCAAATGTGTGTCTGCTTGGTGTCATGCGGTGTGCAGTGGTTATATTTTTCACAAAATAAAATTCTAAATGTTAAAACTATTTTGCACAACAGACCTGTTGAATTTTTTATGACAAGAATTCAAAATGGCCAAATTATGGTGTGACGGAAAAAGTCATGCCACAGGACAATGATAACACATGTAGAAATACCACTTACATTTTTAAATTACATACAAAGAGCTTTCTTTACACTTTTTATAAAACTAATTTATATTTGAAATTATTATTTAATATTCTTTGTATTCAACTTCAATGTTGTGTCACACCACAGGACAAAAAAAAAAAAAAAGTGTTACATATCCAAATGTCAGCTACCCCCGAATCCATCACAAGTGGTCTAAGGAAGGAACAGTGATGAACCAGTGACAGGTGACGCAGGCGAGGAGTGAAGGCTGAGGCTGTGGTCTGAGCCAACAGATGAGCTACTGCAGCTCAAACTGCTGATGGAGTTAGTGCTGGGTCTGACAGACAGGTGTCAAAATATACCGTGCATAGTAGTTTGTGGAGTATGGAGCTGCATATTACCCAGGTGGTATAAAGAACGTAACATTATGACTGATCATTATATATCATTATATAGCAGCTGACTGTAACCATGTGAAAAGAGATGTTTGATTGTGCTCTACGCCAGTGTTTGACATTGTGTGAAGAGCTCCTAAATTCCTAAAAGTTAATGAACACATGCAGCTTAAAGGCCACTGCCCTAAAATTACGCCACAGGAAGAAACTTGTCTAAGAAAGGCTAGTGTCTGTAAAGTTTTTTCCTTGGAGACCACATTCTATAACTTGCTGGCTGTAATTGGAAAGCAGCTTCTATGGTACAAGCCCGTGTCATACAGAGAGCGTGTCAAGTCCAGAAATCAATTAAAGCTAGTGGAGGACAAACTAGCATGGTATATGGTGGTATAAGCTCAATGCACACACAACATATAGACAGTATCAAATAATTGGCCTCACAAATGTCAAAAGGAAGTAGCAGATACGTAACGGAGGCTGTGAGTGTATCCACAGAAACAGTTCACCCAGTGTTCCTAAAGCCTGGTTAGTCATCCTAATTATTTTTTATTCTATACAATAAATTAGGTCCACAGTTGAGACTGAGACTGATAAATCCAGGAGGTGCAATGACTGGTTTGCACTTAATGTCACTTTCTGGAGATACTGTGTAGTTAAATTTAGATGGAGAACAGGCAGACGTTGCTGTTAATATGTTTTTCATGCTTCAGGGTTTCTCAGATCAATAAAAAAAAATATTAGTGTAGGATATAGATGCTTATGTATAAAATGTTAATTATTTAAACTCTACAGTTCTGCTATATCCATGAAGCAGATGATGTCAAATGGGAAAGTTGGACAGCAGGTCCTGACTCGAGTTCCCAAGTTGGTTTTCCTGACTTGTGCAGGCATTACTGTGCATTTTTCAACCCAGATATAGGTTTTCCAGAGTTTCCAAGGACCACATGAACACTGCATATGACCCACTTTGCTAAGAAAGCAAATTAATCTACTATTACTACTACTACTACTGTGCTGTTTTTCTATTCCTTAGAGAAGCACAAGCAGCTATAGGCTTCTCATTGAATTAATAACATTGATTACCTTAATCCCTCATGCATAGGTTTATACTAGCACTGGTTTAAGTCAATGGTGTGGAGATTATCAGATACAATGAGAAGAGCTTAGATAGATCTTCATGCTACCCTTCATTAGTGCAGTGTAAAGAACAAGGTGCCCTTTTAATAATACATGTGTGAACTTCCTTGTCGCTGCTAAGACACCGCTATGTTTCCTCTCCCAAACCTGTAAACCTTCTCCACTGGGTCTGTTCGTGTTCTACTTCTGTCTAATGAGTGCTTTTCTTTAATCAGCGTGACACATTCCATTTAGGAGAGTGTTTCCAGCCTCGACAGTGCAGCTCTGCAGCTCCGTCTTGGACCGGCTTCAAGTCCCACCTGTGAGCGAATTACAATGCACCACTGAACACACAATAGTGCCATCCCAAAACAATGTGCTCCTTGGATGGGTAAACATACAGTGGATTCTAACAGACTTGAGACAATGAGCAGGTAACAAATTGTGCTGGCAGAAAGGGTTTATGATTAATGCTGCACAACATGGTGGAAACAATAACTGAGTTGAGTGCTGCAATAAGAGTTACACTGAGAAAACAAGCAGTTCTTAGTACATTTTACTTGATGTCGCATATTATGTATTGGTAGATTTGCCAAATGTGTCCTCCACAATTTCTAGGACTGTGCCAAAATTTTAAGTTGACTCATGATTAAGTATAGGGTCAGTCTTGATGATAAGCTGGGAGAATTTTTCATTCTATATGACAAATCCTACCAGCAGCAGAAAAATGAAGAGGCTGAGGAGTGCAACCATTGCATGTTTATGGTCACCGCCCACTTGTTGGAGCGTGAGCAAGGCGAGAACAAGATTGGACTGAAGAGAAGTAATCACCTTAAAAAGTACTAGTCATTTGAATACAAAGAGAGCATTAAAAAAAGCAACAGCAGCAATAAGTTACCGAGCTACCGTTAGCATTTGCTGCGCTGTACAAAATCTGAAATCCATTTTTCACTGCAATTAATCCATGTGACAGGCAAAACTGTCCAAAAATATTCCAAGCATCATAACACTGCGAAAATATCATCTACATTGAGAAATCAGGGTGGAAAAAAATGTGATTATATTTTTTGCCATACAGCCTAGCCTTACCGTTTTGTGACATTATGTGTTTGCATTTTGCATTGAGTCAAACCTAAAAATGTTTTTGTGTTCATATGTGAGACAAAGAGATCCAAAGATTTTAACATCTCTAAATATTTGAAAATACTTCAACTTGTCCTATTACGATCATTCAAACAATCTGGATCTTCTCATTTCATAAAAGGTTGCCAAGAAAACATCTGGACATACAGTAGTTCTGTCAGTCCTAGGACTAACAAAGTCTCCTGGATTAACAGCAAAATATCTCCAAAACTGAAATTATACAGTATGTCCCAATGCCTTGATGCAACATAAACTTGGGTACTCCAAGTTAAACATCTGGATGGTTTTATGTCATGTGCTATCCCACTGCAGTCAAAACCCTAACTAGAACCCACTCAAATTAATATGTTGTTTACTGACCCCTTGTGGCGGGGGTTAGTATCTTTGGCCCTATCTCACATTGGTGCAGATTTATTTTTAAAACAGACGGTATTCTGGATCCACAACAAAACCTAACCTTTTTATCCATGGTTCATTATTTTTGGAAAATGTTATCAAAATCTGACCATTACTTTTGAATTATCTTAACATTATATAACAGGACAACAGCAAAATAAATCAGTGTCAGTGGAAACAGACCCTGCTTGGTGGAGGTAATAATAAGACCACTTTAAGAGTGTTGCCAGTAGGACAGCACTATGATATTACACACATTGCGTCAACACAGAGCACTTGGGGGCTGCTTCAGGGATGAGATGGGACAATGACATATATTATCTCTTGGGAAGGACATACAAACAATCATTTTTACAATTTAGGGCATTTTTAGCAGGCATTTGCTGAATCTTGTCCAGATAAATCAGTATGTTTGGTTGGCAGGCTGACAGGTTTCAACAAAACAAAAATCTAACTAAAAATATCTACATCTACAAAAATGGCCTCACACCTGTGCGTCCTGTGTCTCTTCTGAATTAAACTGCAGCTTCACTCCCACCTACAACCTCCTCTCATGTGACTGGCCCATGTCCAGGAAGCACTTGAATACTTTCTGTTCCACTCCTCTCTGTCTCCAGTAACATGACAGTGTAAACGTTTTACTCTAGCATGTAACAAAAGCATAAAATATCATCTTCTGTTGTCAGTGCCCTTGGGTTCCCGGCGCTTCCATTCCTCACTGCAGCCTGGTTCTTGCACAGTTACATAAACAAGAATATAAATCAAGACATTTGAGCTGTCTCGGCACACAAAAAACATCGACAAATGTCTCAAAAGTGTATGCAAAATTACATTGTGTGGCTCTAATCAAAATGCATTTTAGAGAAACACCGCCATATCCCATCTGTTTGGCTAAAGGTCACATAGCGATCCATTTATCAGCTCACATATAAACACAGGAAACTGCTGGGAAATCTCACAATTTTCCACAAAGTCTCTCTATGCAATGTTTTATATCACTTTGGATATGCTCTACATTCTGTCATTAAACCTGCACACTTCCTTTCCAGTTTAGGAGCAGGTCCCGTTAAGGCTCGGAGAGTTTGTGTGCCAAAATTCGGAGCGGCTCAGACATCTGGGGAATGAGGCCGAAGTGTTTATTCGGAGGAAGGCTGTTTGTGACAAGTCCCTCGCAAGATGCTTTGAAATTGTTCTAATGTTCAAGAGGGAGAATCCACAAAAACAGCTGTAGCGGTAGCAGATACAACGCCATACAAGGCCACAGGCATTAACATTAACATTAATCAAAGAATATTGTTCACACTGCATTTACTGAGCAAAGTGGTCAATCAATTTAAGATGGTATTAATCAAAGGAAACATCTTTAATCAGAGAGACATATATAAATATCAAATCTTAATAAGGTCTGGTGAGCATTCTGCGGCCAAGTACCAAGAAGACGCCAAGTCAAACAGTAACCTCAGGTCACCACAAAGATCAATAAATGTCACCGCTTCCACTTGTTGAGCCAGCGCCAACACGACGTACATGAACTGCACACACTCTGCGACTTCTATAGCACACTGTGACTCATGCAGCTTGAAACATTATTTAAAAAAAGTAGCTGATAAATGAAAAATGTGGGATTCTTGGTGTGTATTTTAAATATGGCAAAAAGGCATACTTTGTAAATACCCAACACCATACCCCACAGTGTTTTTTTTTTTCTTTTTTCAAATTGGTTTAAATAGAAATCAAAGGAAAAGATAAACAGATCGTGATCAAAAGCATGGCCGTACGCAGCTATGACGTCCAGACCTCTGTATTTTTCCTCCATTATTGTCTTGAATTATGTTCTTGGTTAGTCTTAGCATAATCCTGAGGCATGTGTTTCTTCCTTTTTTATTGTAGGCCCTATTTCTATTTTAATTCATTCGGCCTAACTATTCTTTTAAGCGAGAAGGTGAGTGCGTTCTGAGCGTAAAAACTGTCCAGTGATGCATCTGCATACTGCTTTTTTCTTGTGACAAATACTGGGGTAACTTTGCTCCTCTGCCACAGGGTAAGCAGCTTTGTTGGACCTCGATATTTGAATACAGCCCTGATCAGGGTCTAAATTAGTGTTTACCATTATGTCATTATTCTTGAAAACACTTCTAATTGCTTTAATTGTGACTTTCTTTAAAGACACACAAGTAAATAAAAAGTGGGGACTACATACAACTGAAATTTTAACTTTAAAAGTCTTAAGCCTTTGGTTAGGGGTACAGCAATTGATCAAACCACAATCACAATATTTTTTAGGATTAATCAGCCAACAATGATCAGTTACAAGGACCAATCTTAATCCAAACCATGACTAATTCTTTGTTTTTTCCCCACAGGTGACCTTCCCTGAGAACTAAATCCGACCATAACTTTTTAAGCTTTCTTAAAGAGAAAAACAAACCAATGCCAGCAAAAATCAGCTTGCAGCGTTTCTCAGTTGGATTTATACCAACCCATAACTGAGCAGCAGTGAAGGGCAGGTCACAGCACTAAACCTCAAACACTACATTAGACCTTTACCAGGATGATTTTCCTCTGTGAGGAAGATGTTTTATGACTTCAGAGAGCAATATCTCATGTTCTGATGGGGATTTTGTTTTGACATGAGTCTTGTTTATTTGTGTATAAGCCTTGCTCTCACATACTGTGTGTTTGTGTATGGCCTTTGATGAAGTATAAGGAAGGACACCTCACCCAGAGCAACAAGAGCAAGTTTTTATAAGCCAATGTCAAGAAGAGAGTTTTCTTTTTGCACCAAGTCAAACTATATAAAAACTATTAACTCAAGATAAGTATTTACTGTGGAGTTTCATGAGTCAAAGAGGCCAGAACACATTGAGCATCATTCATGGATAATTACTTAAGAAGCTTTCTGAATTTTTCACATAGAAACTTCTACCAAGGATCAATGAAAGGTACAGGATTCATGAAGCCAGATTCTGCTCAGCTGAGGGTGTAACTCTGGTGACTGCATGAGCACTGTCTGCGCTCTTCATTAAAATATCATTCCCATAGAATTAACTATGCATTAACATAAGGAATGTCCTCTAAGTGCTCTTATATGGACATTAGATTGGTGCTTGCCTGCAAAAGCACTTACGGCAGCAAAGCCAATAAACCAGGAAATTAGCATCACTCTGTCAACTGTGACGCTTCCTCTGCAGCAAATCTGAGAGTTAAAAACACAAAAACATGCACAGTGGAAGCACATTTCCAACACAAACTTACTAAAATTGAAACGAGCATACTGTGTGTAAGAAAAGTTAGAAAGGCTAGAGTTTGCAGTTTGAAAGAAGTGCTGCAATGCTCATCAGAAAACCAATAATCAAAGAATACAAGCAGTAAGAGAGAGTTGCAAGAAGTATAGCAAGACATTAGCAAAGTAATTTACATTTAATACATTAGAGGGCCCCAAGGTGTATTCATTATTTTCTTATTTGATAAATTTGCCAACTCTATTTGATTAATATTCTGGTTTTAATATTCGGCTTGCAATTGCCGGTAATTTTTTTCTGAGGGGGTCTTACCAATTGTATATTTATTCCTGTTTGCCCGAGTCCCCCTTGCTGAGTTTGTAAATCAAACATGTCTCAAAGCATTAATCCCTTTAAAGAAATAGTCAGTCAGTGTTTTATTATAAACCTCTGGGCCCTCAAATGTACTGGACCGGCACTGTTCAGAGATGCTTATGAGAGGATGCCTCCTTCGCAAAATGCCGTTATATAAACCCACATCAAGTCTTTTGGAAACACAGCAGCGTAATTCTTACCTTTCTCCACAGCAGTCACCCCCATGGACGGTTGGCTGAGGCTGGCTTTAGTCTCCCACTTGCCCTCATCCGGGTGGTACATCTCCACAGAGGCCAGCGGCGTCTGCTGCTGGTTCATTCCCCCCCAGGACCAACACCTGCCCCCCCAGTTCCACGGCTGACGCCCCCGCCCTGGCGGTGGGCAGAGGCGGCAGCTGGCTCCACGTCTGGCTCTCCACATCCAGCACTTCCACGCTGTCCAAGGGTACGCCGGTCTCGCTGCAGCCCCCCAGAACGTACAGCAGCCCCTGGTGGTAGACCGGCGTGCAGTACACCCTCCGCTGGGACATGGGAGGGAACTGCTCCCAGTACAGGGATTTGACAGGACTCACCGCCATCTCCTGCACAGGCATGTCTTTAGGAGCGAGTCGAGGGGGCGCGGCATCACACAGCGTGCCAGTTCCAGGAGGGGGAGGCACGGCACGAGAGTAAAAAAGTGGCAATCCCAAAACACAAGGCCTGGTTTTAATCTTGTTTGCCCCAACCTGGTAATCCACAGAGGAAAGACAAGCTGCAAGGGAGGTGAGTGTGAGGAAGAGGACAGAATAAAAAAAGTCTCTTCAGTCAGATGTCACGACTCTCTCTGCAGCCCGATGTTTTATTCATCCAGCTGTTGCTCCCTGAAGATTCACAAATGATGGTGAGCTGCCTGGCATGAGTCAACCTGGAAGAAAGAGAGAACAGAAGTGTTGGTATGCAACTACAGTAAGCAGGAGCTGGTTGACATTTCTTACATCAAAAGCCTGCCTGCAAAAAGTCATCCAAGAAAAACATGCAATGTCATAATAAAACTCCAGGCACAGGAGGTCACAATAGTGTGTACTATTTGTGGGAATCTAGTGTAAAACCTATACCAAATAAGTATGCAAATCATCAGTGTGACCTCCATAGTGGAGTCAATGTAACCTGCCAGAACCCAAGGCTCGCTTTGGCAAAATAAAAGTTTAAAAGTGTTCATACTGTATTTGCACTGTTCTCACTGGTCTGGATCTTTTGGGCCTTCTCATTTGGTTTTAACTAAATTCAGATGTGAAAATTCCAGTGAGACGTGATCTTTGGCCCCACAAAAAGAAGAAAAAAGAAGCATTTGGCAATAGCTTGGACCTTTAAACCAAATACAGAAAGTCGTTTAAAGGTCTCTTGTTACTGCTAAATCAACTTTTTTGAGCTTTTAACCCTGTTATAATGCCGTTTCCTTCTAAGAATTATAGCTGTAGTAGTATTTTGTTTCATTCACACTTGTTTGAGTAATCCTGTTTGCAGAGCTTGTCCTGTTCTAACTATTTGGAAACACTCAGTCTTGCAACTCAACGTAGACACGTGATTTCATACACCATTTCCGGACTTGTTGATGATAATTTTAGTGCTTAAATTGCCATCATCATAAAGCAGAGTCAGACACCTAATCCAAGTGTTCTCTGCAAAGTCAAAGTAGCTCACCCTTAAGAAGACTTTTTCAATACATATACATTATTTTAAGTTATAAAACATGAAATATTAATGCAAAGTTGTCCAAAACTTTTTCAAAACGCCGTTCTGACACTATTTGAAAAGCTATGCAACAGCAACATGTCTTAAACAGCACATTTATCAAACACAGTAATGAATAAATGAGAACGTGAATCATTGTCTGTGAGTGTATTCATCTGTGTACACTCTAATGATTATTTGTCCATTGTCTGGGGCGCATCCAGCCTCAGGCCCATAGTTTCTGTGTTAGGCTTCGCTTTGGACCGCCATGAGATCCCCAATTAGAGGATGAATGAATGAAAATGAATGAAAACCAAGATTTAAAATGGCAAAGACAGCCTTCTATGAGATCAGTGCATTAATTTATTTGCTTTTAATTGCTATATCTGTGGCTGTGATGAACAAACAATGCAAAGACTTGTGACTTTACAGATTAACTGAGCATGTAAACATCCAGGTCTGATCAGGTGGGAAGTACCACTCCTAGATAATGAAATTCATCGTCAGACTACAGAAGGGCCAAAGCACAGGGCTGTTTTTATGTCTGTTTGAGTGACCGCTAAAACCTCCACAGAGGAAAGACAAGCTGTGAGAGAGGTAAGTGTGAGCAAGTGTGCGAGAGAGTGGACAGAATGAAAAGAGTGTCTCCTCGGCCAGATGTCACCACTCTCCCTCTTTCTCTCTCTCTAACTCTAACTCTCACAATGTTTTATTCATCCAGCTGTTGGGGTTTGCGAGCAGCACTGCCATCTGCCCTTCTCCACACTTCCACTTTTCCCGCACTTCACTGCCTCTCACTGAACAGAAGGGCTAACCCGGGGCTCTCGAGTTTGTTTGAGAAGAATCCCTCAGAGAAGATGCTTGGAAAGAAGAATGTCCCGAGGCTTTAATCCCAAGTCAAGAAGAGAAGAATAAAAAAGGAAGAAATGCCGAGATGGGCCTGGATCAAAGATGGTGCAGAAGCGCTGACCTTCACTAGTCCCAGATAATCCAAGAAAAAGACTTTGCAGCAGTGAATGTTTTACCCTCAAACAAAAAGGGCAATTATTCAAGGCTGTGGAGCTCATAGCTCCTGCAGCACAAGGCGATAGAGCATACAGTAAAAAAAGGCGTTCATAAAAGGAGGCTAAGGCTTTAAATGAAAGCTCTACAGGAGTTTAATGACTGGGAGACATCTTTGCCGAAGACTTGCCTTGCCTTAATTAAGCGAGAACTCCAAATCCCAGGGCTGTGTCCTATGACTCAGAGGTTTCTGTGTGTGTTGCGCAGCTCCCTGAAGATTTGCAAATGATGGTGGGTGGCTCAGTGTGGGCCAACCTGAACCTGGAAAACACACAGCACAGAAACATGAGTACGCAACCACAGAGAAGAATATCAAAAAGGGATTAACTGACTGCCACTTAACTCAGTGGTTGGATACTTGAACCTCATTTCATTTGGCAAATCTGTGATAACTCTGTGGAATATTGCATTGACAATGGACCGCACATATAACTTGCAATTAATATGAATTAACACCAGTCTTGTCCAAAAAACGAGTGTCATATAGAGCCCACTTATTAAAAGAGCTATATCATGCTTTTATTTATATTTTTAAACAACTGTTGGTTGCCTCTGAACAGCATTTCACATTTTACAACCTTTAAAAACATTATATGGCTAAAAGAAAACGTTTTTTAATAAGTAATCCACAAAAAAGAAAAGTTCCAAAGTGCTCAGGAAGTTTTTTATCAATTAGATATTCTGTATTGAAGGTGCTCTTTGGTGTTTGGGAACAAAGAACTTGCAAAAAATAAAGAAAAAATAAAGAAAAGAAAAACCCAAGGCACGCTTCATACACCTGAAGAAGGCTGTTTGTTGGCTGCTACATGTGGGTCTAAGTCAAACCCAGCACGCTATGTTTTTAAAGATTTTCAAAACAAAGACAAATGAAATAAAGGCTTTTTAAACTTCTGGTGTATGAAGAGTGCCTTGGTTTTTTCTTTATTTTTTGCAAGTTTTTAATGTTTAACAGGTGCCATAAATAGACAGGTCACACAAAAAAAAAAAAAAAAAACACTTCACTTCCTTAAACTTCTTGTGCAATGCCACCATTTTACTCCAAAATTAAAAGTGAAGAACCAGAGGAAACAGAGCAGTAAACCTTTTTTTTTTTTTTTTTTTGATAAATGAATGAGAGCAGACTGGATGTAGAGGGCTTGTTGATTGGTCAGTGCTTCATAGAGTAGGCGGGGATTTGTGTGAGAGGCCAGTATTTGGTACTTTTGCCTAGATTGTCTTGCTTTAAGCATATTACATTCTTACAAAATAACTTTGTTCAGTTTGTTACCACAAAATACATAATAACAGCCAAATGTTTTCTGTAATGTAACTTGATTATACAAATTGAACGGACCGATGTAGACGCGCTCACCACCACCTAAAATGTACAACACTAACATCTACAAATGCTCCCAGTCGAGTACTATATATCCTAAAAAATTTGGATTTGAGTAAGCAATAGCTATGCATATGTCTATTTCAGCTGCTCAATTTCTGGGCTAATTTTGTTAAGGTTTTTATGACTAAAGCCCTTCCTGATGCGACATTTTTCTTTTTATCCAGGATTGGAATTGCTTTTCCCAAAGCGGTCTGAAACCATGCTACTTCTGGCACCCCCACTGCAAGGAGGTCCAGCTCTGGGATCGCTTTGTAGCACTGTAGAAAAAGAGGAGCTACACACTGCTGTGAGTTGATTGGACGAGAGAGAATCCATACTCAGGCAAACACAACAAGCCAAAGGACAGAAATAAAAGGGAAAATTTTATTTTCAAACGCAAACATGTCTTTGTGATAAACAGCCATATTTAAAGAGAGGACGAGCTAAATGTTGTGCTGACTTTTTTGAAAAATAAAGCTAGTGTATGTTAGCAACAGTTTCTGGTTTAGCCAAGTACGGCTCTTGCTTCAAGAATCAGAATTTGTTTAAAGTTTAGATTGGATTAAACACTAGTTAAACTCATGTCGTTATATGGTGAATTGTTAAAATGTGTTAAAGTGAATATAATGCACAAATTGAGAATCACAATCATCATATAACTTCTACTTATGACTAAAGTTATATGAGAACAAATAAATATAGATTGGAAAGTGAAACCTTTGATTCAATGTTAAATTTGGACATTAGTAAATCCTTCACAGACTATATATTACACAAATACAAGATTAACCAAAATGTGCTGGCACTTGCCAAGCGGTGCAGCTATTCTCTTGCTAATAACATTTACGTTTTGTCAGAGAGAGAATTTAATTATGATCCACCTGTGCAGTACCATAACTGGATGGCAGCTACAATCTACACCTGACACAGTTTACACTTGGCACATTACCTCTCCCCTGTACTTTTAGACCAAGCCTCTCAGTCGGTCTCAAAGTCACAGCAGGTCACATCCAAATAAAATCAAATTACAGTGAAAGTTACATGGCAGTCTCACACAGTTCTCCTCTGCTTGTGTTCTTGTGTTCGTGTATGTGTATGTATGTATCTGTGAGTGTGCATGTGAGTGTGTATGTGTGAGTAAATGGCGGTGACACAGCAGGATGGGGCACACTGACATTTAACAGGTGGGAGCCAAAAGCAACCAATACATCTCCCTGTCCATAGTCTCTCCTCTGCTGTCTTTGTCTTTCACTTTTGAGCGCGCACCACCACATTTACCTGATACTGGTAATTCATAATTAATGATGCCTGCTTCCTGCTCCCATTAGTGGCCTAGGCCCTGCAGTGGTGCTGACCTTTGATGAGCGAAAACTGATGAGTGATGATAAATAAAGAAGTGGAGAGATGAGGTTCTGTGTCCATGTTTCCATTTCCATGGATGTTCTACAGTCAGATGGTCAGCTACTGTATCTGAGGCTCGAGCTGTTGTCAAAACCGTACCGAGACCAGGTCAAGACCAAACCCTGTGAACTAAAAGTGATTAAAGGGGGAAAGTTTTTAAAAATGATAATTTTAATGAAGTAATGCAACAGACTCTACAAACAAACAGGGACAGATACTTGTCCTGGTTCTTCTGATGCTGAAAACCTATGACTCCAAAATTATGAAGAATAGCATCTTCTTATAATGTTGGGTAAATAAAATCTCAAAGATCGTCACATCTGAAATAAGAGTAAAGTTGGATTCGAGACTAAGACCAAGACCGAGCAAAACTGCAGCCGAGACTGAGACAAGACTAAGACTGTAAAAAAATGGTTTCAAGACCAAGACCAGGCATCACTATCAACACTATCTGATGCTAACGATTACTGACTTGACAAAAAGTAGCAATGAACAGAGATATGTAATAGGTACATACTCATTCAAACCAGTCACAACTCATAGACACTTCTATTGTGAAAGAAATATTTAATTTACTCTAGATATGTAAGACAACTGTAAAATAAATTGCACAAATCTATAAACACGACAATGCCATAAAAATTAAAGCTGTGAGCTACAATAGAAAGTACTGCTCAGCTTCTTTCTTTTCTTTCCAGGGTGACCACAGCAGGGTGAGCCCTATGTTCCCACAGCCCATTGTTAAGTTAGGTTTAGAGGTTAGGGTTAAGCATGCACCATTTACCAGAATATAATCTTAGAAATATGGAGCTGTGGGAACATAAGGCTGTGGGAACATTGAAAGAAAATAATTCACAAGGATATCAGCTTTGAGCTATAAAGAATCATATTAGTTATAGCAGGTTTTATGTTTCCTGGTATATTTGTTTCAACAAATATGCAGGCTCGTTCGCAATGTAATAAAACAATAAACAGTTTCCCAAAATATGACAAAATATAGCAGTGATACTGAAAATTGGACCTCACCGAATGCATTAAGTTTACTTGCAGTTTTTGGTAGGATTATGTGCTCCAATAAATAGTGGGGGTCCTCTGAGATTTAATATTTCAAGGGTGTTTTTTACTAAACCTTTTTGGTGAGGCTTATGAACCAGATCATTCTGAATCCTTATTTTTTATCTAAGGCAGCTACAGAAAGTAAAATTTTAAGAGTCCATGCAGTGGAAAGCTATGGCCAAATTACTTTGTGCTAACCTCTTACGTAAGTCCCTCTGGGCCGTCTCCCCTGTTAAAAACAGCACCCAAAACAACAGAGAGACTCCTTAACTATCTGGTAAATATGGGTCTGTTACATAATTCTGGGATAGCCAATTTATCCCCTATAGTAAATAGTTGTCAGCAAACTCATGAAGTGGAGAGACTGACACAATGCTACAAATAAACCTGCTGTAAATAGGGTTTCAAAAATGAGGGGCATGTTTCCACAATGATGGAGAGAAACTGCCTAAACTTTTGTTTTGGTGGTGGTGCACTGTATTTTGCAAATGTATCTTATCTTCAATATCACAAAGAAGGCAATGCAGTTGTGTCTGACAAAAAAACAAAAAAACAAAAAACACCTAATGACAGCTTTAAAAGGGCCATATTATGCTTTTTCAGGCTTTTTTGTTGTTGTTTTCCGTTATGTTTTATAACTTAAAATAATGTATATGTATGTATAATATATATTTTTAGGGAGCTGCTTGACTTTGGAGAGAAGTCTTGGATTAGGTGCCTGACGCCTTCTGCTGTCAACGGTGGGGAATTTACAGAGCATAAAATGGCTATTTAGCACAGCTATTAGCAACATGATGCTAACAGATAGATAAATGAGCTGACTGCATCGTAGTGACAACAGTTTAAGCCCTGACATGATCAGGATGAGTCTGGTGATGGTGTATGGGCTTTAGAAATGCGCAGGAGCACTTTCTGCCTACGTAGAGCTGTGAGACCAAGAGTTTTCAGCTCCTAAGAAAAAGAAGGGCTCAGCATGTAGGATTATTCAAACAAACGTGAATGAAACAAAATGCTACTCTGGGTACGTTTTTGAGGTTGAAACAACATTGTAACAGGGTTAAAAGCTAAAAAAAAAAAGTTGATTTAGCGGAATGGGGGGCCTTTAAATGCTGTATATAAAAAAGATATTTTTTCAGATATAAATATTAATGCTAAAACAAAACCACCTTTGGATCTTGGGACAAAAACTTTTTTAATCCCATCTAATGCCTCAATAAATAAAAAGAGAAGAATCTTATTGTTGTTGTTATTCTATATTTTTAGGCAGCTCTGGCTTGAACAAGATGAATGTGATTAACTATTTTTGTGAGCAGTTTTCTAAGCAACAAGCAAAGGAGAGACTGAAGAATGTCTGTGCAGTACACATTAGAGGCAATTATCTGTTATGAGCCGCTACAGTAACACAAAACACTATAATATCCAGCAGCCAAGGGGACAGTAGCACAAAAGCCACTGATTAGTTTTGTGCTTGCAAAATTGTCACTATTCATCCTCATTTCTATTTTTTTTTTCAGTATTGTAGCTACTTCATAAAAGCAGGTGAATCATTTCTTGAGTAGTGTTGCATTTCTTTATTGTTGCTGATGCCCAAATGTAGGCCTCCACTTACATGCAAACTTTGCCACAAACACACTTTTATCAGATCCAGATATAAGCTCGAACAAGGCAGCGTGGAAACATTCGATGTGAAGTACGCCCGCCTAGGTATGAAGCTAAATTTAACATCTAAGCCTGGCATGTCATATGATAATCTTTTCACCCACATCTTCACACATTTGAGGCAGACGAAGACATCAGTCACTCAAAGATTAGCATGGACTGCAAACTCAAAATTGCACAAAACAAAACATAAAAGCTCAGATATATTTTGATTTCTAGATGACCCGTGCAGAATATAGGTTTCTTTAAAGGCTAAATGAGAAGTTGGATTACATAATACCAGTAGCTCGAAGCACGCGCAGTTCTCCCCGGGCTGAGCTGTGAGAGATTCATGTTCTGGTTGTCAACTGTGGATGGTGCTGCATTAAGAGCATGGATGCATAAGTGAATATGAGTGAGGGTGCGCTGCAAGGCAACGCATGCCAACAGCTGTGGCATTAGCTGTGATACATGCACTACATTGCAATAAAATATGGTGTTGGTGTGGTGTTAAGAGTATGAGTAGGTGTAATTTTAAGGGGTAGTGTTTGTAAACAAAACAGGTCCCATGTACCAATTAGTGTAGCGCTTACTAACAATAAAAAAACAGACTAACCTTAGCCACAAAATGTAGATTTCTGGAGACAAAGAAATAAAGTAATCATTAACTCGCTGTTTAAAAAAAAAAAAAAAAAGGATGAATTTTCTACAATTAAATACCACAAGAGGTCACATGTGGCTGGAGTCTGTCCTCGCTACTTTGAACCTTGCAGGGCTTACATTTAGAGACAGACACTGAAAGGTAACCATTCACTTCCACATTTACTAATTAATCGCAATTTAGTACCTAGGACATAAAATTCACCTGCACAGCTCTACATTTTGTGTTAATTTAACAGCCGAACACAACTAAACAGAAGTATGTCATTCATTTATTTTAGGTTGCTGAATTTATGCATAGTGTTTTGATAAATATATAATTATACATTAATAAACATGTAAATACATTCTATACATAACATTTTACATGAGTTTCTTGTTTCTTCACTAACATTTTGAGCAGTACATATTTATTATATTTCATAAAAATTACCCACAAGAGATATGTGGCAAACATGTTTGAATCAAATATTAGTTTTACCTGTAAACAGTGGTACAGCTGATTTATTCACATTTTTAAAAATACGTAATGCCCAAGTTGTTTATGATTAGCCTACAGACCATTGTTTTGACTGCAGTATGGTTTTTAAAACCGTACGACCTCATGCTGCTTAGAGTAACTTTAAATAGTGGTAAATATTTTATAAAAACTTCATACTATGTAGTTATTATAAATGTTGGTGTTAAATTGTGACACTGAAAATGTAGTAGCTTACACGCAAAGTCAATCTAGTAATAGCTGTAACACATTTTTAATTTTTAATACTAACACTACTGTACTAGTCCTTTCTAACTCCAGCCCTGCAATTTCCCACTGTGGGACTAATAAAGGTTTTCTTTTCTTTATGTTGCTTTACATATTACGGGCCAGTCTTTTGACAAAATATTTTGAAATAATCCAATTAATTAAATACAACACATGGTAAAATGTAATCTACTGTAGGTAACACATCATGCTGTTGTCTAAAATGTATTTAAATTATCAAACATGACTTGATAATGCAAGTGAGAGACAAAAATTAGAAAGAGAAGTAAAAATATATACTATATAACTTGAATTTATAGTTTACAATTGGGTTACTAGTAGTGCTCAATCAATTAATCAAGAGTATCAACTGGGAATGCCACACTAAATTAAAACTACTTTTTTTTTTTACTACACCTCTTTGTTATTATTTTGTCAAACCGTATGAAGGAGCTGTTTGTGTGGGAAGCTACACCACAGTTAGCAAAAAAAAAACAAAAAAACAAATTACTGTACCTTGTGTTAACCTCTTACATAAAGTCCCACTGGGCCGTGTCCCCTCATCAAAACAAACCACAGCAGTCAAAACCACTGAGCAAAGTGTAAATAAGCGAAAGGCCGTTTGCAATTGAATGCATCATATTAACATGGGAAACACAAATGTATGTGGTGGGAGTGATGGATGTGTATAGTCACCATCCAAAGCCCAGGGGGGGTTTCTTCTATAGCACGAGCAACAACAACAGACTGGTAAATTAGCTACAGCACACAGTCAATTTTATAGTACCGCACTGATTAAGTACACAGCCTATTGTGCCTTTTCAAGTGTGACGTGAACAAATGTGGGACAAAAAGCTAATCCTGAAGCCTGGTGCTAAAACACTATAGAGAAATAATAATACCCTCAGAGTCATTGCACAAACTGTCAAAGTGGCTCTCTTTTTGGGAAGCTTCTAAAAATGGCACAAGGGGTCGTCCTAGGACTCGGAGGGGGGCCTGGATCAAGCGGCCCAGGGGTCTGAAGTGAGATAGGAATGATAACAGTGCGCACAGACTTGTCCCATGTGAAAACAGGAGCGTGGCACTCTGCCATCTGCCTCCGGGGGACACACTCAGCGCCTACCAAAGTCATTACAGCGAGGCTGCCAACGATGATAAGAACAAATGCAACTGATGTGCTGTGAAAGTTTAAAAAGTCAAACTCTTTACTGTATAAGAAATTTCTCATTTTCAGATCACATCCTAAAGCTGCGTTGACCAAAAAATCCTTTACTGTATTAACAAAATAAACCAGAGAAGTTAAAGTAGCTATATTATGCTTTTATACATTTTTTAAAACCAATCTTGGTCGCCTGTAGAACAGCATTGCATGTTTTACAACCTTTAAAATGATTATCTGACTAAAAGAGGACATTTTTTAGTACTACTCTACTGCAGTGGTTGCCAACCTTTTTTATGTTGTGTACTCCTTGGGCTTTTTTTCTTACTATAAGTACGCCCTCATTTGTTTATTGTTATTTTTTCAAAAAGTGGTCATAGAGTGGTCATCTGTTCTTATTAGCACAAAGACATTTTATACTTAATTTATTGTAAAAAAAATAAAATAAAATAATAATAATAATAATAATTCTCCTGCCTTTTTTGCTTTAAAAAATCAATGCAAGATTCAATTAAAATCCCTTTAAAATAACAATACATACAAAAAATTATTGAGAAAAATAAAACAATATAAACTTCTATTACATTTATTTATTTTACTCTATTTTTTCAACAAAAAAGTTAAACTCAAAATAATCATTTAAATAACTCACCTATGAAACAAGCTTTATAATAGGCCTATTTAAATAATAATAATAATAATCTAATTTAATCAATAATTTTTAATCATTCATTTTGCAATGAGACTCTGGAGCTTGTCTTTCACAAGTTTCAATAATTTAATATAAAAAGATCACACATATTTTCTTAATTAACAATAATAATTAATAAATCCAAGTACCCCCTGTAAAGTGCAGGTGAAGAGACCAGCAGAGGGCAGCAGAGTGTTGCGGTCTTTTGAACATATAATCAAAGAAAAAGAGCACTTCACTTCCTTAAACCGTTTGTATGATGTCATTTGACTGAAAAATAGTTGTGAGGAATCCGTGGTTTTAGATAAATGAATGAGAGCAGACTTTCACAGCAGAGATTTATAGAAGTTATTTAAACAGACGTGAATGAGGCCTAACACAACTCCATGTTTTTGATGAGGGAACAACATTATAACATGATAGAAAGCTCAGAAAAGTTTACATTTTAGGTTAATTCTCGTAACCCTTATACTGAACTTTACATTCATCTCATTATCATTCCCTCTGTGTTTATGCCATACCCCTCACCCAGCCTCTTCAACAACAGCAGCCGGAGCCAGACACTTAAACATAACACTGAAGCGTGTTATGGCGCCTCTGTCTCTGGTGAGTGATGTTAGCATTGAGCTTCATTTTTCACTTTAACTTCCACTGGTTGTCATCAAGCATTAAACAAAGTAAGTTTAAACAAAAGGAAGTCTGTGGAACAAATATAGACATGGGACTGCCAAATTCAATCCAGAAATAACCCCCCAATTACCATTTGGTAATGTTTCTACATGTTTAACGGCAGGTTTGAGTAATTAGTTTATCGCATAATCAATGGGGGCTCGTCCGGGATGACAAGCGACAGTGACAGGATAATTATTTTAAACATATGGGTTTTGATGGGACAGAGACATTATCTTGTTATCTTGAACATAAAATATATACCCGTAAGTAAATTATCTACTGCAGTGGTTCTCAAACATTTTAAACAAAGCACCACCTTAGGAAATATTTGGATTTTGGAAATATCTGGACTTTGACAGACTCTGTTTAACACACTATAATGGGAACTACTAAATAAGGACAAAATGTCAAAGCCAGAACAAAACCAGGATTAAACACGGACTGACCAAACCAAGTCTGATCCACCAAACCAGGACTAATCTAGGACTAAATCAGAACAAAACCAGGTCTAATCTAGGACTAAACCAGGTCTAAACCAGCACAAAACCAGGTCTAATCTAGGACTAAACCAGGTCTAAACCAGCACAAAACCAGATCTAATCTAGGACTAAACCAGGTCTAATCTAAGACTAATTCAGGTCTAAACCAGCACATAACCAAGTCTAATCTAGGACTAATCCAGGTTTAAACCAACCAGGACTAAACCAGGTCTAAACTAGCACATAGACATGTCTAATCTGAAACAAAACCAGGTCTAAACCAAAACTAAACGATGTCTAAACCAGCACATAACCAGGTCTAATCTAGAATTAATCCAGGTCTAAACCAGCACATAACCAGGTCTAATCTAGAACTAAACCAGGTCTAAACCAGGTCTAAACCAGCACATAACCAGGTCTAATCTAGAACTAAACCAGGTCTAAACCAGGTCTAAACCAGCACATAACCAGGTCTAATCTAGGATTAATCCAGGTCTAAACCAGCACGTAACCAGGTCTAATCTAGAACTAAACCAGGTCTAAACCAGGTCTAAACCAGCACATAACCAGGTCTAATCTAGGACTAATCCAGGTCTAAACCAGCACATAACCAGGTCTAATCTAGGATTAATCCAGGTCTAAACCAGCATACAACCAGGTCTTAAAACAGGTCCTAAACCTTACCCTGAACTAAGCAGTGGTCTACACAAATGCAGTCTCCCACCAGAGTAGAACTAAAACTGAAATGTATCTGACATAATCAGACTTTACTGTTTTGCTTCACTGTACTGCAGCCATCTTTATTACTTGCTGCAAAGTGTCAGCGGGACATTAGTTCAGCAGTAAAATAATCAGATAGGGCTATGGCTGGTTCCACTGGAGCAGAGCGGGACATCGACAGTAACCACTGAGCCATTAATAATTTACAGTGCACCCAGAGCTCAGCCTTTAGCCACTCGTGATAACTTAATTACAGCTTAATGTTTATGTGCCACGGTCCGGTCCCATATAATCAGACATTCATCTCATTATAGACTCTGCACAGATAATACAGCATGTAGTCTTAAAATCTTCATTAATCTCCTGGCAGTAAGTATAGTGCATGATTCAGATTCAGGCTGCTGTCGAGAGTAACCCCAGGTGATTTCTGTACAAGTCTATTTTTGTACCAACTGCAGCTTTAATATTACAAAATTTTGCATTTTTAGTTAAGTTGCAAACCAGAGACATGTACAAATTTTTTCTAATATCATTTTTATTTGTGTTGACACTGTTGGGTTGGTAAAAAACTGTTAAAACAAGGTTGATTTTGATGTTTATTGCCTTTATTGTATATAGAGAGAGACAGTTAGCTGACAGGAAATGAAGGAGAGGGGGACAGATGACATGGGCTGATAAAAAAAATAAAATGTGGCTTAAAGATGATGGGGCTGCAGGTTATGGAAAAGTAAATACATTGGAATATATGGAATTGTGTAGGCTAAATATATTTGATATTAAACATGGCCAAACGATTCAGAGTTGCCGTAAAACAGACTGTAAATGGTTTATATAAAGAAATGGGGGATTTTATCAGCAACTTCCAGATAAACCAATCAGCCAGAACTACCGTATTTTCCAAAATATGAGTCGACTCGGTCAAAAAATGCATCATGAAGAGGAAAACAACATATATAAGTCACACTGGACTATAAGTCACATTTATTTAAAAATGTATTTCACAAAATTCAAGACCAAGAACAGACATTTAATGTGGAAAGGCAAGTTATTCAACTACACAATAGCACACAGAACAACAGGCTGAATAGGTGTCCAGTATGTTAACGTAACACATTAACAGTTATTCAGCTACACAACAGCATAAAGAACAAACCTGGGAGGCTGAAGAGGATAAATTAACATAACAAGCCAGCGAGTCTGAAGAAAGTTAGCAGTAAGCAAGTTCACCAAGCTCCTGATCTCATTCTACATCACTGAATAGCACTGACAGTAGTTGTCACAAGCCTAGAGTGCCCTCTCGCGGCTGTAGATGGTAATGTTTACTCCTGGGTTCATGTCAGTCAGTGTGAATGAACATTTAAAAACATGTTAAATTATATATATTTTGAAAATGGTTGAGTAGCATGTAAGTAGCTAATGTTCTCTACCCAGGCACTGACATCAAACATCGTAGTTAATTGATTGTCTTTACCAAAAATCACTTTTATCAGTGGGTCAGTGGGTAAACATCACTACCAACAAATTTTGTTGCAATTTATAGTGGCCAATGCTCATCATCCATACTGAAAATGTATAGCGGCATGGGCATTCTTAACTAAAGACACCACAATGCACACACAGCCTGAGCATTAACCATTAAGTTAAACTCCAGTATGAAGACCTGTTAGTGCTAAATGTGACTATTGTGTCTCTTTTCTGTGGTAAGTGGTGAGTACTGAATAGTTTATTAAAATGCTAATAAGCCTCTATCTCAAAGTGGCTCTCTCAAAATTTTAATTTCTCCATGTGGCAAATAATTAGCGAATAGTTCTTTGACAATAAATTAAACTCCAGGGATGGATAAAGAGCCAACATCTGTTTGTTTGGCTTTTGGCTCTTAATTAAATGGACTTTGCTCACACAACTTAATGGTAATGGCTGTATTGTTCTGATATACAAATCACATACTGACCTCTCTGTTGAGTCACTGTCAATAGGACGAATGTGTTGACAAAAGTATGATTAAGCCATTTAAATAGACAATGAAAAAATAATGTTTCCGTGACGCTGCTTATGGGAAGAGGCCCCACAGAGAGGAGACAGTGATGATGCACAGATAATAAGTGATTAGAAGTGCCGTAAATCTTAATGCGGCTGCACACAGCTCCCTGAAGACAGGCTGCCAGCTCTGCTCTGCTCAGCGAGGTACATTTTATTTCTATAATGAAGGTGAATCTTTAATCACAGTCAAGTGAATGGTGTGAATGTGAATTAAAGTTGAGCAGACGTCACAGGGTAAATGTTTAAAGAGGCAACTTGAACTTTTTACTTTGGGGTGTTTGATGTAGTGGAGTTATAAAGGGAAGTCAGATGTTTAACTTTTTCTATAGACTGCATGTGGCCAATTCATTTGTAAATGGATTATGGACTATTTTAACATTAAAGTTGTTAAAAGGCCAGTATAAGTCATGTCATATGCCTTTAAGGGTAATAATATTTTGATTTTTAAAAAATGTGCCAATAGGAAATTACAATATTTTTGGGACACACAAAGAAGACGAAGGCGGAGCTAGAGGATTGAACTCAATACAGAATATACATCTGGATCTGTCAGGTATGAATGAAACCAAAATCAAACAAACAATTTTGGTTAATTATAGAAACGCTTACTTACTTACACTGCATTGGCCTAAATAAAACCTCTAAATATTGAGCCACACTAATGTTCTTCATCTAGACACTGATGTTACACACATGTAGTAAACTTGTTTATGCACAATCATAAGCTTATTCAAACATTGCTGTTCTTATTGTACTGTTTTTGTTTTGTTTAGTTTGTTTACTGTACTGTTTACATTTTTGCATTTACTTTAGCTTTACTGTTGCAGTGGTTCAGTCTCAGTGACCCTAATCTGTTATGTGCCTCGTGTTGCATTCATTCTTTGTACATGTAGTATAGCTTACTTTTTTGCATGCCCTTATTTTAGGGTGACCAGATGTCCCCATTTAACCGGGACGGTCCCAGTTTTAGGCTCCCTGTCCCATGCCCCAAGACATATCTGTAACAACACTCATATGTCCCAGTTTTCAACAAACCATGTCCCAGTTGTCCCCATTTGAACTGATAGAAAAGCACAGAAACACTTTTGTCTCTAAATTTATTTCCAATGTCATTATTTTTATTAACAAATTGCCCAAGCGTCATGTTCTTTGAATTGCATGGCAGAAAACTGTATAGATTTCAGAAGCTTTTTTGTTACTTGGTGAGTTCAAATGCTCCAAAATAAGAGAAATAAATGTGCGTCCCAGTTTTTGGGTCTAAGAATCTGGTCACCCTACCTTATTTGTGTATTTTTACATTTTTACTTATTGTTACTTGTTTACATCAAGGCTTTGAGATTAATGCAATTTCAAATCTCTGTATGAACTGTAGATGTGGTAGAATTGACAAGAAAGCTGACTTTGCTAATCTCAATGACGTGTATGAAAATTTACTAATTGCCAGTAGCTGACATCAAAGCTTCTTTTATATGTTTACATCAGGTCGGGTTGTTGTTTTTGTTTTTGTTAGTCAGTCAAACACAAAAGTAATGGTTAGATTTTGATCAAATTTACAAGAGTCAATAATGGGTAAAGGAATAATTATTATTGAACAGTCTATTTTTTGGAGGGATTCTTTACCATTTTGAGATAAAAGGGTTTTATGGCTCAGTGGATAAAGCATTTACCCCAAATTAGATCCAAGTCTGGGCACTAAGTCGTCTCTCCCAGTGCTTTTTCCAGACCGTTCACAGAGCCTCATATAACCACACTTCCGAATGGCTTTCACTTTAATCACTGTGTTAAGAAGGAATTTTTGTGAATGTGAAAGCAGACACTTCAGCCCAAGGTTCTGGACGTTTACAGCACAATTCTGTTTATTCAGTGTCCTCACAGAAACTGATTCATTTTTCACTTGTATATCCGTGATTACAGTGGCATTTTATTTTGCTGATTAGATTTTTAATTATGTTCGCATTCATTTCTCAAGCTGCAGCTCTCTGTTTCTTTTTCATGTGGAGTGGGTGAATGTTGAGTTAATGTGCAGGGCTGCAGGCTGGAGACAGAAGGACCGATGTCTGGAGAGACAGCTGTGGACCTGATCTCGTCACACTCTGACCCTGAAACTGTGGAGAACTCTTCATGAAAGAGACTCAAGAGCTCAGCATCACCTGTTAAAAGCAGCTTATTCATCTGTAGAGAAAGGACAAATGAATAAACTGCAATTTCAATTCAAAAAGCAACAAGTTGAGTAAGCATGCAACGAGAAAATGTGGATTAAAGTCGTGTGTGATACAAAAATGAACTAATTACATGTAGTCAAGAACAAGAATCACTCAGAAGACCATAGACCTCCGCCAAGGCATCAGTCCCATCTCGCATTGGTGAAGCTATAGTGCCCAGACCTGCTCTCCAAAATCCTTATGTCTCACAATGTTGCAGATTTAATTCAGATCCACACTAAAAAGTAATGATCTTTTTCTTTATTGCGGCTGGGTCTAGTAGCTTATCCCTACCTTGCAATATCACAAAACTTCAAAATATTCCAGGATCCTTATTGAGTTTTCTGGATCCACATCAAAAACTAACTTAATTTTAAAAACATAATGGAAAGTGGAAGTTTAAAAAAAAAGTATTTAAAGGCATAAAAACTAGGGCTGCACAATATATCGCAAAATTATCGTTATCGCAATATCAGCAAACGCAATATCCGTATTGCAAGAATCTAAATATATTGTAATAACACCATGGTCTTCCATCTGACAGAGACTTACACTGAAAAATCATTTTCCACCAGAGCCTTAAAAGAACATGTGCTGTGACTAAATAAAAATGTTTTAAAAGTCCAGTTTTAGTGGTAATTTAATTAATTTAGTCACAGCTTAGCCTTGTTTTATTCCTGGTTTAGTCTGTGTTAAGTTTTGATGTTGTCGCTGTTTTGACTTGTAAATACTTACTTTTTGTGAAATGTAGTGAATTTAACTTACTATGTTCGAAAAGTAGGCTCTATTTTTAAATATCGCAATAATATCGTTATCGCAATTTTCAACAGTTATCGAATATCACGTTTTCTCCATATCATGCAGCCCTGATAAAAACTAACTGCGAGTGTAAGCAGAGGCGTAGCCACGTGGTGGCCTGGGGTGGCCACGGCCACTGTTGGTCAGACCTTGGCCCCCCCTGAGAGGTCCTGCACAACTGGCTATGCAGGTCCATAATGAGGCTGGCATGACTGATTGACGTTACGTCTTTACAGCTGTTGTAAAACAAACGGTTTGACACAGAGGCTTGCAGCTAAATCCTCCTGACAGATAAGAGCTCAAGCTTTGTGTCAGTTTTTATTTCACGTTGATAGGTTCAGGAATCACAGAAATATGCACCATTAAAGTTTGTAAAAGCATTTAGGCTTCATTACAAGACGCGCTCCATCTGCGAACAGCCGCGGTGTTTTTTGTTTTTGTTTTTTTTAGGTCCAGTGTCTCTTTTACTCAAAAACTATTACAAAAGAGATAATTATTTCCAATTACTTTGTTGTTAATTTTGATCAAAAGTAAGAGGAGAGATGGAGAAGAGCAGAGGAGAAACTACAGTTGGATGGGGACGCACTGTAAAGTTTTTGTTAAGAGAAATCGACCACCTCTTGTGACCCTTCAAAATAAAACTTCATCCTTTTCCATCAGCTGAAACAACTTTATTGTGGTAGAGCCTGAAAGGAAAGGCATTAGCGCTGCACGAGGAACTGACAGGAGCTGAAAGTACAGACTGTAAAAGTCTTGGACTGTCATGAAAAGTTTTGATGTAGACAAAGTTGTTAGTAAGTTATTACTAACAACTTGTTAAAGCAAAAATATCGAACACATTGCACTAATTAACAACTAGGGATGGGCATCGAAACCCGGTTCTAGCTGAGAACCATTTCTAATTTTTTGAAATCCATCGAAATTGTTTTACTCCGCCGTTAACGATCTCTCTTATCGATGCTGCTTTGGGCAGCTGTGTTTGTGTGAGCAGGTTTTGCTCCGAGACCCGCCCCGCACCCGAACAGCGTTTCTAACCTTTTTACTTTAACTTCGCTGCAAAAGTCGTCTTCGATGAGTAGCCTACAAAGCGCGGCGCTCATCGTGCAATGCATGTCGTTCTCCTCTCTCTAATTAATGAATATGCGCTCACGGGACACGGCAGCGCGTAGGTGGAGACGCGCGGAGCCTGGCGCGCTTGCGTCCCACTGCGTGGACACAGCAGAGTGAAGCCAGAGCCGCAGAGGTAGGAGCTAAATGTCCGCGGAGCCTGGCGCGCTTGCGTCCCACTGCCTGGACACAGCAGAGTGAAGCCAGAGAGCCGCGGAGGTAGGAGCTAAATGTCCGCGCACTGTGACAGCAGGAGCTCATTCCCCTGCATAAGAAATACAGTATGAAAGGGAGCGAGCGATAGAAAAAGAGAAATCTCCATAGAAAACGCTGAATCCTGTCTCACCTGTCTGACCCTCACCTGTCTGTCCCTCACCTGTCTGACCCTCACCTGTCTGACCCTCACCTGTCTGACTCTCACCTGTCTGACCCTCACCTGTCTGACCCTCACCTGTCTGACTCTCACCTGTCTGACCCTCACCTGTCTGACCCTCACCTGTCTGACTCTCACCTGTCTGACCCTCACCTGTCTGACTCTCACCTGTCTGACCCTCACCTGTCTGACCCTCACCTGTCTGACCCTCACCTGTCTGACTCTCACCTGTCTGACCCTCACCTGTCTGACTCTCACCTGTCTGACCCTCACCTGTCTGACTCTCACCTGTCTGACTCTCACCTGTCTGACCCTCACCTGTCTGACCCTCACCTGTCTGACTCTCACCTGTCTGACTCTCACCTGTCTGACCCTCACCTGTCTGACCCTCACCTGTCTGTCCCTCACCTGTCTGACCCTCACCTGTCTGACTCTCACCTGTCTGACTCTCACCTGTCTGACCCTCACCTGTCTGACCCTCACCTGTCTGACCCTCACCTGTCTGACCCTCACCTGTCTGACCCTCACCTGTCTGTCCCTCACCTGTCTGTCCCTCACCTGTCTGACCCTCACCTGTCTGACCCTCACCTGTCTGACCCTCACCTGTCTGACCCTCACCTGTCTGACTCTCACCTGTCTGACTCTCACCTGTCTGACTCTCACCTGTCTGACCCTCACCTGTCTGACTCTCACCTGTCTGACTCTCACCTGTCTGACGCTGATGTGGCCCCTCCCTGTGTTGCACTGTCACAGTAACACAGGCTTCTGTTTAGTTTAAAAAGTTTAATGAACATTTTTTTCAGAGACAGGTCTGGGGCTGCTGCTCCTAAATTAATATTAAAGCCACATCCTGTTTATTTAAAAAGCATACATTTCCAGTAATTTAACAGCTGTACATTCAATACATGTTACTTCTGTTTAGTGAGCCCAGTTTAAAATAGGCTCATATACATGAAAATGAAAATAAGCTCCTATTTCTGCTTCATAATAAACTGTATGGCCACAGATCTAGTTCATTTTTATTCACAGATATATCAGGAATCGATAAGACAATCGATAAAGAATCAGATTGATGAGCAGAATCGACACTGGCATCAACATTGATAAAATCTTATCAATTCCAATCCCTATTAACAACAACATGCTTCAAGATACAGACTACATGCATTGTTCAGTCTTTCCAGGATTTTGCGATGTTGCGATCACAACTATTAATGCAAAATCAAGCAATTGTTTTACTCACTCTATAGTCAGCTAAAACACTTTAAAATGCACCAGAATACAGCAAATATTGTCTGTTATATTGATTTTTTTCCCTGGTTGGAGGACCCCCAGACCCCTCTGTAAATTTGTTACATACTTAACCTCTGTGAATCACAACTGCACACATCAGGGCTCATCTCCTAACTTCCTCAAACCATCCAAATAACTGGCTTCAGAACAGAACAGAAGATAATTCAATTTTTTTGTATTAGTCCTATAATAATAATAATCTGCCATGTGCCACCACAATAAAATGACAGGACCCGGCTGGCCCCCCCAGTAAAAAAATCCTGGCTACGCCCCTGAGTGTAAGAGAGTGGAACCTATTCCTGACCATAATCTAGTTCAACTTCAGAGAAAGCAACAGTTATTTTAAAGATATTTAACGTTGGTCCAATAAGGCAATGTTTCCCATGAAGCACGGGGGTACTGGATTATTTCATTTGATTAGAATTTTTTTTTCAATCATTTCATTAAACTGTTACTACTAATAAACTTGAAAAACACCTGACCCTGATAAAAAGAAGCTGAAACTGTAAAAAACATTTGAATATTGTATTTTTTTTTTTTTTTTACTTTTTTGTGTCTTATAGCTTGTTTCAACAGTTATTTAAATTATGATTATTTTTGATTGATTAGTAAATTTATTATGATTTTATTTTTTATTCTTTCACATTGATCATGAATTATATAGTCAAATAAGTTAAGTAAAAATATATCTTGTTATATTTTTATTAAAATTATATAATAATAAAAAAAAGGGCTTTATATTTTGAATTTGAAAAATACATTTTACATAAAGTCAGTCATAAAATGTTTAATAAACACAGATGTTTTATATGACCACTTTTTGAATAAGTAATGTACAGTATGAGTGAGGGGGGTACTCATGGTTTAACCAAAAACCCAGGGGGGTACGCAACACAAAAAAGGTTGGACACCACTGCTTTAAGGCACTTTTCCACTGGTTTCCTCAGTGTTACTGGTCTTATTATTGGAACACAACCAATGGCATAACTTGGCAATGAGGGGCCCCAGTGCAGGATTTTAGAATGGGCCCTAAACTTATGAAGCACATGCAGTACTACAGGCTTTTTAATTTGTAAAATGTTGCTTTTTACTAGAGTTTGATAAAAAAATAAATAAAAAAATAAAAAAAAAAACAGCTGCTTATTCATTAATATTTAATGCATATTTAAAGGATTTTCTGTAGTATCTAAAGTATATATTTTTCATTACATTTAAAGCATGATTTTTTTTTTCATTTTGTTATAAATTTACAAATTTAACATAGGATATAAAAATAATTTATGTATATTTAACTCTGTTCTATAAGAGAGGTGTGCTGCCCCTAGTTATTATAAATGTTAAACACTGACTTGATGAAGAGATGAACAAGGGCCCACTCTAATGGGCCCCTAATTCTCCTGGGCCCCAGGGCAGATGCACTGGCTGCACTGCCTGATGTTACACCCCTGAACACAACAGATTATAGAAGTACATCTAGTGTGTCTGTATGTCTATAAACAAGCAGAGCTATAACTAAACTTACACAAGTGAAGAGTTCATTTGCAAAAACAGATTTAAAAAAAAAAAAGAGTTGAGGCTTGTAATTTATTCTTTGCATCACGCTTTTTTCAAACCCCAAATCCATTTTAGAGCAATACCAAGGCAAGACAAGTTTATTTGTATAGCACAATTCATACACAGAGCAATTCAAAGTGCTTTACAGAAAAAAAGGCAAATTTAAAAGTACAAAACACAATTAAAACAATAAAATCAAATTTAAAGAGTATAATTAAGAATCAATTAAAAAAAAGAGTGCAGATAAAACACTTTCAGTTGGCACATGCACAGCTAAAAAGAACAGTTTTAAGTCTGGACTTGAAACTGTTTGAATGATGTAACCTGAAATAAATAACAAAAATTATCTGTTTTTGCAAATGAACTCTTCCAAGTGTTTACCACCAGCCTGTGCATAGATCTAAAATAAAATCAACATGGTCCTCTGATACCTGGAATACGTATGACCACACCAAACTTTCAGTCCCAGTCGTTGAAAACAGAAGTCCGTTGGTGAGCCACTTGACTGTTACGTGACTCATGCCCACAGCTCTCAGCAGACAGGAAGTGTGCCAACCTCTCGAGACGCAGCGACGAACAAAAAGGTCAGGAATGTTTGTGTTTCACTTCCCACAACTCTTGAGTCTCTCTGCGCCCAAACTGCGAAGAGACTCACAACAGCTGCTATGAATAACCTCAACATCTCTCTTTCTCTCTCACCTTTATTGCATCATAAACGAACGCTTCTAATACAGTGAACAATGAGTGCGTTTTTGGCCCCAGAATAGTATCACAGCTCCGTGGGATCGGTGTGAAAGTTTGATGCTGCTTGTCATTCATTATTTAGACGTGACGCTCTTTGTGTGCCGCTGCCCCGCTCCCACGTTTCCTGGTTTATCACCCCCCAGAGATCTGCTGCTGGTTCTTTGTAGTCAACTGTGCTCCATGCGCCACCGCAGCCAGAAGAGGAATTTAAATGAGTTTAAATGCAGAAGCTGAATTTCTTTTCTCATACTGTTTCTTGTTTATTGTGATTGGAGTTGTTTTGGTGCCAAAGTAAAGAATTTTTAATCGATGTAAATGTCCTCAAGTACAGGAAGGCTGCTATTGGTTATTTCTGAGCCGCTAACAATTATTTTGACAATCAATCTGTCTATTATTATGATTAGCGGATTAATAATCAGATAGTGAACTGTGAGTAAAGTGGTTAAAAACTTGAGGTGTTTTTTTTGTGATTAGTAATTTATTCATTTTGAATTTTTATCCAATGACATACACAAAGTAACAAAATTTCACCCAGACAACAAATAAGATTAACCAACTAAGAAAAGGAAAAAAAGGAAAAAGGTGGTTTTGGAGGCTGTCTTAAAAAACAAACACAGGAAAAGAAAAAAAAAGAGACCAGGAAAAATCCAAGCACAATCAGTCAAAAGGCAGGATTACATCTTCTAAGCCAGTATTGGTTTTCATAAAAACATAGCTATATTCATTTTTATTATAAATTAGTATTATTACTATTATCATCATCGCCACCATTATTATAGTTTATATTAATGATGATAACAATAATCCAACACTATTATTAGTATAGTCATGCGTTTTGAGTTGCACAGTCAACTCTTACTTATTAAAGAGCCATTTATATGTTGCAAGAACCTGTCCCATCTCATGTTATATTTATCTCCCCTGCCCATTTGCAGGAAGGAGATTCGTTCATAAGCTGCAACAGTGGAAAGTAGATTGTACCTTTCTGCATTAGACGGTGCAAACTGTGTTTTCCATTGCTGAACTAAAAGTTTCCTTCCAACCATTAATGCAGTCTGTACAAATTCTCTGTAATTGTTAGGAATTAAGTCTCTGATAAGAGAGATGGGTCACCCAAAATATATAACTGGGCACAAAATGGAACATTGTACTTGATAATAGATTGAACAGATTCATGTACTAATTGCCAGTTTTTTTGTACTTTAGAACAGTACCATAACACGTGCATTAATGTGCCCTCTTCAGTACATTTCCAGCATAAGGAGTCATCCTTTAATTTGAGACGATACATTTTGCATGGTGTTTCAATACACTCTATTAACAATTTTAAACTGAATTAGTCTAGTACTAATATTTCTTGACAAACACTTGAGGTGTTTTTAGTTCCTGTAAAAAAAATTGTGGTAATTCTACTTAAAAAACTTAATTTAACATGAAGAAGCAATTATGTAGCTAAGTATACTACTTGAAGACGTTTGGGTAGAGCAAAAACACACGCAATGACATTTTTAATCAAAAATGTACATTGTTTTTAACTGTTTCTGTGGCTCTACTGCTCTGCCTTGGTAAATAAACCCCCTTTTATCAGCACATGATATGTTTCAGTTTATGAATACCCCAGATATTTAATCAATTACTAAATTAGTTGACGATTATTATAATAATCGATTATAGTCTTTTAATCCGATTAGTTGTTTTAGCCCTAGATTTAGCATTGTAACAACTACGGACAGTCTTTGTATGGAGGATGACACAACATACTCTCCACCACACACCTATGCTGTGTTATTAGGAATGTAAGAGCTGAGGCAGGCCTGCTTCACCCTCCTCAGAAAGTGTGTGCATTGGTGGGTCTTTTTTAAGTAAGTGAGTCTAGTATTTAACAGCGGACTCAGTAACTTTTTAACCATAAATAAACTGTATCAGAGTTTGTCTGATGGTTAAATGAGTTGTTGTGGGGTAAATAATGCACCCTGCATCTTCCTCTGCTGTCTCTGGGCCAAAAACAACACTTCCAACAGTGAGTGCTCCCAACCCGGTGTCACAGAAAGTCTTACGAGAAACCAGCACATCGCAGTTGGCCAAACAACAAGTTGGCGATGTCTTTATTTCTTGTCATATTTTCATCATAGCAGAGCGGCCAAATGGCAGGAAAAAGACTTTGTTGTATTTACAAAAGTGCTTTACTCTGAAATCGAGGGGGAGCTCCATAGAGGAAAATTAAGCAAAAACAGTGAAGACACCATCTTTAAAGCTGTTTTCTAATAAAAGGTGATGGGGTTGTGGCCATTCTTCCCCTAAGATTAATAAAATAACCCTTTTCTGATCGGTCAATGGTGTTCTCTTCAGTGATACATTTTCAGAACTGCATATGTCATATATCTAACATACTGTATCTCTACTAAAAATGACAATAATTTGCATGCGTCTATGGGATTTATTTTTTGTGCTAGATTTTTTATGTTGCTTATACTCACACACAAATCATACATCATTAACACTGAGCACCAAGCTGTCCTGTTTTTGCTCCACACTTCTGTATATGTTGCAAGCCAAAAATAAATTCTAAACCAAAAGATTATGAGGTGAATCTCATAAAGCAGCTGTGCTCAGTGCAGGCTGTTGGTGTGTTTCCCGGCAAAGATTTGGCAGCTGTGAGCTTTTCTTCAGAAATTTCAAGCCAAAAAATTGAAGTGAAGGGCATGTCCCAATGACAAAGCCATTCTACTTGAGTGTGTGGATGTTAATTAAAGTCCTGTGGAGCGTTTGGCAGTGCTGAATGGGTCTGACCTTCTGCAAGTTTGAATGAACATGGTTTTAGACGATCCAGCTGAGACAAGTACAAACGCACAAGAAATAATTGATTTCGTTCCTCACTACATGGATATTTTTTAAAAACAATGTATTATAGATACAAAATAGGTATTTAGATACAAGATAGTGCCTGATATTTGGCCAATGACCACAAAATCAGCAGTGTGTGACTGTGGAGTGAAATAATAACGGAATCCGTCATTATGTTGAGTTTCTGTTTATTTTTTAAATGCTTAATCTCCATAATAATCCCAGACCTGATTCACAGCCGCCATGTTGTCAATAAACACATCAACCATCTGTGCTTTCTTTTGTCTGTTTAGACATCTTTGATTCATCCAGAATCATAAAAAATCTTCATTTTGTGACCAGACAACCCTGTTTATGTAGCCTGGCCAGTCAAGCTAAGGTTGTTTTCACCTATAGTCCGGCAGACTCGGTTCAATTGGGAAGTAAAGTTGCAGCATTGTTGCATTTTTCAGCTGGGGCAGTTCGCTTTCACACTGCACTTTGGCAAACGAACCAAACCTTTTGAATTACCTATTTCCCCCTTCGCCTGTGGTGGCGCTGCATTGAGAATCACTGAAGGAGAGGACGGGTGAGACAGAGAACAGAAAACCCCGCTCATCTATTGGTCAGTGAGGAGCAGCTACCTCTGTCACATGATGTAAACAAAAGAGCGGCATCAGATTCAAGGGAGTTGGGATTTCTGTTTGGACTTTTACAAATATGTCAGACATCTACGTATCAACAATGGTCTCAGCCTGAGCAGCAGACGAGACAGCGGCCCACAGAGAAAGTTATTTTTACACTGAGGGAGGCGGCTGACGCAGGGCAGACAGAAACCTACAGATCCCTGTTGTCCTTGTTATAGGCTACAGATGGTGAGCAAGGTAGGACATGACCAAATTTATTTATCCTACTACTGGTAGAATAAATTAATCACAATATAAGCTTTTGACGTCACTGCTCTACTGTACAGGGGACTCCCAATGCCTCCATTTTCCACTAATTAGCTTGAAAACTTGTGATTTTGTGAGTGGTCACATCTCTATCAGGGATTATATCTCCTCCTCACTCCACGTCTGACTGCGAGCTGTTTCTCCCGTTATCACTGTACACGTGCGTTTGTTTTGGTTGTGTTGACCCACAAAGCCCAGCAGCGTGGTCCAGTTCCTGGTTTTGGATCAATGTTTGGTCCTCTTTGCGTTCACATCAGCTATCGAACCACATAAGGGTTCACTTCAACTGAGCCGAGACAATTTCAGGAGGACCAGAGTTTGCTTTTTTCGCTCCCTAAACGAATCAGACTTTCTGGGCAATCAAACTAGAGTTCAATTAAAGCAGACCAAACACGGCTGGTGTGAATGTACCCTAACTCATTCTATACATGTAGTATATAACTATTCTATACAGAGAAGTTAATCTGGCATCCCTTTGCTTCAGTTTCATTTGTATGGAAGGAACAATCACAGATGGAACAACCAATCAAAGAAACAAAGGGCAGGACGTAAGCAGTGCACCACTGACCTGTATCCAAAACAAACATGGAGCTTTGAAGAATCGTTGCTGGTTTTATTTCTGATCCGGGACAGCAGAAGAAGCCAGTTGTACAAAAACCTGTGGAAAAGTGGGTTTGTTTGAATGTGGTTGATATGTCGGACGTCAAGGGGACTTCACTGTTGTTAAAAAGGAAACAGGACGAAGAAAAAAATTCCACAGAGGACTGAACAACAACCCAGACCTCAGCCGAATCAACAGGTTATAAAATTAAATCTGTATAAGCCAGCACTACATTGGTTATTTTTGATAGGAGATTACCCTCAACTTTTGTAAGACACAAAGTGCTTTCATTTTGGGGAGTCTGACTGGCCAGGTTACTGTTTAAGAGGTCCAAGTTCATGAAAAATATGTTTAGAAAAAATATCCTTAAAATTAAAACCTGGCAGGTTTGCGAGGCATATTGCAAAGAGGGGAGAGTCTCAGTATCGCTTCGTCTGCTGCAGCCACAACCCAGCACTGGATAAAGTGGGATATTGTACAAAGATGACTTGTCCTGTATCTTTTTACTACACTTTTACCAATATGACTCACCTCTCATTTGTATTGCAGAGATTACATCTTCTGGCAAATTAGGAGTAAATGTAACCCGTCTGACCTCAGTTCTGGCTTTGCCCCAGGCTCAACACTTTTTTTGGCAAGCAAGATTTAAAACTTTTTCAATTATATGTAAGAGGAATAATGGACCAAGTTCATTAAGTGGATTGTCTGGGGTGGTCCCACTGGAGAGTAACAACTTATCAGGCCAGTATTATAACTTTACTCACAAGGTGCCCGGCCCTTAGACTACCTTGCAAAAAAATATGAGAAATATGGGAAATATGTAATAAGATGTTGTCAATAAATGGTGAAAGAAACCAGGTCTAAGCAGCAGATCTCAGCTTGAGAAAAAATGCTGCAGGCAAGTTTTATCTCCCAACACACACTTGCTGCTTGCTCACAATTTTCAGAGCAGCTGGCATCGGTGCAAGCCTCAGAGCACTAATGAGACACATAATATTCATAAGTCGTGTTTCTCCGCGCACAGATATCAGTCGACTTCCACAGGCTCCGGCTCAGGGACGGCCCACAGTGGTCAGGAAATGCAGGACCAATCAATGCTCCAAGATCAAAAAGATGGTTGGTTATATAATGTGTAAGTAACCCTTGGGGTAATTGGCTGAGTTTTCATGAAGTCAGTACATACTTCTAAGGAGAAAATGTATGTCTGAAAATGTGTGTATCTCCACATGCAATTAAAATATAATTGCATTTAAAAACACATCTGTAGTCAGGCTCATCAACGGCACACTGTAGAGGTGCAACAATTCATCTACGAGAGGCGCATCCAAAAATTGTGCTGATTATGAAGTAATATTCAAATGTTATAGGACATTTGGGGGTTTTCATTATCTGTGAGCCGTATCATAACAATTAAAATGGATATTTATCTTTCAGCTGCTCCCTTTCTTAATTAAGATTGCCACAGTAAACAGGTCGCACAGTGATTTGGCAGGTTTTTACACCGGATGCCCTTCCTTTCACAACAAGGCACATACTGTGACTGGAGTGAGCGACGTGGGTGAAGTGACTTGGCCAGGAACGCAAGAATAGTATGTGCTTTGTGGGCGTAGCAAAACACACTGTGCCACTGTCAACCCCCTCAATTAACATGAATGTTGCATTTTGTGTGTATTGAATGTAATATACTTTTTTTATTTAACTACTGAAATAATAAAATGTCCACAATATTTGAATTCTTTGAGATGCGCCTGTACATTAAAAGGGCCATATTATGATTTTTCAGGCTTTTTAGACACCTGTGCATAACCTGTTATAACTTAAAGTAATGTATATGTATGGAAAATGTCTTCTTTTGGGGAGCTGTTACTTTGACTTTGCAGAAAATGCTTAGACTAGGTGTCTGTATGCAACATGAGGCTAACAGAAAGATAAATGAGCTGACTGCTTTGTAGGAGCCCTTCCTGGTTTCATGTGTCTGTGTAGAGCTGCCAGACCGAGCATTTATAGTTCTTAAGAAGGACAGTGGCTCAACATACAGAAGTACTCAAACCAGAGTATGGAAATACTTGCTATGCCGTGTGTGTATAATGCCCTGTTACATCTCCAATGGCACATCTTCACTCAACTATAGAGGTTTATCTAAATGCTGCAGGAAAAGCAAACACTCTTTCCAACGATTTATCAGAGAAGTTGGAGCAAAATGTGAAGCTAATACAGTCTGAAGCTAAGCAAATCATGATAAAATACTATGTCCATGTGTAGATTGTATAATAAACGCTAATAAATTATGATGCACAATAAAGGCTAATAATATTAAGAAATGTGCTCTAGTTTAATAAGTTGAGAGATTAAGCTGACAGATGCACACACAGTACCAGGGGCACCTGCAGGATTTTTTTTGAAGGTATGCACAGTGCCAGCACCACTCCGGACACACAAATACACACTGGCCCATCACATGTGCATATCCATAAAAAATAACACCAACATATAATAAACAATAAACCTCGCCTATTTGATGTTAACTCTGCTCCTGGCGGTGTTTTAGCACTTCCTCTCTCTCGATCTTAACTTAAATAAGGGCATTGTGTTGTAATAATTAACACGTCTATGGCAATTTATAACAGTTTTTACTCAGCAATTACCTCAATTGGCTGTAAGCAGAGAGGCTCATAAACATCACAACCTGATATAATGACAGTGCTCCACTCTCTGTGTACGTTTGTTTTATTGCTCAGCTGAACAGAAAATCAGCTGCTGCACAAAATTAGTGCATTTTTGTAGATTTGCTCATGTTATAGGCCAACTGTGTGTGGCCACCAGGCAGAACCACACAAAAACACCTAAAACCCAGTAGACCCAGGGCAGACAGATCGATGCAGCCGGTGATCTTTATAAATAAAGTTCAGACCAGGAAATGGGGCACTCCACAGCTGTAAAGTTTCAGTAATCATGTCTCTCCTTTTGCTTTCCCTTTTTTAGTGACTGCCATGGAGTGCGCAGACTTCTCTGCGTAGTGGTGTTTCACGGCCCCAGGCTCTGTGACCCTCAGCACGTTAGCTCTAGCTTACATAAGCATTTGAGTAAAAGAACAAACTGACATGTCCCATGCGCTCTGGGGTACAGTGGGAAAATGAAGCAGTAGCCTACATCAAGAGGTCCCCTCTGCATAACAAAAGTCAGGACAAACCTCAACAGTTTTACTGGCTCCTGGCTGTAAGCAAACACATCAGCTCTAACTTAAAGAGCAGCAGTCAGCTGTAGCTTCACTTTGTAAATACACATAGCCTATGGCTCTGTGCAGCTCTGAGGATGCAGCAGGGATTTGGCGGAGACAGTGGACATCTCAAAGTACGCACAGTGCGTACTGCCAGGCACGTAATTTCCGGGGGGGTTAGGGGGGATATGACCCCCCTAAAAATCAGGTCAAGCCATATAACCCCCACCCCACCCCACCCCCAACCCCCACAATAATCACAACATTGCCATGAATACAAATATGAATTATCTTGCATGAATAACTTGTCAATTTTCTGTATTCATTCCGTTTGCAAGCAAAATAGTAATTAGTTTATTCCACCCCCCTCCCCTCCCTGTGCAGGATACTTGGTTTGGCCCACTGTCTCTCCTGAGTGTTTGCTGTTTGTCGCTCAATCACTGGTGTTGTAGCGGTGATAGCTGGCTGTCTCTAACATGTGCTATTATGAAAAGAGCACCAAAGAGCCAGTCAACAATTTAACCCTAACCCAACGAAAAAGAAAAACAAGTACTGCCCAAGAGGAGGTAAACAGTCGTATTGTCAAGTTAGCTGATGATTTGACTAAATTGCCAGTGTGAGGTAAAGCTAAGGAGGCTGCCACGGAATATGTGCTGTGTGCAGGACTAATGTCAATTTACCACTGAATGCTAATTTAAGTAAGTGATGGCATTATTTACTGATCAGCCTTGCTGTTGTGCTAACACACACTGACACTAGCCTAGTACATAGCTGAAGCTAAGTAAATCACAGTAAAAATATCATAATGCATTTCTAACACAGAAACTCCAAATTAGCATACTCCTTTTACAAAAGTACATGATTTCAATGTGTAAAAAAAAAAAAAAAAAAAAATAGGCGGAGAGTTTAACCCCCCAAATATTACACCCAAAGTTAAGCCCCTGCAGGCGTCACTGCACAGTACAACCTTCTATATAGGTCTGCAAAAACTGGGAGCAAAAAGGTAGAGGCTTTAAAGGCATGTTGCGAACAGGGGAGAGTCTTGGTATCTCTTGCAGTCACAACCCAGTGCCTGCTAAAGTGGGATATTTTACAAAGATGACTTGTCTTGTAATGTCTTTTTACTACACCTGTGACCAATATGACACCAAACTTCCCCACACTACTTGAATATGAATGTGTGTGAGTGTGCGAGCGATGGCAGTGCAGAACAGACGGCTCAGAGGGAAGTCAATGTCATCGCGGGACATAGTGCTGCCATACTGTATTTGAGAAGATGAATATTGAGCCTTGTATGGGGCCAGCTGTCACCGCAGTCTGGGCCTCTCTACATAAATCCACTGTGTGATTTATACAGGCACTGAATCAGAAAACTCACTAACAACTGTTTAGTGTGAGGCTGAACTGGAAGATTTGTGAAGCGCTGTTAATACTTCGTCAAGTGTTAAATTGGATCCCAGTGTTACACAAAGAGTCGTGCATATAACACCAATAGGAGGCTAATGGAGGGAAGTTGTTCTTTTTTTCCCAAATTATCAGTCAAGCTGTTTTATTGCTCTGAGTAAAACCATTCAAAGATACAATAACAAGTTCTGCTGGGCTGTGACTGAGAAAGAGCAGTTATTTTACTTATAGTGTCTACAGTGTAATGCCTGGCCGGCTAGACAAACTCTTCTCCTGTTCTATACAAAGAAGTTAGTCTGGTATCCCTTTGTGTAAGTTTTGTTTCTGTGGCAGAACAATCACAAGCAGAGTAACTAATCAGAGAATCAAAAGGTGAGATGTAAGCAGCGCACCACTGACTTATTTATCCAAAACAAACATGGCTGATTCCTGCTGGTTTTGCTATAAAACCAGAATATGGTATATTATGAGCAGCTCTGTACTTTTACATTTTTGAACGAGAACAGCAGCAGAAGCCAATTGTACAAAGACTTGTGGGAAAAGTGAATTTTTTTGAATGCGGTCATTACGTCGGACATCAGTGAGACTTTACTGTTGTTAAAATGGAAACAAGATAAAGAAAAAAACGCATAGAGGATTGAACCCCACCAGGACTTCAGCAGAACCAACAGGTGGCGAAGGAAAGCACTAAACGCTGGTAATCAGTTCAGAGAAGTTAAAAAATTCACTCTCCTTCCACATTCGTAAGACGCACTGCAGATAAACGGCTGTGATAGGCCAGTTCCAAATCGACCGGACAGAAACGCTTCACTGCGTGGGAGGAACCAGAGATTCCTGTTTTCAAAATAAATGTAGGAGGGGCTGACTCACCAGGCTAACAGTTTATTTGACCTGGCAATTTTTCTATTGCTTGGCAAAAAATGTTGTCTTTTACATTTTACAGTGTATTACAGTATACAGTGTATTATTCACTGAAGCTGTTAGACTACAAGCAGCAGAATAAGGAACATTTCTTTTCGTTTTGATTCACCAACTTGCTTTTTACTTTACTCTCTGGCATTGATTAGCTTCAAGCAGCACATGAGATATTAACCTCTAGTTGTGCTTGTGTTGTAAATTAATGATGTTTTTTACAGAGACATTAAAAAATCTTTTGGCTGCTTCCTTCAGGGGTTGCAGATTGTCTGATTGCAGTCATTCACAAAGGCAAGACTGTCTCCTTAAATTTCCAAAAATCCCATGCAGACTCTCAACTAAAGAACTTTCCTCGATTCAACAGCCTATGTCGTGTTTTTCTCTAAACATATTTCTATAAAAACGTTACAAAAAAGTACTGTTGGCTAAAAATTATATTTTTAGTAATATTTTTAGACAAGTATAGTAGTAACTGTACTGTACAATCTAAATTTCTTTTTATGTACTTAATATAGACTCTAGAGGCCCCTGCAGTACCTGTGCAGCCCCCAGGGTCCCCAGTCCCCACCTTGAGAACCACTGGTGGTTCAGATATTCACTCGACCAATTCAGGATGCCTTAGCCTGCTGCCTGTTTATCCTGACTGGGACCAGCACAAAGATGACCATGTGGCATGACTGGTGTACTTTCCACTTCAGTAGTGAGGGGCGTGGTATTCAGACAGTGACAATAGCTATAGAGTTTAGCAGCTATGTCAACACAACACTCTCTGTCTCTACCTGTGATTTTAACCAATCAGAGCAAATCCATATTGTTCAGATCAGTAATGGCTTCAGTTCATTAAACACGTCCACACCATTGGTCCAAACCAGCAGTAGTCTGATGGATTTCTGAGACTGTAAGCTGACAAATCCTGCAAGTATCCAGCTGTTGCACAAGGTAGGGGGCCTCCAGCTCAGGGTCTACTTGCCTGACCTGAGAGGTAATTTCCACTTTAAAAAGTAAAACTTAATCATGCCTTTAACCTTCAGACAAATGTGTGTTCAAAATGAAACATCAAACCCACACATGCAGGTCATTTTAGAGGGACAGTCCATGTGTCCGTGGCTCACCAGCTGATATATGACTAGCGGGAACACTTTTTTCTTCCTGTGGTGCTTCTTATTGAAATTTCAAAGTGCCCGGCCCGGCTCTCTCATTTTCCATAAGTCCTGACTCACTAGACATGGGCTCAATATTGGAAGCAGAAGGGCTGAATTTCAATAAAGCAAATATGAAAAACACGCTTGTAAATGGCCACATGCTGAAAACAGCACAGTGGAGGAGACAAAGAGACAGATGGTGGAGAGGGAGGAGAGAAGAAAAAGAGAAAAGATGCTGCAACAAAGTACTATTAAAAGATGGCTAAAGGGGCACTACATTAATGACACTTTTTTCCCACAGGACTTGAAAATATTCAAAATAAAAAATGTTTAGCATCTTCATAGTTGTTTTCATTTGATGACATAAGCCTCCCAATGATCCATTTAAACTCCTGGTTGTAAGGCAAAAATAAAGGGAAAAATGCTAAGGAGGATGAATACTTGTCTATTATTTTTCAAATTGTCTCAGAGTAATTTGTTATGTTTGATCGATTATGTCCAGATGCATTCAGAGGTTCCTTAAGCCGCATCCATTCGTTCTGCCACCTGTAATCAAATTTAAATTGACACAGAACACATTAATTTGTTGTATGGAACAATGAAAGAAGATGGCTGTTAAGGCTGAGTGTTGAGAGCAGAAGGAAACACATTTTTGGCTAATGTCACTTTAAATGAAGAAATGAAAAACCATAAAAGACTGCCCATGAGAATCGGAGCAGAGCTCTGCAGCCACCGTCAGCGTGGCAGAGAGAAATGTGTTTGAATGGGAAATTGTCAGAGCACACAGACTGGCAGCGCGCTAAATCAAAGCGTTTCTCTGCGGCGCACATCTCCCATCAGTCCCACTAAGTGAAACAGCAGGCCCAGCCGGCGCTCATGCCCCCGAGGTTAACCGCCCAATCAGCCACTCCGATCGCCGTCGCCGTAGAGACAGTCTCATGACATCAGCATCAGAGGAGAAAGACAAGCTGTCATTAGGAGCACTGACCCACACAACACCGTTAGTATTATGTTGCTTGTTACACTTCAATCTGCCTCATTTAATCCCTGGGTGTAATCCGCTTTGTCCTACTTTCTATTTACTCTGCTGGCTCAGAGTAACCAGTGATGGGCAGGTCGCAAGACATGGGATAGGGCGACTAAAATGACAAAAATGGGAGTTACATAATGCAGGATAAGTCTAAAAACAAGAACTGCGGACTTTAGACTGCAGACTAAGAAAGCGGCCTGAGGTAAAGGACATTACAGATGTGAAAATGCTGGTGGAATAAATTCAGTTTTAAAGGTCAGAAAAGGGTTGAACCACTTAACTGAGCTACATGCTGCAAGATGAAGGTGTTAATGTTCTGTAGTGGAGGTTGCAGCATTGAATTATGATAGCATGATTCTAATGTGACCTTACTTTAGCTGCAACCTAAAAGCGTGCTTGCTTGGTATGGTTTCTTCTCGAAAGCAGGACAGTGTGGTTCCTCACAGAGAAGCACTTCTCTCCAGTTGATTTGGAACTTGCATATGAACCGAATATGGAAGATAATCTCAACAATAACCAAGATAGCACCAGAGAGAATTTAATAACTTCTCTCACCTGATTAACAATATTTAGTGCTTTTGTTTGTCACCTGTTGATTCAGCTGAAGTCTGCATTGTTTTTCAGTCCTCTGTGGGATTTTTGTTTCCATTTTAACAACAGTAAAGTCCTGTTGACAACAAATCGCTTTTTCCACAAGTCTTTGTACAACTGGCTTCTTCTGCTGTCCCCGTTCATAAATAAGTACAGAGCTGCGCATCATACGTCGTATTCTGGTGTTTTATGGCAAAACTCGCAAGAATCCACCACGTTTGTTTTGCTTACAGGTTAGCCGGCCTTTGTTTCTCTGGTTGGTTACTCCGCCTGTGATTGTTCCACCCATAGAAACAAAATTTAAGTAAAGGGGTACCAGACTAACTTTTTTTGTATAGAATAGGAAAAGAGTTTGTATCAGTGCATCTGTTCATATTTCATGCTTGAACTACCAGTGGCAAAGATATATTTAGATGGATTCCAACCAGGGACCATCTAGTATAGGGGTAAAACAACAGAGCCACAAAAGCAAGCTATATCTTGCAACACCTGACTTTTCTTGAAAATTCAACCATTACTTTTTGAGCTGCTCTATAAAAGACTGACAAACAACATCCCAAACACTCCTGAAGAACATAACAGCGCAAGTCCTGCGGTATACAAAAAGGGCATAGCATATAACACATTCATCCCATTCCTTATTCATAACAATATCACTCATTACCAGAATGTGCAAGTACCTATGTCCTCCAATACTTATCTATCCTGGTTTCTATGGGCCGGGGAACATAGGTACATAGGCACACGTGAGAAAGTTATCATTATCTTTACATCACATCATTATTTTGACATCATACGTCGACACTTATTCTCTTTCCACCCCAAGGTTCCTTACATTGTCATTTCTCCTGTCCAGTGCTGACAGTCATTACTAACACAGCTCCTTACTCCTGTCTGACCTGGACCTCCCTGCTGCCCTCTCACCCCTCTGCCATCTGCAGTATGTGCATCTGTGTACATGTGTGTAGACGGCCATACCACTCCAGTGCGGTTGTCATCCATCACAGTCTCAGCTCTCATGTCTCGCACTAACACACCGACCTTTTTTTGATCTGACATGTTTCGTATAATATATAGAGCCAGAGGAGCGCACTCAGAGTCTGAAAGCCCTGTCAGCTCTGTGGAGACTGGAGCTGCTGAAGAGGAACTTCTGCAGAGATGAAAGGCACGCCATTATAGACTACAAGGCTTTGCGTGTAACTGGAGGTGTATCTGTCTCCTAACTCATCTGCTGTTAGTAGAAACATGTATGTAAATGTGTAATATAGTGTGCATAGTACTACTTTTCTTCAAAGTAAAGTTTATATCAGATCTGAAAGCCATTGAAGAGGTTTATGGTAGCACTTTTGTTGTTGTTGTTGTTTTATTTATTAGGCAATGTGGGCAAAGGGCCCGCCGACTCTCTGGTTGGTGGGTGAAGGCTTAACCCATTGTGTCCCAGTTTATGGAGACTAGACCACCCAAATACCCATATTGTTTTAATATTGTTTAACTGTCAGCACCTTCTGGAAACCTGTGCAATATTTATACTATTATGTGCCATAATTATTTTATTTTATTTTACTTGAAGCACCTATTTTCTTGTAGTTTAGTTTTTAGTTTTTAGTTAATTATCTTTGGCCAGACTGGTCTCTGATACACTGTGTGCTCTTGTGTGATACCACTGTGTGCTGTACTTATGCTGTTGCAACAATGCAATTTCCCCACTGAGGGACTAATAAAGGTTTTCTTATTCTTATTCTTATTATTATTCTTATATTTCCATCCAATCCATATTTGTAAGGCCAAAGGGCAGGCTTTGGAAGATTCAACTGATTGTATAACAATATCAGAAAAACATGCAATAACTGTTTTGGATAACGAACTAATGCCTAAAGCAGGGCTAAATCAAGGACCACAATAGACAAAATCAGATCTAAACTACAGGACTACATCAACGCTAAACCAGATTTAAACCAGACTACTGTTAGGTGAACTAAATAACACAGATTATCTTTTCGTCGTGACACCTGTTAGTGTGTTTTGTCCTCAACATTGATATGTTTGAAGCAGGAAAAATGGGCAAGCATAAGAATTTAAGCGAGTTCGATGAGGGCCAAATTGTGATGGATAGACTTCTGGGTCAGAGCATCTTCAAAACAGCAGCGCTTGTGGGGTGTTCCTGGTCTGCAGTGGTCAGTATGTATATCAAAAGTGGGTCAAGGAAGGAACAGAGGTGAACTAATGTAAGGAGAGAAGGCTGGCCTGAGTGGTCCCATCAGATGATCCACTGTAGCTCAACGTGCTCGCTGCAGATGGGGCTGCATGTCATCACGTGGCCATAACACACAACATTATGACCACTAATAAGAACATAGTCATAATTTTATGCATGATTGGTGTAACCATTGGTGTGGTCATGTGATACAAGAACCAATGATTTTCTGATATATTATACAGCTCTGGACCAGATGCTGTTTACTTAGCATTCACTAATACTGTGTGAAGTGTTTTATTATCGGTTCTATTATAATCTAATAGCAGCGTTTTCCACACATTGATTAGAGTGAGGTTGCCTTTCAGTCTTATTTGCTCCACCGTATTCTCAAAATTGCATTTGAGATCTGTTGCATTGACAAAGGACCTAATTGTGAAATATTATGCTTTTTCAGGCTTTTGAAATCATTTTGGACACCTTTGCATTGGTATAGTAGGTTATAGGTTCAGGTTTTATAACTTAAAATAATGTATATGTATGGAAAATGTCTTCTTTTTTGGAGCTGTTACTTTGGCTTTGCAGTTAACGCTTGGATTAGGTGTTTGTCGCCCCCTGCTGGCAATGGTAGGGAATGTACCAGGGCAAAAAATGGCTATGTAGCATGGCTATTAGCACCATGACGCTAACAGATTAAAAAATGAGCTGACAGCAATTTAAGTGCTGAAATTGTCAAAATGAGTCCAGCAACAGTGTATGGGCTTTACAAACGCGCAGGAGCACTTCCTGGTTTCACGTGTCTGTGTAAAGCTGTGAGACCGAGCGTTTTAAGCTTTTGAGGAAAAGAGGTCATCAGCATATTGGATTACATGTGTGAATGAAACAAAATACAACTTCATTTATGTTTTTGAGGTGCAAAGAGAAGATGAGAATGAGATGTTGCAGTTATTTACACAAACTAAACCAAAGACTGTTGTGTGCGCAAACTGTCAGGCTACTATTTCTCCCTAAAAGAAAGGAGGACATAATTAAATGGTGACAAAATTAAACTTTGCTTAATCATTGTTTTAGCTGCCCTGTTCTGAATAGCTAACTAAACAGATTTTTCAAAACAGTCATTAGATAATTATCACTCTCCTCTTCAAATCCAAATATTTACGCGAAGCCTCAAGCATGCAACTCGTAAAAAAAATGCAGCTGGGTGTCTCTTTCACACTTTATGTAATAGTAATATGGAATAGATTAAAATGCTAAGTACATCATATGCAGCTTGTTGTCCATCTCTTTATGTGCTAATGCTAGTCATCAGTTTCAATCTACACAGATAAGGTCAGCGCTAAGGTCACACAAACCGCTGGAGATAATGCTAAAGCCAAGTGGTATGGACGGAGCTGTCATTGTATTGTGGTGAATTACTTCTGTGTTGAGATTTGTGCCTGCTTATGTGAAAAAATTAATGATCTGTAAGTGCACAAAAGGCCCATTTCCAGATCTGGGTGTAGGGATTAGTTTGCCCTGAGTTTAGACTTGCAGGCTTTGTACCTAACAATGACAAGTAACACAAAGCAGATAAAAGTGACAAGAAATCGTCACAAACCCCATGAGGCTGTTGACTGGTGGATTCTCTGTCACTTGCAGTTAGTTGACTCGCTTCACATTATTTCATGTTGCACCTAATACCTGCACATATCTGGCTGATGCTGGATTCTTTATATGTTGAAATTTCAGAAATCCCTACCTCCATCACAGAAAAAAAAAGTCCTTAAAAACAAACTCGGAACAGATTTTTTGCTTGAATACATGTGCAGAAATCTTGTCCTCCAATTATACAGAGTTACAATTATACAGAGTTGATGTCTCAATCATGGTGACTCAAAAATATAATGAGTGCGGTAAAACTGTGCAACAGGTCTCCATAGAGATGCATATTCTCCTTGAGTTATTTTATTACATACTATAAATTATTGCTTGCCGCTGTCATCTGCTTTAGGTTTATGAGTTTGAATGAGTTTTCATTGACACAGCCTGTAAATCTGAACAAACAAACCCTTAGCTACTTTTTTTAACCATTGAACCAAGAAAGATAAATAGTCTCTTGTACATGTTTTTAGTGGAAAAGGAAACATCTGCACGAGCAGAAGACCAACCACACAGAAAAGCCCCACACAGTCTGGGAATCGAGCCTGGGGCCTTTCTTTTCTAACCACTATGCCACTGTACCATACACACTAATCTGAAATGGCAGGGCTGTAGTAAATGATTTGTGTTGATGCACTTACAGCCTGCTTATTTTACACATGCATACATGAACACACACAAATCTACCTGTATAAACGGACACACTAATCTTAATGCAAATTCATATATGTTTGCTGCAATAATAGCTCCATAGTGTGATGAACAAATGTTAAAAATAATAAACATGTAACATTCAATAATGTAATAATGGCCAATAATGTAATATCTGTCAACAACATAATAATTTGGGCAAATTTAAATGTGATAAAGCCATTAATGTAATACCTTGCCAATAATGTAATAACATTTTTGAGCCAATAATGTTGTCTATGCAACATCCAACAGAAAGGCAAAACATAAAAAGTATCTTGGATAAAAGACAAAACATCTAAAACTCTAAAAAGTCCAGCTGATTTAGTTTTAAACATTTTTTTGTTGTGATTTAGATCACTTGGATGACTAAGAGTCTTCACAGACAAACCTAAGCAAATTAATAATATTCTGAATTGAACATTTTGTACAAGAAAAAGACTCATAATGGCTTTTATATCATTAATAACTATGCCATCCACTAAACATACACTATACGTCCAAAAGTATTCACTCATCCACCCAAATAACTTAACTGGGAAAATGATGTGGGGTTGTTTTTAGGAGCTGGGCTTGGCTCCTTAGTTCCAGAGAAAGGAACTCTGAATGCTTCAGCACCAAGAGATTTTGGACAATTCCAACTTTGGGGAAACAGTTTGGGGATGGCCACTTCCTGTTCCAACATGACTGCACCAGAGCACAAAGCACGGTCCATAAAGACATGGATGAGTGAGTTTGGTGTGGAAGAACTTGACTGAACCTGCACAGAGTCCTGACCTCAACCTGACAGAACACCTTTGGGATGAATCAGAGCGAAGACTGCAGCCAGGCCTTTGTCAGACACATAGATGTCTGACGTAGATAGATGTAAAGGGTGGGCCGGTGTCATATTAAACTCTATGAATTAAGAATGGGATGTCACTTAAGTTCATATGTGTGTAAAGGCAGGTGAGCTAATACTTTTGGAAATATAGTGTATTTCTGATGAGCAAACTGCACAAAACTGCAAAAAATAAAATAAAATAAAAAATAAAAGATCTTGTTTCCAAGAAATGCAGTCCTATTGATGTATTATTACATTATAGACTGCAGTTATTACATTTCCAAAGGAAATTTTGTATGGATTTTTTTTAATATAATAATAATTAATTCAGACTTATTCCAGGTAAGGGTTACAGGTGGCTAGAGCATATATGGGCCTGAGATGGAATACACCAGACACAGGGCTTAAATTCATTCAAACCCAAAACCTCCTTGGTGAGAAGCATGAGTGCTAACCACTCTGTTGCTGTGCACCCCATGATAAAAAAACAGCTCTGTGTTAAATTGTAACTGTTTATGTGATATTTTTACAGCAATATTGAGTGATGCACTTCCATGCAGAGAGCTTGAAGCCCACCGCTCATATTGAACATCCACATGGAGCTTTCTCAGAACACAGTGGTTTGATGAGGTCCGGCCTTATGAAAGACGTGAAAATGAGAGGCGGACATGTCTTGTTTAATAAAGTGGAGATGTGTCGGCTGTAAACATATAAACACAGATCTGCGGCATTACGAAGGGCCACGGTCGAAGGATGACAAAGATGCGGTTGCTGGGAAACTAGATGAAAACAAGTGGCAGGAATAAAAAGTGATGAGACAAGAAATGAGAAGCATTGAGCTCAGAGAACAACTTCATTTCAAATGTTAGGGAGTGGGAGAAAATATGGTGCAGCTAAGCATCGTGTTGCAGTGAGGGCAGTCAAAGAGAATCTGTCAGATAATGGACAAGCTGTTTCTATTGGATGTAACAAAAGTAACTGCTCAAGTCTGGGCAGAAAAAAAAATATTACACAACAGTCCTAATGTAGCAGGACTGAAACAGATGGAGGATTAGGATGTTATAATCTGAACCACTTTGTCTGGAAGAGGAGCTAAAGAGGGGTCGGCTGCAGAGTCACATCCAATACATTTTCTGAGACGAAGAACAACTGAGGATAATTGTAAAAAGTGGGAAAACTTCATAACAGATACTTCTCATATACACTCACCGGCCACTTTATTAGGCACACCTGTCCAACTGCTCGTTAACGCAAATTTCTAATCAGCCAATCACATGGCAGCAACTTACTGCATTTAGGCTGTAGACATGGTCAAGACGATCTGCTGCAGTTCAAACCCAGCATCAGGGGAAGAAAGGTGATTTCAGTGACTTTGAACGTGGCATGGTTGTTGGTGCCAGACGAGCTGGTCTGAGTATTTCAGAAACTGCTGATCTACTGGAAATTTCACGCACAACCATCTCTAGGGTTTACAGAGCATGGTCCGAAAAAGAGAAAATATCCAGTGAGCGGCAATTCTGTGGGCGAAAATGCCTTGTTGACACCAGAGGTCAGAGGAGAGTGGCCAGACTGGTTCGAGCTGATAGAAAGGCAACAGTAACTCAAATAACCACTTGTTACAACCGAGGTCTGCAGAAGAGCATCTCTGAACGCACAACACGTCCAACCTTGAGGAAGATGGGCTACAGCAGCAGAAGACCACACCGGGTGCCACTCCTGTCAGCTAAGAACAGGAAACTGAGGCTACAATTTGCACAGGCTCACCAAAATTGGACGATAGAAGATTGGAAAAAAGTTGCCTGGTCTGATGAGTCTCGATTTCTGCTGCGACATTTGGACAGTAGGGTCAGAATTTGGCGTCAACAACATGAAAGCATGGAACCATCCTGCCTTGTATCAACAGTTCAGGCTGGTGGTGGTGGTGTAATGGTGTGGGGGATATTTTCTTGGCATACTTTGGGCCCCTTAGAACCAATTGAGCATCGTTGAAACGCCACGGCCGACCTGAGTATTGTTGCTGACCATGTCTATCCCTTTATGACCACAGTGTACCCATCTTCTGATGGCTACTTCCAGCAGGATAACGCGCCATGTCATAAAGCTCGAATCATCTCAGACTGGTTTCTTGAACATGACAATGAGCTCACTGTACTCAAATGGCCTCCACAGTCACCAGATCTCAATCCAATAGAGCACCTTTGGGATGTGGTGGAACGGGAGATTCGCATCATGGATGTGCAGCTGACAAATCTGCAGCAACTGCATGATGCTATCATGTCAATATGGACAAAACTCTCTGAGGAATGTTTCCAGTACCTTGTTGAATCTATGCCACGAAGGATTAAGGCAGTTCTGAAGGCAAAAGGGGGTCCAACCCGGTACTAGCATGGTGTACCTAATAAAGTGGCCGGTGAGTGTACTTTGCGTACACTCTGGATGGAACTGGTGGTGTATTGAAATGAAATTTTCACGAGATGTTGGTAACAATCCAAGCAATCCATACATACAAAGAAACCAAAACAGATACATTCAGAAATTCAATTATGTGTAGAAAATTGAATGACACTGGCAAAAAGTATTAAACACATGAAGAAAGTGAAGTGCAAAAAAGCATGGAAAGCTAAGACTCTATCTGAAATCTATCCGTGATCAGAAAATCCTGACTCTTGTCCGACCTCTAAAAAAGGTGTCTATAAAATAAAGTGTCACACAGGAAACATCTCATGATGGGTAAAATCAACGAGCTCTCTTAAGACTTTTGCTTTAACACTATTATTGCAAAACACACTGATGGCACTGGTTACAGAAGAATTTCTAAACTTCTGCATGTCCCAGTGAGCTCTGTTGGGGCCAATATTGGGAAGTGGAAAGAACATCATTCCACCATAAACCAGCCATGTTAGGAACATACCTGTATTTGTTGAGAGAAATGGAAAAAAATGGTGTTCAATACTAATTTGGTATTCTGTGTGACAATAATGTGTCAAAAGAAGCCTTCTCACTTGTACTGTATAGAACCACATATCCAAGTCGTGTATAAATGTTAGAACTCCATTAAACTTTTTCCATTGTTTCTTTTGTCCTTTTCAGCTTTTCCCTACTTTTACAAATCAAAAATGTCAGATATTTACTAATGTACTAATATTTTTGTTCACAAAGGGACTTTTGAATTTGATTGACACAAAGTGGTGAGACCCCTAGTATACTGGCTTGTATGAACTTGCCTGATTACTGCAAATCACTTGTTTTCCTGGTTTTGCCTCAACCTTGCAGAAAAGTATCCATGTTTCCTGCACGATAGAACAAAACAAAACATCATTAATGAGCTAATGGTGTGTTACGCAGAACCAGCTGAAAGGGCTTCCACAGAAAGCCATCACAAAACGCAAGTGTGGGGATGGATGAAGCAGCTGTATTTGGTAAATTTATACAGTCAGTCAACAATCACTGCGCCTTCAAACATGTCCATAACTGTCTGAACTGTGACGCTGTTGGCCTTGGAACTAGCTGCAGCTGGTGAAAATTGGATGCATTTTGATGAATTTGTATCAAGTAGCACCGCATTTTGTTGCTGTTTTTTGTCAGCTTTATTTTACCTGTGTTCAGCAAAATAATACACTTTTGCTCCAGTCATCTCAACCAAATATGTGTTCCCAAAAGGGGGCCGCTGAAGTTGGAAATGGTTGATGGAGTATGACATTTTTTCATGTTTCTCATTTTCATCTGTTATTCCCTCCCTTATTTTATTTTTTATTTTTTAGATCTAGTACAGAGTCAAGTCAGGTGAATAATAGGGCACAGAGTATTTCTATTACCAGAGACTTCAGGCTTTGTTCCATATCTTCAGATCTGAGGAGCAGGTAGAGATAAGGCTGCCTGCTGTTGTTGTATCTGAATTAAAGCTTGTACATGCTGCATTCACTGACCTGGGTTACTGCACTGAGATATTATGAGTCTTTCACAGCACGGCCAGCACAACAAAGATGACGCACTGCGATGTTTACCCACCACAGCTCATCAGCTACTGTTTTCTGGTCGTTATTGGAAGAAATGATAGATAGAAGGATGGAAGGAATGACAGATGAATGGCTCAATTTATTGTTTTGAGGGCTCAGATTTAGACCTGTTTCTTATCACAAACCAGGACTTGGGACTCGACTTAGACCTGTGAACCAATGACTTGGACTTTGACTCGGATTTGTGGACAATATCACAGACTTGGACTCAGTCATTTGTGTCTAATTTCATTTTTTGCTGCAGGCACAGACACTATATTTAGGTGTGCACAAAACAAACATTGATTAATACATGTCAGTGTTGGACCCTCATACGTATACTACTGTTAGTGACTAGATTCGGACTTGGACTCGCCTTTAGTTCATCTGAATTGATGTGTACTGGACTCAGACTTTCCTTTCTTTCATCTTGTTTCACTGATGCCAGTTAGGGGTCGCCAGTAATTGGAGCCTATCCCAGCAGCTATGGGCCTAAGCGGGGTACACCTTAGAGACAATAGCCAGTTGTTAGTCGCTGGGCTGACACAGAGACAAACACAGACCTAAAGTTCTTTTGGTGGCCTGGCTTCAAGTACTAAAGACTTGACAAGTCCCAAGAAAAGGTTTTGGGGTCCTGGGACTCAAATGATTATGAACTTGCAATGGGTCAAGGTATACACTAACAAAAAATAAAAGTTATAAAGGGTAGCATAAATACTCATATAGGAGGTCTGGCTCTCGGCCTTTTACATTATAAGTATTATTTGGAAACTAAGTTGGAAAATGTCTGCCAAATTGGAAGCACTAGCACTTTTTTCAAAAAATCTAGTGTATAATGAATATTTCAGCTAAATTTCATGCTTGTTTCATCAACTGAACAATTCTGGACAAAAATCCCATTAAGCTGCGCCACTAAAAGAAGGAAAGTTAATAATAATAATGCCTTAGATTAATATAGCGCCTTTCAAGATACCCAAAGTGCTTTACATTGCATTATTCATTCACTCTTCAGATACACTCAGTGGTAGTAAGCTACTTCTGTAGCCACAGTTGCCCTGGGGCAGACTGACAGAAGCATGAATGCCAATCTGCACCTACGGCCCCTCCGACCACCGCACTGACACATTCATACATAGGCAAGGTGGGTGAAGTGTCTTGCCCAGGGACACAAAGACAGAGTGCGCTTCAGATGAGATTCAAACCGGCTGCCCTCCGGTTGCTGGGCAAATGCTTAACCCACTGCACCATCATCGCTGTTGGATGTTGGGAGGAAGGATTTTGGAAGGAAGAAAGGATGTATAGATGGGAGAATGGAAGGAAAAATGGATCAAGAAGGGACACATTTATGGACTGGATAGAAGGTAGGAAGGAAGTAACCTAGGTCTCTTCAGTTGTAAGACAGAAGTGTAAATGTCTCCGTTTGTAGTGACCCCGTATAAAAACTTTGGAACAAGTGGCCACTTCTTTTTGAATTCCCTTTTGGGCATGAATAAAGTATTTATCTGTCTATCTTCTGATGCCAAAATGTCTTTCCCCATACACTTCAATCTAATCTTCTCCTTCTCTACTGTTCTCTTCTTCCCCTTTTTTCCCATCCCCTGCTCATGTCAGTGTATCTGTCACAAAGCTTCACATCTTCTCTCTCCCACGACGTAGCCTTGAAGCGTGAGCCACCACAGGGGGCATCTGGGGACTAGCTGCTCTGTTCAGCCAAAACTCCCTAGCCTCCCGCCACTTTCCCAGCAGTGCTCTTTCTTCCTTAAATAGAGAAGATGTGCAGGAAGAATTAGGAGTAGGAGGGAGAGGATGGAGCAGAGAATAAACACGCACTGAGACGGAGAGGGCAGCTGCTGATAAGATGAAACCATGAGCACAGACGGGCGGGAAGAGAAGTGATAAATAAGCATACTTTAGAAGAGGAATGGGACTTTGATCTACAGAGTGTAATCACATTGACTCTGCCACTGAAAACACTAGCGTTTAAAAGGAAACAGTGCAATATGACTGGGCTGCATTGTTATAAATGTTACCCTTGACATTGTAAAAGTTCATTGAATCCAAAAGAACACAGAAATATACGGCTGTCAAGGTCAAGGTCAAGGTTTATTTATATAGCACATTTAAAAACAGCCACTGCTGCACCAATGTACTGAACAATTCATTAAACAATGTGACAATAAGAGCACAATAAATAGACAACATAACACAAATTGAAAATAAGGACACAATAATAGACCATATAACACAACAATAAAAACACAATTTATGACTAAAACACCAAAACCAGAGATCAAAGGTAAAACAAGCAGAAAATAATAAAATAAACAATAATAAAATGTCCAGCTGTAGAATAAAACTGGGCCAAACCAAGTCTAAACCAGACCTAAACCAGGACTTTAGGAGTTTAAAAGAGGACTGCTCATGCCCATTATTTTTACAGGCAAAGAATAAATGTCTGTCACATAGAACAGTTTTTCCAAACCTGGGGTACAAGGACCCAAAGGGTACACGAGCACTTTGCATGGGGTACTTGATAAGAAAATAGTCGCATTTTTTTTCATATTGAACTATTTAAATGTATGACTGATGGAAAGGAAGTGAAATTGCTAAATCATATAATTTGAATATCATATATTCTTATCATATATATGTTTAGGTTTCAAAGAAGAGTTATTCAAATCATTTCAATTTTAGATTTTTTCTTTTCTCATTTTTAAAGTTTATTTTATGCATGAATATATAGTAATAAAAATATATAGTCAAATTATTTAATGTAACAGAAATTTATATGGTTATTTTCATTTTAAAGGCATTGTATTTTAAAATAAAAGTGCAGGAGAATTATCATTTACAATAAAGTATGTTGTTGTTCTTGTTGTTGTTTTGTTTTTATTTTATGTGTGAGGGGGTACTCATTTTATAACAAAAAGTCCAGGGTGTACACAAGATGAAACAGGTTGGAAACCACTGACACAGAAGACCACAATAATACAGTGATATGTGCACATATACTTAGTTTGCTTGCTTTTTACATTTTATCCTGTTTTACAAGCCGCCTCATATGAATTACCCGCTGTAGGATCAAAAAAGTCTTATCTTGTCTTACAGATTTTGCACTAACTTGGCAGGAATGTAGAGGAGAACTATGAGCTGCTTACACGAGGATGTCAGTAGCACTGTGGTAGCTATAGCTCAGTTGGTAGAGCTGTGGTGCATATACAAAGCAAATACAGCCTGCCTTGGCACCGCGGTTCGAATCTGGACTCTCCCCACTCTCTCCCCAGTTTCCTACTCCTCTGTTCTATCAATAACACCTAGAAAATGGCCAAAAATATCTTTAAAAAACAATGATGCCAATAAATATACAGAAAAAAATCCAAAATCTTTATTAATTTCACTGATATGGTTTACAATATCTCTGATCGAGGGATTATCTGAGGTCAATAGACTGACTCTACTTTTGACAAACAGGTGACCTGAGGCTGGACTCTGATTGGTTTTCTTCATGTTACATCTTGGGCTGCTAAGAGCTGCACCCCAGGCCAATGAGACACTTTTATAAAGTCAATATCCTGTGGAGATTGATTTTTTAGCCAAACAATCAAAGTCACAACCAACACTGCACACACCAACACAAACAGTGAAGACAGGAGAGTTCTTTCTTTACAAAAAACAAGCACATAGGAGTTTGTTTGAGGAGAACCTGAAAGCAAACCAGCCATGAACTACATAAAAAACTAACCATTCCTTCCTTGGCCCTGCACTGACCACTCTTGAAACTTGCAACAAAATCCAATGATAACTATTTGAAGTATCTTGCTAACAGACAACAAACAAATCAGCAAATCAACAAATAAAACCTTCATGGTGGATGAAGGTGCACGTCCAAAATGAGATGGGCGAGTGAGATTTTGTGGAGTTGGAGTTTGTTGATTGTTGCTAGGGGTGTGCGATATAGCTCGTGAGTAATAATATCCAAATTGTAGTCTTAACGATATGCAAAACCCCATTATCAAGTATTAATGTAGCAAGGTCAAAAATGTAGCCCCATAGTTTGAGCAGAGCTGTCAAGTCAAGCCCTGGATAGCGTTAGACCAGACTCTGATGCTGCTGCTGTATTTCACTGCTGAGATAACTCTCTATGTGTCAAAGTGAAACTAAAAAGTGATGGCATAACCGATATTATTGCATTTTTTAGACAATTATTCCACTTTAAAGCTTCCACAACCATCTTTTAGCAGGTAAGACATTTCATAAGGAAACATTCAAATGTCAATAAAAAAGCTTGTGCTCATTTCTCTGACATAGAAACCCAAATTTTGTAGCTCTCGCCAAACTCTACCTGCACAGAGAGTCTGACTGAGATGAACTTAATGGTTTTCTCAACAACAAAAAAAACATCTTTAATTGTTCTCACTGTCCCCTTTTAACAGATTTTTACTAAAACAAATATCTATAAAATTAAGAAAATTACCTACATATTGGTTAAAAAAAACTGCAGTGTTTATTGGCCATGGGCTGCTCTGAATTTTAAAAACCCATATCGGTCGACCTCTAGTTGTAAGGCAGACTTTACAAGGCTATCAGAGCTACACACACGTCTTTGTCCAAATCTTTGTCTTAAATGAGTCTCAGAGTCTGTCTGTGTCTCTCAGCGGAGCAGCTTTTCACTCATGTTTGTGTAACCCTAAACGGCATTGAAGAGATAATGAAATAAAGGCAAGAGGGAAATAAGGACACACGATAAAAAGAGAGATTATTAAGCTATCCCTGTGGGCTTGTTATTCAAATACAAGCTGATCCCTGCCATGATGCATTTTATTAAAAAAGTACAAGGAAACAGAGCAACCACAGCAACCCACAATGTTCTTATCTGAAACTGGAGAGATATTTTTGATGAGATGAGATCCGACTTTGACTTTCATGTTGTGATGTGTGCATCTCAGTGGAATGATAAATAGACTGGATGTGAGAAAAAAAACAGAAAGGCAAAAAAACGGCCCAAACAAATCTAGGTCAGTGGAGAAATCAAGAGAAGCTGAAGTTCAGTGAAGAATAAGATAAACACTGAACTGTTACTGAGGAGATGGAAATAAAAGTGATGATAGTTACACTTTACTGAGGGCTGTGTGAGACAGACGGGATTCAGAGGGTCGAGACCTCAGGGGTCAGAGGTCATCCGGTCCAGATTTACCCTCAGATATTCACCAGGGGCTTCGCAAAGACACAAACTGGTCTGCTGCAAAGCCATCTGCTGCTCCACATAAAGATTACTGTGCAAATTAGAGCTCCTTTTATGGTCGATTATGTGATATACTTCTCCAAAAAGTTCTACTCAGTGCTCCCATATGCTCCACCAACAACACAGAAAAGCAAGGGTAAAGATAGACTGGACTCTGGAATCTTCTGGGTAAAAACTATAGCCATTGAGCTACAAAGCCTCACATTGGCAGGGAAAACTAATTACTTCTTGTTTTCCTACCCTGTTGTGGCTGGAGTTGGTATCTTGGGCCCTATCTCACAGTGATACAAAGTCCTATAAGAGGTCTTTTATGGATAAGTTCTTTGGGCCATACGTGAGCTTGTTATCATGCTAAAAAGCTAACAAACAAACCAGCCAATACCAGCCAAATCTAAATTTGGGTATTTCACCCCTCTGTTAAACACCTCTGTCCACATGAGAGCATTTGGCAGAATATTCAAATGAGTGTACAAATAAGCCATCTGGACTTTTGTCATCTGTTTTTGTCAACTTTCATCTAAGAGGCTTTCTCAATTCTGAATTAAACTGTTAAGAAAGGCGACTGCCCCACTCACTCCAGCAGAGGACAAATGACTTCCAACAACCTGTAACTACTGTAGCTTTTCATCCACACTAGACAGCAGAATCAGCAGTTTCAAGTCAAAAGTCCTTCCTCCAAGGAGCATAAACCTCAGCTCTCATCAGGTTAATTCAGAGCTGAGAAAGTTTCTTGGATGAGAAGTGAAAGATCTACAAAACCAGTCAAGATTACTTCTTTTTTTTCAAACTTGAGCACGCACAGTAAGTTTGTTCAAGTCTGACAAATCAAAAGTCATCTTCAATTGTTAGCAATGTGAAGTTAGAAAGGTACAAGTTCATTTACATTACAAGGAAAGGGTCAAGCAAAGTTGCAGGGCTGTCACTTTGGTCATAAATACAGTACACACAGGCTTAAGACACAACACACATGAGACACAGTAAATGTGATTTGAGAAAAGTTGAAGGACCTCTGCTATATTATTTATTGTGATTTATTGTAGTGACCAGAGGAAGCCTGATATCAGTCACCCAGTCTTACAATGCTGTATCCACTCTACTGTTTAATGTGGACAGTGAATAAATGTCACCTTCTGCTACAGTAACACACTATTGATTCTCCTCATACAGGATTTACCTGTGGGGCCGCAGACATGAAGCTGGTAAATGAAAACAAAGAATGTTGTTTACGTTGGTTTACTGTTGTGAGACATGAAAATCTATAAATATTGATAACAGTGTTTTTGTTTCATGACCTTGGGGAGAGCCAGTTTTACATTCACCACAGAATTTCTCTCCAGCAGGTGTCTACATGGTTTTATAAAATATTTTTGTACTGATAAAAGTATGTCTTAGTATCGTCCACTGCCAAAAATCATGCTGTCAACCATAAAAACATCAGGATATTAAAAACTTTACAATCTGTGTGTATAATTATATCTGAGGAGTATCCACCTTTCTTTATTTCTCTCTTTCTTTCTCTGAAACCTTTCCTTGTTAGCGTGCTCCCATGTCAAATATGGACACAAGCCCAACAAAACATCCTTCATCCGAGCCTAACTGTGATGTTGTAACTCTGAAAATTGTGGCCGCCCTGCATCAAAACTATTCAATAACACAAAGGTTATTAACGCAATCAGTAAGTAGCTACCTTTCTGACCTCTAAAGCCAATAAAACCAGCGACTACTTCCATTGCAACACTTTGTCCAGACCTTAAAGTGAAACATCTCATAACTAGGGCTGAATATATAAATACATGATGAACTTATTAGCGTTTAAATATCAACAACTGCAATATTCCTCTGAAAGGACTGCCTGTATCACAAAAGGCACTTTTTATGTAAGAAAAAAAAAAAGACCATCAGAGCTTTAAAACACATTGTGATGACATGAAATGGCATCACTGAGCAAAATGTTGTGACTTCGAGCACTTCCAGGCCAAGATTATAAATAGGAACTTGTTCTTAATGTTGTTTTAATGATTTACTGTGGTGACCAAAGGAAGGGGGAAGGTGAAAGATGAAAGGATAGAATAAGACTTGCCAGGTGAAAAAATTAAAACTATGCAGGTGGAAGCTTGTATAATGTCTTCCCAATTAATTTTTCACATAGACTTTAAAATAATACCTCTATTAAGAATTTAAAAGCTCGACCGGAGCTAATCAGCTATGGAGTAACGTATGTGTGTCCGAGTTGGACTCGCTCACCTTTTGCTATTTTCCAGTCTTCTAACAGACGCTCGCAAAGACGTTAACTGGCTAACGGTAGATAAACAAAAACTCCACATATTGCTCTACCTCTGTGGTAATTTTTATGTATTTATGCTAAGTGTTTATAAAATAATCATGATACGAAAATAATTTTGATAGGGAAATGCGAAGGGAACGCTCAGTTCACACTCAGGCGACGTTATTTCAGTGATCTTAGTGTTTTTGTAGCTAACTTTGTTCGTCTTATTATTTTCTGATTAACGTTAGCTTAGCCCACAATCTTATTTTGAAAGACGAAAACAAGGTACTGGATGTGAAAATTTGTTAACGTAAATATCCCAGCCTTAAATTAGAGCCAAAAAATCCAACAAATAAGGCTGAAAAAGTCAGAAAGGCTCCGATATTGTAACTTCCGTGTGTCCGACTCAGGGCCATAGCACTGCCGAGCTTAAACCTCGGACAAAAGCGCTCTTTCATACGGCCACAGTAAAATATTTGTTAAACAAACTATCCAACCAATATATCGTTATAAACATAAGAAAATGTACTTTTATTTTATACAATTTGCATTAATGAAGATAATAAATGAGTGACTTTATGACTTGTTGAAGATAAAAAAGTAATAAAATTTTAGCTGAAAGTGTCCGACTCAGGACACACATATGTTAAATCATGACCATCAGAGTACAAATATTTTCAATCCAAAAAAGGATCTGAAAAAGGCAAAGCTATAAATTTATTTAGTCAATTTTTGAAGATAATCTTAGGACTTTTTGAAAAATCTATGGGAAAAATGTATTTACTTCCAGCAACAGAGGACAACAAGCCTTGATAGTAGCAATACAGTAGCTTAGAAAAACCTAGATGACATACTGTGATTATTTTTCTGTAGCAGTAGTAGTAGTAGTAGTAGTAGTAGTAGTAGTAGTAGTAGTAGTAGTAGTAGTAGTTGTTGTAGTAATTAAGCAAATAATGGTGGCAATCTTCAATCTGGATAACTGAACTGGTGCCAGTGTTACCTTGGCTCATCATTATATCATCGCACAACTTCCTGACCTACTTTCTGCTTCTCAGCGTTGCTCCAACAACAGTGCCTTGTGTGAGGAAGCTTCTGAAGCCTGCGTTCATTCGAATGTGTATCCCATGGGAGCTGGACATTGGCACCTAGCCTCCGACAGATCAGTGACATAATGAGTGGAAGAGATATGAGATAACAGAGGGATGTAAAATAAGGCTTAGGAATTATAGACTAAATGAAAAATGATGAATCCAGCACTTCTTTCTGCATATAAAACAGCTCAGGGCAGAACGCCAAAGAGATTTTCTGCTTTTGCTCTGGTATCAATTAATCTGCAACGGATTATGGGAAAGAAAAAGCCAGCCACCATCCGCTTGTATCAGAGAGAAGCAGAGAGGTAGCAATCATCTCGAGCCGTCAGTGATCAGTTTCCCCGGAGCGGATGCAGCGTTAAGCCGTGGGGCAGAGTTGAAGTAATAGCTGCGCTCGTCCACATGGCAGCTGCGACTCTGTCAGGGCTTCAGGCAAACGGAGCGGCGGAAACAATCGTGAGGAAGAACCAGGAAGCGTGGGCGCCCTGAGCTCTGGTTTACCTGCACGAAACTGTCAACACTCAGCTGATACTTCCAGGATTGTACTGCTTTTTTTTGGTCATGCCATGTGTACCCCTTCCACTCATACGGGTTCGTAAAAAGTGGTCATAAAAACATCTGTCCTATTATACAAAGACACTATATACTTACTTGTTTACTCTAAATTCATGGTTAAAATGAAAAATAAAATAAAACAAAATAATGATCTCCTTGCCTTTGAAATAAAAACATGAAATAAAAACAGAAAAACATCAACTATTAAATGTAAATATTCAAAATAAAACTGACATTAAAATAATCTTAAAATAAATTTACCATAAAGAAAAATGTTAATAATCTGAATAACCGCTATTTGAAACTACTGAACCTAAAAAAAATATGAAACAAAATATATTCAGTTAATAATTTGACTTCCTTCCTTCCTCATCAGTCACTGAGTAGTAATGTGAGTATTGATAATGCAGTATTGAGATATTGATACTCACGCAATATGCATTTGAGTATCGAGTATTTGAATAAAGTATCAATACAAATAATGCATCTGAAATAAAAGCAAATGCATGACTTGGGGGTAACTTACTCCAGTGTTTTGTGCCCAAACTCCCCCAAACAGCAGCATTTTGGTTTGGTCCATTCATGTCAAGTTAGCAGTTTTCACAACTATTCACATTTAAGTTACTTATTTATACTGTGTACATTAAAATTATTAAATGGCCAGCGTTAGTCATGGGATTTGTCTTCAAGGGTAACTCAAAAATTTCACCCATAAGAGATCTTAAGTATTGGGTATCAGTATCGGTATCGACTAAAATGCCCCTAAAAGTAATCAGTATCGTATCGAATCTAAAAAGTCTGGTATTGCCCATCACTATCACTGTGATTCTCAATTGATGCAACAAAGCTACTAATAATAATTTCTAATGTAATCTTCTTTTTTCCCTTCTGGGGTCGGCACAGTAAGTCATCTGCCTCCTCGTGTGAAGTGAGGCAGTAATTATTTGTGGTAATTAAACATTTTCTGATGCCAGATTAAATGGCAGAGGTAAAGTGAGGTTGGCAAGATGCTTTTCCAGCCAGTTTCATCACCAAAAATCAAACAGAAGAGTAGAGTCTATTAACAAGAGGGTCTCATTATAATAGAGTCATTCTCAGCAAAGACAATACCCGATATGTTGTGCCGTCCAAAATTACTTTACAATGTTACTAGTCAGTGTAATATCAGTAATATCAGTACAGTCATCACACCAGCAGCAGCATAAATTTCCTTGGGACATGGGACTCATAATTGTATATTATATATATTGTAGACATATGTACGATGGCCCAGAATGCAAAACAATTTTTTTTTTTTTTTTATTTATTTATTTTTTTATATGGGACAGTGTGTATTAATGAACAGCAGCTAGTGCCGTAAATACACCGGATTATAGCTCAGAGCTAGTTTCCATCCGTAGTCCCCCAGTCACTCACATTCACATTCACACACAAATTAACAAAAGCCCAAAACAAATTTAAAAAAAGCCAAAACAAATTTTAAAATGTCTGAAAAAAAAAAAAAAAATTAAAAAATGTCCAAAGCAAATAAAAAAAAAAAACAAATGAAAAAATGTCAAAATAATAATAATTTAAAAAATGTCCGAAACAAATTTTAAAAAATGACTTAAAAAAATGCCCCCCCCCCCCAAAAAAAAAATAAATGAAAAAATGAAAAAATGTTTAAAACAAATTTTAAAATGTCATAAAAAAACCCAAAATCAGCTGGGCTGTGGCCTGCTGCTATAGCTAGGGCTATGTGATGAGGAGGAGAAGGAAAGCGTCTTGGTATTTGATTTAGTTAAATATAAGCCATTTGGAAAGTTATTTAGCCTCCGTGTGTGTGGCGCGCCCGCCAGGTGTGGCGTGGGGCGGCGTCAGGTGTGGGAGCAGCTGCCTCATGCGTCTGCCTCTGGTTCGGCTGAAGGACAAGCCTTCTGCCTTGGCTGGCCGTGCGCATACAGCCCTCTCCTCCCTATTACACACACTAAAACAGCATACATATGTGCCATTCACAGTGAAGTATCTGGCAAGCAAAGATGACTTTTTATTTATTTATCTTTTAACCTTTTTTTGATGTCTGCTTATTTTGGATAAAAAGATAGATAGTGTTGCTTTGACCAGCTAATGCCGCCAAGATGTTTTTGGTGAAGCCACACTGAACAGTAGGCTGGATCATTTGTACATTTTATGAGGTGATTTTGACTCAATGATCTGTGTAAAATGTGAAAGACTTTTAAATGTTTCCAGGCCATCTGTTTGGAAAAGCAGGAGGGTGCAACTGACAGTGGGGATGCTAACAACTATTCACTTCAACTTTTAATTGGTTTGTAACTTTAAAAACATTTAATCAAAAACATGTTTTACTCACTTGTTAGACTTAACTATTAGACTAATAGACTAATAGACTTAACTAAAAACAGCAGTATAGAAAATCATGTTTAAAATTCACACCCAAGCCTTTAGTAACATATTTTATTCAAGTCAAATAAGTCTGAACATCAGTGGAAATGATCTCAGTGGAACAGATAGAGAACTTCACACAGAATCTGCCACAGAGCAGTGATTCTCAAACATTTTACACAAAAACACCTCCGAAAATACTTGGCTTTGCAAGTAATGGACTAAGATGAGCATTATTAAATAAGGACAAAACAGGGACTAAACCAGGACTATAACCTAGGACTAAACAAAGACCAAACTAAGTCTAAACCAGGACAAAACACGAACTAAACCAGGACTAAACCAGTACATGACCAGTTCTAAACCAGGACTAAACTAGAACAAAACTAGGACATAACCAGGACTCAACTAGGACTAACCTAGGACCAGGACTAAACCAGGACTAAACCAAGTCCAAACCAGAATAAAACCAGCACATGACCAGGACTCAGCTAGGACTAACAACTAAACCAAGACTAAACCAAGTCTAAACTAGGACAAAACCAGGACATAACCAGTACAAAACCAGGTCTAAACCAGGACTAAACCAAGTCTAAACCAGGACAAAACCAGCACATAACCAGGACTTAACTAGGACATAACCAGCACTAAGTAAGCAGTGGTATAAACATCAATTTCTACTCCAACCAGCGCAAGACAGGAGTAAAACTGGTTCTAAATTTGACAAAAACCAAAACTTAAACTGCAAAGACTCCTAAGTACCATGAGAAGAAGCCACCGTACCACCAGTGGCACCAGTCCTACAAACTGAGAACCACTGCCATCAAGACATAGAGCAGGAGAAGTATTTACATTTATAATTACAGATGAATGGTGAACACTCAAATGCTATTGCTTCTAATTAAACTTTCCACCTGCTTCACTCTCTTCGTCGTATTCATGTGGTACTTTGAATACAGTACACATGCAAGTAAACAAATGTAATCAAACAATAAGCCACTATCTAACTAGGGAGCAAAGCATGGCGTTTTTAATTAAAAGGCTGCACGGAGAGGGTCTGAAACACAAACGTCACCTCTTCACCGGCGGCAATGAGGAGACTGCCTTTCCACATGCAGTCCAGCTGTTTGATCCTGCTCCTCCTTCATCACAGCAATTAAAATCCTGACTCATGTTCTTCTGCCGCCTGCTCGAGCCGCTCCAATGGTGGAATAATGATTTTTATCCACAAATATTAACACAAGGAGGAGCAGAATACTACAAAGCAAGTTGGATTGTGGGATTCATTGCCAAGAGCACATCCTTTCTTTTTGGGTTTGAGAACAACTAAAAAGGAACATGCTGTTATTAATAAACAAACCCTTTAAAAGTAAAATAAATAAATAAAAAAAAAAAAAACACAGGTTTGTTCTAAGGGCAGTTGTAGAGACAGAAAACAAACTGGCTACTTTCCAAGATGGCTACTATTCTAAACGGTCTAATCTTGGTATTGTAGGATTACATTTTTTTAATTTTTTTTCTTATTTTGTTCAGTCAGTGGTTCCCAAAGTCCTGGGGGTCCATGAACGTACTGCAGGGGGACCCCCAGAGGTTGTCTAAATTAAGTACATAAAAAGAAATTCAGTTTGAAATTATGTACAGTTATATTCCTGTTTTAAAAAAATTACTTCAACATTTTTTAGCCAATTTTTAGTTTTTTTTTTGGTAAGTTTTTTATAGAAATATATGAAGAAATAACACAATAGACTATTAACTAAAGGGAAGTTCTAGCGTTAGGGGTTCGGAAATTTAAGGGGGCCACAACTCTCTTGAGTTTGTGATTGTCTGTGTTCAGCTATAAACTGCAACATATGACACACGGCACAGTAGAGCAATTGATAATTTGTGCCCAAAGTGGGACCCACGAGTCAAATCTGGCTCTTCAAAAGGTTTGAGTTGGCCTGCGAGGAGGCACTGTGATTCCTAAGAGTACTTAGATTCTATTGTGCACTGAACAGACTGACAGTGGTTGGTAGAAGACTAACAAGTCTGCCTACATAAATAATATAATAATTAAAGTAAGTTTAATTATAATTATGTTTGCATGTGAGCTCATCAAATGGCCCGGTAATACATTTCCATTTTGCCCCTTCGAGGAAAAAAGTTTGGGCACCTCTGATCTAATCAAATCTAAAGTTGTTAAATTCAGTGTAGCCTGGCCTGCAGACAAACTGTTTTCCTATTCTATACAAAGAAGTTAGTCTTTAGTAACATTTTGATTCTGTGGCAGAACAATCACAGGCGGACAAACCAATCAAAAAACAAAGGGCAGGAAGTAAGTAGAGCACTGCTGACCCAAACAAACATGGATTTTTTTCATAAAACACCAGAATACGGCGTATTATGAGCAGCTCTGTACTTATTTCTGAACGGGGACAGACGCAGCAGTTGTAGCCAGTTGTACAAAGTGGAAAAAGTAATTTTTTAAAATGCATTTGTTACATCAGATGTCAACAAGACCTAACTGTTGTTAAAATGGCAACAAGATGAAGAAAAAAATCTCACAGAGGACTGAAGAACAACCCAGACTTCAGCACAATCAACAGGTGACAAAGGAAAGGACTAAACACTGTTAATCAGGTCAGAGAAGATATTAAATTAGCTCAGTAGCCACCTTGGTTAGCTCTTCTGCTTTTGTAAGACGCAGATAAACGGCTGTGATAGGCCAGCTCCAAATCAAACCGGGAGGGGAACTAGACTGTCCTGCTTGTGAAGTTGGAGAGTCGCTTCAGTGTTTACATTCACCAATAGCCACGCCCCCTGCACGGCGCCACAGCAACAAGGTCATCAGCGTCATCACTTCACCTACAGGCGCTCATTACATGTGTGTTTAGGTGCTTCCTGTGCCTCCAGTAACCCCCATCTCTTTGATTAGTACAATAGAGTAGTGGTAATAGTGCAGCTTAGATAAAATTCAGTCCAGTGTCCTCCTCATGTGAGTGGCACATGTGGCTATGAACTGGAGTAGCATTTAATTTTAGATAAATGACCGTACAAATAACTGCTATTTAGAAAACTGGCACTTGTGACAGTGTTACCAAAGCAACACTGCGCCGTTTCCACTTAGACCCATGAGTGAGAGGAGAAGAGGGGAGCTACCAGCACGAAGAGCTTAGTCTGTGCTCAATTAAGTCATCTAAATGGACTTCTGCTTTTCACCTGTGTTTAAAAGCACAGGACAGAATGAAACTACTGACACTCCTCTCAGGCTCATGCTGCGTTCAAGTGGTTTTGGTTAATTAACAGCATTCAGCCATTGCTTTAAAGATAAAAATAGCTATAATCTAACTTGTTTGCAGTAGTAAATGCCGATAAACTCAAGATTACTTTGAATTATCTGTCTAAAAATGAATGATTATAGCTATAAACACTATTTTTACATGTGTTACTCTGTGCTGCTGTCTGAGCTCCCTGTTTAGGCAAAAAATTTCAGCCACAGCCAATATGTGCCAGTTCCAGGACTGGTTAAATCAATAGGGCTGTGCTAGGAAGAGCGTCCAACGTAAAGCCACAATAACCTTCATCTGTGCTCAACACTACAACAACAAACGATCCAGATGTGGCATTGATAAAAATTCTGATTATTATGCACCTATTTGTAGTAAGATACAAAGAAACAATAACTTTAAGACAGTGCTTCTCAAACGTTTCAGGCCAAGTGCCACCACAGACGATATTTGGTTTTCAAGGACTAAAATCAGCCTAAATTGTGACTAAAATGGCAATACTAACAAGTACTAAACAAGGCTAAAACAAGACTAAATAAGGTCTAACCCAGGCCTAATAATAATGCATTAGTTTTATATAGCGTTTTTCTTACAAAGCCTGGGAGGGGATGTGGTGAAAAAAAAATTGTGAGAGAAGAAAAAAAGCCATATCCCGAGAAACTATTGCAAAAACCTAAGATAGTTTTGCGAGATCCTAAGGACGTTTTGCGAGGATCTTGCAAAACTTTTCTCGGGACACAAGGACACAACGACCATATACAATGCCAGCAGAGGAATTAAACCACCAACCATCAGGTAAGTGGGCAAACTCCTCTACCGTGGACTAATCCAGGTCAAAACCAGAACTAAACCAAGTGTAAATCATGAGTAATCCAAGACTAAACTAGGACTATGGTGTTATATGAACTTCATATATGAAATTCAAGCCCACACTAGAGCAGGAATAAAACAGGACAAAAAACGCTTTAAATCAGGACTTGAACAGCAAATGACTCCTCCTCCTGACAACCAGAAGAAGTCTGCGTACCACCGCATCACAGAACCACTACTTTAAGAGTTTCCTTTCAGCCACTGTAAAAGATTGCAACAGTAAATTAAATTAAGTAATCCAGCGCCGCCCAAGTGGAGAGTGTAAAACATCTCATATCACAGCTACTTTAACTCATGTGTTGTGTTAAAGGTCAGACCTGTCCACACAAACGCCACCTTTAACCACCTCCTGTAACTACATACACATTACTACCAAGCCTATAGGAAGACATTGGGTTCTTGTCTTATTTCTCCATGCATTTACAGTAAACGTTCCTGGCTGGCACTCGCTGAAAACTGCCCACTGAAGCGTCCCACTTAATCCTATGATGGGAACATTGGCTGTGTTCCACTCTCATCTGCTGCTGGCTACAAGACAAGCTCTCACAACAAACACACAACATGAGTGACCATACCAGCGCAGGGCAGGGCGGTTTAACATGGGGTAAAAATAGCAGAAGAGACATGCACAATATCAATAAATACTAATGAGAAAGAATGCATTCTCTTGTTCGGATTGGATGAGGTAAGTCCATTTGTAATGCTCATGTCAATGCATATAAGCTTTGGATTCTTTCTCGGCAGCCATTGTGCACAAGACAGCATCAGCTGGGAACGGCACAAGTCAATTTCATGGTCAGTCATGGAGTGCTCGATATATATTGCAAATGTTTTGTTACTGTAATATCAATATCACAAGCAACTACTGATATAGCAGTAAGTGTTGTGGTCTTCCAGGAGACACTTTTTTGAGCTTTTAACCATGTAGTAATAATGTTTCCGCTTCAAAAACATACCTGAAGTAGTCTTTAGTTTCATTCACACATGTTTGAGTAGTAGTAGTTGATTTATCTATCTGTCATGTTGTTAATAGCCACACAAAAAAAAAAAAATTTATGCTCTGTCCGGTCCCAGCTGTTGCCAGTAGAGGGCATCTGCAAAGTCAAAGTAACAGAGCCCCAAAAGATGTTTTTCATACATATACATAATTTTAAGGTATAAAATGTGAAATACTAATGCAAAGGTGTCCAAAACTATTTTAAAAAGTCTGAAAAAATCATAATATTGGATAATTTAAATAAAGTGTGCTTTAACCAATTAAAATAGTCTTTGCTTAGTAATGGTTTAGTTCTTTTGTCCTTAATTTATCCCTGAGTAAGTCTTTAATATTGATTTAGTCATAACGGCTGAAAGACAGTGCAGCCTCTTTTTATTCATTCTTATTTGATACATTCACCAAAAACGTTACGTTTGTTAGCCAGACAACTCAAAAAGCAATGGCCAGATTTGGATGACATTTTCAGCCTTCACCATCTGGATCCAGGAATTCTTATAATGATTCTGTACCATTGCATGATAGGATTAAAGACTAACTGCAGCCACAAGAGGTCGAGGGAACAAATTATTTGTTTTAGTTCAGACCTGGCCACAACACATTTACCATTGCAAGATAGGGTCTATATCCGGCTGAGGTCTACTAGTTCAAAATGACTTTACAATCTTTGATCTTTGATGACGCATATCTTTTAAAATCTGTTTCACAAACAAAACAATATAAAGGCTTCAAATAGGTTAAATACTGAGGCTGTATTAAATCTTCTCAGAACCCACTTTTTGGGTCCTGACCCACCACTTGATTGGTTTGGAACTTATTTAGTCTTTTTTTGTTTGATTGATTGATTTAGCCCTAGCTTTGATTCAACAAAACTTTGACTGCTATTAAAATGACAATATTGAAAAGCACATTTTGCTTGCAGTTCTAGAAATGAATACACTCCCTTTTGTCAGGCAGAGTTAACACAAATTAAAATCTGAATGGAAAAGTCAATTAGCAATGCTTTTCATTTCTATCTGACCAACCATTGTGCCTCAGACAGCATCAGCGGTTCATGCCACATGTTCATAACTTCACCATTGTGCAGCTGTCATTAGGGCCTGTGCTCCAGAGTCAGAGCGCAGTACTGCAGCGGTGGTGCTCCTGGTGAGCTCTGATTCAAGGTGGCATTTAGCTGGCACGCTCCTCACTCCCCCCTTTTTCCTCCAGATCCACCGGGACGGGTCCAGACGCCGCGTGTCGCCTGTAATCCTCATTATGCAAATTAGCTCACACCAAGTTAGAGCCATCATCACGGGGTCAGACGTGGAAGAGGCTGGAGGAGATGTGGTGTGGTGTTACGCTGAATACACGCTGAGATGTGCAGGGGTGAGATGAAGCAGGGGTCAAGGCGCTTCATAATGGCACTGGTATTTCCAGTATAAAGTCTAAAGCAGTAAAATGGATTCATGATCAGCTCTGAAATGTGCAGGATGCAATTTATTTATTTATAACTGGGAAAAAATGTTTAATAAATCTTCAGCGTGAACATACAAGGGACGACCTCAGTATTTTAGGGTCTAAATCAGGACTAAACAAGGGCTAAACTAGGATTAAACCAAGACAAAACCAGGACTAGGCCAGGTCTAAACACCAGTCTAAATCAGAAAAAAAACAAGTGTAAACCAGGACCAAAACCAGGTCTAAACAAGGATTAAACCAGGTCTAAACAAGGTCTCAACCATGTTTAAATCAGGTCTAAACAAGGTCTAAACCAGGTCTAAACAAGGACTAAACCAGGTCTAAACAAGGTCTAAACCATGTTTAAACCAGGCCTAAACCAGGACTTAACCAGGTCTAAACAAGGACTAAACCACGTCCAAACCAGGACAAAACCAGATCTAGGTCTAAACCAACACGGTGATCCTCGGTATTTCTAAAATTCTGTGTTACTTCTTGAAAGGGAACAGTCCTATTGGCCAAATGGTCATGGTCAAATGCAGAGGAAAGTCCTAGAGCCTGCTTTGCAAAGCGATATCTGATAACACTGCAAAAAGATCCAAACAGTGCCAGTCCTGTACATTGCTTTAAGCAGGATAGGTTCAGGGGCCAAGCCTTGAGACTGTTTAAATTTTAGTATATAACATTTTAATTTAATTTTCAGGAAACACTGACTGACAATTTTTCTAAGGGGATGACATTTTTTTTGATTTGCAAACTCAGCAAGGGCAGCCCAGGTAAACAGGAAAAGACTGCATTGGACACCACTTTGAGACAGACCCTTGCAAGCAGAATATTATAACCAGACTATTAATCAATTAGACTTAGCAAACTTATCTTATTTCATTTACAAAACTAGAGTTGCAGAGTAGTGTTTTCCCTTTCTCTCTTATAAACACGTAAAAATGTCAAAATTGATACAATAAAATGAAGCCTATTGTAGACAGCATTATCATTTGACCCATGTGTATTCTGAGATCTTGACACAGCACATGGACGCTTTCAACACGCCTCTCCTAAAACGCACTTCTATCCAAAACTTGTGATCTCTTCTTAACCCGCAGAGAGCCCAGTGTCACGACGAGCTGCTGGCCGCCGTCTCCAGATGTTGACCAGCGCAGCAGCAGCAGCAGCAGCAGCAGATGGCCCTGGCTTGTCTACAAAAGGCATGCCTCTCCAACAGCTGGGTGGATTTGAAAACCTATACTCCAAATCCCCCCGAATCTGCACCAAAATTTACGCATAAAAAAAAGCCCGGGCAAATGCCACCGATATCAACATCATCATCATTAACAACAACAGCAGCAAAGGCGCACCACTTTGTTAAATCCTTCCGGGAGAGACAAATATTCCGCGGCCAACTTTTAGAGTCGTTTATGACACACACGAGTGGATGACGTGAAGGGAGCGGTATAAATCTATGCGTATTACCAAAACACAGCTATTTTGCTCACGTGGATTGTCTGTTTCCTTGATTCTAGTCCCCCATTTTCAGTACAACCCCATGTACATGAAATAATATGCGCTATAATACATTTGTCTGCATTACATCGCTTTTACGCATAACTTGTGCAACGCCCAATCACGACCCACAACTATCCACATTTACTAACAGCATCCTAAAAGTCCGTTGCGCGTCCATGCGTCACGAAAAACATCCAAAGCTTTTAAGTTTAGACTCTTTACCTTTGATATGCAGATCCAGTCGTGCGCCGTGGCTCCGTGAAAGCAGCTCCGCGTAAATGTTTGGACACTACATGCTTTATCCGAGCAGCAGAGGACATGACAGTGCGGCGCTCCCGTGGGCCATACCTGCGCACAAACACCATCCACCGACAGTTAGCAGCAGCGGGCTTCTCCTCCGACATCCACTCCTCTGCGCCCTCCTCGCGCTCCCCGTCTCGTCCTCCTCCTCCTCCCCTCACTCAGCAGCGCGCGTCCCACACAAGCGACAGAGCGTCAACTGTCCGTCCACTGCCAGCGTCAAAAAGTGATAAAACGAACTCGGGTTTATTTTTTATGTAAAATAATGAAGCGCCACTGCGTTCTGTGATGTCAGAGCTCGGGTTTTTCGGCTGAAGAAACAGAGGCAGGTGAGCGCACACTCACCTGAAGCAAAGCGTCGTGCTGACAAAAATGTGGAGAGACTGGCACAGCTGCGGTCTGCCCTCTAGTGGATTCAGAGGGTTTTACAGCCCGTACACACCTAAGACAACGCGTTACATGCAGAGGACACAAGATTCATGCACATGTTCACACAGACCACGTTTTCAGCTCTGACAAGTGTTCAAGCCTTTTTCAGAATATTATAGAAATGGCAAATCTTATATCATACATACACTTAGGTCCAGAAGAATTTGGACCGACAAGTTTTATTATTTTAGCTACTTTTGAGGCAGCTACACATTACAGAGCTGTAATTCCTAATCCCTTCCTCTGATTTGGACATGAATACTCTCAAATTACAGCTGAGAATCTGAATATGAATATATGAGCATGTTTAGGTAAAAAAAAAAAAGGCTAAAATAACAGAACTTGTGTCAGTGTCCACATACTTATGGAGCTACCTGTAGCCTATACAATTATAGAACTACTGTTTAATAATAATCATAAGTGCTACATTTGAAATACCATAGAAAAACATTTTTTTAAAATAGCAAAAAACATTTGTGTGCAGTTATTATCAATATGTAATAACAGTTTTATGTAGTATAGTTTTATAGGATTTTAAACTTAGACATGCACACGTGTGTTTTGAGTAAAAGTCCATAGTTTCCTTATCGATTTACTTTTGTTAAGAGACTTATTTTATAATTTCTTTGTATACGTGCAAATAAATCTTAAACACAATTGTGTTTCATTTTTGGTTTAAAAGCGTACAAGGTAAAATATGTGGTTATAGAGTAAATATTGACTATTATTATGGGTGTAGTAGAGCATTAGTACTGGCTTTATGTATTCATATTCATCTCTGACAGTAAGAACTGTGGCCGTCTAATGGTTTGATTGTGGGACCCAGTTTTACCCCTGATCATTTTATTGTGATCCACTTTTTTCACCAATGTATTTTCTATATTGTTTTACTACACCCTTTCTGGTGCATGTATTTTAAAATCTGTTTACCCACTTTATGTAATTCAAACAATATTTAGGTTTTGAATAAGTTAATAAGCCAAACAGTGAAACTATATTCAGCCGCTCTGCATTTGAAATATATAATCCAAAGCATGTCACTCAGCCTCTTCCTGCTTGGCTAATAACTAAAACATCTTGTGCAGTGATAAAACTGAAAAAAATTAAGTGCTCCAGCTCTTAATTATTCCAGATACTACTCAGTTTCCCCACTATAATCATATAACTCGTGACAGGCCATAAATCACTGTGTGGGACCAGCCTTAGACACTGTTAGTCTGGTGCATTAGCTTAATTGTTGAGGCCGCCACACACTTCTTCATCTCTTCATCTACAAATAAGTCATCAAATGTTGAGTCAATTGCTGCAGCGCTGTCCTCTCATCCATCATGGCCGCCCTGTTACACACTCAGGGCTCGTTTGTGAGGAACGCTCTGACCTCTGCCACTTTAAAACCGATTCAATTATGCTTCTGTAAAGGCATGCAGAAATCCCAACTTTACTTTTAACTCCCTGCATGCCAAACACAGGAAGCACTATTGTCTTATGTCACATATGTCTATGCACAGGGCAGTCAAAATGTGTGCTGAGACTTTTTGTAATTTACCCAAGTGAAGTGATCATTTCCATGGCTCTTAATGGTCTCTAAACTGTCACTATGAAGCCCCAGGGGAGTTTTTCAATTGGGATAGTGGTCACTGATCCGTGTAAGACCAACACAGATCAGATGAGCAGTGGAGCAGTGAAAAGTTAGGATACTGGAATGCACGGTTGACAAAGAGGTCCTGGGGTTAGCTCCTCGGGCCGGGCCAACTATGACCTCTCTAGTGAAGTCCTACATGTTCCGGTGGTGTCTCTCCCGGTACTCTCTGCAGGTGTTTGGTGAATTGGTGAATCTAAGTTGTCCCCTAGTGAATGCATTTGAGAGAGAATGGTCATATGTGTAAATTCACTTTGCAAAAAGCTAAAAAGGATGTTAAGAGGAGATGTATTTCACTGGGGTTCAATTGTGGAACAGTGCTGACTTGGCGGTAAAAACATGTAGCTCACTTTTCATGTTTAAAAAAGTATTGCACATTTATATATTTGAGAGTTATGGCTGTAAATGATTTTTTCTTTTCTTTTTTTGTTATAATATTTTCAAGTATTTTCGAGCATTAAGCAGTTGTAACTAGGCTATCATTAATAAACTCTGCTTCTGCCTGAACCTTTTCAGTCACATTTTCATGATTACTGTTTTGTTGTGGTTTACTGTGGTCAATGCTTTATGTGACTGAATAAACTGAAACTGAACTGTCATCTGTCAGTGAATGTCTCCAAGTGTCAGCCCTGTGACTAATTAAGCTCGATCCAGGGTCTGTCGATGGGCCCGCAGTTGCTAGAATAAGCTCCAGCCATCGGCAACCATTAATGGGAACAAGTAGAAGAAGACAATTGATTGAAGTTATAGGAGCCTTATAATAATATACACAAACGCTTGGATAATAGATCTGAATGTGTGCTCAAAAAGGAACACAAGTTTTCTTTCACTCCAGCAAATTAGGAGGAGTTAACAGGAGCGGGAAGTAACATAACTTCCATTTGGTTCTATAAAGCTTCAAAGCAACGCTACGACACTTGTACCTAAGCTTACTGAAAGTGTACCTTAATACATGTATCTTGTCTTGTGCGTAAAATTGAGTTTATTTTTGGTACTGACAAAATAACAGTTCCCCTTTCATTCTGAGTTACATAGTGGACTATATGTCTGTAAATGAGCTATTCAAAATATTAAAACTATGCTTGTATGGTTAAAAACCTACCATATACTACAGAATTTTACACACTGCACCTATAAATGTAATGACAGCACAAACTTCATTCGCAAAGTCTTGAAACCAACTTACTATCATTACATGCAACCTTATATCACCAAACTTTTTCATTTAGCAGTGCCAACAATACAAATTCAGCCAGACAACTGAATGAGAACGATGCGCTAAAGGTATTATAATCTTTTATTTGACCCGAAACAAAATGTCCACATAAATTATGCTTGTCATAAATAATAACTTAAAAAAACGAAATATTTTAATAAGTCATTTAGAGTGTGTTGCAGCAGAACATGAGAACCATAATAATCAGTTCTTAGCAGATTTGGTAGCGAGCTACATTTAGTTGAGTAACTTTTTGTATATATTGTACTTTTAAGAGCTGTTTTTAACGCTCCACATTTTTTGCTTCTACTTAAGTTTATTTTTAAGTAACAATACTCTTACTTGGGTGCAATTTTTGGCTACACTTCCCACGTCTTTACATTACCAAGGCCCGACATTATAAAGATGTAATTTACTTTTACAATTTTTTTATTGTTTGAAAATACCAGAATTTACATAGTATTTTATGTTTAGTCAGATTACATTAACACAAAAACATAAATGGTAGATTTTTTTTACAGATACCCTTTACTTCTACTTGAGTAATATTATTTTGAAGTAACAATACTCTTACTTGAGGACAATTTTTGGCTACTCCCTACCAATCTCTGGTTGTTAGTTTGTTTTTATAAGCAGTTTTAATATTCTTACACTCCAACATCTCCAACATCTCCCATTTTATTTTCTAAATCCATATGTCAAAGCTAGTTTTATTCATTTTATGTTTTAATTAATCATGTAAATATGCCTGCAGTCCTATCGCAGGTTGATGTTTTTGCTTGATTTTGCTTTTACAGTCGTCAAAAAACAAAACATTTTGAAAGTAGGCTGCCTATAACCAAGGAAATAGCCTTTTTTTCACTCTTAGAACTTTGTACATTGACGACTTCTTTTTAGTGACTAAAGCACTCCTGTTAATTATAAATCTGAGGTAGCCAGTTAAAATCTTTCAGCAAACTCCACAATAAATAAAATGTAAAATGGAGAACTCAAGCATCCTGCCTTCAACCAGCAACAAAGACAAGTGCCTTCAAATAAAATTCAGTGCAAGTCAAATCCCGTATTTAAACAATCAATAAAAACAAAATATGCACTTCTAAAAACGATATGTATCAGCTTTTTACATTTTACTTGAAGCCGTTGCTAACTACCACTGTTTTACAGAGCCTTATGTCTTTTTACATAACATTTCTAGTACATTTACTTTTAAAAATACAACTATTTCTTCAAATATTGTCCTGCACATTGTAATTAAAACAAGCCCCATGAAAAGTGGGGCTCTGTGTGTGTGACAGCTCCTGATGAAGACAGATGACAGTGGGCTGCTCCAAACTCCTTTAGGTTCAACTCACCGGACAATTACCACAGCACCGCAGAGCTTTCTGGACACATCCCGCACCAATTATGTCCCCAATGCAGGACCTAACCAGTTTAGTCAGGACAGCAATCCAACAAGTCAGGTGGGGGAAAGTCTGGAGCTTAATTAAATTGTTAGTTGTGTAGAATCAGGTCAGAAACAGAAGGAACATTTTAGAGTTTTACTGTTAGCATGGAAATATTGTTTAAATACACAGTTGCCCATTAAGTTGGAATCTTTTTTTTTTTTCAGGCAAAATCCTCTTTATATGCTGCTTTCAAGTGCATTTCGGACAATTTGAATGGGACGATGAGAACCTGGAAATGTCATAATAATAAGTAATAGTAATTAGTTTAATTGCCTTATCTGATTGCACCAAAAATATGTTAGAAGTTGTTACCACCAGCACCTTAATGATGAGCTTTTACTTAGCTTAGCCATTCCCAATTAAGAGTGTTGTGGCCCACTTAATTTTTTTAAAATCCCACACCAAGCCCCAACAATAAAAGTTCACTCTATTCAAAAGATTATGTCCTGTTTTTCTCAAAATATTTCTCACTGTTGGCTAAATATTGTTTTAAAGTAATATTTTTAAACAAGCGTATGTGTAAAAAATGTAAAACAAAACAAAAAGTAGACCCTACTTTGGGAAACAGTGAGTTAGCCATCAACAAAGTCTGGTGTAGCTAGCACTAAACAGACATTTCCATAACATTATCAAATCTCAAATAATATAACTCCATCTTTTAGCTTTGCTCGAGAAACAAAAACAAATTTGACCATTCACAACAAGCTTACTGTTACAAAAGTCGGACAGTTCATGTTATTTCTACATTTCCGAAGTGCCCGACTTGATCAAACGACATCTCAAGGCATTCATGTGCTCTTTCATGTCAGAAACTTGTATATACGATAAATCCAACACCACTTGAAAGCAGCATTATTCCCTATTTATACACATCAGTAATCAGCTTTGACCTGATTTGATTATGAACTGAGTCTTAGTTAACTCAGGTAACACCAATGCATGAGTAAAATATTTTGTTACAACTTTTTGGGCAGCAGTGTGTAGGTGGTTGTAGTGTTTGAGGGATGAAAAAAAAAGGTAAATTTGGTAAAAGTGCATTTAAATCAGTGTTGCTGCTCCACAATGAGAGAAACTCCCCTTGGAGGAACTTTTGGCTGTTTCCCATCCCAAGCACTGTTACTACATCTGGTTTGTTCTCAGTAACTTATTATCTCCAGTAACCTTCTACAGTATGATACCTCTTGGTGAGGTTGCATGAGGTAGTCTTCGAACTCCTCTGCCTTATTAGGCCGGCTCCTGGACACACAGTGACCCCTTTAGCCTGCCCCTTGCTGCAGGTTGCTTTCGTAGTTCTCCTGGCAGATGTGGACTCTCTGGGTGAAGTATCCGGGATCAGAAATAGCTCGGAGGAGGTCGGTCTGCACCAGAGTGAGGTCGTACAGCTCTGAGGTGGAGGCTGTGCGGGTCTCGCTGCCATCTGGGTCCAAGAACACCTGAAGAGACACAGACAAATTACATCAGAACAGAAAGATATGATATATGTTGTTAGAATATTATCACTGAAACTATATTCAACATCCAGGAAATCCACTTTTGGGTCTTGGCCCACCAGTTGGGAATAACTATGTACCACATAGAGCGCTGCAACCCAGATTTGATTTATCTCTTTTTCAACTAAGATATGAAAAGCCAACAAATACATCTTTAAAAAATACTAAGGCATACACAGGTAACTATTTTGTTCTTGCAGCCCTGGTTTGAGAGTTCTTGTGGCTTGTTCCTGACGCTTCATAATGGCTTTTCTTGTGATTGGTCAGAAATTTGAAGTCGGTGTGGCAAATGAGTCGGCAGAAAAGTAGATATGACAACAGTGGGTGGGGGCTGTGTGTTCTGCGCTTGACCTTTGCAAAGCCTGAAATGTCCTGCGCAGAACTAACTTTGTTCTTGTTCATGCCACCTCAAGAACAAAAAATGATCTGTTCTTGTGGAGTACCCTTAAAAAGTTGGTCGCTGTCAGGCAAGTTGTCAAATAAACTAAATTGATTAATAGAATTTCAGTGTTTTTATATACACAGTATTATGGAGACTTCTATTAGGTTATGATGAGAAAAAGGATGAGCTGTACAAGACTGTTAACAAAATGAGAAAGGTAGACACCAGCTGAGAATAATCTCTTATCTGGAGAGTTGGTGTTTCATACTTGCTAAGAACCTTAACTCTACTGACACTGGTCACTGGTGTGTGAGTGTATGAATGCGTGAATGGATGATTACTGTAAAGTGCTTTGAGTGCTGCAGTGCTATATAAATGCAGCCATTTACATAAATGTTTCAGAAATGAGAAGCCACTCACTAAAAATATTATAGTTCCGTGTCTTCTATCTTTTTAGTATGATATTAACTTAATACATGATTACCCATTGGTGCTTAAATCCAGGATGTGACTCAGTATTTACAGTGAGCTTTAATATTTAAAGGGACTATATTATGCTAAATCGACTTTGTTGAGCTTTCTACCATGTTACAATATTGTTCCCTCATCAAAAAACATACTTGGAGTCATGTTTTCCTTCATTCATGCATGTTTTAGTGATCAGCTACTCTCTGGCACAGCCTTTCTGAGCCCTCAGAACACTCCTTTTCCCGAACCTCCACCTTTCCCACGAAGCCCCGCCCACTCCAGGAAGCACTGACCAATTAACAAGCCCTCTACATCCAGTCTGCTCTCATTCAATTATGCATAAAAACAGTCTACAGCGCTGTTTCCACTGATTCCTCACAGACATTTTTCATTTTGTAGTAAATTGGCACCATACAAAAAGTTTAAGGAAATAAAGTTACTTTTATTCTTTAAATTATGTTCAAAAGGCAGCACTCTGCCCTCTGCTGGTCTCCTCACCTGTCTCTTTATGGCACCAGGAGAGTACTTTTAAAAAACGTTTTCTTTTAGTTAGATAAACCAAGATACCAAACCAAGATAAACCATGACCAAGATTGGTTAAAAAATAAGAGTGAAAGCATAATAAGGTTTGTCAAGTCAAGCAATGGAATTAAAAATGGCTAAGATAAAAATTATGAATATTCAATAAAAATATGAATGCAGCTCATTACACATAATACATAATGTTAATAAATTGTTAAAGGAAAAGCCTTTATGTGGTTGATGACTTTTATGTCTTAAACAAAAATCTGCAGCTGCTGAAATATTCAAATCATTTATTTCTAACAAAAGGATCTAGACCTGATTTATGGCTGTCTCTGATCATTAACATGTGCTGCCAGAGCTTTCAAAGCACTTCTTCAAATGCAATGTCAGATTTCTCTTTGTAATTAAAATGCTATCTCCTCTCCTCTTCCAACAGAAAGAATAAAAAACTGTTCCTTTCATCACCAGTGCTGTCTTTCCTGAAGCTTAAACTCCTCATAAGTAAGGATTTTGTCTGTACCATAGGATGAACTATAGTGTCCTCATCGTTCATTCGTATGTTGTCGTCTATGAAGATGTGCTGGACGTCCCGGTCGAAGGGGTCCACCCACAGCGGCTTGCCCCCGCGAATGGAGAAGGTGTTACTGGCCCACCTGAACAAAGAAATGGAAACACCCAACATTCAAAAAGACCACTCACGCTCATTAAAAGTGTCCTAGTGCTGTGAGTGTGTACCAGTCGAAGTGGTCCTGAAAGCCTCCTAGCCCCTGCACAGAGCTGAGGTACTGATACAAACCCCTCCCTCCGTCCCGGGACGACACACGATCCTGGGCCCGACTCAAAACCACACTCCTCTTACTGCAGCGGATCTTTCCTGGAGTCACATTCACACGTAACTGGAACACAGAGAGAAAAACATTTTCTGTCGGAGAAGCAATAGTCAGAGTCATTTTAGATTAACAAATATTAAACTGACAAATCTGATAAATGTTGCACAAGATATAATCCATTGTGCATTATTAAGTAGCTGTGCAATATTAGTAGAATGTGAATGAAAGTGTTAAATTATATATTTTGTATTTAGTTTAGATTTTTTTTCTACAGATTTAAGTTATTTACCTTTGTAAATATAGTTTTATACATTTTAATAATACTAACTACCTTTTTTTTATAACTTTGCATCCAATTTTAGTGTACTTGTACAATGACAATAAAAATATTTAACAGATCCTTCCACAAGTGACGGATTGAGATAAGTTGTGCACACAGTTTGTTTAGAAGAGTAGGGTTCTTTTCATTTCATTTTTACGAGGCACTCATTAAATTAGACAATTTAAGGTGGCAGAAACAAGTGCTTGTTATTGATTTCTTTGAGAAAAATTACTTTGAAAAAATAGCCGCCTGATTTGACTGTCAGTTTCAGATACTAAAGTTAACTTATTAAATAGATTTTGTGGTGATGGATCGATTAAAACTGAGAAACTGACAAAATGTGCTACACTACATTTCTGTAATTACTTGTGCAGCATAACATAAAAATGAAAAAAGATATATCACGTAGCCTTCAGCTTATATGCTAATTTTATATACTAACTGCTACAGTACATTCTATAAAATGGCAAAAAAAACATGATGTTTGATGATTTATCATTTGCAAAATTGTGCAATTGTGTCCCTCAGTCCTCCATTGAAAATTGATTGTTTTCTGTTTTTGTTTATTTTTATTACCATTTTTAAGAACGCAGCTCTAAAAGTGTCTACTCTGTTTTATTCATTTGATGCATTTGTACTGGGTTTTGTTCAGAGACAACAGCATGTCCCTGCAGGGCTACCGTAGATAAAGAAAGAATGTCTGTGCTCTTTAGACACACCGCACCTTTAAAATAAAATAAGATTTTACATTTTTTCTGTTATCGCTTTACAACTCAAGATGACTACATTTAAGGTGATAACTGGAAAACATTTCTGATTCTTTTTGTATTATTTACATTTTAAATGCATTGTGCCCCATTTATTTGATGTAGCAATCATTATGAGACCGTTTGTGTTTCATTCTTAGACTTATGCTATTCTATCATCACAGTCACTGAAAATATACTTTCCAATTTACATGAATCAGCTATAATCCTATAATTGTACTATTTCATTACTGTTTATCACCCTGTGTTGTCATGTTTATGTTCAGCTGCCATAACAACAGATGAACTATAAGAGACAGCTTCAGCTTCTTGCACTCACACAACCCAGCGTACACAAGCAACCGGTGCAAAAATCCTCCCTGACTTCTGTGCTCAGAGATTCATCTGCCTCCCTCTGATCTCACGTCGATGAAAAGCATCCACAACGAGCCTCCACTGCGCTAAACTCCAGACGTCTCTCCTCCCATCATGCATCTCTTCACAAAAATCAATGCAACAAATCTAACAAGTACACGAGGACCCACAGGAGCCCAGTGTTGGACGTTTCGGTATGTGTGTGGTTACAATGGGGTTTGTAATCCAAAATCTAATGAAAAACTACACAACTGAAAGAAGATGGTTACTTTCGATGATAAAAGATGTTATTGACTTTTGCGTTGAGGCATAAAAGAAGAGAATTATATTTGACAGTTTCTAATTTAGAGATAGAAAATATAAGAACATTTTCTTAACTTAATTACAGCAGCGACAAAAGAGCTTTAGCGAATGTGAGTTTGAGTTTAATCACTACTGACAGAATGGATTAAACACCCATCAGGCAGAACATTATGACCACTGACAGGTGAATAACACAGATTATCTCTTCCTCGTGGCACGTATTAGTGAGTTGGATACATTAAACAGCAAGGGACCATGTTGTCCTCAAAGTCGATGTGTTAGAAGCAAAAAAAAATGGGCAAGAGTAAGGATTTGAGTGAGTTTGAGGGCCACACTGTGATGGTTAGACTGCAGTGCTTGTGGAAACTGCACAGTGAGTTAGTATCTATCAAACGGGGTGTCCAAACTTTATTTATGGTGATATACTGAAAAATATATGCGGAGGAGGGCCACTCACTAGAGTTGATGTATTTTGCTTCACCATAAAAAACAGGGTAGCTCCAGGTTTTGTCTTGTGAAATTTGAGACCTTTTTAAGACTTTTTAACGCCACTTAAAATTAAATTTAATGCCAAAATTGCTGGCAAAAAACAATAATCTGTTGAATTTAACACCAATGAAAGGGTTATACAGTAATTTAAAAGCCTAATGCAGGTGAAATAATTCCAGTGCTGCATTAAAAAATAAAACTAATTAATAATTCTCATAGATAAAGGTTCTGTGTATAGAGATTATGTAAACCTGTCACAAAGGTACAAGCTTCTCGGTAGGGCTGAACTGTTATTTCTAATTACACTTATATCTTGTGAGAAGGTAACAAAAGCAATACCACAATAATTTGAATAATTAAATTAAACAACTGTCTGTATTCTGACATGTATTCTATGTGTTCTACTATCTACAACACTGGAAAGACTTGACTTAGATGTCTCAATTTGACAATTTAAGACCAAGATAAACAAAATTGAATACCTGCCCATATAATTTAATACTTTTAAGGCCTTGAATTTGACAATATTAAATTTGAAACCTATAATACTTTTAGGCCTTGGGGCTTCCCTGAAAAAGTCCCTTGCACCTGCTCCCTTTTCTTCAGGGATCTCCACAATGAGTCATTCTCTGGGTACTTTGGCATAGGTTTTTATTCTGGATGCCCTACCGCAATCCTACATGTATCCAGGTTTGGGACCGGCACATAGTATGGCTGAAATTAAACCTATTTTTTGGTGCCACCAACCACTCATTTTCCTATCTATTTCCTTTCTCACACAGGTTATTAATTAAATAAACTAAAAAAAAAAAAAACTTTTTATTACAGACATGGGCATTTTACGGCCCACGTGCCACGTCCGCCCCGAGAGCTCTTCCAACCTGAACCTCAGTACCACTTGCAGTTACTGCAGCAAAAAAGTTGATTGTCTTCACATGCGACGCTAATCTGCCAATCAAATCCACACATTCAGGTACGGGGAGCGAGGTACGCAGCAGAGAGAGGAGAGATAGAGACAGGCATGGAACAGGGTGAAGCCAGACTGGACTGAAAACGACTTCCTCCTCCCAGAGACCAGCTCAGAGACCAGAGACCAGCTCAAAGACCAGAGACCAGCTCAGAGACCAGAGACCAGCTCAGAGACCAGAGACCAGCTCAGAGACCAGAGACCAGCTTAGAGACCAGAGACCCGCTCAGAGACCAGAGACCAGCTCAGAGACCAGAGACCAGCTCAGAGACCAGAGACCAGCTCAGAGACCAGAGACCAGCTCAGAGACCAGAGACCAGCTCAGAGACCAGAGACCAGCTCAGAGACCAGAGACCAGCTCAGAGACCAGAGACCAGCTCAGAGACCAGAGACCAGCTCAGAGACCAGAGACCAGCTCAAAGACCAGAGACCAGCTCAGAGACCAGAGACCAGCTCAGAGACCAGAGACCAGCTCAAAGACCAGAGACCAGCTCAGAGACCAGAGACCAGCTCAGAGACCAGAGACCAGCTCAGAGACCAGAGACCCGCTCAGAGACCAGAGACCCGCTCAGAGACCAGAGACCCGCTCAGAGACCAGAGACCCGCTCAGAGACCAGAGACCAGCTCAGAGACCAGAGACCAGCTCAGAGACCAGAGACCAGCTCAGAGACCAGAGACCAGCTCAGAGACCAGAGACCAGCTCAGAGACCAGAGACCAGCTCAGAGACCAGAGACCAGCTCAGAGACCAGAGACCAGCTCAGAGACCAGAGACCAGCTCAGAGACCAGAGACCAGCTCAGAGACCAGAGACCCGCTCAGAGACCAGAGACCCGCTCAGAGACCAGAGACCAGCTCAGAGACCAGAGACCAGCTCAGAGACCAGAGACCCGCTCAGAGACCAGAGACCCGCTCAGAGACCAGAGACCCGCTCAGAGACCAGAGACCAGCTCAGAGACCAGAGACCAGCTCAGAGACCAGAGACCAGCTCAGAGACCAGAGACCAGCTCAGAGACCAGAGACCCGCTCAGAGACCAGAGACCCGCTCAGAGACCAGAGACCAGCTCAGAGACCAGCTCAGAGCCAGTGTCTTGTGTTCTGAGACACTGGCCTTTATTAAAAGCAACAGAATTAAGCTCCATAATGAAACCAAGCACAACACAGCTCACTGTCAGACCCCTCCTCCAAGCAGTCACAGCACAACAAAGTTGTCAAGTTAAGTTTAAACATAAACGCTAATTATTATTTTTCTTAAAATAGGTATTCAGAGCAAAATAAATTACTTTATTAGAGATATAAGAATATAAATTGTACCCTTTTGTTTTATTGATGAAGTATAATTGAAATAAATGCTATTTGAAGGCCTAAAACAGACCTTGTGAAGCTCTGGCCTTCATTCGAGGACATTTTCATAGATTGGATCTCAGTGAATGTTTACAAGGAAGAGTTATGGATCACAGGCAGTTTGTTGCACTTTTAAAGGAGCAGGAGTGACATGGAGACATGGGGTCTGCTGCTGTCAGAGGGCTCACTGTAGACAGAGGATTGAAAAGGGGTTTGGGACCTGAGGAAAGAGATCCATGAGTTTCGTCCTGACTAAGGAAAGCTCTGAGATGCAGAATGCAGCTGCTGGAATTTTGTTGATCTGACTGGACTGTTCAATAAACTAAACACTAATACAAATGCGTATTTGAACTAAATGGTCTCTTTTTGGTAATGTTGGTAAATGCTGAAACTTTTATTAACCTTAAACATAAATCGATACACAGTTGTTATTGAGCACAAGCAAAGTAAGCGTTGACCTGGCCCTCCGCAACCGGCCCAGATTCAAATGTGGCCCTCAGGAAAAAATAATTGCCCACCCCTGCCTTTGTGAATAAACCTAATAACTGAGACCTGACTACAACGGCTGTGAGAAATAGAGACTGCTCTGGTCAGATGCAGAAGAATCTATAAACATAAGTGCCTGCATAATGTACCTGTAAAAAAACTACCTGAAATTGGTCTGCAGGCCACATTTGGCCCCTGAGCCATAGTTTGGCTACCTCTGGGGTATATGAAGTGAACTACAGATACAGTCATATGAAAAAGTTTGGGCACCCTGTGAGGTTGCATAATAATTTACTCTGTCTTCACGAAAAAAGATCATAGAGGTATGTCAAACATTTTCTAATGACATCTGAGTTCTAGGGTGTTTACCAAACAATTTTTAGTGTAGCAGTATTTAGGTTTATGAAATTAAATGAAATATGGAAAAAATATCTGTACAAATGTTTGGGCAACCTTATACGTTTGCTGATTTGAATGCATGTAACTTCTCAAAAAGGATTACTTGCAACACAAAACTTGTTAGAGCGACTCTGTGGTGTGGCATTGCCCTCGCATACAGCTTTTCTTTGTGCATAGTGCTCTGAATTGTTGAATGATGTACAAAAACATCTGCAGCCAGATGTGGAGGTGATCTGTGAGTTGTCTTTAACCATTCTCACCATTCCTTGCCTATGTCTCTCTTTTTTTTGACCTACCACATCTGGCCTTAACATCAACTTTGCCTGTGTCCTTCCATTTCCTAATTACCGCCTTAAATACCTTTTCTCATTATTGAATGCACCTGTCTATGAAGTTCAAGGCTCAACTAACTAATCTAACAAGATTTGCATTGCAAGTAATCCATTTTAAGAAGCTACATGCATTCAAATCAGAAAAACTTATAAAGGTGCCCAAACATTTGCACAAACTAAATACTGCTGCACTAAAAAAATGTTGTTAGGAAAACACCCTAGAACTCAGATGTCAATAGAAAAAGAATGACATTCATGTGTGATCTCTGTGAGTAAATTATTATGCAACCTCAAACTTTTACATATGACTGTAATATGTATTACCTTCCTACACTAAACACTTTTGTAAATTATCGCCTACAAAAGCTAGTTTACTTACTCACTTAAAGCTACAAAACAAGAAACATCTTCCCTGAGATCAGCTTTAAACGGATGCTGTCCCATCTAGTCAATACAGTATTTATTTACCTCATTTTGTCCATTTATTTTTTTCTCCTAAGGGTTAGATGTAGCCAGCAGTAGTAGAGTAGTACTTTCTCTGTATATTAGATTGCAAGTGATTAATAATTGACCACCAGCCCCTGTGAATGTCCCTTATGTGAGAGTGCATTGTCTGCAACCATGTGACTTACCATGTTATGCCAGGTATGCCCTAAAATTCTCATCTAAATCTTTGATATAACTGCCCTTTTTTTGTTTTGTTTTGTTTTACAGGTGATTCCTATTATCTATTATCTATCTTTATTATCTTACTGTTAGGTGATTAAAGAGTTTTCCTCTAATATTGGTAAAAAAAAAAAAACATTACTGACTGAATGACTGCACTTATTTAATCTGAAATCAAGCAATGTTTGTGCCCAGTTGGTGAGAATGTTTTTGTTATATTTACTTCACAATTTTGTGAGGAAAAAGGGAAGTTTTGGCAGATGGCTAACCACTAATGTCAATTGACGTCAAAAACTATTCAGAAATACAAGTCCTTTTTGGTGTCAGCTTTAAAAGTGCTGTGTGTCATTTTTTCACATCTACTCGTGATATTTCAACTTACAGTCCCACACCAATTGACCTTTGCAGTATACAGCCTGTGACCACCAATGGTAGCTCTGCATTGACGGATGAGTCCAAAATTTTGTAATTCAAAATAAGAGCTGCAAAATAAGTTTAAATTTTGCAGCAAACAACCATACTGCAAGAAACTAAATGTATCGCAACAATGTTATGGTCTTTGAGACTTGGAGACATCCTCAAGGAAAATTATGATTTGGTCTTGCCCCCATTTTGCCTTATTTTAGGGCTGGTTTAGTCTTTGTTCATTTATGGCCCCAGTTCTGAGAATACAAAGACTCCAGTTTCAGCTTAAATTGTATTGAGTTAATGTCTCAAAAATATCATCAGACAGTTTTATCTTTATCGCAACATAGTTATCGCATACTGCATGGTGCAGTCTTAATCAAAATCACTTTAGTTTCCAACTCTTTTAAGCTTTCAGGTAACACTATGAATTTTAAAAGAAACATGGATGTGCTTCTGCTTTGTCCTCTCTTGGCCACTGTAGTAACAAATATAGTATTCACTTAAAAGTGGCAAACTAAGTTATTCAGGGAATCTAGTGTTCCTTTACCTTTAGATCAGGTAAATTAGGAAACAGTGGATGTGCTCCCTGGTTCACTGCTTTGGACACAGCATTGAGCACTCGAGGTAGGTCTGTCCCAAAGGTTCGAAACACGACAGCAAACTCTCTTCCCTCTGCTGCCAGGTCTCTGAGGAGCTGGAAGAACGAGGGCAGAATCCAGTGGTACAGTTTCCCATCTTCTCCTTTAACACACAGCTCTCTGTCTGCCTGCAAGAGAGTCACAGTTAGAGAGAATGACAGTGTTTAATGTTAAGTACTTGTTTGTGGATTGCTTGCCTTGACACCCTCGGGCCAGCGGAGCAGTTCTAAATGCTCATCCAGGATCCCTCGAAAACGGCGTCCGGCGGTGGTGGTGAAGGCAGGTGTCCGTCCAAACCTAGAGTAATAACTCACAGCTCCGTCACAGGGCGGCAGCAGTGAGGGAGAGTCGCTCAGCCACTCCCACTTTCCTGCAAGGTAAAACCAGGTTTCAAGAATGTGGTAAGACATGACAGCACTGTGTGATAAGGACTTTTGTTAGAGCCATAAAGACTCTTTGAAACATATAGTTTTATTTAATACACTGAAAGATAGCCTCTACTGGCCATTTGTCTTGTTAGTGCCATTTTCGCTAGATAGATGTGCATAAGAACATTTCCAAATACAAAAACAAAACCTTATAATCATAATAATGTATTAGTCTTATATGTATTAGTTTTTCTAGACACTTAAAGTCATTTTAAAATTTAGTGCATTATTAATTTACTCCTCAGTCACACTCGGCTGCCATTTTGCACCTACGGCCCCTCAGACCACCACCAAACTCACAGGTAAGGTGGGTAAAGTGCCATGCCCAAGGACACAACGACAGTAGGCTGTGCAATCTTGGCAGCAGGGATCAAACTGCCAACCTTCAGATTAGTGGCGAACGTCTCTACCAACTGAGCTACTACTAAATTTGTTTGATTAAGTGTAAGAAATGCTGCATAAGAACTCTATCGCATGTGTTTAATGAAACCAAAGAAGGGTAATCCATATGTTCCTATCGAATGGGGACTGTCCCAGTTTTAGGCTCCATGTCCCATGTCCCAACAGATATTGGTAAAAACACTAATATATCCCTCTTTGCAACAAACCATGTCCCAGGTGTCCCCATTTTCACCAATAGAAAGGCAGAGGAAACTTAAAATACACTGTCTAAAGACTTTTGTCACTAAATGTTACTATATCATTGTTTATTATTAATAAAATGTCATCATATACAAAACTTAAGCCTTAGCTTCATGTATTTTGAATTACATTACAGAAATGATTTATTATTACTATTATTAGACTTCAAGCGCTTTTATGTTACTTAGTAAGTTATAATGCTTTGCGAAACAAACGTGTCACAGTTTTTGGGTCTAAAACCTCGTCACCCTAAACCAAAGTTAATGACCCTCACATTCATTTGGGTCTAACCCTCAGCACACACTCTGAGTAATCCAATAAATAATATTGAATTGTGACATTATTGTCCTCTAAATAGTTTAAGGTGTCAGCTGACTGAGCTCACAGACACCATTCATGACATTCTTGCTGCGCTGTGTAAAAACCATCACAGATAATAAACCCGTGTACCTTGTTTGTTCATCTTCCCCCACGTGACACTCGGGAGAAAGCCGTCCAGCGCCGCTACCGTCCCCTGTCCCGTCACCGCGTCCGACACCAGTATGGTATTATTCAGGTCTATGTGAAGAACTAACTTTTTCCTGTGGACATTATTTACAGAGAACAAACCTAGAGGGACTGTCACCGCCGGGTCCTCTGTCCCGAACACGGATTCAGGGACACCGCCGTTTATCCCTCGGTCCTTCTCCGCGCTGTTGCTCTCGCTGAAGTCAGTCATAGTGGACAAAAACCGATGTACAAAGTGTTAAGTGAAAAAAAATAAAAAAAGAGATAAAAAAAAAACACAAGTCTTATGCCTAATGCACCGGCGTGACTCTCCACACCGGCTTGGCTCTCTGACGACTCATGTTTGTTTACTTCCGCATGGTTTACGGTTCTTTTTCTTTTTCTCCACAAACAGCAAAGGTCCCAAACCAAACAGCGCCCTCTACCGAAACACTGAAGGTATTTTAGCCGAAATACACGGAGACAAATTAAAATGTCATAAAATACAGGGAATGGTCTCCGACGGCGTTTTAGGGCCACATGGGAAAAATATAATATGGGCACTACGAGAATAAAGTCGTAATATTTTTTAATTAGTCATAATTTTATTTTTTTTAAAGTCCTTATAGTAATGATAATGGTGACGATGGGGGAAAAAGCTCAGTATTTCACCTGCTGCAGCCTAAATGAAAGTATAACCTTACTAAGCGCTCCAGATTACCCAGAGACCACAGCACAGACAGGCTGACTTCATTCTCTAAATATTTCAATATCTATTTTTTTTTATATATATTCTCCTAACATTATGACTTTTTGGCGACGACTTTATTCTCAAAATATTATGACATTATTCTTGTAAAATGTCTCTTTTTTATTCTCAATTTATATTGCACCTTTTGTTTTTGGTGCATTCTCACAGAATTTTCTTGCTTTTTGCACTTTATTTTGTATTAAGAGGTGCCTTGCACCAGTTTGTTCATTTCATGAGTAATCAGCAGTTTTTCAGAAAAATCCCTCACATTTAACACATTGAGTTGTCGAGTCTGTGCGCAATACTTTTTTACTTGCAAGTACATTTTAAAGTTTGTACTTTTATACTTTTACTTAGGTAGAAATTTTAAGGTGATACTTAAACTTTAGTAAATATTTGCTCCTTTATCAGTACTTTTACTTAATTGAGTACTTCTTCCACCATTGATTAAAACAGACATAGCTACCAAAGAGCCACTCATTTGAGCAATTGTCAAAGTGTTTATTTATATTAACCATTTATATGTATCCACAGCAGCATTCTTAATGATCCCAATGTTATATACGCAGTCCATTACAACAGATGAAAGGGCTTAGACTGGACACTTCACACAAACAAAAATAGAAATGCAGCCATCTTAAAGTAAAAGGGAGGTTTATAACCACCAGGTTATAGCCTGTATGAACATGCATCCATGCACATTTCAGCTTATATTGGAGCCTTAGACGATTGAATCCACAGGACTGAATATCTAAAGAGGTACAAAAAAAAAAAAAGAACTAAAATAACAAACACCCAATGAGTTTGAAAAGCAGACAGAAGCCTTCTGCATAAAAATTAAGTCAGCACCCATGTTACAAGGTTTTCTTACCATTTGCTACAATTTCAAAGTATCCCAGAATACCTTGCAAACCAGGCAATGTCTAAAAAAACAGCCACAAAAAGTACACACGTTACAGTAACCCTCACAAATCAGCACCATCGTCATTGTTGCCGAATAAAGAGAACATGAGCCAGATGTCACCTGGTTTAGTTTCGACTCGGCTGAAGGTGCCTTAGTGCGTGGAAGCCTGGCAGCGCACCCTAAACTCAGGTAGTTTTAGGATAAACTCCACAAGCAGCAGTTTTCCATAAAAACTGCTCCCACTGGAGATGATAGAGGCGAGTAGGCTTCTTTATGCATGTGGCGCCGTAAGCACTGAATTCATTAAACATATACAACTTTTGCAATGGTATACATAAGGTCTATAAATGCAAGTTCCTCTATGATGGTTGTATGACTAGTTAGTTTCGAGTATATACGCAGTTGTGCATCTGAAGGGCTTTCCTAAATGCAGATTTGAAAAGAGCACCTCAACTTCTGGCTTTTGACAGCCACTGCAGATGTCAGCAGAGATGATCCTTGAGCGCGTTGAAGAGTGCGCTGTGGCTGTGGAATGGCCAGTACAGCCTTCAGGACCTCCCTAGACACACAGTCCTTCAGGAGTCCGGCCTGGATCTAGTCCACCTCCTCCATGTTGCTGTAGGAAGGAGCAGCGCACTCTCCATGGGCGAACAGTTCAGAGGGCACCTCGGGGGTCAGCGTGGGTGGTCCCTCTGGGTCCAGGTCTGCTCCGAAGAGGGACTGACTGGAGGCCTGTAAAACAAACCAGTATTAACAACAATTGATGCTACGTTTGATGAATTTTCAATAAAAAAAAACAACAACAAAGTAACAATAACACAAGTTATCAGACATTTTATTTCCAAAAGGACAAGGCTTTCTATCATTAAGCAGCATTTGTATGGAGGTATCTCAAACACATTATTGCAGGATCATTAAATTATCTCATGATTTTGTTAAAATACAGTACTTCTACACCACCCATTAAAAATGCACAATTATCACAATTATAATTCATAATTACAAAACATATTAATTTATCTTATCTACCACAGTTCATATTTTAGCATAGTGTTAGACTTCTTTTTACAAGATAAACATCTGAAGAGCATATATCCAAGTGGAAGTATAAATAACCAGTCAGTGCAATGCCAAGTAGTAAGGCAAACATTAAGGTGTTACATCCTGCTGCACTCTGGAGATTCCCTGAGACAAACACAAACATGACCAACGTTAAAGCGGACGTCTTTGGACAGCTGCTATAACTACTGAAATGCTAAAATAAAGAAGAGCTTTAAAAAAAATCATTTAAAACATTTCTATTCTTTTAGAAGAGCACAGCAATTCCCTTTACTAGACTGTAAATATCAGTACCTTCAAATGTTTCAGCAGAACTTCCTTCTTTGATTTCTCTTTTAAATATGGCTTGAAAATATAAAAAAAATACCACAATAGAATCAGACATAATACAGACATCCTAAAAACACAATTCAGAAGCCATACAGTGTTATTGCATCTGTGAAATAAAACATGATCTGAGCCAATATAGATTGTACTTACAATGCTATTATGGTATATTTTAGTGTTTTGAGTATTTAGTATTGGGAATTCAGAACACATGATTTAAAGTAACGCTGCATCACAGACAAACTATTACCCAGGGTTCAGTTGTCACATACAGTACAGTAATCTGATGACATTGCATATGTAGTCAAGGTGCTAACAAGTCCTCTTGTTTTACCTTCAGAATTGAGCATAGAACACATTTTTTTGCAAATGACACTCTGCTTCTCCGCAGAGGGCTCAGCGTTTAAGGATTAGTTCATGCATGTGCATAGGGCGGCTTTTCTTCATACAGTATCTGACTTTTGTGCATAAGGTGCTTCCACACCAGCTCACGCCCAGGGAGCCTTGTAAAGCAGAGAGTAGAACATGTTGACAAAAAGAGCAAACATGGCCACCATAGTGGCCAGAAGGAGGTATCTTGTACAGTCATCTTCTGGGTAATCGGACATCCTGTGGCCCCTGTGGCGTCGCAGGGGTCCCTCACTTCTGCCTTCATCTCTGCTCATGATCCTCTGTCTTCTCCGCGGACCTGAGCCGAACAGTCCGCGTGAGCCTTCGTCAACACCCTCCTCGTCTTCCTCCAATTCCCGCCATAACAGGGAGGCCTGCGATTGGCGGAAACCGGGGTCAACTTCTGGAGAAAGACTTGCCTAACAAATGCTAACACTGGAATGAGACATTTTTGAGCACTATCAACCAAGACTATACTGTTTCCCAAGTCACAGGTGTTTGCTTTAGAAAGTAATTATATTTCTGAGACTGTTGTGAGCAGTGGATAATTTTAGTACCCTTTAAGCACCTCTGACAATTTGAATGCCAGAGTTGTAACATCTGAACATAATAAAAAGTTAAAGACAAATACATTACATTATAAATACATTATTAAGTCAAGTGAATTGTCAGAAGCAAAGGAAAGTCTTGCTGTGTAACTTCTAAAACCTAGGTTTGCTTCTGTAGCAAGAGTTGTGTCCTTTTTCCAACAGCACTACTTGGTTTACTCGTTTTCCATTACCTTGTACTACCGGTTTATTTGGACAGTGGCGCCTCACTGATGTGACGTCCTGTAAACGCGACATAAATGACAACGCAGGGGAAATGCTGTGCTTTGTCCCCAGCAAAGCCAAAAAAAAAAAGTCGGCAAAGTCTACAAGCAGCAAGGCAAAATACTGTTGAGAAGTACAAGAGAGTTTGGGAAGACATACAGCAACATTGAGCTGAAGATAAGTTGCGAACTGCTAAGAAACAACGTTTGAGGGTAAGTCAAGGCAACTTTGTAACAGTGTTGGGAAAGCAGCAAAGTAATGTTGGTTTCGCACTTAAAGAATAAAAGCATTTTATTACTTTGCGGTGTGTTTTACGTAGGGTTAAGAGCATTTTATGGGTTTATAGCTGCCGGTTGTTGGGTATGTTTTTGTGGCACGTATGACTCACTACTGACAACATTCTCTGACCAACCAGCAATCTGTCAACGTCACATTTTTGTACTGGTTTGGCTCGGTTGGAACCTCGGCCGAGCAGGCACCAAAAAAGTACCTGGTACTGGTAATTGCTGCCTAATGGAAAAGCTAACAAAGCGAGTAGAACTGAGTAGAGTAAAACCAGTAGTGCTGGTGGAAAAGGGTAAATGTTTATCTAAAGCAAAGTGATGCATGGATGCTACCCCGGATAATTCAACAAACTGAAATAACAAGCTGCCTTTTTTTTTGATGGCTGTAAAAGTATTAGAGGAGTAGCCCTTGTTAATTATGGTCATGTTTAGTAATGACTTTAAGTACAATACAAAAATAGTTATAGCTGAAACCACAACATTAGTGTGTGGATAGACTGTAATAATAATCAAAGCTGTGGCGCCCTCACCTGGCTGGCCGCAGCTCCTGCAGCAGTGGGTGACTCTGCTCCCATGGGCCTGAGGAAACGCAGAGGTCTCTCCACGGGAGAGTTTCGGCGGCGGTAGAACAGAACGTAAGCATAACGTGTCACCACCTGACTTTCTTCTACCATCGTCACAGTGCTGTCATCAAACAGACGCCAGCCTGCAGGAATTAGCACAGCAAGAAATAAGGATGCAGAAAGCACAGATACAAAACCATGTATGTAGTGTATGTATAGCCTGCCCACTCACCAACATCACTGCGCTGGCTGTTCTTGTCACTGGGAAGGCGGGCGTAGGCTGTGTAGTGGCCTCCAATCATTCCTCCATAGTGGTTAATGACAGCATACAGGTCGTAGATGGGGGGCTGTTGCATATCATCCTTCTGACCAATGCAGAACTTGCTCAGATCCAGGTTTCTAGGCAACATGTCACGAGATTTTTATAAGACAATGTTCTATACATGCATAATATGAAATGTGATTCTTTGTGCAGTTACCTGACAGGAAAGTCCACCATGTCATTGATTTTGTCTCTCCATATGAAGCTCCTGAATGAGAAGCGTTTGAGCTGAATGATCAACACGTTGGGCAAACGCCACAGGAAGCAGCTGCTTTGAGGCCTCTCGGTGCTGCTGGCACTTGGGACAATACCTTTGAAAACATACAAAGACTTGACATTATACATTAGATAAGGGAAGATGGATTTGTAAGCACTAAAATATCTTAAAGTTTTATTTTTAATTTACATATTCTTCATTTTCAGGGATTACTGAAGTAACTCCTCCTCTTAAAGCCAGGTATACACTGCACAATTGATTTAGTCTTAAAAGGTTTATGGTCGTCACACTGCACGACGCAGAAAGCTTAAATCGCTAACCACTGCTTGTTCACACTGCGCAAAAGTTTAAATGTTGAATCAAAGTCAGCTGGAACAAATTTCAGGCTCTGGAGACAGTGCGTTTACATCGCTGACTATAGCAGTGTTTATGTGGTGTGGAAAAGTACACAAATCAATGGATCTTCCAAAGTATCTGACACTGCCTGATATTTGTCTCATCTATCTATTTATGATCTCTGTCCCTGTCTCACTATAAAAGATGAACGACCACCATTTTTGACCTTCCCACGAGTCTTTTGTCTGAGGCGGCCGAAATTGTGCAGTGTACACCCGACTTAAGAGCCATGTCTAAGCTTCTCACCAGGCCTCCTCTGGTGCCAGCACCTCAGGCTTGGTGAAGAGGTTGAGACACTGCTCCAGAGTGAAGTGTCCTGCTCTGGCTGTCTCACTGAGGGAGCCTGGGTCCTCCTCAAACTCCAGTTCTTTGGAGCTCACCAGGACATACTCCTTCAAACGCTCATTGTTCTTCCACACCAGCTCTACCGTTGCATCTTCAGGCATGTCCAAGAGACCATCCTCTGTAGGAATTTTTTTTTTCATTATATATAAATATATATATAAATAAAAGTAAACAGATGCACACGGACAAGTAAATGGAAAAATATGGTGGTGTTTGTACCTTTCTCCTCCAGCTTTTGTTCCTTGTTGTTGGAGTCCAGCAGGGAGATGTAGAACTGGCTGCCGTGTCCTGATATTGTTTCACTTGAATGTTGATACCCTGTTACCGCAGCTGACAACAGAGCAAACAAATATAAACATAGAGAATGATAACTATTTGTAAACAGTTAATCGTTATTTGTTGTGCTGTTACCTTCTGGCCTCACTGCCTTCTCACATGACGTCTCTTTTTCAGCATGTGGGTCTACGGAGCAGCACAAGGCAGAAGAGACCGGCTCAGAGAACCCAGAGTCTGTAGTCTTGGTGGTGGACAGTGAGGTCTGGGACGAGGAGAGCGACTCTGAATCTCCAGAGCGCAGCGCTGAGGCCTCTGCGTACTCTGCCTGCGAGTCGGGCAGCACAGACGGGCTCTCCGGCGGTACTTCCCCTGCTCCTCTGGTGGTACAGTCTCCCGCAGCCTCGTCTTCAGACCCAGCGCCTTCGGATGTTCCTACTGACATGGGCGGAAGGTCTGCTCGGGACTGGGAGCTCTCAGGAGACAAGCGGCCTGAATGGAAAGGAGGCTGGAACACGTTGACGGAAAACCTGCACAGAAAAACACACATTGTGCACATGAGCATGCTGGAAATTAGCTTTATTCAAGTTATGCTGATGAAAACAAGGGATTTTTTTTATACAAAACAGGTGGGCCCTTCAATCACTAACCAGGTTTACAACTCAACTATCTGTCTTTCCCAATTGCTTTCTCGGGAAGCCCTCCCTGGTGGTTAAGTGTAACAAGGAAGCATCTGGCCAAATAAACAAATAGCCAAATAAACATGTCCTGATTGGAGTGAGCTGTCTTGGCACAGCACAGGATTTTGAAAGAATTACGACACACAGGTCTGAGTCCAGTGGCGAAAATGGCAAAAGAACCAAAGTTTGAAATGAAAGTGACCAGAATATTTGTAAAACTGCACATGTTTGCTTTGAATGCAGTATTACAAGTATGATACTTCTGTTACTAGTGGAAGTTCAGTGCTTGCCCCAATGTTTTGCCAAATTGATTTTGCCTATCCAGAGTTTGCAGATGCCAGAATAAAGACAGCATGTACTAAAGCCAATAGCCTCTGGTCGCTTAGTGGTCTAATTAGTCAGTGAAGTCTTAGTTTACTAAAATTGTGTTGGTTTATTAGTTGCATGTACTCTTTGCATCAACAAAGCTGGTCTAATTTATTACTGGATAACTTTTACTTTTTATTTTCAAGATAACAGTGATTTCTAGATAAAATATATATTTTACTGCCAACTTTAATTAGTCACTGTGCTGGGCATGACTTGGGTCAACGATTTCTTTGGTCGACTACAGCCCCAGCATGTACATAGCAGTGAGTCAGGCTTTGCTTCTTTAGGCCATGACACTACAGCCCACTAAGCTCACAAAATACAGTATATCAAAAAGGTCCCCAATTAAAACTGGGACAATCACTGAAGAACAGTACTTGTGTGTAGACAGAGTACCTGGAGTATCCCTCCAGCAGCTGTGTGAGGCGGGCGTGTGTGAGTCTGGATTCTGGCACACTGATTAAGAAAGGCAGCCCGACATTCTCCGTGTTGGGACGACACATCGCCTTGTGATTGGGCCAATGGGTTTTCTGACAAACTCTGCACAAGGAAACAGAAAACAAAGTTATGTTTTAGGCAGTAATTAGGGGGCTACCTTTTTTTAACCATTAGCCGGCTTTGTGTCAACTCACTGGTTGCAGTAGCCCACACGGTAGCAGCGAGTGCACCGCTTCAGTTTGTCATCTTCAGACAAGGGGGGCTTCAGGCAGGCAGCACACTTCGAAATGGGAATGTTGGGGACTTGAAGTTTCTGAACAGACAATTATTCATACATTAGATTGTTATACTTGAAGATGCTTTAAATATGTGATTCTCAACTGATTCTGGGACCTTTTCATTATTATTTCCACACTTTTATGTATTTAAAACCAAATTTAGGCTTCAAATAAGCTAAACATTGAAACTATATTCAACCTTCCTATGACCCACAACCCACCAGTTGATAATCATGTTTTAAATAATCATAATAAATGTCTTTCCTACCTGCTGCACTCTGAGCTCTACAACTCTCTCTTTGGCCAGATCTCTGGCCAGCACCTCAAAGCAGAACAACATGTCTGAGGAGGACACAGTGTCCAGGGAGTGGGATGGCAAGAGCATGCGCTGGAAGCGATTCTTGCCGACCTGGAATTAGGAAAAAAAAAAAAAAAACATTATTTGATGTCATTAAAATGTTTGTTTAATTAAGGCAAGTTAAGTGAAGAGAGAAAAATGTGAAACTTCTCCTTTAGATGAGAGCAGCCAGGGTTAAAATTATTTGTTCATTTTGCTGACAATAGATGCAAGATTTTTTACTGAGACATGGATATCTTTGTGTTTCTTTTGTTTTCTTTGTGTGATTATAGGAGTAAAATGCCCAATAAATCAGGCTAGAAAATAATATAACAAATGCCTTTGTAAAAGCCTTCAAAATATAGTTTAATACACCAGAAAATACTTTTAGGTGCTGCTGAAGAGGAGATATCTGAGAAAACACTCTTAAAGTTAAAATAAAACTTAAAATACTTAAAGTACTTAAAATATTTCAGATAGGAATCTAGTTGACAAAATGTAATTAATCAAACACCTTAATGTGTAGCTTAGACATTTTCTTTATTTGAGATTATAGAAAGTTACATGTTAGAGCAGCAAATTGGCTGTAATATCTCATCTTAACTACAACAGTACATTCAAGTTTGTCCTTACCTCTGCCAGTCTAAGGTTCTCTGGTTTGACCCTCACACTTCTCGATATGGACTCAAGGACTTCAGCGGTGCTGGAGTTTTCTTTGCTGACACTCACCAGAAACTAAGGCACAGAAAAAGCCTGATTACACAACATATTAATTTATTTTTCTTCAAATATGGTGATAATCATCTAATTTTCTATATTACCTTAACAGGTTTTTTATGAGGTTCCTTTGCAAAGTAGAAGACTGAGAGCACCTTTTGTTTCTGGGGCAGTGGAACAGGCAAGTACAGGAAGGGGTCAAAAGTAATTGACACCTAAGGATGGAGAAGGAAAAAAGTTACATTTCTAGAAACCAAGACAAACTTTACAATGTTAGGTTTTAGCGGTATATGAAGAATTAATCACCTTGGAGCACGTGGGACAAACCAGCTTTGATTTGAACTGGCCTTGAAAGAGATCCACAATAAAAGAGTCATTTCTCATTTTGTGTCTCTGCCAGGCCTCCTCTGCAACCACCTGCCAAGAACAAGTGAAAAAAAAAAAATGATTAACCATCACTTCCTGGAGTGACCAAACAACTTTCCTACTGTACAGGCGCTCACTTCATCCAGACGTCCATCAGAGTCCACCGTTTCTGTGTACGGTTTATTCTGAATGCGGTTCAAATCCTCATGAAGGCCGTCCAGCAAGAAAGCCATGAATTCCTGGGCATCGTGCTGAGCATAACCAGTAAACTGACTGGCTTTACTGGCAACGATAGCCTTTGAGCAGAAATGAAGGAGCATAATGATTAGGATGCCTTGTAAAATTATAGAAATGTATATAATTTCCCATTGTTATTGCTTCAGTACCTTGAGTTTTGAGGGTTGAAAGGCGTGATGCGTCCCTTTCCAAAGGGCCCTGAGCAGAACTGCAAAACCTATGGCTAATCTGCCTCCTGTTCCCAGTGGGTTATTGCAGTTGATTTCTGACTCAAATGCTCGATCTGCAGGGACAAAAATTCAATGCAGCCAACAAAAAGGACACACTGAAGTTAAATGTTTGAGCTACGTCACAACACAGTCACGTTAAGACAGTAAGTACCGTGGAAATAATCCCGGAGTTCTCTGGTGTTGGACAGGGACTGGATAACGCTGTTCATGAAGCAGGTGTTGCCCAGATTCACCAGTCCAGTAAAGCCCGGCAAGCACACCTTCTTCTCCTCCTCTTCCTCGTGACACTCGTTACTGACAGGAGGGGCGTGGGACATGGGCTGCACCATACAAGTAGGTTTGGGCTGACGAACAACACAATAATTTTTAGTAGTCTTATTTCAAAGCATATCATATAACACATTTCTTTTTCATTTTCCAACTCACCGTGGTAACAGATGGCTCTGTCTTGATAGCCACATGCTCAGAGACAGAACGAGGGGCCACTGTATCCAGGCCGCTATCCTCCACTCTGGGAGATGCTTTTGGGGCTTTGGGTTTCTCCTCGCCCACCCTGGGAGGCTCCTCCTTGGCGGGGAGGCTGTGCTGGCTGCTGCCCGGCTGGCTCTTCTCCATACAGGCAGGGCTTGAGGGCACAGCGACCTTGGCGCCACCCACTGCACCTTAAACAGGGGAAAAAGGAGCTTGTGGTTAGAAGATAAAGGTCAACTAAAGGTCTACTACTGCTTTGGGGCAAGTCAGGTCCCTGGTCAGTGTGTGGTTCACTTTCAACAAGGTGTGTCTTAACACTGTAGTGCGCTGATTAGAAAATAGATAATTTTTATAATCAAGCAAAATAGGTAGATGTTGTTATGGGGATAAACCGTGATGCTTTAAAATAAAATGCTAAAATGATTTAATAGCATTTATTTTAGGAACTATTTCTAGTTTTCTGATATGTCTGCATTACATGTCTCATATTTTTAATAAACTTTGAATTTAGTATCTACATGTATTTAACATGAGCAGAACTTGTGACATTTAATGGAGCGTTCCTAAAATGTCATGGTACATATATTAATTATTATGACCTTATAACATTGCACACATCTTTGTAAAAATTCAAGCATCTTTAAGAAGAACTAAACTGTACCATACTGAAAAAAACATACCATCAAATGGAAAACAATGGAAAAATGGAAACACTACAAGTTAAAATTGTGTTGTCAATTAGAAGCCTGGCAGCAGACCTTGTGTGGCTGGGGCCTCGAGGCCCCCCCAGCGCTGACTGTGTCTCTTCTTCAAAATGATGTCTAGTCGAGATGGTGTGAACAAGTAGGTGCACTGCTCAGGCTGGATGAGGTTCCTGAAGAAAACACCGAGGGGTAAAGAATTTTTCATGTACTTTGAAGCTTGTTTCTCATTAATTAACGTAAAAAATATTTCAGTGGTTACCTGAGTTTGACTTGCCACTTGAAGACTGTGTTCGGTCCACAGCCTGAATGCAGTCTTAGAAAGTAAGCATCACTGGAAAGAACAAAGATGACAGGCACAAATCAGTTATTTAGACAATCAAAAGATCTTTTTTCTTTCTTTGGATAAACGTCTATAGACTACCTCGTCTGGAAGATGAGTGTGAAATCCTGTTCCCTGAAAATGACCCTGGCTGTGTCTCTGCAGATGCCTTTCAAGTAAACATTTACCACCATCAGGTCTGTGCCCTTCTCATACGAGTCATTCTTCACTAACTGTAAAGTCACCATCTGCTCAGGAGCTGCAGGAAAAAGAAACAATATCACAAGTGAATTTACAACAAACGGGTCTCTAAGGTAAAAGGCAACAGCAATCTTTAAAGCTTTCAAAGAGTTGATATTTTGCATCTGAACACACCTTCCTGTTTCTGGCTCTCAAGAGGTGGCTCCTCTTTTGACTGGTCGCGCTTCTCCTCCTCATCACAGCTGTTCGGCTTTGGTGAAAGGACAGTCAACAGACTTTGTTTGTCAGCTCTACTCTCAGCTGGTACTGACCCAGTCTCCTCTGATACTTGTTGTAGAATCCTTGCATGTCGCTCTTGTTCCTGGACCACAGGCTCTGTCCTTGATTCAGACTCCAGTTTGTCTAAAGGTGTCGAGTTGACTCCGTTACTGACTTCATTGATAGTTCCTATTTGCACTTCACAGCCCAGTGGTGATGGTCCAGTCCTGTTCTCCAAGTCCTGTGACTGGTTTTGTGGTTCTGCTACCTGTAAGTCACATTGCAAACTTTATACAACTATTGTACTTAAGGAAACGTATACATATACTAAAATGTTTTTATAAACTGATATTTTTGTTAAAATTTTTTTAAAAAAAAGAATATTTTAGGACCTTGTAATCAACCCAAGCATCATACTGTGTCCAGAATTGACTACTTTGAAAATCAATGAAAATGGTAAACAAATTATTATCTGACCAAGCACTAACCAAAACCTTTACAAAGCATACTTTTAAAAATAAAAAACTGAATATGTGTAACAAATGTACACTGACCTGAGTGTTGTTGATGGCGTTGGTGGCATCGTCAGAAACTGCAGTTTCTTCCTTACTGCAGCAGACACTGTTGGAATCCCTGTGTTCTGTCTGAGAGCTCCGACCAGCGGGCAGGTGGGTATGAGAGCCTTTCACACTCTCTGTTGTAGACCCTGTGTCTTTTGGAGTTTTGGGCTGCTGTACGACAGTGCGCTTGGCACTCGGAACCTGAGGCCGCTGATCACCTCTCGTGACCGTTGCAGTCATATTGTTGCTCACTGAGCTTTCACTCACAGCACTTTTCACTTCTATTGAGTCCATTACAGGCTTATCACACGCTGCTTTATTTTGAAGGCAGCGTTTCCGCTCAGATTTGCTGCTGCTGTGTCTCGTCTCACTGTGAGCAGGGGAGGGGGGATGCTGGAGTTTGGGCTGTGAAAGTTTAGTCTTCTCCGAAGTCTCTGTGGAGTCAGACTTCTTTGAAAAGCTCTGGTCATTCTTGATCTCCATCTGTATGGCTTCCTTCTTTTTATTAGACTGCAAAAAAAAAAACATCACAAAGACAAAACGAAAATTAAAGCATTCTACGTAACCAAATACAGACAGGAAGTAGAGGAGGAAGTAAATATCAGTTCTTACTTACCATGAGTGAAGGCCAGTTGTGAAACGGAATTTTTTTGTGCATGACGAGCTGTAGAAACCCTGCCTTCTCTTTGTACAGGACCCTGCTGCAGGAGGCCTCAATTTCCTCCTGCAAGTAGCAGCTCCACTCTCGACCATCTGAAACATAAGAATAGATCCTTTAATAAGAGACATGGCCTACTGCAAGAACAAGTGCAGCATGACTTCTAGTATTGCATTCTTTCTGCATTGCCTTGAAGCCATAGACATATGTTAATCTTGTCACACAAACATCAGTCTTTGATGAGAAAGCAACCTGTTCTAACACAATAGGTCCTTGTTGTGGTTCCTTTTGTTATTTTCTACAAGTCCAGCATAACATAGCCCTAGACAGTGAGTCTCTTGTGGCTTGTAAACCTGTAGCCAGTGTAGCCTAAATGCTCTTTTAGGTAGAGCTGCTAATTATCAAGGCACTTGCTAATGTTCCATACCAACTCACTAACAGCATCTACCTGTAGATGCATTGGCAGCAATTGGCCCAAATTATCTTGTTTGTGCAATTACTACATTTTTATGGCTTCCCTTTTGGTACATTAAAAAAATAAAATAAAATTTCAAACATTTTTAATGTCCCAGATACTTCATTGCCTACTGTATTATTCCCATGACTTACCTGGGAAGCACACGAGGCAGTGTGTGTCAGTGAAGGTTGTGCTGACATCTTCTGCACTCTGCACTCCCTCCCCACAGCGAAGTCGCACAATAACATCGTTCACATTCTGCTTCCAGTCCACAAACACATCTGAAAAGACAACACAATTGGTTGGACTTAAGACTGGAAAAGACCAAAGAAAAAAAAAAGATGTTCTTTCCAATCAGCTAAGCAATTAATACTTAAATTTACTTAAGTGAAAAATGAAAAACCAATTGAGACCTACAAGAAGACTGGTAAGATACACTTGCACCTGCTTACTAGGTCAGCATGCTATGAAGCCATACACAAGAGACTTAATTTAAAAAAACAAAACAAGTACGTAAACATAACTTGTACCATTTCTCATAGTGACCTCACAGGCGCTGAGAGGTAAGATATTATTCCCAAAACTCCAAAATTAAATCCTGTGGTTGGACATTGCATTGACTTGTGTTCAGTCTTCAGCATTTTCCCACACTCCCTCCTTCAGTGCCTTACTCCCACCCTCAAACGTAATCCCAGTAGAAAGGTCACAAGTAAAACCCAATCCGCTGCAGCTGGTCATAGTCGTATGCCATACATTTTCAAAATAAGGCGATGCGTGCAGTCCGGGACACACGTTCAACCACATAAAAGAACTGTTCTTTTCATTAAAATTAGGTTTTCCTGAGTTTACAAAAGGTAAGGTCAGTGCTTTATGTATGACACTATACACCACTTGCCAGTGGTTCCTTTGGACATACACTTACTGAGGGTGGAATAAAACGAATTCACAAAAGCTGGACAAAGTTTTCAAAGGTTTTCTAGGGCGGTGACATTATTTCAGGTCGAGTTACAGCATCTTAGCGAAACCCTGAACAACAAACACTGTGGAACAAGCACTGCTCTACTGAGAAATGGTAACGACAGCAGTGCAATAAAACAAGTGCAAACACACAAAAGTAAAGTGCAATTTTAAATCTCAACTACAAATCACAGTAATTACAGAAACATTCAAATTAATCAGGTGACATTATGTATTAAACACTGAAAGACTGATGATGTGACAATGATGTGACCATATAAGCTGACAGCAGTACAATTAGAAAAAACAAGCAAAAACTGAACTGGCAAAACTCAAAAAGGGCAGAGACCTCCATCAAGGCATTAGTTCCCATCTAGTGCCTAGACTTAATCAGGGAACCTTCTTAGGCAGGAGTATATGCTCAATCCACAGAGATACAAACCCTATATCAAACAAAAGTACAGAAAACTGGCAGAAAAAAAAAACATCTTCCTGAGCCAATTATTTAACTTTCCTGAAACTGTCATCAAAAATATGGTATAGTAAAAGTTAGCAACAACGTAGCCAACAACCAAACATGTCAAAACCTTGCTGGAGGAGATAATAACTACAGGCATTAAAAGTGATCCATCGGAGGTGCTGTATTGTATTCTACTTGTGAGAAAACACGTGACTTGTGCTTATGTGAGTAGGAAATAGCCTGAGCCAACTTTGCTACCATTTCCTCCTCTTGTAAAAAGGAGTGTCTCAATGATAACAACAGTTCACATCACGTGTGTTTTTATTGGTGTATCTCGAAATTATACCAGCTTTAAAATCATGATGCAGACCACAAAGTATATAAAACGGGGTCCCTGCAGGTATAAGCAAGTATAATTTAATGTTTTTAATGCCATTTTTAATGCCAAAATCATACAATCGCGGCAGCTTAAATTGTCAAAAAGTATTGTAAAATACAGTTCATAAAGCACCAATATGTATAAAGTCAAACATCCGGTGTTTGGGTAATTTGGTCTCACTGGAAGCAAACTCTTTCTGCCTGTCTATCACACTAGTGTAGGAATGGTATAGGTAAATTATTATTTATAAATACATATTTATATTCATCACAACAAAAGATTAGAAGGCAGTCATCTGGACTTGCAATTCCTCTGGATGAGTGAGAGTCTTCACAGACATATTTATATTCATGAATAAAACTAATAATGTCTTCAAAATGTTAATGTTTACTTCAAAACTATTTTAAATTTTTAATGCCTGTTGGAATCCAATTTAACGCCTTTTAATACAATTTAAGGCCTTAATTTTTGCTAAATCAAATTAATGACTTTTAATGCTTTTTAATGCCCCAGGACCCCTGTACCAGAAACTAATTATTTAAATCACATGGTTTCCCACCTGTTTACATTGAGTCTATGGGGTAGGTTATGAATACCATTTCAACAATATCAACTTTTGGACTTTATTCATATTGTTTTATTGCTTCTAAAAACCCTATACTTACTTATTCCCCCTTTTTACTAGTGTTTTTAAGTGCAACTGGGCTACTGAAACAGAGCAATTTCTAGTCCTTCTAAGTCTTTAATATTGACAGCCATGACAATATTCATCCCTGAACTAAGGAACTAAGGCCCCGTTATGCCCTAAGGTCTCTCTCAAAAGTGCAATGAGGGTGTTAGTCTACAACAAATTGAAGCTGTTGAAAAGAATAACTGGGACAGTCCAGGACTTGACACTTGTGCAAATTTCCTAATTATCACGCAACACAATCAAGGAAACAGCAGCCAATAACTGAACAATCTGACTCACAGAAAGACAAGGCAAGGTTGACAGGCAGTGTAGACCAACCAGACAACTACAGAATCTCTCCTGTATGAGCATCTAATTGGAAAAGCTTCTGGTACATGCTGAATAAAGTTATTTCTCAAACTCCTTGATAATAAAAAGGTCTTATGGTCTATTTTTGCATTTTACAACATTTTACAATTACAAGGTGCTGGTGTGGTTAAACAGTTTAGGAAAAAGAAGTTGTTGCATACTCTCCATGTAGCGATGCCTTTACCAAACACAAGTCTAAACTCACAAGTCCAAAAATAGAACAGAGACAATGTTGCAGTAAGACATTTAATATCAGTTCCTCTCAGGGGAGGGAAAAAAAATCAATGTGTCTCTGGCTGCTTACCTTTCTTGACCTCAGCAATGATTCTGTCTGCTGAGGCCACTGCTTTCTTGGCCTCTCTGCTTTCCTGGTTCGCTCTGTCTTTCTGCTTCTTCTTACTGGTGCTGCTGTGGGACACATCCATCCCATTGTCTCTACAGCCACCTCCTTTTTGCTGAGCCCCACTCCGACATCCACTTCCCACGCTACTGCCACCGCTGCTGGCCATCTTCAGGCACTTGGCACTAACAGGCCGCCCGTCGCCAGAATCACTACCGCTGCTGGGGTCTGGATCTGAGGTGTGCCTCTTCCTGCCTGGCCCAGCTATCTTGGCGATGATACTGGTCTGAACTCTCCCAGAACTGAATCAGGAAAGCTAATGAGGAACAGGGACCTATGCAGAAAAAATGTGAGATATTTGTATTAGGCATTTATATTAGGTAATTCACAAGATTTACTCTTTAATGTATTATGAACAATAAAGGGGTTTAATTAATTTAACTTAAACAGTCAATATTTTCCTTAACCAAAAGAGAACATTTACTCCACATAAACAGGTGCATCAGTTTCAACGAGTTAAGTGCAACACTGCTAATCTACCCATTAAATCTTACAATAATCACAATATGGCCGCAAACGACGCTGGTTACTCAAAAGCTTTCGTTTCCCTAGCATAGCAGCTAATAGCCAACATGAAAAGGAAAATAATACAGATTAAGAACCAACGTGGCCAGCCATCGTATTTAGTTATGGAAATTACATAAAAGTATATAGGAAATATATATATTATAAATATATATATATATATATATATATGCTTGTTAGCTTATCGCTCCACCAGCTTACCCTGTAACGTTGCAAATGTGACAACTAAACAATTGCTAAGCTAACAAGTCGTCATAGGTTAGTTTATGTTTAGACACACGTGTTTAGAGCTGTCATGTGCCTGCCAAATTTAAACAACACCAATTATGACATTATGTTATTAGCATTAAATGCTCAAAGAGAACTTTTTGCATCTGTTGTGTTGCTGAACTCTACCAGAGACATAACCACGGATTTCTAATATGAGGCAGTTAAAATTATTTTCTCTTTCGGTTTCCAAGAAAAGGCTAAATATATTTACTGTAACCGTAATTCAATTAGTAGTTTGTACAAAAATTTCAGGACCAAACGGCGTAGGCCGACCTAAAATAGTTAATGTAATAAAGCCTAGTTTATGTCGTTTTAGAGAGAGTTTAAAGGAGATGAGCGGTGCACTGTTAAAACGCTCCTGTTGTCTTGGAGCTAACGCTAAAGCTAATCCTAGCGCTAATGCTAACGCTAGCTGCAGTGACACGGTTTAGATAAATGAGCATTTTACACGAACAATAAACCGTGACATTTTATAAGACAGCCCGTCTGTTAACTGCAAAACCTCAAATACAAATTAATTTACTTACCGGGGGTTATTTTGGTGAAGGAATAATTTCGATTTAGACAATGACCGGCAGGACTCCTAATGCTTTGCCGGCTGCTAGGGTTCTTCACGGCCGCAGGCCGCTGCGCCTCTGCCCGCACTGCCCCCGCCCGTACTCCGCTTTCTTTCTGGAAAAATCCTTCCGTTATCCAGGACTGATTTTAGATAGCGTGCGGCTATTCATTGTTAATACTACATAAGAAAAAACACAACGACTCAGCCTACTACTGTCATTTGCCCTCTACCCAGGTAAGCAGCGTTTGTTTTTAACAAAACAAACCGCTTCCTCAGACGTCTCCGCGCGACCCACACTGCTACACCGGCCCAACCTGAAGAGCACGCGCACACTTCCTGGCTGGCGCGTTCACGTGATGTCGCTCTCTCTCTCTTTCCCTCCCTCCCTCTGTCCCCCGCCCTCTGTCCCCCTCCCGTCCTCCCGTCTCTGCCCTGAGCTCGGTGCAGTTTCAGCTTCTTCTTCAGTCTATGAGTGGAGAATGGAGAAAGGAGCCCATGTGTTTTTTTCTTTCGGTTATCTGAGCATTTATTCATACACAATAGTCTGGACATGTTTAGACGTGTGTCTTTATTTGGCATGTATACATGATGTATCTGTGAATCTTGTTGCAAACAGTGAAATATATACATAGCATGGCATTTGGTTTTGCTAACTGTCATGCAAAAATAAACAACGATTGAAAGACTGCATAAAGTAACACACATTTACACAATTTTATAAAATACAAATTAGACATTATATGTAATTTAGTTCTCATGCACTTGTAGTTGTCTCCACTTTTTAAAACAGATACTAAGACAGTAAGGGTCTCTTGGATGAAAAATGAACTTAAAGCAACACTATGTAACATTTGAGAATTTGTGCCCATCTAATGCACTGCTGTAAACTCGCACGAGATTGCTAAACTTCTCTTTAAAGTTTACATTTATATAAAGCTGTTTGTTTGAGTTTTTTGCAAGTGGGTCACCTGCCCTTGCACCGAGAGTAGCAGTAAAGTACCTGGCCTGCCAGGTGCACTGTCTTCATGAAAAGCTCCTCTCCCCACTTCATATTAGGAAACCATAAGAACTGAGGTTACACATATCTTGTAAGTGTATGCAGAAAAAGGTACAAAACTTACATAGTGTGGCTTTAATGGCATAGTCATTAGCATTTTAACCCTGAGAAGGTTACAATTTTAAAGCATTTCGTTTAGAAAAAATCTAAGAATGCATATCTATGGAGGTACACAAGGGTAAGCTATATTGCCTACTGTAAGGGCAAACCTTTGGTGTTCTTCATGGTAAAGAGTAAACAAAACACCATACCTTCATTACAAACAATGTGTTTTTTTCCTAAAAGATGACAGCAGTGCATCATCACTTGTATTGTCCACAGCACTGAGGTGAGCACAGCTCATTATCTGCTCCTATTAATAGAGGTCCTCCAGTTTAGAAAAAAATGGCCACATTTGTGTGGGTTTCATTTTTTTTATATAAAATATAACTCCATCAAATCATTATGTTATTTTTAAATTTAAATTGTAAACATAGATTTTTCCACATTAAAATATTGTTTATTTGATATACACGCCATCTAATAAGTTTATATTTTATGTACTTGAAATGTAACATCTCTTTGCGTATACAAACTTCATTGGTGAAAGTGATAAAATGATCACTTAAATGTCTTTAAATTAAAGTATAAGTCTAGAGTATGATTGGACAGTCTGTGGTGATAACGGTTGCAGTTCTGTTTACTGGCATGTATTGTAGATCTGAATCTGTCTGTTGATGTCATGAAGAATAGCTTTCATCTTGTCTTCAAGGCCATCCAGTTGGCGGGCCTTTCCCTCCAGTTTCTTCTGATTTTCTTCGTAGCTCTTCTCTAGCTCTGCATCAAAGAGGTTTTATCAGTCATTATAACCAAATGCAATTGTTTCAGACTATAACATGGTATCTGTGTGTTTTAGTCATTGTCACCATCATTAATGTAACATGATAAGCAAGTGAACCATTCTGGAAATAAAACCTTCTATACTTTGTTTCACCCATTACATTCTTAGGTATAGGTATTTCTAAAGTAAAGAAAATGAGAAGAAATGAATAATAACCTGCAAGTCTCTGCAGCTTGGCTTGGGCATCTCTCAGAAGTTCCTTCGCTTCATCTCTCAGACTCTCCGCTTTTTTCTTGGCGTCCAGCACAGCCTTTGCCTTTGTATCAACTCGTTGCTGCACCTCGTGGTATTTATCTGTCAGCTGGCCATCTAGAATCTATGCAACATGAAGGTACAGGGGAAATGTATTTATTATTCTGTTTATAGATTAAAAATAATCTTGTATACATAACACAGCCATATCCGCCAACCTGCTTGGCTTCATTGGCTTTGTCTCGTGCCATGGTGGCGGTCTCTTCAGCACGGGCTGCTGCCATGCTGTTCTTTGCACGTTTGGTCTTAAGTGCGTTGATCTCTTGTCCCAGCACACCCAGGCGATCCATGGCATCATTCAGGTCCTTCTCACTGCTGGATGTCTCAGATTCAATCTGACAATGCAAGTAAAAATCTGTCAGCATTACTGCATCTGTGTAAGTATGTCATAAAACTGTTGTGGATATTATGGACTAAGTGACACTTAATTATGTATGTTATCACAGACACTCTTACAGACTCACTCTGTAACATAAATACCACAAACACAGATTAGATGTAACCTTTGTATTTGGTTGATTTAGTTCAGTACCTGTGCCAGTCGATTCTCTGTTTCACCAATGTCAGCTCTGGCTCTAGCGATGGCCTTCTCTGCGGATGTTTGTGCCGTCTTAGCATCTACCAAAGCCTGTTTCACTGTCTCCGCTGTAGTCTTGATGCCCTCAGCGCTATGCCTTCACATAAGCACAGTGTAAATATTTATCAGATCAGCAAACAACAAATGATTCAACTTGACAAAGTAAATAGGCCTCTAGTCCACCTTGCCCTCTTTGCATCCAGCAACAGTTGCTCTGCTTTGCGGACGTCGTCTTGTGTTTGTTCTAAGATGGCATCCACATTTGAAAGGCTGCGAACCTTTTCCTTGATTTCATCAGCAAGTTGTCTAATTTGGAGAGTTGAAGCCGGTATGGACAACTCTAGGACACGATTAGCCACATCCTCAATGCTCTTGGGGTCGGCACCCTCCTCTGAACAAAAGCAAGGGACATAGAGTTAGTCTATGTGCTGCAATATTTCTAAGAAAATAAATATGTATTGTGGGCACTTACGAGTGAGGAAATCCCTGATCTGTTTAATCAGGTCTCTTAGGTCATTGTTAGAGCGTTCGATTTTATTCTTTGTTGCTGTGGCTTTGTCCAGCGCTGCTTGGGCCTTACCCTTGGCTTCTTCTGCTTTCGTCTTAGCTTCTGCCACCTGAAAATAAGCACAAGTTTAAATTATTAAATTATATCTATGGAGATGGAAAAAAGCACGTATGTGATATGGTTTACTTATTCATACCTTAATAAAGAGAACTTCAACCTCTCCCATTGCTTTGTGCAGTTCCTTCTCAGCATGTTTGGATCTCTCCAGAGCATTATCAGCAACTGCCACAGCACCGTTACAGTTCAGGCCACCACAGAATCGGTTTCCTTCATCATCGCGGCACCCTGCACCTCCACAAGGGCTTTCTCCACAAGGAGCATCACCAGGGGCACCACATACCTGCAACATACAGTAATTATTAAAAAGCTTGTAACTAATCACTAACAGTAACTTATTACAATTGCAAATCACAAATTAAATGTTTAAAATAACATTTGTGTAAATAAGCAAACCTTCTCATTGATCTTTTTTATATCCAGGCCCTGGGCTCTAGTGTTTAGGTCTCCCAGAGCACGCTTGTTGGCTGCGTTTTTACGGTTGAAGTCATCCTTTTTGGCAGCGATGACGCGTTCAGTGCGGCGGCGAGTGTCAGCAGATTCACTGACTGTGCTTGGCTTGGTGATGGTCGATTCATTGGCTCGCCTCTCAGCATCACGTGACTTGTTGTACGAGCTTCGAATGCTGTCATATGCACCTGAATTACAGAGTGTAAAGGTATTTTGTAAGACTTGTAATTGTAAAAAAAACTTAGACTAAAATGTGAAAAATATTAGCCTGGCCAGCCAGCCCCTCCTACTTTATTTTCAAAAGCAGGAGAGTCTGGTTTCTCAGTCACAGAAAACCTCCCGGTCGATTTGGAACTGGCCTATCACAGCCGTTTATCTGCAGCTCATCTTACAAATACAGCAATCTCCTATACCAACAAAAACCAAGATGGCACCAGAGCAAATTTAATAACTTCATGACCTGTTGATTCTACTGAAGTCCACGTTGTTCAGTACTCTATGGGACTTTTTTCTTTATCTTGTTTCCATTTTAACAACAGTAAAGCCCTGTTGACGTCTGATGTAACAACAACATTCAAACAAACCAACTTTTACCACAAGTCTTTGCACAACTGCTCCTCTCAATGTGGAGGAGCAGCAGCTCTACTCCGAGCTCCTCCCGGGTAACCGAGCTCCTCACCCTATCTGTAAGGCAGCGCCCAGCCATCCTGTGGAGGAAACTCATTTCGGCCGCTTGTATCCGGGATCTTGTCCTTGACCCAAATAATGTGGCATATTCTGGTGTTTTATGGCGAAACTGGTAAGGAATCCACCACATTTGTTTTGCTTACAGGTCAGCAGTGCACTGCTTATGTCCCGCCCTTCATTTCTCTGATTGGTTACTCCGCCTGTGATTGTTCTGCCCATAGAAACGAAATTTATGCGAAGTGGTACCAGACTAACTTCTTTGTATTGAATAGGTAAAGAGTTTGTCTGGCCAGCCAGGCTAAAAATATATAGGATCTTAACCTAAATCCATTACCAAGAAAGTTGGAGTTTTTAAGGATGTCCAGTTGGCGGTGTAGCTGTTCTGAAGTAAGGTTTAGCTCTTTAGCCTCTCTCTCTAGAGCACTGAGATCCTTGCTTGCCTCAGTGTTGGTGTCCTGCACAATAGTAAGTTCTCCTTCCAGGCGGTTCAACGTATCAGTGGTGTCACTAATCTGTGTTCTGAAAAAAAGTCAAAATGTTTATCCCTATAGTTCCAAATATATTAGTTAGTTAATTGCTGACAACCATACCTAAGATCTTCAATGAGCTCCATGAGGATAGAAATTGCTGCGGCGGTAGCATTGCGTGAGTTGACAATGCCCTGTGCTCGAGCCAGTTTTTCCTCCAGGTCTCTGAAGGCCTTCTCGTATGGTCCAGTAAGTCCTGTGGTTTGAAGCTCATGGGCACGCGCTGCAAGGGTTTTGGTGCGCACTGCCAAGTCCTGAGAATGACATAAATAAATATTAAATTATAAATGGTATAGATATAAAAGTAAGAAGCAAGCATACATACTTCAAATAAGACTATAGTCTCAAAACATCGAAAACTCTAAAAACCAAGTCCAGCTGATTTATTTTTAAATGTTTTTTGTTGTGATATAGAAAGCCTGGATGACTAGATGGATGCCTCTACACAGACATGCCTGAGAAAATAATAATATTTAAATAAAACATTTCAAACAAGAACAAATTCTCAAACTGGCTCTTACAATCATAATTAACTATGACGTCCACTAAACCTATCTCTGATGAGCAAACTGCATAAAAAGGCAAAAAAAAAAAAAAAAAAAAAAATCCTGTCATATTCATGTATTATTACATCAGAGGCTGCAGTTATTACATTTTCAAAGTTTTTTTATGCTAAAGGACAATTATGTAATAACTTATTTATTACAGGCAAAATGTTACTATGTTATTGGCTTTGTTACAGTTAAAATTGCCAAAATTACTACGTTATTGGCTGGTATTACATTATTGGCCATTATTACATTATTGGTTGCTGCACAACTGCTCACTGTCTTTCTGAGTCGAATATCCAAATCCTTTGCCTCTGCAGGGTGGATAAGTACACATAAACACCTCACCTGTACAATGCGGTCCCAGTCGCCAAAGCACTGATGGCAGGGCTGACAGTGGGGGAACTGTCCAGAGAAACCTCTTGCACACTGGTCACAGCGCACCCCTGATACCCCCTGGCGGCACACACAGTGGCCCGTCACCCGATTGCACTGAGAGGTCTCAATGCCACGCCAGTCACAGTCACAGGCTGGAGAGGAAAAGGACAAAAACACATGAGCGCAGAGTTAGAAAGAAAGCTTTACGGCCTTATTATCTTATTTGGCATCAAAACACACTACTACTACTAGACTTTTTCATCTTATCCTGGTCAAAAATGCTCAAACATTTAACCAATATATACTCTAACTTTAAAATGTGTTGTTCCTTACCTCTGCACTGGGTCCTCGGATCTCCCCAGTAGTTCTCCTGACAGTCGGTGCAGGTCTTCCCTCCAAAGCCACTACGGCACTGACACTGACCTGTAAACTAAAACAACAGAAATGGTAAAATTAATACTCAGTCAATGCTTTTTTATTTAAAACAAGGATGATGTAAATATATAGCCGTCTTACCTCATTACACGTAGATGATAATGAGTTGTGGGGATCGCAGTTGCATGCTTCACAGCCCTTTCCACTTGCCAAATTCCAGTGGTTGGGCGCACAGTGGTCACATGACAAACCAATGACATTTGGAAGACACTGGCACTGTCCCGTGGAGCGCTGGCACACACAATCGTCCCTCTCGACACACTGGCTGTTATCAGTGCCCAGGTAGTTACAGGTACACTCTGAAGAGATAATTAGACGTATAATTGAATAATGTAAGTCATGTTGATAATGTCCTGGCCTGACACTCGTCACTCACTCCTGCAGTTGCGTCTGGAGGCGTCTCCGTAATAACCGCTCTTGCAGGTGCCACAGTTAGGCCCTTCAGTGTTGTAGAGGCATTTCCTGCACACTCCAGTTTGTCTGTCACAAGCCGAGATGTCTGACAGATCTATGTTGTTGTTGCATTGGCACGGCTGACAGCGGCCTCCGGGCTGAGAGGGGTTCCCATAATGCCCAGGGGCGCATTCCTCACATCGAGGACCTGAGTGTTTAAAAAGAAAGCATTAGAAGTGTTCAGGCTGAGTTTACACTGGATGAAGATACTATTTTTAATGTTTCTTTGACTTTGAAAGTGGCTGATGTCTACAGTCCCTCTATAAGATGTTTCAAAACCATGATCAGAAGGTGATTTTTTTAAAACACAAAAATTTGCCACTAGGTGAGTGCTATCCTTATTACTGTCCTCAAATTATTATTATTATGTGATGATTCAGATTCTGCAACAAATTATTATTATTGTTATCTTTCTGTTGTTATTGTCCTTTTTGGCTTCTCCTTTCCATTTAGGGATTGCCACAGTGAATCATTCATATGGGTAATTTGGCAGGGTTTTATGTCAGATGCCGCCTTCATGATGCAACCAGCCATATATCCTGGAGATTTGTTTAGCACCCAATGGGGGAATTAAATGCATGGACTTCAAATCAACGACAAGAGAATGAACTATAACACTAATGGGGGCCCACATTTAATGTCTCTGTATGTAGATTAATAGTTGTAAAATGCTCATAATACATAACCGCAGTACATACAAAGGTCTACAGTAAAGATGTACAAAAGCAAGTCCTTCAAGAAATATTTGAGATATTTGGTTCCAGCCAAAGCACTTCAAGGAAATGAAGACATTTTTTTGTTTGTTTTTTGCAGTTATTAACTCTTGTTATCTTGTAGGATTAAACTAAAAAACATATTTTTGTCTTATTCAGTCTAACAGACAAGAGATGACTCAAATGGAATCTCAGACTTTATTTTTGAAACTATATGCTAAAACTGTGTCCAAAATATGGACCAGGGACCAAATGCAGCCTGAGACCATTTTTTATTGGCCCACATGATTCTTTTGTAATTGGCACAGATTGCCACAGGTAGCTTCTTATTTGTGTGCGATAAACCAAACAACAAGGAAGAAAAAATGTTAATTAGTGGTTGATGGCCAAATTATTTCTGCTACACAATGTGCTGGTCCCAAGCTCGAAGAAGTATGAGCTTGCAATAGGGCATCTGGAGTAAAAGCACCCATGTTACTGGTTCACTGTAGAGATCCCTGAAAGAAAGGTCAAATGGGACTTTATTCTGGTGAGGCAAAATATGTTTCTACATTAAGTGGCCCTTGTCTGCATATATTTTTCGGTATGTGGCCCTCAATTAAAAACGTTTGGACACCCCTGTACTAAAGTATAAACACTTGACATGATAATACATAAATAACAGTGAACAACTACATTTTTACCAAAATAGCATTTTATCCCAGGTCTTTCAAATGTAGAGGGTGCACTGAAGCACACAGGAGGTAGAGAAGGTACAAAGTGATAAAAGCTAGTCATTCCACTTTACTTTACTCTCTCTTTAAAATGATCACAAGCTTAACTCTGTTACCTGTGTAGCCCTGTTTACAGTTGCAGATGATCTGCCTGTTACGATTGTCCTGGTAACAAGATGCAGCGAAGTGGCGTCCGCTGCTGGGTCCATCGGGGCAGGGGCACGGGCGACAATGACCACCGGAGGCGAGACCCAGAACCGGGTTGCCATAGTAACCACTGCCGCATCTACAGAACAGGATAACAAACGGATTTGCAACGACAATGGAAAAGCAACACTGAAGGGACAGCATCAAACTCTATGCTTTTAAAAAATCTGTACCCCTCTATTTTTATTATGTGGATGCTTCTTTTTTACTTCTAATTGAGTAATATTTTTTTGAAGTAACAATCCTTTATTTTTGGCAAGTCTACCCACCTCTGAGCAGAACCTACAGTACAAATATTCTACCCAGGCCGCCTCACCTGTCACATTTGTCTCCTCCAGTGTTGTCTCTACAGTTAACGCACACGCCCGTGCTCTGGTCGCACTCGTCGGCGTGTCCGTTGCACTGGCAGGGCCGACAGTTGGGGAAGCCCCAGTGACCTGCCTGGCATCGGTCACAGCGCTGACCGTAGGCGCCCGGACGACACTCGCACTGACCGGTGAACTTGTCACAGAGGCGTGTCAAAGAGCCCTCCAGACTACAACCGCAGGCTGGACCGAAGGGAGAGGAGAGGAGGGCAAAGAGGGCAGCAAGAGCAGGAAAAACAGAGAGAAGGAATTAGCGTGTGGGCAGACAGTAGAGGGCGCCAGATTACAGCTTTTACTCTCAAACAGCCTGACCATTTTTTTCTCACAGTGAGAAATATTTGAGTAGGAGCTTTAGAAACCAGTACAAAATGTAATTATCCCAATATAGTGCACTTTACTGTGAGTAGGGAGGCCATCTTAGACAAAGTGTTACAGTTAATGCAGGGTTTCTGCAGACTTCAACAAGCTGAAGTTGAAACTATAGAAGAGGTCAAAAGTATGGAAAGGTTAACTTACAAAATCAATAATAAAGAAGAGGGCAATAATAATAAATGGGTTTAATGTAAACATAACTTAGATAAAGCTAACCCTAAAATAATAATATAATTGATGGAGTTCCACATAAGATAAGGCTCTCACCACAGAATTTGAACTGTAAAAAAAAAAAAAAAAAAGATAATAAATAAATAAACTCAAATGTGACAGGGAAGAGATGTGGGGTCAAGTGTTGTTTTTTTCTACCTTAATTACTTTAGTATTATTATGATTGTTATTATTTTTATATGATTTTATTATTTATAACAAAAAACAAACTGTATAAATATTGTGTACAAATGTTGCCTGTTATTAAGCATGCTCGAAATGACATAAAGTATAACAACAAGTTGAATTTAAGACTTTTTTAGACCTTTTTAACACCATCGTTCAAAAAAAGTAAGATGTATTTTATAAGCACACAGCATAGAAAAAGCTGAGACTATTTGTGACGTGAGGGCCACAAAACATTTTGGTCTGGTAAAAACAATCTAAGTGCTCATATCAATGCCTTTGAGCATTTAAGTGGACATTTTAGGTAGCTGCATCAAATATATGTGGCATTTAAGACCTCTTTAAACATATTTAACACTGAAGAGTCCGCATCTCAGCAAAATTAAGACTTATTGAGACCCTGCAGAAACCCTGTAATAATCTTACCTATGCAGCCAGATGGGCCAAAGCCATATGTCCCTGGTGCGCACTTGTCACACCGTCTGCCAATCACGTTAGGCCTGCAGTGGCACTGGCCTCCCCGGACATCGCACACAGAGCTGACAGAGCCCTGAGGGTCACAGTTACACGCTGCAGTGGGACAGAGACGCACTTAGCAAATAGTAATTGAGAAAAACAACGCATTAATTCAATAGAAATGTGAGTTAATCGTTCCAGCACTCACCTAGCGCACCGTCGTTAATGATGGCAGACATGCTGGTCATGAGCTTGGCGCAGGTTTCGCTCATGACAGGAGGGGCCACGCTCTTCGCCGTTTCATGGCAGCGGTAGCGCTCGTATGTCTGCTTTCTGAGGTTAGAGGCTGCATCTCCGGCGTTGAACATTTCGATGGAGGAGTGACGAGGCATCAGCGCAATCTGGAGTGCAAATTGATGTCAAAAAGTTAAGATGATTTGTGTTATATCATATGTATAAAAATGTATGCTGTTAAAAAAGGAAAGAAATCTCACAGAGTCCACAAGAATGAATTGACCGGCCCCTCCATTCAGGACACTGTTGGCATCATGATACCGTCTGAACTCAAAGCGGAGTGTGTACGTCACGTCTTTCTCCAGACACAGAGGCTGGACGGGAACCATAAACCTGACGCCCAACACATTTCATGGTAATAATATACATTTCATTTCATCATTCAATCATTTTGTGTGCAGGTTACTGTAACAGACCTGGCTGGAGCTGGCAGAGAGACGAGGAGTCTGTCATCATTTGGGATAGTGTTTCCACAGGGGCTGCTTGTGGGAATTGGCCCAGGACGGATCACAGTTACTCTTACTTCTTCCCAGTCCCGCGGCATCTGTTCAGAATAGACGTCATTGGCAGTGGTGGAATGTAACAAAGTAAATTTCACAAGCGATACTTTTACTTTTACTTCACTACTTTTTAGAGCAAATATCTGTACTTTTTACTCCACAACATTTCTGAGTTGTTTTGAAGTACAAAGTATTTTGAGTTTTGGTTTAAAATTATTTGTTTTTGTCATGGCCTCATTGTAGACACACAGTACTTAAAAAAAACAGATGCAGTAAAGTAGTACTCCTTTAGAAACATCAAAATAATAAAGGCAGAAGACCTCAGTGACAGATCCAGTCTCTTCTATTGTACCAGTTTAATTTTATTAGAAATCAGCATAATTCTTCAGCAAAATCCCTCACATTAAATCATAAATGAGTTGTCAAGTCTGTGCAAAATACTTTTACTTTTTTACTTGCAAGTAGATTGGAAAGTAAATGTCTTTTATTCCTCTTACTCTTAGATTGTTTTATAGGTGACTTTTATGGTATAATTTAGAATGACTTTAGTGTTTTACTGATGTTTTAGTTATGTTCTTATTATTTATGATGTTGCGACTGAATCATTTCAGGTTTCACATTGTATGTTGTCTCCTGCCATGTCAGTCTTTAATAAATCTAAATCAAAAAATATACTTTTACCTGAGTAGGTTTTTGCTCCTTTATCTGTACTTTAGCTTACGTAAAGAAATTGAGTACTTCTTCCATCACTGGTCATTGATTAATAACCAAATTCTACATATCTGTGATTAAACTGCGATCAAACATTATGCAGTAAACAAACAAAATTACCTGGGACTCGTAGCGGATAAGGAGGTCATATTCCATGGAGTAGGGAATGTTACTGATGTGGAATTCCAGTGTGCTGCCCTCAGGGACGCGGGCAAAGCCAACACCTGTCCAAGAGGCAGGACGACCTGGCTGGTGCTCTCTAACTTCAACCGTACAGCCCTAAAAAAAGAGATAATATAGATGAAAGCAGCCATACATCACTTCCTTGTCGCCCCATCTTGGGTTAAAAACAAACCAGCCGCGAGTTATGAGGCTAAGCAGTGCTATGATCGATGTGTATTTCCAATAATAAAAGAAAAACCCAATTCGTGATTTTCATTGGTTGCTCACAGACCAAAAGTAACCAAAGGAAGTGATTTTTGTCTTCAGGTGAGCCACAGTGAGAACAAAAGGGGCAAAGTGACCCCACAGGCCCCGAATAATTACAGTATACTGCGTTTATGTCAGATGTACATATTTCAGTGGCGAGTTGCTGTTAATGTTCAAAACTAAAATAATATTCAAACCACCTAAAAAATGTTTTTACTTAACTTTAGTTAGTTTCAAGATTTAAGATGGCGATTTAACAATAGTTTCATCAGTTTGCTCTGTAAGCTTTTATGTTGTTTTTTTGGATTTGTAGCTTTGACGCTGATCTTTCAAAATCAATGTTTATGTTGTTTCAGTCCAGACCTAAATTAACACTAAACACATTTAAGAAGGCCAACATTTTACTGCTATTGTATTTGTCATGAAGGACATGAAATTAAGTAAACTGTTGTACTAAAATACGTCCAATGTGTGGATCCATTTTCCTGGGACAGAGGCAGCGATCAGCTCTTATTTGACTGAGTTTCTTCAAATAACGACCATGATCTTTCATTGGCAGTGAGGGAATAAAACCGTTAGCTTAACTGGCCATGTTTGCCGTGCTTCTGGATCTTGTGTTTAGTATTTTTATGTGCAGAATGACAAAAAAGATTGGACAGTTTGTATTTACCGCCATTCAGTGAATAGAGATGTTTTCACCCAAAACACATGGCACAACGGTAAAGTATGGTTACTCTCATCTATAGTACGATTTTGCAAATAAGGACCATAATTAACACAAAAGAAATCACATTAAACAGTATCATAAAAGTGAACTGCTCCATGTTGTTCCCACCTGGCCCATCTTGGACAGTTCAGCTTCGTAGAGAAGGTGATCGAGGGCTATGAAGAAATATCCTGATTCGACTTGTGAACACTGGCGTCCGGTCATGTGGCTACGACAGCGACACTGGCCGTTGTCCACTGAGCATCTGCAGAAAATACAAAGAACAGTTCACTTCCATGTCCTGTAACAAAACATGTATTATGCTAACACAGGCCCTTGTGTTGCCTCATCTGTAAAAATGCAGGCTGTAATTAGCGTTTTAGGACTAAAGCTACATAAAGACTTACTGGTTATCCCGGGCTCCACCGATGTCACACTCACAGCCTCTGCATCCGTTCAGGTCATGGCTCAGAGCCCAGTGCTCTGGCTGCAACAACAACAGTGAGATCACGGTGACTGACAGCCTCAATATACTGAGAAAAAAGAGCTCTGTCGTTTTGTTTCCAGCTATTTGACTTGAATTATACATGACATATGTCTAATTTAATAAAACAACATCCATGGCTCTGGGCTACAGTCATTACTGGCATTCAATTCTAAATAGAGCTAACTAACTTATATACCAAAAAACTAATAAACTCTGGTCTTTTTGTTATTCCTCGGTTTTTGTTTTTGTTTTATTTGGACTTTTTGTGGTTTTCTCTGTGGAGTTTTGTTTAGTTTATTAAAGTTTAACCATCACAGTCCTGCGTTGTGGGTCCTTTTTTCTTTTTGCCCAAACATTTGACACAATCGGCTTAGTCTGAAAACTCTGAAAATGTATCAGTGATATCAAAAGGGGGGTGGAAGAGTATGAAGATTGTTTAATATACAGTAGAAGATAATCTGGATATCTGGATGAGAGGGTGACCTGTGCTGTAATATGAAGAGCTCTGTTTTCTAGTTTGGAGAGGCAGAGGAAAGAGTGCACACTGCTGCCTAAGCTCTGTTTGACAGCTGCTCATTAACTATTATCAGGATTTCAGGATGTAGGTAGGAAGTAGAAACACGAGCTGCAATAAGTTTCCTTTTACTGGAATGTATTCTGAAAATCTTTAGTTATTGGACACAAGAGTGAAATTAAAACTCTAGATCAATCTGCATCTATGAGAAATGCTAACCTCAGGAGCACATGCACACATTGAGTTGCACTTGTTTTGGGGCATGTAAAGATAACTGATATAATATAAGTGGGCCCAAAAGTACATAAATCCAGAGGTGGACAAAGTACTCAACTTCATTACTTGAGTAATGATCCTCCAGGTCAAATATTATTGCAATACAAGTAAAAGTTGCTAAGTCAAATTTTTACTTGAGTTAAAGTACTGGAGTATGTGCTTTCAAAAATACTTAATTATTCAAAGTATTTAAAAAATACATATATTTTTTTTACAATGTATTTCAGTTGAGTGCAGTCAATAATTTTAGGGTGAAATGTCTACTACATTCAAGTCAAAATTTGCAGCTCCAAAAATATGAATAAATTACATTTTACAATCAGGAAGTGTGGATCAACTTATAAACCCATAATAGATAAGATCTGCAGCAAAAATGAGCCATGCGTATTATAAATAAGGCTGGGTATTATGATCATATAGAAAATATGAGTAGTATTATGTAGTAAATATATATCTTTAGGGAGTCAGTTGTCTTTTGGTTTTAAGACAATTTCTCTGCAGAAGTTACTTTTGCTTTTTTAGAAATGTAGTGGAGTAAAAAGTATTTATTTATGTTTTAGAAGTAATGGAGTAAAAGAATAAGTTACCCCTAAACATACTACTCAAGTAAAGTACAGATTCTCTAAAACTATACTTAAGTACAGTACTCAAGTAAATTTACTTCGCTACTGTCCACCTCTGCATAAATCCATGATCAAAAACCACAGTGTGTAAAAATAACTTTAGTTTGTTTCCTTTAAAAATGAGTCACAGATCAAATCAGAACAGGATCCACTTTCGGACCTGTTCCAGAGCTGACCATTTTAGGACTGGTCTGTAACCAACACCAACCGGACAAGTCTTGAATCCCTTGGCTAAATTTAGACACTTAACCCAAGCAGGAGCCCACATGCCTGACTACTACTCTATTTGTGAGAGCATATGTTCAGGACAAGAGGATGAAAGAGTTAAAGCAATAAAAATAGATCAGTGATAATTAATGAAACCTCTCACCAGACACTGGTCACAGCTGCGTCCAGTCACAAGCCGTTTGCAAAAGCAATCTCCACTCACTGGGTCACACTGAGATCTGCCAGACACAGTTCCTCTGTGGTCACAACGGCAAGCTAAAGAGTATATTAAAAAACAGAATAGTAACCAAATAATTCACATAACATGGTAGTTAATAAGTGGCATTATTTCTGAGTAAAAATCTGGAGATAACTCACGCTGGCAGCCTTCAGGGTTTTCAGCGCTCAGGCCAAAAAAGCCCGGCTTACATTTGTCACATCGCGGGCCTTCCACATTGGGCTTACAGCGACACTGTCCACCGACCGTCCCGAGAGAGGGGTCGGTGTGGCTGTCGCAAATCCCTCCATTCTGGGATCCGTCCGGGTCACAGTCACAGGCTTTGGAAAGAAAATTATAAGCAGTTTTCAAATGTGGAACCATAAAAAAACTTTCTACTTTTCTCTTAAACACACTGTATGTAAGCTCTTTCTCAAAGCAAATAGTTAAACAAAACATCTGTGTAATTTTTGGGCATTTTTAAGGTTTGTTCAGGTTAAGGTTAAGGTAAACTTTATTGTCAACATGGGGAAATGTGTTGTTTGTATTTGACCCATCCTTCAATGCAGCTGGGACAACCTGTCAGGAGCTGGAGGCAACAAAAGTGCAGCGCCCTGGGACTCTTCACCCAGACACAGGGAGAACAAACTCTTCACAAAAAGGCCACGCTGTCCAAGAATCACACCTGGGATTTTTTTTATTTTTTTTTTTGATGTGAAGCAACAAAGCTAACCACTAAAGTCACTAATCTAGAGCAAGCTATCAACATAACAAAAGATAAACTGAAACAAAAAATAAAGAAAAAGTAGAACTAAAATCAGAAGCAATAATGTAACACGGGTAAATGCTGTTGAAGCTAAGGTAAGCATTAAAAAACATGTTATTTCTCGTGATTTTGCTGGACTGAAAAACACTTTTTTAGACATCTCCCCTCACCTTTGCAGACTGCTGGGTCTCTGATATCTTTGAATGGGTCTCTGTAGTAGAAGGGTTTGCACATCTCACAGTTGCGTCCCATGGTGTTGTGCAGACAGTCCTCACAGACTCCTCCGCTGACATTTCCCGTGGCCAAGTACACCGCCATATCAAAGTGGCACTTGGCTGAGTGTCCGTTACAGTTGCACTCTGGAGCACAGACACATTTCAGAGTAGTTACAATGTGAGGTACCACTTTAGTATAAATAATACTTTAAAGAAGCATTAATTATTAGTTAAGTTTTAGTAACAAGTTAACTGATTATTTATAAAACATTACTTCAACATTAATACATATCATTGAGTAATAAACATTGATATTAATGCTTAAAAGTTCATGCAAATCAATGTAAAATTATATACATCTGTGTCAATAGCAGTGTTGTAGTGTCTTCGTCTCAAGAATTTTTTTTGTGTCTCGGTCTCGTCTAGGTCTCGGCTGCAGTTTTACTTGGTTTTTGCCTCGAATCCATTTTTTCTCGGCCTTGTCTCAGTCTCGGATTTGGAAGTCTCCAATGTTTTATTTACCAAACATTATGAGGAAAAAGCTTTTCCACATCAAAAGGACCAGCAGCATGATCTGTTTCTGTTTGTAAAGTCTGTTGCATTAAAATAATCATGAATGTATTTGAAACACTTTATTTTTACTTTTCCCCTTTATTTAGTGTTAGTTCAGAGGGTTTGGTCTACACCGGGTCTCGGTTTGCCTCAGTCTCGGTCCTTAAAAGTCTTGGCCTCGACTCGGTCTCGAACCCTGAAAGTCTCGGCCTTGTCTTGGTCTTGGTTCAATCTGGACTTGGTCTTAGTCTCGATTAGTACAGTCTTGACCACAGCACTAGTCAATAGTATCTATAAAATACTTATTCATTTAAATATTATTAATTGCATATTTATTAAAGCTTTATTACTGCTTAATGGTGATGAGTTATTCCAAAATTTTACTGAATGTGTTTTTAATGTATGCAGAGTTTGAATACCATGCTTGATATGAGGTTCACTCACTTTTGCAGGCGTTAGTGTTGCGTCCCTCTGCAGGTCTCCAGGGCAGATCGTTGTAGAAGTCATCACACTGCTCACAGTTCAAACCCTTCGTGTTGTGATTACACACGCATCTGCCATGAACCTTAAAAAAAAGAGAATAAATCATAATCATGCCCAGCTCATTGTGTAATCTTGACTTATTTCTTGTGCTAAAACTCACCATGCCTTCTATATCGTCCCTAATGCCATCAATGGGGGCGCACTCAGAGGCGTGGCCATAGCAAAAGCAGTTTCCGCGCACGACAAGTTCATACATAGCGTAATAGTACTTTTCTTTAATTTCAGCTCTGGTGTCCAGGAGGTTGTCTCCCAGTGTGTGGAGCTTGGTGAAGTTGACTCTCAGGTTGGTGATCTTCAGTTGGTCTGTTAAAGGAAATAGGCACAAATTAAGTTAATGAAGACTTTAGACTAACTCAGCACAATTAAGCAGTCACAAAGCATTAATACATCATGTAATTAACAATATTTTAATGAATAAGCTAATAAGTTTATAGATACTTCATTAACATTGATGTTTATAATTTTCCATTGATTTACTTGAGCTTATTACTCAAGAATTAAACAATAAAGGTCTTATATTGTGCTTTTTTCAGGCGTTTTAAAATGGTTTTGGACACCTTTGCATTAGTATCTCACATTTTATAACTTAATTATGGAAAACATCTGCTTTTGGAGAGCTATTACGTTTAATTTGCAGAGAACGCTTAGATTAGATGTATGCCGCCCCCTGCTAGCAACCATGGGGACTGGACAGAGCATTTAATGGCTAATTAGCACAGCTATTTGCAACAACAGAGTATGGGCTTTAAAAACACGCAGGAGCACTTCCGGGTTTCACGTAGAGCTGTGAGACTGAGCTTTCCAGCTCTTTTGAAGGGTTGAATGAAACAAAATACTACTCCAGGTATGTTTTTGAGGTTGAAACAACATTAAAACATGATTAAAAGCTCAAAAAAGTAAATTTAGCATAACAAAAGACCTTTAATAACAGGGTTTATAACTCAGTGTTTATGAATGCTTAAGTAACGCTTTGTAAATAGTGCTTACAAGCCCTTAACTAATGCTTTATAGTGTGTGTTATTCTAAAGTGTTACCAATGTTTCTAAATCAGAGGATATGTACATAATTGTGTTACTCCTCCTTAAAAATACACATAAAGGAATCCAATAAGGCCTTTTGCACTTTTCACGGAGAAAGCCAAAGCCAATGGAGCATGACCCAACTGTGAGTGTGTAGGAAAACATTACTGAGGTTAGCAAAAGGCTGTGTCTGAAACCAGTAGTTCCTACATATATAGGGTTGCACATGTAGTGGACTATAGAGTGAACTTAATAGTGAAGTATTTAGGACACCGCACTTTCGATTGCTGTTATTCATGTGATGCTGAGATACATGTTAACAAATGTCTGCTTCTGTGATAACCTTAATGACCTTAAACTTTGACAACAGCATTAATGCATAAATAATAATTCTGTGTTATATTCAACAACCCATAATACTAAATACAACAGTGTAGTTTATTTCATGTCATTCTACCCATTCATATGTCTGTCCTGTCTTGTGGCAACTCACAAAGCAATATTATGAACATCTAGTGACCATTAATGTTTAATAGTTTTACCAATCCACTGCAGAAAAAGCATTTTACACATACATACATTTCAGTCCACAAGAAATTCTGGCATCACTGTCTACAAAATTTGGAGACCATATGTTTACTATACGCGTTATATGTTAACATGAGGATGATAAGTAATAGTTTTTCCAACAAAAAACAAACGCAATGTAAAAATCGTATAACAGTATGTAGATTACACGGATTATTTTATTTATTACAACGTTGACTGCAGTATGTTCTTTAAAAGTGCATAACATGTACAACTAAATAACTTCTCTAATCCACTTGTTTATATGCATACATTAAGGTTTACACAATATTTTCAATGGGCAGTATGTTTTTGTTTTGTTTTTTTTGTATTTGAGGAAAAAAGTCACCCTGGCAGTGTGTTTTGTGCTCTTGCCTCCCAGCAAGAAGGTCATGGGGTCTCTGGGCAAACCAGCTTCCTTCCACCGACCAAAAACATGCATGTGTTAGGTGAATTGGTGACTCTAAACTAAATGAATGTGAGAAAAGTAACAATGGAGATACAGAGAAAGTGGCTTTGGTTCAATATAAAGTCTGATTTTTATGTTTTAAAAGAAGGCATCTGGACAAAGTTTCTAATGTTATTAAGGTTGTTAAGGTTGGTGGCCTGAGGGAAATTGTATGAACAAGTTTGTGACTCAACCACCGATTCTTTGCCTATTTCCTTTGCCTCAGCGTGTGAAAAGAAGGAAATGACTAAAATGAACATGCGGGATGGGAACCCTGTGAAGTAACAGTGGGCAGAGTAATTATCGCACTACACTGTAGTCACTGCATGAAAGACTTCTGTGCAGAAAATTGTAAATTATGTTCCTATCATCATCAAGTCAAGAACATATACAGGATTAAAACTTTTTTTTTTTGTAGCAGCTACAAGGCACAAATGACTACTGGAGTTGCCTTTTGACACAAGCTTTATTTTAAAGACTTTTCACTTTGCCTCGGCTGCAGAGGTAAAACTAGCTTCACATTCAAGACACACACTAGAAAAACAGTACATGATTGAGGCGGTCACTTACAACTTGTAAACGGTAATATTAACCAAGTAAAACACAACCCCTCGGAAAAATAAGGTGTGGGGTGTCTGTGAACAAATAACTAAATGATATAACAATAATTCATGAACATTAAGACCTGAATATTGTCATGTCTCTCACCTACTCAATTTTACTAAAGGCATTTTAAGTTTACATTTTATCTAAACATTATTATTTTAAGAGGCATTAGCAGGCAGAGAAATAGTGTTAACGAGTGGGGTGTACTGCTTCATGCAAGGATTTAGACTTTTCAATACCTTCTACTCAATCAATCAACGAATCTTTATTTCCGACTCACAATTGGTCCATATAAAAATGTTTAAGATAGAAACAATAACAACAAACAGACAAAAAAATAGTATATCTATCGTCACTTTCTTCTGTGCCTCCAGAGTCCAGAGTTGTAACGTACACTGCTCTCCATAGGCATAATTAAAATTGTAATAATTTCATTTTTAGTCATCCAAGCGCATAATACATTTATATACACAATTTCTAATGACAGCATGTCACCCAAGGCCTACCTTCTGACTTTATCAGCAATAAAAGAATCCCTTTCTTCAGTGCTGCTGGGGGTAACCTACTGTATGTCAGGAGCAGGGGACCCTTTTCAAGATCTAACGCCTGGATCCTGGTCAGGAGTACCTATAGCTGGAGGATTAGCCATGTTTCAGGTTCATAGGGTAAACTGGGACACCTGAAGAAAACCCATCTAGACGCAAGGAGAACATGGAAACTGTCAGGCTTTAGCTAATCCCCTCACTTTAACTACAAGACTCTTCTCAAGCTGTAAAAGCTGAATAATAAACTGTCACTCTATCATTTTAATGCAAATGTATCAAAGTAATAGTTGGTAAAACCTGTCTTAAAGAAGGCTAAACCCAAGCCCAGATATGAAGCTAAACTTAGACGTTGAACAATTGAGTTGACAGTACCAGATAATAAATGAGACGTCTAACAATGATGCGGTTGGAGGTCATTTAAAGGGTCAGATACACTGAAAAATTCAACTGGAGAACAAGACGACAGCCAAACGCTACTGCACTGGAAACTGAGCTTATGTTTCTGGGAAAGGCTCTCATGTTCTGCCAGTCCAAACACAAGGGCCACGACACTGTGAGGCTGTGTGGGAGAGGAGCAGCTGCTTTTCACATCTCTCCATGTCTTCCACAGCCCGGGCCCGGTTTCTCACCCCAGAGAGAGACGGGCCGTCCCGGCTGTAATGTGACTCAGCCGTGGACAAAAGCCTAATTGTGTGTGCTCAAAGTTGATTTATAATGATAAACGTGGCCATGTTTTGTGTAGTAGGACTTTTATATTTACATTAAGCTATTGCATTACTTCTCAAGTCAATGTCTCTATTACTCCACAACAGAGGTGGTAGTAATGAGTAAAATTTACTTCAGTAACTTTTTGAATAAATTGTGCTTCAAAAAGTAGTTTTATTGCAACATAAAAATTGTTGTATAACACTTTCTACTTTTACTTGAATAGTATTATTTTAAACCAAGTATACACTGCAGGATTTTTTAGATAAACAGAAGTTAGACGGTGTGGAAAGCCTAAATCATAAAACTACAGCTTCTTCACACTGTGTGACGGGACACTGAATCGTGGCTATGACCAAAATCAGCCGGAGCAAGTTTCAGGCTTATGTTTGTGCTAGTGTTTGGTTTTTTGTTTTGTTTTGTTGTCTGTGAACTGCATAACTCAATGATCAGTTTGATGCAATTTTTAAAAGGAACAAATTGTAAAAGAAACAGACATACAGGACTTGTTTTTGGTGCGGATCCATCATTTTTTAAGTAAATCCGGAGTGGAAATGTTATGCCTTGGCAGATGTTTAAACTCTCTAAAATGATCTGTGAATGCCAAGACCTTAATATTTAATATGTCTTTTTTGTCAAGGGTTTTACATAACACGTTTGTGTACAAAAGGGATCTTTCTCATTCAAGTAAGAAAAATTCCCTAGATTTTAGCACGGAAAATCCTACTCAGAGTCCAAAAATAAAGAAAAGAGATGGGAACCAATTCCAATGGGAATGCAGATATACACAGTTTTTTTTATTTATGTGACAATTCATATCAAATCTGTCATCTGTTTGATGTAATGCATTAGATTACTGCTTTGCCAAAGCCAATCAGTTCAGTCATCCATTTTTATGAAAAAGGCTAGTAACTAAATTTTAGTGAATGGCGTCAAAGACTTTTCTGCCACTGTAGCTTTAAGAATTAAATAGTTTCTGCAGCTGTCTATAAATGGGATTTATTATTTCCTTTGCACATGATTTTAATGTCATGTGTGCATTCCTGTTTTTATGTATTTTGTAACATGCAGTCAGGTAAATAAAGTGACTCACTCTGAATCCGAGGGCTGTATGGATCCTCAATTCGAATGGCTGGGTCCAAAACTCTAAAAATCACCTAAACATATAAAGCTTATATTAATATTAATAACAAAACCACAATAGATGTAGTAGTGTAGTAGCATTTACCTCTCCTTCTGTAGACGGTTCGATATCTGAGTAACGAGATTCACAAATGATATCGTCAACGTGACGCAGGGGGCCGTGGGACACTCCGGGAAACTCTGCATCACAGTCGTAGGCGAAGTAGCGGTAAATCTGCCAGGTCCGGCCGAAATCTGCTGACCTCTCAATCAACATGGCTGCAGGACGGAAAGTCTGCAAGAGAGGAGTGTTACTATACTTCAATGCACATGCCAAAATTGGATGTCACAAGAAAGTACGTCTTATTTATGAATGGTAGTTAAGCTCATGTAGGGTTATAGAGACACTTCCCTGAGTGACGTATTCAGGTAAGTTAACACAGAGTTCGGAGCAAGATTAGCATCCTTTCCATTCATTTTAATGAGGGAGCAAATTAAAAACATTAAATTAGACATTTTTAAGCGATAGGAACAAATGGTTGTTTATATATTTTTTTTATTTACTATGAATTAATATGACCCAAAACTGATTGTCAGCTGTAGTTGCTAAAGTTTACTTATTTTTGTGGTGATTTATGGATTAAATTCAAGCATGCACTGACAAACTATTGCCACATTTCTGTAAATACTTGTCCAGCATAACATGAAAATAGAGAAACATGTCTTAGGTAGTCTTATATGCTATTTAATATGTTAAAGAAAACGCCTACACATTGACGCACTCGTTAAAGGAGGCGTAAAGCTTTTTTCAAAATTTTAAACCTCATCTTAAACAGCATTTCACATTTTACAACCTTTAAAAACATAATCTGAATTTAAAAAATTGTTTCTTAAAAGTACTTTACTTGAGACCAGCAGAGTGCAGACTGTTGCGGTCTTTTTAAACATAATTTAATTAATAAAGGAAACTTCACTTCATACTTTTTGTATGATGCTATCTTTTACTCTGAAATGAAAAATCTGTGGAAACAGAGCTATACACCATTTTCTGGATAAATGAATGAGAGCAGACTGGATGTAGAGGGATTGTTGATTGGTCAGTGCTTCCTGGAGTAGGCGGCGGTTTGTGGGAAAGGCGGAGGTTTGTGCAACCAAGTGTTTTGAGGCTTCAGAACAGCTATGCCAGAGAATACAGGATTACTTAAACAGGTCTCAATGAAGCAAAACACAACTTTAGGTATGTTTTTTGATGAGGGAACAACATTATAACATGGTAGAAAGCTCAGGAAAGTTGATTTTGCAGAATATTATAGCCCCTTTAATGTTTTCCAACCAGGCTCTGATATCACATACATGTGGTCGATTGGTTGCCAGTTGCCAAAACCATCTTCACTATTTATATTTTGCAACACATGAAGGGTCTGAAGTGTTTGGTCTAACCTTGAAGGTCATAATTAGATGAGTGAAGTGAAACTCGGCCTCCAGATCCAGCTGGACTTGGACGTCAGACTTGCCTGGGAAAAGGAAAGACAGATGTGTGAAAATGGCATGCGGTAAATGTTATTTTTAAATAGATTCAGTTTATTTTCATTTATATTATCAAAAACTGATGGATGTTAATAACAAGCAGCTGTAAGTAAAGTAGCAGCCACGCTTTTGGCTAGAGAAATGGCATCCTGAGAGGAAAACCCATTCTACTCTTGGCAGGGATAATGCAGTGAGCATGTCGACAAGACGACCACACATTTCCTGCAGAACAAACTGAAGACCATGTCAGGAGGAGTTTCAGGGCACTTCCACTCTGGGTACAGATTTATGATAAGTTTAAAGCAAAGAAACTGTGCTTATTATGGCACCACATGAAAAATGCCATTTACAAATTACAGTTCGGCAAGCATGCATTTAAACTGTCAAAGCATGTTCAGGTAAGGCTCGGAAAGTCCCTCTCTAAGATTCACTGCTCAGGGAAAAGTGTAAATGTGCTTTCTTTAATATTCCGTAATCATATACTTTTACCTTTATGCACATCAAAAGGTCTTTACAGTACACAACAGCTTTATCCAACCACATTGTTGACTAATTTAACAACTATGTAACAAATCTATTTCAACTCCAGCACTTTTTCCTTTGTTTATACATTTTAATTGCTCTTAAAATACTATGCACAGGGAACAGTGACTATCAAACTTTCCACCATGAGTATCATGAGTATCATAGAATATAGAATTACCACCTTACCCTGCAGTGTAGTTCCAGTACATTACATGCACAGTATATGGGGGGGTAAACAGGGGTCATACTTTCCTATATTAATACATATTTACTTTGCACGTTGGTTATTTACAGCAATGTTACCCAAACGTTTTTGTCACATGTACCTCCTGAGCTTTTTGTCATGCAGCAAAAAGTGCTTATACTGTATTCTGTATGTTATTTATACCTTTTTGCATTTCTTTCTTTTAAACTCAAATTTGACATAAAAAATAAAATAAAAATAGCATTATAAGCTCCTATTATATTTAGTAATGTTACTATGTATTTTATGTTCAGCATAAACCTAAAAGAATAAAAATGTATATAGTAAGTTTGAACATATTATATTTACTACCAGAAAACCATTTGAATAACTCTCCTGTGAACATACAGAACCTAAATAACACGCAACAAAATACAGTATATAATATTAAACTAATATTCTTTAGCAGTGAGACACTTGAGCATATCTTTCATGAGTTTAAATAGTCCGATATAAAAAGATTGTATACATATTTTGTAATCATCTTGGAAATAAGTTTGAAATTACATTAAATAAATCCAAGTACTCCTTATCCCTGGTTGGGAAACACAGGAATACCAACTATAACTCTGTAACTGTATTAAAATGACGTAAAAGAGACTCAGGGTAAAACTTTCTAAAAATGTTTATGTTAAAAGTACGACTTTTTTCCTTTAACTTGAAGAAAACAGTATGATCACCTAGTAGTATAGTAAGTTTATAAGAATTATTGTGAAAAGCATGAACTAGGCTTTATTGGTCCACAGAATAGCTTTAGCAAAAGTGGCTAATTCAGTGTTGCTGTCTAATTACACAGAAACAAAGAGCAGCAAAAACCATAGGGAAAAGGGAAGAAAATACACCAAATAAAACTATAAACGCAACACTTCTGTTTTTGCTCCCATTTTTCATCAGCTGAACACAAAGATCAGAGATGTACACAAAAAGCCTATTTCTCTCAAATATTGTTCACAGATCTGTCAAAATCTGAGTTGGTGAGCACTTCTCTGAGATAATCCATCCACCTCACAGGTGTGGTATATCAAGACGCTGATCAGACATCATGAATATTGCACAGGTGTGTCTTAGGCTGGCCACTCGAAACTTTGCAGTTTTATTGTATTGGGGGCCCAGGGGGTCAGAAAAACAGTCAGTATCAGCGTTGTACATGGGAAAAGTCTTTGATTTTTGAGTTCAGCTGATGAAAAATGGGAGCAAAAACAAAAGTGTTGGGTTTTTTTGTTCAGTGTATGGATAATTACTGTCAAAGCCTTCATGTAATGTCCAACAAAGAGGAAATAAGTGTGGGATGGCGTGGTCTAACAGTGAACTGGGTACTTAGGCTCATTGTAAACTCAGGAGCTTTTTAAACAAAACATTAGCTGGAAACAAAACTGTACCGTGTTTCCTGCTGTGTGCTATCCAACAAAGATTAGGCCTAACCCCAGGTTTGACTACGAGTTACATTTAACATATATACCTGAGATTATTTTTGAACTCAAGAAAGCCACTTGTACTACTACCACACCATACACATTAATAACCATTTATTATGAATTAATACCTCCAGGAATTACACCTGATTTGTTCTCATGGCCCTGAATAATAGACCACTGTTTAAACTGCTTTTTAAGTGCATGAACACAATTCAATGCCAGGAAATGACCTTGTAATCAGTGCACACAATCAAACTACTGTAGCCCGTATTCAACAAGGCTTTTCTGAAAAGCTGCCCATACTTCCATGGAAATGTCACAAAGAAGCCATGGAAAATCAGAGGCAAATAGCAGTATAAATAGAGCCTACACTTCCACTACACTGTCCCCTCGGTCTTGTGTTCCCCTCTGCTCTATTCCGGGTTTAGTGAAGCTCAGAGTGTGATCAGCAGCACTCCGTCGTTCTTACACGCCTCCCAAACAGATCAAATGAGCCCTGAGACCCAAAACAACTGTGCACTCACTGAAAACGCATGTGCAACTTCAACCATATCCGTTACACTTCTGTATGTGTCCATCGTCGTAACTTTGCTACATCAGATTTACTAAATTTTTTATTTTATTCTCCCCTTCCAAGCTTTGTTACTCTGTTCTTTCTCCAGCAGTGGATCCACTCTGTTATTAACCATCTGTTATTGGTTATATACGACATGTGCATGTGCAAAGTTGGCACTGCTCTCTCAGATTCTCTCCCAAGGCTATTAAACGGAGGCTATGCAATTTCTTTTCCTCTATTTAAAGAAAACTGTCAGATTACGTAGTAGCTTACAGTAATTTGAATATTCTAAAAATAAACAACACTTTAAATGTCATCTAGGCTTCATTATCAAAGATTATAATACAATAATGTAAGCATTGGACAGTATATGCCTGCATAAAAGGGTCTCGGGACACTCTCGGGTCGTGAGGATTTGAATATAGATTTAATGCTCAGTTTATTAGAAGCATTGTTTTAATTACACAAAATTGAAACTGATTTTAAAATGCATGTAGTAAAATAAATCAAAAATATCTTCGGTGGGTTACAATAATAACATGATCAAGGATTAAAGTCGGTGCCACAGTCTAGTTGACAACCAATGGTCTAAACTACTCAACAGCGAGCCAGTGGCTGCAGACAAAACAAGAAAATGTCCAGCACTGGCTAAGTCTGCTTACACAACAAAACATAAACCATAAAACATATATGTTTATTTCAACTAAACTTGACATATGTACAGTATGAGTATCGGTCTAACTGAGTAATTCTAATACATTTACACAAAGTACCACCACAGAAAATATTTGGCTCTCAGTGTATCTTTTATAATGGGCTAAAATGAGCCTAAATCTTGACTAACCCAGGTCTATACAAACTGGGCATTAACCCAGAAAAATGTATTACTAAATAAAGACAAATCACACACGATGCTTGGACTGAGATCAGCACTAAAACTAGACTACAAACCTAGACTAAACCAGGACTAAACTAGGACTTAATCAAAGCTAATCTGTGCCTTAACCAGGACTAAACCAGAACTAAATCCAGCATTAATCCAGAACTAAACCAGGATTAAACAAACCATTTAAGCCCTAACCAGAGCAGGACTGACAGGAATAACACTGGCTCTAAATAAACAAAATCAGCACTTGACCACTGGTCTACTTTATATTCAATTGTGTGTTATGTTTGGAGCCATAAAAACTATAACTTAGCAACAGACCAAAGAGATACAAATCTAATTTATGGACATGTGGACATTGCAAAAGTCCCTGTGCTTTTCCTCACCGTTCTCAGACTGCCACCAGGACTTTTTGCGGTGAGGTTTAAAAGTGGTGATCACATTTTCTATCCGGTGATTGATGGTGTTGTAGATGGGGTCATACGGTCGCCGGGAGTCACAAAAGAAACACTTTTTCTCATCCTGCGAGGTCAGAGTGCACAGACAAGGGACCAATGAGAAACACAGTCCAGCTTATATGTAAACAGAAGCCAGTGTGTGAATGGAAACATTGTTATTTTCTTCTTTTGCCTCATAAATATGTGGTCAGTGCTGTTTACACAGACCTGTAGATGACTGACGATGCAGTACGACTCTTTTTTCCTCATGCCACACTGTGGATGAGGCCTTGAGGCTCTTCTCCCGTCCGACCAGCAGATCTCCAGTAGCGGGGTAACAGCTGCCGTGGGCACAGCCGTGGCTATGGTCAGGCTCCTGTCCAGCAGCAGCCGCCACAACTGCAGGAAACACAGGCAGGAAAAGAAATGAGTGAAGGGCAGGGTGAAGTATTGTTATTTAATTGAGAGTGGGGCTACATAATATGAGTGCACAGTACTTTATAAATGTATTGCAAAGGTGGTATGCAACACTGTGATCTTTAATCTTCAATTCACACTAAGCTCATTTTATTAGACCAGTGGTTCTCAAACTATGGTACAGGTATCACTGGTGGTACGCAGGCTTCTTCTGGAGCTCATGGCGAGTCTTTTGCAGGTCAAGTCCTGATTTAGTTTATTTAACGCCAGTGCAATTCCTGGGGCATGAATGGTTGGTTTGGCCCTGGTTAACTCTTGGTTTAGCCCGGTTTTAGTCATTGTATTGTCCTGGTTTGATCTTACTTTAGTTCTGGATTTAGCATTCTTTTGTTCTGGTTCAGGTCCAGTTGTAGTACTGATCTTTGGCCAATATAGTGTGTGATTTGTCCTGATTTAGTAATAGATTTTTCTGGGTTAATCACTAATTTGTTTAGACCTGGGTTAGTCAACAGTTAGGCTCATTGTAGTCCATTAAAGACAGTACTTTCTGTGGTAGTATTTGGTGTATAAAGTTGGAGAACTACTGACTTTGCACCTTAAAATCAAAACAGATGCATATAAACAAATCCAGTTTATAAAAAGTCTAGTTCTAGCTGAAAGAAAAGTTGTCACCCCAATATTTTTTGTTTGGGGTTAAAAAAGACAATGTAAAAAGTGTATTAATCTGTCATTGTGACTTTGTGTAAAAGCCACAGAGGTCATGGACAAATCAAAAAACAGTGGGGAGATGGATTATGTCACTGGACACCTGCCTCCTCCACAGAGACAGCTCCCCTGGATCAAGAGCTGATTCTGTTTTGAGACAACATCCAGTGGGAGGAGGATTATGTCAAGGAAACAGCGCAGGTTAACTGGCTCTGGAGTCTGCGGGGGTCCACAGGGGCCCCAGCAAAAACACAAATCAATCCAGGTCACAAGGAGGTCATACAAGGCTAGAGATGATTTGTAAAAAGCAACTTATTTAAGAAAGGCTTGTTCTTACTATAAACTTGAGGAAAGTTGGTGTTGCACCTTAAGAGGCATTTATGTGATAACTTTGTTGCAGTTTTTGAACCTACTTATCGTAAAATTTGAACTGCATGATAAGACAAAATACAGCACTCTGATTTCACATTTCACTGTTTTTACTCACTTAGTTGTGCCACAATATGATTTTAGGTGATTACCGGTAGCCAACAGTTTTAACATTGAAACAAATGTCACAATCCCATAATGTCATCTCCATACCAGCAGTGTGGTTTAGGCCTGCACATCTGTGAGACAGTCACTACATTTACATGCAGCGCATACTCCAAAAATGCATTCTCTGTTTCTACTCTGATTTCTCCAGAGAACTGCTCAAACTACTCTTGTCACGATCTACATGCAGAGCACTAAACCGAATTATGGGACCGCTGAGAGGCATTCAAGTGGTCTGGGGATTTACCAGCAGCGCTAAAACTTTGTAGTGGTAAATGATAATAAATGCAGCTAATGTTTACGTTGATCATAGTTTTTAACACTTTTACTCTACTAAATAAAACTTACCAATGCTAGAAAAATGCATTACTCACGTGGCCAATCTGCCTCACGCTGACCCATAAAGGCATCAAAGCTACGGCAGTCACTCAAGCTTTCACTTTTAAACACAATGGACCACAATAAAATCCAAGCAGCGGAGGGACCACAATATGTGCCTAAAAATGTGTCAGTACATCTCTAAACACTAGTGATGTTCTGTCTAATCTAATTCTGCCTATTTAGTACCAAGTTTAACAACTCTACAGCTTAACTGGAGTACGCTGTATATACATGCAGCAATAGTCCGACAATGAACCGCTTTATCCAGTTGCTCCACTCCGATTAAGAGAAAGCTGAATAACAAATCAGAGTCCTGGGTTTGCATGCAGTTTAAAAACTCCTATTAAAATCAGAGTAAGGCAATAATTCATTTTTGTCAACCTTGCATGTAAACAAAGTGGGTAATTACATTGCAATAACAATTTCAAAACTCTGGAGATGGTTCTATTTATTTATCTTAGAGTATAACGACCTGGATGATTGAGACGCTCCAAAGACTTATTGTGCTATCAATGAAACTGGGATACAACACTCTAGAGCCCCAGGACGGACTGAGCTGCCGGAAGAGCTGGCTCTATGTGATACAGCTGGAACCCTGGTGTGACTAAATAGCTGGGCTATGTGAGGGAGTTAAAATAAACCTTATAAACTTTCATGACAAGTAGCAGCAGTCATCACGCATTCCACTGGACATTTATGACGAGAATACTGTCTCCCACAGACACCTTCTGGGATCTGCGTATGATACTGTTAGTTTAAAAAGATAGGAATGAGGAGGAACAGCAGAGGGCCTTGCTGTCATTCTGTCAGCTGTCCACAACAGGTGTTTGAAATCCTTCCCCCTATATATGTACATAGACACAACGGCAGTGGCACAGACTGGAGCTGTCACTCACTTTAACAAAGGCTTTGGTCCACAGAAAGTGAAGGGATATTGGACTAATAAACTGTGAAGTCGGGTAATGAACTGACAAAGCCACATAACTTTTTGTAGAAGAAGAAATTGTTACCAAAGACTGGGATTAAAGAAGCACAAAGCATAACGATTTGCTGATTTGCAAGATTTGCTGTTCCGACTTCTGAAATAAAATTGTTTTCCAAGTAAGGGCGAGTGATCCTGGTGAGTTGAGGAAAGTTAAAAAAGAAAATGTACTGTACATCTTTCGAGTTCGTAAAAGGCAAGCAAAATGTCACACACAAGCCAGAGCTCCGCAACTAGTGGTCCATGACAATTACTGACCTTAAAAATGTATATTTTGAGGTCTGAAAATAACAGGCAGCATCATCAAAAAGGCTCACCAAAGTCTGTACTTTCTGAGGTGGCTGAAGATGTTCATATTCAAATATAGGTGTAGGCTGGAGTGCATACCGTAATTCTCCATCACATTTGCAGATTGATCCCTGCTACCAGCATTGCATTCTGCCATTGTGTCCCTAGGCAAGACACTTCACCCACATTGCCTATGTATAGAATGTGTGACTGTGGGTTTGTTCGTTTGGTGGAATTGGGAGAAGCTGTAGGTAGAGAATGGTAGCCATGTCTCATTCACTCTGCCCCAGGGCAGCTGTAGCTACAGAATTGGCTCACCACCCCCAGTGTGCGACTGAGGAGTGAATGAATAATGCGTCCTAATTGTAAAGCGACTTTAAATGACTAGAAAAGTGCTATATAAGACCGATCCCTTATTATTATTATTATTATTATTATTATTATTATTATTATTATTATTATTATTATTATAGGTATTTGTCTTCTGTGACAGTGAAGACATGACATACATAACCTTTTAAAGCCTGGTATGCTCAGTTTGAGATTTTTAGTTGTACCTGTCGGTGCCGGGACGCTCTCCTCAGCTCTGCTCTGGCTGATTAACCAAGACAGAGACTGGGACATTATCACGAGCTGACAGTGTGGGGCACCCAGCTGTAGATATGGAGCCAGCTGGGAACAGTGCAGAGGAGAGTTCACACCGGAGTGCACACCTCCAGCTCTCACACACTCTCAGGGGAAACTCGAGGGTGCATGGCATCTGTGGGACAGTGGTGCCAGCCAAAAATATGAGGTCAGCTCAGTTTAATGTGCACCTGTGCTAATATACAGGCACACAGACCTGACTATTCTGCTCTCAAAAAACAAAGAGTTACCCAGGCCCATGTACACAGAGCTGATTAGACCTGACTACTACTAGATGTGTTACAGCTAATCTCCTAAGAGTTACCATTATCAGCAATGATAGGAAATGACATAATGGGAGCAAATGGGTTGTTCACTTATCTGACTTAAAAGAGAAAAACAGACTTGGTGAGGCTGTGATCAAGAAGACACACAGCGGAGACAATACAACTTGATTCTGATTCACAACATATCATGAAGAAAAAACATTTCTATTTTAAGTATTCGACCACAATAAGTCTAAAGTCTGAAATGGACATATCCAGCTAGACCCCTTTAGTTTCAGCAGCAGGGTGACTCTGGGATTCTTTCCATTCAAGCCTCTTTCAACAAAAAAGAACACTTGTGGACCAATCATAGTTCTGTTTATCTCAAATGGGACAAGATGAGGCAAGGTTGGTCCAGAGGCAATTTATTCTATTGGTACTGTCTCCTGAATACTCAGTAGTTTTATGGCCATTCAATTGAATTAAGATGTAGTTTAAGTGCACCATGTTATGCTTTTGATAAGCTTTTTGAAATAAATTTGAGCATATTTGCTCAACATTTAACAACATTTAACATTTAACATTTCAAGTCTTATAACTTAAAAAAAAATGATTTATTGAAAATGTTTTCTTTTGGGGAGCTGTTACTTTCACTTTGAAGAAAACGCTTGGATTAGGTGCCTGTCGCTTTAATGCTGTGATGGCTTTGCCCACTTTACCAGCAGCTCTGTGCACTTTCCTAACACCACAGTTCATATCAGCTCTGTTGAAGGGCCGTAGGGCTGAGGCTTTTCTCTTATAAAATCCTTCTAAAGACACTGCTGCCTCTTGATCCTCTCCTTTAGAGTTCACACATGAATAAAGTTGGGAGGAATTTGAGTTCAGACATGAGAGGAGAATATCCAAGTGTTTGCACTGAACGGTGGGGGAAAGACAGAACATGATATAATGGCTAATTAGCACGGCTATTAACAATATGAAGCTAACAAATAAATAAAGATAAATTAGCTTATTGTCTCATAGTAGCCCACAGTTTAAGCACTGAAAAAATCTAAATGATTCCAGTAACAGTGTATGTGCTTTAGAAACAGCACAGGAGTACTTCCTGGTTTCACGTGTCTATGTAGAGCTGTGGAACCCAGCATTTTCAGCTCTAGAGAAGGGCAGCACCTCAGCATACAGGATTACTCAAACATGCGTGAATGAAACAAAAGGTCTATTTAGCAGAATATGGGACCTTTAATTATTGTCTGTTCTGCCCTCTGGAATCCAGCTCAGAGTGACAGGGACTATAGCATGTGCGAGGATGAACAAAAGACACCACTTTTTGCTAAACAATCATTACAATGTCTTAAAGCATGACCTTTACATTAGAGACACTGTTTGGCCAGACACTCAAAAGAAGTGTGGGTAAATATTGTCAACTAAAAAAAAATGCTTTGTTACAAACTCAATTACAGAACCTAATAATGTGCCTTGTGTACAAAGGCCCTGCCAAACTGAGAAGTACACAGTATGTTTGCCTGGCTACTGTTACACACTAATGGCTGCCTGAACAGCAGTGCTTTGTGAGCGAGATCCCTGCTCACAGACAGCAGCTTTCTGCTCTCAGCTGTTGCCCTGCATTCCTCCCTTTCTCTCCATTTATGGCAACAGGGGAAAGAAAATAGAGAAATTCACCCTCTGTAGCCTGTCTGTGACCCTTTATGAATGGGATGAAGATTAACACAAGAGTCTTCCTGAACTTGTCACTAACTTTTGACACAGTGTGGTCCTGCATTTGTAAAGAACAATCAGGAAGAGTAACGCATGTAGCTGCTGCATTAGCTAATTTTTTGTTCTACATACAGCAGTAATACTCAGACCTTTCACATCAGGTACCACCCTAGAAAATATGGCCATTTATATGGACTAAAACAAGCTTAACTCTCGACTAATAGATGTAAACCAAAAATAAGGAATAACACAAAATTGCATTACTAAGTAAGTCTATATTATGCATGGGACGAACAAAACTGTGCCTTTTCAAAAAGTTTTATACAAACAATACATTTTTTATGGCCAGGGCTGCCCAGAGACTTGATGGGGCCCCGGGCAAAACCTCTAGAGTGGAGGCCCCTCTATATATATATAACTGAACTAAAGAAGGGCTAATTTTTTGGCTTCCTTTATTCCTGAGGTCCGAGACAAATGTTCTGGTTGTCCCCCTGTCAACTCCCCTATGGCAGCCATTGTATCAAGAAATCAAATGTTTTCACTATTTTTTATATATAACATAACTTAATAAATACATAAATTAGGATTAAAGTAGGGCTAAACCAGGACTAAACCAGGATTAAAATAGGATTAAACGAGGTAAAACCAGAAATAAACAAGGGTTAAACCAGGACTATTAGGTTAAAGCAAGACTAAACTATGACTAAACTAGAGCTAAACTAGGGTTAAAGCCAGACTTAACCAGGACTAAACTATAACTAAACTAAATATAGCCAAATAATACAATTGTTGGGCCTTGATGAGACCTTCGTTTATCAGGACGGTGCTAAATGGCCTCTCAGGTCTTTCACAATTTTATCTACTTCATTAGACTTCACAAAAACACTGATATCAACTCGTTTTCTCTGAGAATTATATCTATTGTGATTTATACTGTAGACATAACAAAAAGCTGCTACACATATAGTAACTATGTCCTTTCCTTATTGTCCTCAGGGGACATGAAATCTGAGTCTGAGCCAAAAGAGCTTCCAAATAAAATGCAGCTCTAAGTGACACATTCAGTGACACAGAATCCAGGGCAGAGCTGTGACTGCGGGGCATCTGAGCATTTCATTACCACAGACGAATACCAGCACACCTCCTCCTCCTGGCCCCAGGTGAGCTCTGCTTCTATTCTCAGCCTTTATGTTTGACTTTGATACTGCTTTTCTCCTGTCCGGTCACCAGGCAGCAGGAACAGCCTCTTACGCCAAGTGCCTCGGTTTCCAGACGAATCAAAGTGGAAATAAAAGTAAACACAACATCAGGCAGAAAGGAAAAACAGTCCAGTGATCAAGAGCAACGTCGAAATTTAGAGCTGTATGGTATTAGAAAAATAAACCAGGATTAAACCAGGTACTAAACTAAGACTACACCAGGGCTAAACCAAGTCTAAGCCAAGACTAAACCAAAACTAAACTAGGACTCAACTAGGACTAAACTAAGATTAAACTAGGACTAAACCAGGTGCAAACCAGGACTAAACTTTGAGTAAACTAGGACTAAACTAGGACTAAACTAAGACTAAACCAGGACTAAACTAGGACTCAACTAGAACTAAACTAGAGCTAAACTAAGACTAAACCAGGACTAAACTAGGGCTAAACCAGGACCAAACTAGGACTCAATTAGAACAAACCTAGGATTAAACTAGGGCTAATCCGAGGTTAAACTAGGACTTAACCAGGACTAATCCAGGTGCAAACCAGGACTAAATCAGGATTAAACTAGGGCTAAATCAGAACTAAACTAGAACTAAACTAGGACTACACCGGGACTAAACCAGGACTAAACTAAGATTAAACTAGGGCTAAACCAGAAAAAAATTAAGAGTTAAACTAGGACTACACTGGGACTAAATTTCTGACTGAACAGAGATTAACCTAGACTTTTGAAACTTTGGTCTAATTTAAGGCACTTAATTATTCTGAAAAGCAGAGTCTCTCTGTCAGACGGAAGAAAATAAAAATAATTGCGATTTAGTATTTAGTTGTCCTGTGATATGGATATTATATTAGTAGTCACTATATTGTGCAGCCCTTTCATGTGATTCTAATTGAATTTCCTGGTGTACGGTGGCATCAACTTGACACATTCCCCTTGAGGAGGCCACCGTTTGCTGCCATGTCTGCCTCAATGAACAACACAGAGAGAGCACAAACAAACAAACAAACAGTCCAACAGGCAAATGAACAGACAGTAGACTTTTGCTCAAATAAAAGGTGGCTCAGAGTCCCGGAAGGCCAAAAATATTCGCATGACAGTATGGAGAGTTCCAATATCGAGTTACAGCGAGAATAGAAGCATTTTAATACAGCGCCGCATAGCTGACCTGGGTGAATGTGTGGGACTGGAAGGCGGCAGATATGTTTGGTGCGAGCCCGGGTGAGGAAAAGTCAACAATCTTTTTTATTTTTAACTCCTGCCGGCTAATGAGTTTACATTCTCCCGCTCTTTGTCTCTTTGCTCTGCACTTAGCTGATGAATGGTCGGCTCCACACAGACAAACATCCAGCTGTTTATTATCCGCGGCCTCGTTACTCCTGTGTCCACTGTAGCCTCCCTCCCGCCAGCTAACACTCCCCTCGTTGCCCTGCAGTTAACCTTCCTCGCTGATTTTTATTGTACTTTTCTATTAATCGCAATCACGGGGCTTGCCTTATCAAAAAGAAAAACTCCTGTCATCAATCATTGGAGAGTATGGAAGAAGATTACTGTATGGTGGCAGCTGTTGAATTGCGCTGGGAAAAGGACTGTGATGAATTTTGGAAAGGTTTCAAACAGAGCCTGGCTGTTTTGGGGTGGGGTACAACCTGGACAATTTTCTTGAGTACCTTATTGGATATTTTAAATAATAGCTTTGTTCTCAAACACAAAGACTTTAGCTACAGATGAGCCTCTGGAATATTGAGTGTTTAAATAATATTATATATTATTTTTATGTTTAATGTGTGTATTAGCGGTGTTAGTGGTTAATTGATTAATCGATTAATCGGCATTGTGGCCATAATGCTGTACATTAGAGTAAAGGTACAGTACCATGGGAGAGTTTAGGCAAATTAAACAAAATTAAGCAACTGTTTCCTAAAATATACAAGTCTTTAACTTCTCTTTAGTTTAAAATGGTTCATACTTTTTTATCAAACGTAATGATAGGTGAAATTAAGTCAGTGGTTAACGGTTCATTGATAATTGTTTAACACTACCAATGAATCGATAAAAGAAAAAGAAAATGTGCATCTCTATTGTGTATGTGAGGTTTTAGGTGTGTTTATTCCAAGCTGATGCCAAGCTCATGAATTTCATGATTGCTCTTTCGTTGCTGTTTACTATGTTCATTGTTTTATGTGACTGAATAAACTGAACTGAAGTGAATTTCATTTGTACAGCACCAGAGACACTTTCCTATAAGAGCAGGAGACCACTGTTACTTTAGTTCCACAGCCCTTTCCATTCTTGTCTAGAGTCACATTCAGTCTGACTAAAATTAAACTTTTGGGGAGTGGATAACTAATCTAAGGACAAATTTTACTGTCTGTTTTTATACCGGACTGACACTGCCCTATTGCGCAAGTCATGAGATTAACAAGGATCTGGCACTGGGAGGCAGCTGGTTTTTTGGGGCTGGAGGAGACAGTTACATTCTTGTACCAGCCCAGAGATGTCTGAATCACTCCACAGAGGACAGGAAACATGTGCTCCGGCTGCAGCAGCGGGAGCGACAGGTGGAGAGAGGAGCTGGAGACACACAAGTTGCTTATTATCAAAGTACAGCAGACAGTGGGCAACAATCTTACAGGCTTGTGGCAATAAAGGGTTAGGAATACAACTCAGATGTCCACATGGATCACTTGTGAGCTAAACCTGTTTAAATATGGCTTTGTGTTACTGTTAACTTTTAGAAAATATAGCCTATTGTTCTTTACTTTTTTGTGTTTTTTTGCTAACAGACCAACAAACAAAGAAAAAAAAAGAGAAGCAAAGATACACATTGGAAATCTGTACGAACAACAGGCGTAATTACTTGTTTTGTTTTTCTATTTCCGGTTAGCCCTTGTCTATGGAAAAATGGAGTGAGTGTTTTCAACAAGCTTACCAAATTTCACGTTTGCAGATGTACTGACAATTACAGAGGCAAAGACGCCCACCAACAGCTGGACAAAGGCTACAAATACTTTCATGAAGAATTTATTCACAATTTTCCAGGAAAGTAAAAAAAAAAAGAAGCTTGAATGCTATCAATAAGCTACCAATGACAGCAAATGGAAATGTCTAAAGTGAATTATAATTAAGCACTGAAATACAGTTTATATACTGTATTTACAGCTGATTTTAACTCACAGTGAGATCGATAGTGTGTTTTATAAATGAAAACATGCTCATTTGAGTAAATATAGATAGGGAACCTGTTTAAAGTAACATTATGTAGGCCTAATAAACTGTATCTTTTGTCTCTATATCTGTATAGCAAATGTAGTTGAAGGGCTGGTAGTTGTCAGATCAAAAACATTTTTATTTTTGGGCTCGGCTATTTTACACCACTTGCAACCACTACTGGAAGTATCACAACATGACTTTCGACTGAAAATACCAAAGTTTGAAAAAGGCCTATAACCAACAATGAAAAAATACAAATATTCTAAAACTGGAGCTGCACATGATATAGTGAACTTATTATTATTGAAATATATGCAAACGCAATATTGGTATCGCAAGAAACTAAATGTATCTCATCAATGTTATGGCGATCTGACAGAGATTTACATTGTGAGAATCATTGTGGCCAAATAAAAATACTGAAAGTTGAGATTTAGTCGTGATTTTAATTATGTCCTTATTTTGCCTTCTTTTCTTTTCTTTTCTTTTCTTCTTTTCTTTTCTTTTCCTTCTTTTAAGTTTTACTGCTGGTTAAGCCTTTGTTAAGATTAGTGGCACAGTTTTGACTTTTTAATACAGGGACTTATATTTCTGCTGTCACAATAATCCATGAAAATGTGGCAAATCATATCATAAATGCAGCCCTAGCTAACACCATTGTAAATAAAGTGTGCCAAGAGTAGTAGCACAATAATGAAATTCTCCTCCATAGACGACAAGGCAGCTGGCCACAACATCGAGCCTGAAGCCAAGTACATGAGATAAAACGCAAACACATGGCCAGCAGATGTTGGGTGCAGCTTGTCAGTGCACCAGCCCGCCCGTCCGTCCGTCAGAGTGGTTTCTTTAGTGACTGCGGTGTTGTGTTTGTGCGCTCGTGCTCCACCAGCTGCTCTGGGACATGTAGCTCTAAGCGGTGGCAGATGTGAGCTCAGTAGGTGCTAATCAGAACTCAGAACCCAAGGAAATCTGGCTCCACTTAAAGGGAAACCTCGCAGCAACGACAGCACACTTGGGACTTGTCATTACAAGGTCTGGCTTTTGTGAGATTGCAAACGTGTGCCCCCTTTCCAAGTAGTCCTAATAAAACCAATGTGTTTCTACGATTTGTGTTTAGCTCTGTGTTTTTGTCCAGGAACGTGCATAAGTCTATTAACAGATATAATGATGCAAGTATGATGTGTAATGTTTCCTGTTAACATTTAGACAGAACATGATAACATCTTTGAGACCAAAGGCTCACCTACATCTGACAGCACACAGGGGATTAGACTGTACATGGTTTCTATATGGAGCCATTTCTAACCCCAGACTTTAGAAAACAAGATTTTTCTGAAGAGATAATCTGATCTGACCTTGTGGGACAGATGCCCTCGCTGACTGTACGGATAAGGTGAGAAAGACTTTATTGTCCCCGTAAGGAAATATGTCCTCTGTATTTGACCCATCCTTTAGTGCAACTGGGGCAACCTGTCAGGAGCAGTGGGCGACCGAGGACCCGTCCAAAGAGCTCGAGTACCTAGCTGGAGGATGAGTCTATTCTGCAATGTGCATGTGTCAGGTTGATGGGGAAAACTGAAGCATCCAGAGAAAACCCACGAAAACAGGGAGAGAACATGCAAAATCCACACAGAGAGGCCCCACACAGTCTGGGATTACAACCTACAACCCTCTTGTTGTGAGGTGAGAGTGCTAACCACTGTGCCAAACACATATACAAGACAAATACAGTATTTCTAAAGATGAATAATCTTTGATAGAGTTTCACTAAGAAACACATTCTATATTCAATGCAAATTTCATTGGCTGAGAAGACCAAATTTAAATGTTTAGGTGGAATTGAAATCAACATTACTGACTACATGTAAGCCCTGCACCATTTGCCAGCATCTAAAACCCATAGTTTATTTGACCTTTATTTAACCACAAAAATCCCACAGAGATTAACAATGTCTTTTGCAGAGGAGTCCTGGACCCACTGGAGACCTATTGCACATGATTGTGGTGGTAGGATACATAAACACAGGAAGAACATGCAAACTCCACACAGAAAGGCCCAACATGGTCCGGGAATTGAACCCAAGGCAAGAGTACTAACCACTATGCCACCATGCTGCCCAAAAGTTGATGGTATAGGCTCCAGCCACCTACGACCCCTATGTTTGCTTAAAAAAGCAATTTTCATTATGAGACAGCTGAAGTAGGCAGACATTTCTAAACTGCTACTTTTTGTTTTTCTACAGATTTTTTAAATGAATAATCTCACATGGAAACGTCTATAAATGTAGCACTATTTGATTTAAATGTGAAATCCTATATTCAGTTTCCTTTGGCTTTGTTCAGCGACAGCATGTTCCTCCATGGCTACAGTAGGGGCTCACTTGACAAGTCATTTAATAGAATAACATTTTAAAAAGCCCAACAAATCTGACAGTATTTCCAGGGTAAGTGATATATATATATATATATACTGTATAAACCAGCTGGTCTGTTTTCCAGGCCACACACTTGTATACTGTATAATTACAGGGCCACAAGACGAAGCCACAAAACATTGTGACTGGAGGGCAACCAGTCTTCCATGACAGCAAATATGTCACACCTCGAACAGTAAGCCAACAAAATATGCATTAGACGCACCATTTCCCTAAATTCTTCCTTCCTTCAGATCTCTCGGCTGTTATCCTTCCTTCCTTTCATCGCTCTATCTGTGTTGACTCACTACAGTATCACACTATAATCCTGTGTCTTTTGATAATAACAGGGGAGGAGGTGTGTTGTTTAACAAGGAGCCTAGCACAACCTGTGGTTAGTCCCTTATAACACTTTGTCAGAGGCTTGGAACAATAAATGGTTAGGGATACAACGTCAGAGGTCAACACAATAAACATAATGCTGAAATCACTTACTACTTACAAAAAATAGGCCTTCTACTGTTAGGTTAACTTGAGGTTTACTAGAAAATGAAATGTTATGTGTGTAATGACTATGTGTTTGTCCCTATTTGCACAATTTATCTCACTAATATTGTTATTGCAGTTTTTAATATAGTTATCAAATATGGCATGTTTTTCTGTATCCTGCAGCCCAACTATTTGCTATTAAACACAGCTACACAGCTACTGGGGTGGGGACTTTCTGTGTGGAGTTTGCATGTTCTCCCTGTGTCTGTGTGGGTTTCCTCTGGGTGCTCTGGTTTCCCTCATCAATCTAAAACATGCACAGCAGACCAATCCTCCAGCTGGGTACTACTGACCAGGATCCAGGTTTAAGAGCAGGAGAAGAGTTCCCGGGGGCTGCACCGCGGTCGCTGACTGCTCCTGACAGGTCGCCCCAGTGGCATTGAAGGATGGGTCAAATGCAGAGAACAAACTTCCTCATGTATAATCACCATTTTGTTTGTGATTATCAACAGAAACTTTAGAAGTAGAAAGCACATGAACACAATAAAGTCAGAAAAACATGTACCTGATACTTGTGTTGTAGCCGAGACCGTACTAATTGAGACCAAGACCAGTCTGAGTCCAGAGTGAACAAACACCAAGACAAGAGCAAGACTTTTAAGGTTCAAGGTGAGTCAAGACCGAGACTTTTAGGACCGTGACCGAGTCAAGACTGAGACCAAGGCAAACTGAGACCGGGTCAAGACCAAACCCTGTGAACTAACACTAAATAAAATGTAGGGGGAAATAAAGTGGTTCAAGTACTTAAATGATTATTTTAATGATCTAATACAACAACAGAGAGACCATTTTCCTGAGTCTTCTGATCCAGAAAACATATTACTCTAAAATTATAAAGAATAGCATTTTCTTATAATGTTTGGTAAATAAAATCGCCACATCTAAAACTTAGACAAAACCGAGACCAAGACTAAGGCCGAGTAAAACTGCAGCCAAGACTGAGATGAGACCAAGACTGTAAAAAAATGGTCTCAAGACCGGTTTGGGCGCTACATCACTCCCTGATGCTACAACTGTGTCTTCTGAAGCCCACATGAACACATGACAAGGTAGACTAACTTTTAATTCTAGCCTTTTAAGGTAGCCAGCAACAGAGTGACCCAATCAGAGACTAAAAATCAGATCACTCTAAAGACTGGTCTCCCTGGAGCACTTGGTACAACCAGAGTAAGCCACATAACTTCCAGTAATATTTCAACAATATAACACATTACCCAGGTGTGTTGCAGAGAAATAACTGCCAATCAGAGTGTGAAGTTTACGTGTACTACTGTAACTTCTGTAATAAGTGTACTACTAAAGCAATAATGTGACTTTAAGAGTAGATTCGTATGTGTCATTATGTTTAATATCTCCGTTTCCTCTCCCACCCCTTTGGCCCATCACCCTCCCACTCAGAAGTCCTCCTTTATCTTCACTTCGTCTTTTCATCCTGGCAAGAACGGGAACCCTACCTCACCGCTCTTTTCTCATATAAACAAACCTGTTCCCTCCCCTTCCTCTGCGAACACTTTTCTCTCTCTCGGTCCATTCGTCTTTGTCTGACGCTTCCTCTAATTCGTCAACCTCTCTCTCTGCGTCTGTCTCTAGCACTGGTGGTTGGTAGGCTTTGCGCACCATTGTCCGGGTTATCTGCATGCTTCCGGAGGCTGCCGGTTTACAAAGGCCCCGGGGGGAAAAAAAACTCACTGCCGCTCGCTCGCTAATGCTGGCCTTCACCTGCGCGCACACACACACACGTTTACATAGACGTCTGTGGACAACATCAGACGATTCAACTCAACTCCAAGAAGCCCTTCAAGAAAGATTACAGAGGCTTTGTACTGATCCGCTTTTATGTGAATGATTTCCTTCCTTTCCAGTCAAAATAGCTGCATCTTTAGCATAACATAAATGGAGATGGGTTTTTTAGGTAAACTCTTAAATGACATTGTAATAAAACATGACATTAATTTGTTACCTAGAGTGTTTATCAGATATTTTAATAGATAGAAACTTCAGAGCAAACTGAACGTTTTGGCTAATCACATGAGAGTCTGATGTTAGAGACACTCCCATTGGCTGCCAACAACAATACACAGAAAGTGTCAAGTCCAGTGGTTCTCAAACTGTGGTGTGTGGTACGCGGGCTTCTTCTGCTGGTACTCAGGAGTTATTTGCAGGTCAAGTTCTGATTTACTTTACAGTGTTATTCCTGTCTTAGTCTTGGTTTAGTTCTGGATTTAGTCCTAGCTTAATGCTGGATTTAGTCTAGGGCTGCAACTAACGACTATTTTGACAATTGATTAATCAGTTGATTATTTTTATGATTAATTGATTTATAATTAGATATTGAAGTGTGCATAAATACATGGGAAGCTAGCTGGATTTTTACAAAATTGTATTTTTTTTACTTGAGGATGGTTTTTCATCATAAAAAAATGACTTGGTTTTAGTGTTGGTAATAAAATCTCTTCTCTCAGCAAAAGACATTTCAAAATGATGAAGATTAAATAAATTATGATTATTTTAATAATTGATTATAATCAATTAATATGATTAGTTGTTTCAGCCCTAATTTAGTCCTGGATTTAGATTTGGATTTAGATCTGGATTTAGTCCTGGTTTAGTCATTCTTTTGTTCTGTTTCAGGTCCAGTTGTAGTACTGATCTTAGTCCAAGTAGTGTGTGATTTATAAAACTAATATTTCTCTGAGTTTAGTTTAGTTTATCCCTAATTTGTTTAGATTGTTAAGATTGTTGTTTAGGTTGGGTTAGTCCCAATTTAGGCTCATTTCAGTCCATTAAAAATGGTACTTGGATGAGAGACAAATATTTTTAAGTGTTTTATTCTTAACTTGCAAAATGGAAAAAAATGAGGACTCAGCATTCTGTGAGTGTAGACCTCCTCTGCCAAGGCATTACAGCTCCACCCTCAAGCCATACCAAAAACTATGTTTTCCCCATCTATGACCTTTCCTGACATTCTCATGAAAATCCACCAGAAACATTTAGATGTTGCTAACAAACAAAACTGGCCATATATTCCACTTGTAAAAAGAAAATTCCCCCTTAAATCCAGACCAAAAACTTATTATTTCCTTCATTGTTTTTGTCCCATTACTGGCCTTTCCTTTGCTAAAAAATGCTAACTTGTGTTTGACGTAACCTTGTAATAATTACAGCAACAAATTGATTCAGTTTCACCCTATTTAGAAAATAAAACCAGAAGACGCACGTGTCTGGCCTTTGACGAGTTATAGACTCTTACTCAAGCATACAACTAACACATGCATGCTCCTAACAGGTCATCCCCACCCCCGATGGTAAAGAACAGAGGCTGAAAGTAAAAGGAGAAAAGAAAGAAAGAATAAAAGAGCCTCTGCTGCTTCTTTGTCCCTGTCATCAGCCTTTCACTCTCTTTCTCCCCATTTGAACTCACGCACACACACATAAGTGACAGCTATATAAATCCTGGCCCACACCAATTACCGTGTCTGTGACCTGGGGGTTTGGAAGTGACCCTTGGCCTTGCAGCCTGTTCCAAAGACACGCTATAGGACTCAGAAAACAGACAGCTCTGTATCTGTGGGATGACAGTGTGTGAGGTTTATAGACACTTAAGATACCTCTGCATCCGGAAACGCAGCCTGCTCAACTATAAATCTCTCTGTGCTCTTATAAAAGCTGATCCTGTCCAGCTTAAATACAACAAACCATTCAAACACTTGCTCAAAAACTCTTAAATGGTCAATAGTCATATCTATATAGCACTTTTCTACCCCCATGGGCATTCAAAGCACTTAACATCAAGGAACCACTCACCAATTCACACTTACAAACACATATTTATGCACCAAAGTACATACACAGACACTGGAGGCAAGGTGGGTGTTTTGCCCAAGGACACAAAGATAGTATGCAAAGGGGGAAGCAGGATTTGAACCGTCAACCTTCTGGTTTGTGGCTCTACCACTGGAGCTACTGTCACTCTTTCAGAAGAAAAACAGTGGTAGGGGGGAGAAAGATTAGGACGAATCCATGAGCCCAAGACAGACAGGGTCCCAGGAAAAACTTTACAGTAATAATAATATAAAGTTAGCTTAGTTTGCAATGATAGGGCCCAATGTTGTATATTTTCAGGGGGCCCAGAATAACTGGCAGCACCCTCCCGGTAAATAGTAATGCTGTAAATTGAGCAGACTGCAATACATTTTAAATGGGCAAATTAGCATTGGCGTCCAAAAATGACACATTGTGCATAGACAAGTGGTAAATGGCATGGCATCATGTCAATAATGCTGGCTCAAGAAATTAGATTTAAGTAAGCTAAAGACTACATTAGGGTGCCCAGACGTCACTATTTAACCAGGACAGTCCCAGTTTTAGGCTCCTTGTCCCATGTCCTAACACATATCTTTAAAAATCTGTCATGTACTTTAATGACATGACAGAAAATGGTATGGATTTCAGTTGCTTTTTGTCACTAGGTCAGTTCAAATGCACCAGTATTAGTGAAAAAAAATGTGTCCCAGTTTTTGAGTCTATGAGAGTTGTCCTCCTCTAAGCTACATGCTAAATTGTGCATCAGCAGGTGGCTAATGGCAACCAACCAACAGCGGTAATAATGCCAGTGCCTGGGTAGAGAACATTATCAGCTATGCTAAAGGCAGCATGCTAAAAAGTCACTGAATTCTCAAAGGAAAGAGACATGGAGCCCCTTGTTGCAATATTTAGATCTGTGAACCTTGGACTTCTTCTCTACTGATATTTATGTTTATATCTGTAATGGCCATTCTTGTTGATTTTGTACGTCTTGGAAATGTCAGCAACAGTTGAAGCACATTGTGAAAGTATGCGTGTGTGTGTGTCAATGTCTCTAATGTGGGATGATTTATTATGTCTGAAAAAAAAAGTAACTGAATTCTTTAGGTTATATAGAACAAGTGGTTACAGAACAATGGAACTGGTCTCTTTCCAGCTGGACTTGCCACCGGTATTACTCCAATGTATAAAAACGTACACAAACTTGGACTTAACCAATTTTCTGAGCGTGTGATTGGTTAAAAAATTCAGTCCCTGCTCCAGTTGCCCCTATGTCAGAAATGCTTTATAAATAAAAGCCAAATGAGGTCTCAGAGTCTCATTTTTCTATTACGTTGCCATTGACTGAATAATTTGTTTTAGCTCAAATATACAGAAAAAAATGGAGTAGTGCATCTTTAAAGGTCACAGATTTAAATTAGTCCACAAAACAGAAGTGTGACTGTAATCAGTGATTATCTTTGGGACACCCACACTGTTCACTGCAGGGACTAATGGACTTTAACTACAGCAATAAAGCCATTGTCCTCTTGCACTGGAGGACAATCCATTAGGTTGCCTTTATTTTGGGTCAAAGGAATCGTAAGCCTATTGAAACTATTACTGACCTGATAGTTGTCATGATGTTTTGGACTAGATACCAACCAAACAACCTCAATTTTTAACTTTCATGTCGGCCCCTAATGTGTAGAGAGCACAGACGACTTGAGCTGCAGTTTGAGTTGTAGATGTGTGAAGAGTGGGCGCCACTATTTGCGGACTCAGCTGCACCGTTTTTAGGAGGATCATAAACAGAGCAGCACCACCCACAGAGAGAGAGAGAGACAGAGAGAGACAGGAGGGCGACCCTTGGGGACCCAGAGGGCAACCAACAAGGGCCCAAAAAAGAAACCTCGGCTATCTTATCTCCGAGCAGAGACATTCAGAAGCAAAAGTCCCATCACGCTAATCTATACAGCAGTTTGTTCAGATAGTCCATGTACAAGAGGTTTAATGCAAATAACATGTTTCAGGAAAGCAATGAAGAAATGGTTTTATGGGACATTAAACTAGAAAAACTGTGTGTACTGTGAGGAGACTATGTTGATAACAAGGTCAGGGACAAAATGGCCATCTGAAATTTAAAAACGGCAAGTAAAATGTCTTTCAGCTTGATTCAGATTCAGATTCAGATAACTTTATTTATCCCGCCAGGGGGCAATTCATTTGAGCAGCAAGATAAGACAAATAGACAAAAAACACTAAACACACAGCAATACACAACAAATACAACAAATACAGCTTGTACTGGTTTGCCACTATGATTGGACTAGGAGAGTTTTAGAAGACTACTTTTCACATGCAAACACTAACTACCAATGGTGGTCAAAGTGCTCAACATCTCTACTTAGGTAAAAGTACTGTTACTTCAAAAATAATATTACTCAGGTAGAAGTAAAAGTACTTAACAAAGAATTTATTTGAGTAAAAGTGAAAAAGTATTGAGTGTAAAATTTACTGAAGTATGAATGTTTTCTTCTTCTTCTAGTTTTGAACCCAGAACCCTTCTTATGGCAAGTTAAGCACACTAACACCTACACCACACAGGACAAAACCTACAGCTATTTCTTTAGACAATGTGAAGTTTTTAAGTAAAAGTACTATTTTTTTCATCCAAAATTTACTCAAGTAAAAGTATGTTCTACAAAATGTACCTCGAAAGCACTTTTTCTCCCATAAAATTTAAGTAAATTACTTAAGTAAAAGTATCTAGTTTTGTCCACCACTGCTAACTACTATTACTACTATCAGACTCCACTGAGCAAAGAAACCCCTGAGCAAGTTACTGTTCTATTACTGCCATTTTTAAAGGCTACATGTGTCAGACAAAAAGCATGGAAATGAACTGGGCAATAGGCTACTGAGAGAGTAAGGTGCAGCAGACTTGCAGAGTACTTTTACGCACACACAAACACTTCTCCAACGAGTGAAGACAGCCTACTACAATATTTTTCTGTAAAGTTGAATGAAGGGGCAGTGGTCTGGTGACAGTTATTAGCCTTGAGCCTGTTCATTGACTCACTTCTGAGGATTTGAGGATTTGATATGGAGCAGAAAACATGAGTGACTTCAAAGCTCGTCAGGAGAAGCCTTGTAATACAGTCCACTTACCGCAGATGAGCATTACCGCCAGAGACGCCCGCATCGCTGCACCTCAACCCGGGACGCCGCTGCTGCAGGGCAACCTGTGGCGTACAGTAAACACTGATGTTAAACACTGAAACCACCGAGCATCACCGCAGGATCACTATTAGTTATGAATGCTAACAAAAAGATTGCCTTTCTTTAAGAGGGAGACGTATGCTAAACTTTGGCCGAAGTCTGGCAAAACTTTGGGCTATTCGTACAGTGTAGGCTACTTTTACGCACAAAGTTTTAGTGCGCACATTGACGACGCTACCTTTCTATAAAGCGCACTACACTGTTGGACAAGCCTTGCTCTAAAGTGCTTTAATTGTTGGCACAAGTTTAAAAGTCCCAGTCCGCTCTGTGTGAAGTTTTCGCCTTTACGGACACGGAATAAAAGTTTTCTGGAGGTAAAACTCTTACCGTGATGGTTCTGTTTAGATATTGGCCGCCGCTGAGTCGTGCTGCACCGGGACAGTTTCCTCTGTCCTGCTCCACTTGCTGCTGCTGCTGCTGCTGCTGCTGTGCAGCTGAGTAGAGCTCGCGCCGCACTGAGGAGCCCTGTGCCTCTCTGCTGGAAACCCCGCGCTGGACTCCCGGAGCGGAGCGCGCGGGAGGGACAGTGGGACACGAGCGCCTCAGGGGGTGGTCTTCTGGTGCCTACTTTCTACTGAAAGGGAACTGCAGCTACTAGGTCTCTAATTAAACTGGCGCCATTTTCTGTTGTTTTCCCACTGTTTTACTTTGGTGGTTCATGGAAAGTTGAAAGTTGAGATACGCTTAGGTTCATACCAAATTTTCAGTTAGGGTGACCACTTGTCACCATTTTACTGGGAGCTGTCACAGGCTGACTCCCTGTCCAATAAACCAACAAATATATGTAAAAACAATAAAACAGTAGCCTATGTCCACTTCTTACTTCTTCCTTATAATTTTTTTTTTCAAAAGGGTAAATTGGAGAGCACACATTTAACTAACACTTGCTTTGGGACTGTGGGTTTGTGAAAAACTAAACAGATCCGGCTGAGTTCTAGAAATATAGTCACCCTACAGTGCAGCTTCAAACAGTATAGGCTTTAACATCCCCAGAATATATAAGAATTTAGTTCTATTAGTTCAGATACCGGTTGTTCTATAAAATCAGTGGGTAGTAATGAGTTACGCATACTTGAGTATCTTTTTGAATAAATAAAAGGCTACTTGTAGAGTAGTTTTACCGCAACATACTTTTTACATATTTTGCCTACACAACCTACCAGGGACAATTTTAGGATTACAGATTTAGGGCTGCTGAGGTCCTTGTGAACCAAGAAAGGTCACCAAAAGAAGCACCATTAGTGGCTACCATTAGTGATGTTGTGATTCTGGCCCCTAATCACAGGGAAAGAGTGAGCAGAAACAACATTTTATGGCAACATTTATTAAACCATATGTACCCTTGTGCATTAAGTTTTGGCTAAATTTGGGATTACTGTATGATTTGTATGTACTTATTGGTGTTGTTTACTGTTTGGAAATTCCAGAACTTCATTATTTTAGATGTTTTGTTTGTCTTTGTCATCATCTTCAAGCTTCATTACAGGCTCAGAGCCCAGAGAAAGAAACAACACAACACAGAGACAGTGTCTGATTACATGAAATGTAATCTGATGTTGTGTCCAAGGGTGTAAGCCAGTGTGGCTGAACTGGGGCCCAGGACATGAGGGGGCCCCTTTCAGACTCCTATTTTGGTGGGCTATGTCCAGTTTGGGCAGTACACAGCTCCTGGCTCCTTTAAAAACAAGCTTTTCTTATGATTTAAAAAAGTCCTAGTTTTTTTTTTTTACCAAATATATTTTAATTTTACTTGAGAAATTATTTGAATGACTACTTTTTACTTCTAGTTGAGTAATAATATTTTGAACCAACATTACACCTACCTGCGTATTTTCACTGGACTTTTTACTGGATGCTAACACAATGTGTTTAAAGTTTACTTACACAAAAACGCTACCTTATCACAAAAGGTGCATAGCAAACTCACAAACCAGTAGAGGCTGTGCAGTAGTTTTGTACATCCCAGCAGTAGTAGTAGTTTTAGGCTGAAGTTTCTGACAAAAAGCCCAGAGCATGTTTTCCAGGAGCCCCCGCCGTCTCTGTGAGTGTAGGAATGCGCGCTCCCTGCTGGACGGATTAGATTCTCTCTGATTACATCAATGAGCCGAGCGAGGCCGCGCACTGACTCTCCTCAAAGCACCAGCGCCTCGTCCAACAGGTGTCTGGGCCCTGAGACAGTTGTTCGCTCAGCAAGGAGGTCGTAGGTTCTATCCCCGGGTCGGCCGTCGCACAAACTCTCTGGGGTGGAGTCTGTGAGTCCTGCCCGTGTTGCAGTAACCTCACTCAGGGTGCTCCTGGTGACTCAAAAGTACTCCTAGAGAAAAGTTGTGTGTTTCTGTGTGAGTGCAGAGACTAACAGGCCACTGTCCAGGGTGTACCCCGCCTAGGGCCTGTTGCTAAAGGGGAAAGAGGACTAAACCAGGACTAAAACAAGGTCTAGACCAGGACTAAACCAGGACTAAACCACGTCTAAATCAGATCTAAACCAAGACTAAACCAGGTCTAAACCAGGGTGAAACGAGGTCTTGACCAGGACTAAACCAGGGCAAAACAAGGTCTAGACCAGGACTAAACCAGGGCAAAACAAGGTCTAGACCAGGACTAAACCAGATCTAAACCCGGAATAAACCAGGACTAAACCACGTCTAAACCAGATCTAAACCAAGACTAAACCAGGTCTAAACCAGGGCGAAACGGGGTCTTGCAATGGGTCTAAACCCGGACTAAACCAAGGCCAAACCAGATCTAAACCAAGAATAAACCAGGACTAAACCAGGGCGAAACAAGGTCTAGACAAGAACTAAACCAGGACTAAACCAGATCTAAACCCGGATTAAACCAGGACTAAACCACGTCTAAACCAGCTCTAAAATGGGTCTAAACCAGGACTAAACCAAGCCCAAACCAGGTCTAAACCAGGGCTTAATAAAGTTTAAGTCCGATCTAAACCAGGACTAAACCAAGCCAAAACCGGGTTTAAACCAGGACTAAACCAGTGATTAATAAAGTGTATACCAGGACCACACAATTTTAAACAAGGACTAAATCAGGCCTAAACCAGTTCTAAGCCAGACAGATCTAAACCAAGCCCAAACCAGGTCTAAACCAGGACTAAATCAGGTCTAAAACAGGGCTTAATAAAGTTTAAACCATGTCTAAACCAAAATTATACCAGGTCTAAACCAGGCCTAAACTGGAATAAGCAGACTAAAATGAATGAATGTTCCTTTAATGCTCTCCTGTGCAGGTGACTTGCTGCAGGGTCTTCCCCGCCTCATAAAGCCAACATTTAACAAGAGCTCGACTTTTCATATTTTTGTTCTCATGGCCAATCTCGCAGATATTTCAGGATCCAGTTCTCTCTCTTGACTGTCAGCTCACAGCAGCTTTCATATTCATAGTCATCCTGTGTTACACATTCCCTGCGCTGCCAGAAAACAACCTTTCTTTGTTTCTAGCCCAAGATTCGGTGCCAGAATGTAACCAATAGAAGAGCAATTTCTATGTAATGCAGCAGCAGGAGAAAACCCATGGCCTAAACCCAGGACAAACTGAAGCAAGTGAGTATTGTTACTTTAAAATAATATTACTACCCACCTCTGGTAAATACTGCCCCTAATACAAAGAAAGCCAAGGTCCAGAGTTATACAAAAAACACCTGTGTGGTTTTATTGAGGTCTTTAAAAGGGACAGTTTCTCACATGGGCGCAGTAACATGTCCCCACAGGTAGACCGCACCTGAAGGCCTGGCTCTCTGTATCACAAATACATGAATACTAAACTTTGGAGAATGGATCAGTGTATTTAAGGCCAGATACTGATGTCACATTTGTACTTGAAAAGGCAGACCTGGTTTCTTTAAGTGTCAAAGAACACAATACATAATCAGAGAAGCTCCAGGTTCTGTCTGCTGTAGTGGTTCTTAAACGTATTACTCCATGCCACCATTGAACGAACTAAAATGAGACCAAATCAGGACTAAACTAGGATTAAACCAGGGCTAAACCAGGTGTAAAACAGGTATAAAACAGGTCTAAACCAAGACTAAAGCAGGGTTTAACCAAGTTTAAACCAGGACCAAACCATGTCTACACCAAAATCAAACCAGGACTAAACCAGGTATAAACCATGCGCCACCCATGTCTAAACCAAAATTAAACCAGGGCTAAACCAGTACTAAACCAGGACTAAGCCAGGTCTAAAATCAGGACTAAACAAGGTCCAAACCAGGTATAAACCAGTATTAAACCAGATCTAAGGCTGGCCTAAAGTTTACAAATGGATCAAGCCCATAATAACTAAATCAGGACATAAACTGCAAAAGACTCATGAGTAGTCCTGCTTTAGTCCCAGTTTAGGCATGGTTAAGAATTGGTTTAGTCCTTGCTTTGTCCTTGTCTGAGCTTAAACTTGCTCTGGTTCTGGTTTAGTTCTGGTTTATCCTTTCTTGCACTGTACACATATTAGAAAAAGTACTGAGATCCAGACCTCTGTGACCTCTGTGGTGCCTACTCATAAGATGTAATACTTTTAAGAGCTTGGGGCTACCCTGCCAATGGCTATGAGAGTTTTGTAACCATCCCAATTACATTCCTTTATCTTCATTTTAAGGTTTAATGAAAAGACAATTAAACCACAGCGTGAGATCCAACATGACGCCACACAGCCTACAAAGTATGAGGCGCCCCCTTGTGGAAATATATTTAAATACACTTTCAAAACAAATACTGTGAATATAAGAAAGCAGAAAAAAAAGGACACCAAATCCATAAATAAAAATTGTAAATGTTTTTTTTTTTTTCATTTATTTGTCTGCATCCCCTGACTTCAATTTAACTTACAAGAATATATGTATTAAATTTGATATAACAGTTTCTTTTGTAATAAAATAAGTACACAATTTAACTTAAAAAAGTCAGCCAGACTTTCTTATTGAAATATCACACTAGAGCAGCGGTTCTCAAACTGTGAGCAAGGTACCACTGGTGGTACGCGGGCTTCTTCTGGAGGTATTTTCACAGGTCAAGTCCTGATTTAGTTTATTTAGAGCCATTGTTATTTTCCTGTCTTAGTCCTGCTCTGGCTGGGGCTTAAATGGTTGGTTTAGTCCTTGTTTAGTACTGGTTTAGTTCTGGTTAAGGCACAGTTTAGTCCTGGTTTAGACCTGGTTTAGTCTTGGTTTAGTCCTGTTTAAGGCACAGTTTAGTCTTAGTTTAGTCCTGGTTAAGGCACAGTTTACTCCTGGTTTAGTCCTGGTTAAGGCACAGTTTAGTCCTGGTTTAGTCCTGGTTAAGGCACCGCTTAGTCCTGGTTTATTGATTGACGTAGTCTCGTATTTAGTCCTGGTTTAGTCCTAGTTAAGGCACAGTTCAGTCCTGGTTTAGTCCTTGTTTAATCCTTGTTAAGGCAAAGTTTAGTTCTGGTTTAGTCCTGGTTTAGTCTTGGTCCTGGTCCAGTTGTAGTACTAATCTCAGTCCAAGCCAAGTCCTTATTTAGTAATACATGTTTCTGGGTTAATCCCTAATTTGTTTAGACCTGGATTCGTCCAGATTTCGGATCATTTTAGTGGTTAAAAGATGGTATTTGGAGAGCCAAATATTTTTCTGTGGTGGTGTAAACATTTGAGAACCACTGAACTAGAGCACAGGATAACAAAAAAATACTTAAAAAATATTTGGTCACAATAACACATTTGAGATAATATACTGCAGTGTACTTAAGTGTTTATTACTTCTGAATTAATTATGATGGATTAAAAAAAGATAAAAACATTTGGTCATACAATGGTTTTAATAGTTTAAAAGACTAACCATACAGGGTAATAATTATTTCCATAAACCAAAATGTGGTACAGTACATGAACATTGAAAAGTATCTCTGTAATATAACACTTGAAGGTAATGTGTGAATGCTTAAATAGGAATGAAAGACTGGAGGTAACAGAACGGCACATTATTATTTTATTATTTTATTTGTCACCTATTAAAAAAATAAGTCCGCTCTGAACTACAGCAGCATATACAGCTAAGCCCAAATTTATTCATAATCTGGCTTTGCACAACAACCTAAAACACACACAGGGGGATCAAAACATGCTGAAGTGGCAAAAATGAGCCCAGCTTGGATTGTGAATTTGTGGAGAGAACTGAAGAAATGACAAGGGAAGCCTCCGAACACCCAGGACCTGGAGATCTATGCAAAAATCGAGTGGACAGGTGCCAAAAAACTTGTCAACAATAACATTTCACAGCTAGAAAATAAAGGGTTTGAAACTGATTATCGAGAAAATCTCTCTTTTTCCCCCCACAGATGTTTTTTTTTAGGACTTTTTCCTTGCCGAATGTCCTGGGACTCTTTAGTTTAGTGTAGTTACTGTTTATGTTTGAATGTGTTATGTCTGATTGTTTGTTCATGTCTGATTGTGTGTTTATGTTTGGTTGTTTGATTAATTGTTTGTAAAACCCTTTGATAGGACTGCTGTTGTGATAAAATTTTATTGATTTGAAAAGGTATGAGTCATTTTGGAAAAAAATTACTTTAACTTAAAATTCAGGGTATGGATAATTTTGGGCTTAACCGTAGTTAAATGTGGTCCTGTGAAACTTTTATGTACAGCTGCTGTACTTCTGCACCTGATCCCGGATCTTATCTCGTAGAAACGTCACGTTACCTTTCAGCTCCTCCAGCTCTGTGCGCTGGTTCTGCATCTTCTGCTCATTATTCCTGAACTTTTTCTCCAGCTCTACACAGAGATAAAAAAAAAAAGAAGAAGAAGAAACAGCAGATTAGCTTATTAGATTATGAAAACATGATCAATTGAAGCATCACCCGGGACAGCTCTTACCTTTAAGCTGTTTTATTCCCTTGGTGGCCTTGTCATGGAGCTCCTTCGCCTCTCTTGTAATGTTCTTGGCTCTCTGGTTGATTGTGTCCAGACCTCCCGTCTCTCCGCCAAACGACTCTACCTTCAACTGAAGCTCCCGGTACCTCTGCTCAGTGTCATTAAGACTCTGTAAAGTAAAAACACACGTAAACATTAGATTCTTGGCTCCTTTTTGATGTTTTAGACAAGATTGAGTGCCTTATGAAATCTAACCCTTTGCCATGAAAAAAATATTTATTAGCATCATTCAATATGAAGAGCCACAGTAATTTCTCTGTACAATAAACATGTAATAACCAGGACTGGGAATAACAGGGTACCTCATGATACGATACGATACACAATACATGGCTCCTGACAGCGATAATATCATGATATGGCAATATTGCGATTATTGATATATTGCACAAGACAACCTACGATATATCACTGTATTTAAAAAAAAAAAAAGAAACATTGTTTTTCTTGTTTGTAATAATTGAGTTTGGTGAATTATAACGGGCTATATACATACATTATTATTATATATTATGGCTACTTGATGTGAGTGGAGCAGAAGAACGCTTTCATATTGGTATCTATGCAAGAATTGATTGTGTCAGATTCCAAAGTGTCAACACTTTGGTATGGATTCACTACGCTATAGAAATAAATAAACAAGAAACCCCAAGTTTTTTTCCGAAAGTAATAATCAACCATCAGTGAGACTGATATTTATTTATTTTCTAGAAATAGTTGTATTTGTGTACTTAAAAGTGCAGTGCAGTTCTTCACCACTTTTGGCCCCATTTGAAAACAGCTCTGTAGCACCTTTATTATGCATGATGTCACAAAAAGTATATCGGTAGAAAATATCGCAATATATCACTAAATCAGTATTTTGTCCCACCCCTAGTAATAACCCTACAGCCAAATAGTGAGCGTCATTTGAGCTCTCAAAAGCAGAACACTGACTAATTTGGACAATGGAAAGAGAGTGTATAGTTCAGAGCTGAACAATGCTCTTTGCCCTGCGTGTCGTTTCTTGTCACAGATAAAACGTTTGAAAAAAGCTGTAATGACCATTTTACAGACCTTTCTTGAGCCAGGATCCCGGTCAGGAGTACCTAATCTCTAATGATGTAAACCAATTCAAGTTATTGGTGAGAGACTGCACCTGCGGTTTCTATGTCAACAGCAATTTGGCCCATTCATTATTATTCATTATCTGACGCCACCTTATTAAAGTAGGATTTGTTTTGATTTATTGATTGATTAAACCTCGGCATAAACTGTGGTTGCAGTCCACCACATTTCTGTAACTCCTGCTCAGCAGAACAAACATTCAGAAACCTGGTATTATATTATTTAGCCTTAAGCTTACATCCCAATATATATGCTAATTGCTATATTAAATAAAACTTTTAGAAGTGGACACGAGTTATTTTCACTACTCAAATGCACAGATAATTCACAGAGGAGCTGAAAGTTGTAGTTGTTCTTAAGTAATTTATTAAGCATCAAATTGCGCAGTAGTGCTATATGTATTAATGTAATGAAGAGTGGAAATGTTTTGTGCATGAGGCATATTTTTGATGTGGACTAAGAATTAATCGTTTATTAATTTGACAATGTTATTATGATGGAGTGATATAAGCAGCAGGTTGAATTTATTACTGCATATTATTATAGTATTATATAGTTTAATTCACTGGAGGGTCATACGCCAGTGCCCAGCCTCATACTCACTTTTTCTAGAGAAGACGCCTGTTCTGTGGCGTTGTTAGCCAGCGCTGTAGCATCCTTCGCCATTTCCCGATTCTGCTCCGTCTTGTTCCTCAGAGCTTCCAGGCCACTCGAGAGGTTACTCAAGCGCATCATAATTTCCATCTGCTTATCCTCCAGCTCCCCCAACCTCTCATCAACCTAAAAAATCACGGAAAAACATTAAAGGAAATGAAAGCAGTATAGGTGTACAATATATCAGGCATCGGAAGATTTAATGACCGAGGATGAGCTTTTTATTATCTATGACTCTCTTGAAATCTTTTGGATCACATTAGTGGACATGCTGCAGCAATAAAAATCCCATTAACACAGGACCACCTACGGCCACAGTGAATGATTTCTGCAAATTGAGTTTTTATTTTTACTACATGATAAAAACAACTCTAAACCTAGTGTGCCTTTTGCTTCACAATTTAAAAAAATATTGTAGATTTGGGCTTCACAATATTAGAAAAACATGCAATAACTATGTTGAATATTGCAATAGTGGTTTGATTGGAAAAAAACTTAATAATTACTTAAGGCTTCAATAAGCATATACTGTACATAGCAAAAGTTAAATTCAATTATAATAATTTATGAAGAGGTACAAGGGCGTTAGGGAGCAAAATGTTCCTTCCACAGCCGAACCAATGAGACCTTCAGTTCAGTCCTAGTCTATATCTCTGTGGGATAACCCAATCTGTGACCTGCGCCATCTTAGGTTATAAAAAGCCTCTACAATGGAAGCATAGCCAGACTTGAATGGTCAACACTACCACAAAGTGTTGAGTGTTTACTGTCTCCGGATCCAGTACTGATGATAAATAAACTTCTCCTGCCTCAGATATCCAGAGTCCCAAACCTTTCCTTTACAACTCTGGGACAACACCAAATTCTCTCACAAAGGGTCTTCATTGGTCAAAACTGAGACTTGATTAAGACTAAACCAGGTACAAATAAGACCTAAGCAGGACCATAAATAAATTAAATCTAAACCAGGACTAAACCAGGTCTAAACGAAACTCTTATTCTCACAAAATTTCAGTCAGATGAAAGACCTTAAAATGATAGTGATAAATTTAGATAGATATTGTGTTTGCCCATACTGCAAAAACAATAATTTTGCGATACATTGAGCAGCCCTACTGTAGCTTTAAAGCAGAAAAGGTTTACACCATCTTTTAAACTGTACTGAAACTATTTAAAGCAACAAAATAAATACAAGACAACAAGACAATTTTATATGGTGAGAAAGATTAGAGGTTGTCACAGAATATAAATATATTGGACTACACACTATAAACTTAAGCTTTAAATCCCACATTAATGAACTCAGAAATAAGAGTTCATTTATCAAACTTTAGATTTATTAGAAACTTGAGCAGCTAAAACATATTTCTTTTCCATTTTTCTTTCACACATCACATACTGTCTGACAAGTTATATAAAAACAAGCACTAAAAACATTAGACATGAGAACTCACAGATATCAGCACATATTGGCATATTCTGAATAAATACAAATTGTTGAGGGCAGTGAGGAAAGACTGCATACTCCTCTGTAGAAAAACAGTATTTGTTCAAGCTGTGTTTTCCTCAAGGGCATCTCAGCAATACTCAAACCAATTAGAGAGTCCCCATCATACACTATTACTAATATACAGGGTTCCTACAACCTACTACAACCTACAACCTACTTTTTAAAAAATCAAATTCAACCACTTTTCACGCACTTTCAAGTTATACTTTCTGTTATATATATTATTATTATTATTATTATTATTATTATTATTATTATTATTATTATTATTATTATTATTATTATATTTCCAGCACCATTTACAGCTGGACAAACCTACATATATTTACAAATGCATGCCTTGTCACATGTCCCCAACAAGCGCCTCTGAGTCTCTCAAATGTCCAACTCACAATACCTGACTGTACTGGGCGCTCCAAGAAATGTTGGTACAATAAAGCTGAAATATTAAAAGTGCCAGTACTCCACAAGCTTATGGTTACAATTTCAAGCAACTCATCCAAAATTAAAATACTTTATCATAGAAATGGCTTGCTGAGACTAAAACTTCTGGCCTTTGATTTTATTATTTAACTATTATTCGTCATGTTGTAGGATGTACAGGGTGTCCATAAAGTCTCTTTACAATTTAAATATATTATTACAAAAGCAAATGAACAAACAAATATGCAGAAATTATTACAAAATGAGGAGTAGACACTGAAGTTTTTAAGCCTCATCAGTGGTGATCCCACAGCACACATTTATCTTTGGACAATCTTGGATAAGTTCTCGAGTCACATGGGGCTGTTCGGATCCCAGATTCTCACATTATGTGTTCAGTTTCCCTGAAACATGAAAGGTTGCCTCATCACTAAAACAAACTCGGGAGAGGAACGTTTCATCCTCAGGAATTCGTTCCAGTTTGTTAACTGCAAACTCTTTTGGTCTTGGTTTATTATTTGGCTCAAGTGTAGGCTTTAAGAGTTACACTTTGTAAGCAAAGTACAATCACAAGTTCTTGTGTAGGACTTTGTGCACTGTTGAACATGAAAGTGTAACTGTCTGGCAGCAGTACATATGTGATTAAAAACTTTGATAACCACTGAGTACATAGAACAAATCTGATTAAGATTTCATCAGTTGCCTTAGTAATATATGTTTTAAATTGTAAAGAGACTTTATGGACACCCTATATTTTATTGCTGCTTGTGTTTAATTATAAGATGCCTTTTAACAACCGAGAAAAGGGACGAAAAAAATGAATAAAATATACACCCATGTCTACATTTTTTTAAGCTTACTGTACCTCAGTAGTGACATTTCTTGTTGAGTTTAGATTTTTCAAGGCCTCATCTCGGGCCGCGGATGCTTTGTCTATGGCGTTCTCTGCAACACGCAGGGCCTCCTTGGTATCATTTGCTGCATCCTTCACTCCCTCTGCTCGGATCCTGCAAAAAAAAGTCCAGACTGCTGTCAAACAGGTCACTATAAAGAAATTATGGAAAAAAGTCTTCACATTTAGTGCAAATTGATCTCTGCAAATTTAATGTGAGCAGCTATCATATTTATTTTTCATGCAAAGAAGTTGGTAAGTTAGATACATATAATATCAAAAGCTTTTATTTCTCAAGTCCACCCCACCTTTTCGCACAACTTTTCCCACTTTACATTGTTTTTGAGGTGGTCACTCTGCCCATGTCACATGCTAAGAAACTGAATGGCTAGTTAAGGTTACAAATATCCTGTACTACTCACTTGGCATCTTTGGCTTTCTCCAGCAGATCCTTGACTACGGTGATCTGCGCTGTGGTTTGGTTGACGATGCCCTCGATGTTGGTGAGGTTGGAGAGGCTGTCCTTTATCTGCATGACCATCCTGTCCAGAGCTGTCCTGTTGACCGGGAGAGTGATGGCCAAAACCTGCAGGGCTACCTTTTCAATGCTCTCAGGGTCAGCTCCTTCCTCTGAACACACAAACACACACAGACACAAAATATATTACTTTTAACTACAGGGATTCAGAGTATAAAGTATAAGATTTGATATGAAAAACAGCTACACACCAGTGAGGAAATCCTTAATCTTTTTAATAAAGTCCTTGAGTTTCTTGTTGGAGTTGTCAAAAAGCTCCTTCTTTTTCTGTGCTTTTTCCAATGTTGTCATAGCCTGAGTCTTCACGTCTTGCGTTAGTGTAACTAAATCTTGAAGCTGAGACAAAAAAAATATATGTTAAATTAGTTTTAAATCAATTAAAATAACTTAAAAATAATACTGGTAACATTTAAAAAAAAAAAAACTCACACTATTAGGCATTAGTTAGTAAAGTCCCCTAATCGACTAAATCAACTTTTTTGAGCTTTTAACCATGTCATAATGTTGTTTCCACCTAAAAACATACCTGGAGTAGTATTTTGTTTCATTCACACATTTGATGCCCTCTCTTCCTTAGGAGCTTAAACGCTCAGTCTCACAGTTCTACGTAGTCACGTAAAACCAGGAAGTTCTCCTGCGCATTTCTAAAGCCCATACACCATCACCAAACTCATTCTGATCATTTCAGTGCTTAAATTGCTGTCACTGTGAAGCAGTTAGCGTTATTAGTAGCGCTGTTAGCATTATGATGCTAATAGCAGTGCTACTTAGCCGTTTTATGTAGCTGTGCTTCAGCCAGTTCCCCCAAATCATCATCGATCAGCCAGCGTCATGGCCCACCAACTGCTCCACTGACTCCCAGAGAGCATCCAGGCTGTTAGCAGAAAGCATCTGCAGGAAGCTAAAACAGCCACTGAGAAGCTGAGGGCCAGCCTTACAGACCAGCTCCAGGATTTCAGTGCCCTGGAACTGGAGCTGCAGAAGGAGCAGCAGGAGAGGCAGGTGCTCCTGACCAGCTGCAGTCGCAATCGCTGAAGAGGCCAAGACCAGAGTACTGAGGAGCAGAGGCAGCAGACCTCAGACGCAAGAGCCAACTGCAGACAGCGGTCGACCAAAAGAAGTTGTTTTGGCGCCACAACTAAACCAGCCCCAGAAACCCCTCCTTCCCTTACCCTTCTGCAAAAATAAAAACTTATGTATGTATGTAATATGTATTTGTATTCATGTATTGATAATTTATAATTTATTCATTTAGTTACAAGGAAACAAAAATCAATCAAAGCATATTCACGGTATTTGAGTATTTCTTGGTAACTAAAGTAAAAAAAAAAAGTGTCTTTTTCTAGTTGGAAGTGAATTAAGTAAGACGTTCATGAGTGGCATTAAAAGGGTTAAAAAAGTCTTTACCCTGGATGTACCCTATGTTAAAACAACCTTTTTACAAACTGATCGGGGAGCCACATTTAAAAACGGTAACAGTATGGTAACATTTTCAGTGTTTAATAATTATGTCCATTTGTTTTTAGACCACTTAGGGGTTTTATCACCTAGAAAAATAAACAAAACAAATGTGAAGTTAAGTTAAAATTCGTGAAATATTAATGCAAAGGTGTCCAAAACTATTTCAAAAAGCCTGAAAAAACATAATATAGGGCCTTTAAGGATTAGTTATGGGCTTTTTTTTTCCATTAAATTATTGTTAATTACATATTTATTACTGCTTAATAGTGATGAGCTATTCCAAAGTGTTATCAAAATCCTCAATAATTTCTACACACCTTTTTGGCCACTCCTTGAAGCTCCTCATTGGCTGAGTTGAGACTATCTGTGACATTTCTGGCGTGACCTATTGCTGCCAAAGAAGCGCTCACTGTGCCATTACATCCGTCTCCGCCGCATACACGGTTCCCTTCATCGTCCCTGCAACCTGCGCCGCCGCACGGGCTTTCGGGGCAGCTTCCATTCCCACTGGCATCGCCATGACCACCACACACCTGCAAGAAAGTGGCAGAAGTTGTGACAGAGTTATTTTGAGAAGCTAAATCGATCAGCAGTAAATAAACTCAGACGATACCTTGTCGCTTAAGTGAAGTACTCTTTTGTCCAAGTCGTGGGCTTTCTGCTGCAGCTCGTTTAAAGATTTGTTGTGAGCTGCGAGAGCACGGAGGAGTTTGTCTTTACCAGCGTCCAGGAGTTTTTCAGTGATATCACGGGTTTTTTTCGATTGTTCCACTGGGCTTAATGGCCCAGACACAGAGGCGTTGCATTTCTCCTCAGCCTTTAGTGACTCGCTGTAGTACTTCTTTACTTTCTCAAACTGATCTAAAAGAAAATAAAAAAATAGAAGTTGTTTTGGGTTTAATGCAGGGCTGAACAATTTTGGAAAAAAAAGTGAAACGCCTTTTTTTTTTTCTTTGCGTACAGATTTTTAAAAAATAACCAGTTGGGGCATAATTGTCCACTGTAAGTGCTTTAAGTACAAATTAGGGCTACATTATACTATACTGCATATCACAAATTTATAGGTATTAAGATATGAGTAAGCGCAATATCCATTATCACAAGAAACTAAATTTACTTCAATAATTGTTCTTAGGAAAGGCACTAGGAGTTTTTTCTTTTTTGTGAGCCCAGAAGCCTTAGTGTACATTTCCGGGCTGCACAGTTCTATAAATTGTAAATTTATTGTTATTGAGATATCAGAATGTCAGCAACATCCATATCACAAGAATTAAAATGTATTGTAATAATGTTGTGGTCCTTCATCTGACAGAGATTTATAAAGTCAGAATCACTGGTAACACTGGTAATCACAAGTAAAACTGCATTATGACAACATGAAAATATTAAAACAGTCTTGATTCCAATCTTGATTTTTCTATTCAGACCAATTCTTGAAAATACAGACACTTTTCTGATGGAATTTCTGTTTAAATTGAATTGAACTTACTGTCAAAAAGGAAATCCAATTATTGCCAGTCATATTAATATAAAGAAATATTCAACATATTGAACATTGCTTGTTTTACTAATATTGTGCAGCCCTGGCTAAATTTATTTAACTTCATCTTGATTTCGATGTGCTAGTAGTGGAATGACAGAAAACAAAATTTAATACTGATAATTTTTGTGGATTCAATTCCCTTTTCAAGTGTGAAAGTCCATTTGACAATGTCTATTACACATTATTGTTTTATTTACCAAAACAAAATGTTTTTGTTTTTCATAAGTTGTTCTACCTTTAAATCCTGAGGTAAGCAAATCTTCTAAAAGTTGATGTTTCTGAACCACCGTGTTGTTAAGGTCCCTTAATTCTCCCTCCAGGACACTCAGTGTGTTTCTCAACGCATTTTCTTCTTCTGCTGTCATATTGAGGTCCCGTCCCACACCCATCAGGCGCCCGTCAGTCAGAGCAATCTCAGCCCTGCAACACAAAGCAGAATGATTGTTGTTTTCTTGAGATACAACAAAGAAAAACATCCTCTCATCGTGTGGGGTCTCTACCTGAGGTCATCAATGCCTTGTCCAATCAGCTGATAGATCCGCTCCCTGTCCTCGGTGCTGATCAGATCCTGGATTTCCTTCAGCTTTCTCTCCAGCTCTTTGATGCGCTTGTCATCAACTCCAGGCGTGATCCCACTCTCCAGGATCTTTTCTACAGTGTACAAGATGTGATCGAAGTCTCTTTTGATCTGGCACAGCACGTCGTCCCACAGCTGGAAGCACATGTGGCACGGGGAGCAGTGTGGGAAGACCCCGGTGTATCCGCGAGCGCATTCATCGCAGTGTTTGCCTGCTGCTTCCTGCCTGCACTCGCAAGCTCCTGTAGTTCGGTCACACTGGGCCATCTCAGATCCCAGCGGGTGGCAGTTACACTCTAGAGACAGATAAATGTAACTATAACACTGAACAGAGGCAAAAGAAGCAGATTTTTGAGTGCATGGCAAAAGCAGTATACAATTTACACTGTTTTTTTTTTTACTTTTTTTAGCAGAAAATATGCAGCTTTTAAAAATAATTCACAAACAGTATAGTAAATACTTATGTAGTTATTGTTTATGTGGTACTGGTGATTGCACAAAAATACATAGAAAATGACAGTAACCTTGGCACTGAACTCGTGGGTCTCCCCAGTGGAACTGTTCACACTCTGTGCACTGTTTCCCACCAAAGCCAGAAAGACAATGGCACTGGCCTGTAAACTGTAAAACAACCAAAGGAGACATTTTAATTTTTGCATTGGAAATGTCTGCTATTATTAAGTATTACATTATTCTAAAGGCTCGGTCACAAAGGTTCTCACGAACAATGGGTTTGTACGAATCTCCCAGTTCGTACAAAATCTGGAGGTCATAGACTTTCATGGAGGGGGCATAGTTTTCTACAGCCTTTTTAGGAAGTTTGTACGGCTGGTGTTCAATTCACAAGAGCAACTTGAGGCATTCTTGAGAAAATGAGCTGATTTTTCTGCTGTACGCTGGCCGTAGAGTTCATGTGTTGTCCATAAGGGTGCTTTCAAACCTTCCAGCGGTATACTCACAGCCATCTTACAAAATTGTTGTTGTAAGGTGGCCATACGGCACCCCTATGTGCAACTCACCGCAATCCCAAGTCATTGTTAGGAAGCGCCTAGGACTTTTGGCACATTTTGTCAGGATATATAAGTGGCGACCATTCTAATATCTCCAAAATTCTGTGTCCTTACCATCACATCTGCTGGAAAATTTGTGGAAAAGTTCATAATGTTCAAGATGGCAATAAGACTTCAGCTGCACCTTCTACACGTCCTGAATTACAAACCGTATGTGATGTAAACGTTTGATCGCGTATTACACGTGTTGCGGGCGTGCGTAATAACTGTTACAGTCGTGGGACAAAGTGAGAGCAGCTGGATGTGAAGAGGAGCGCATACACACCCTACAATAAACGCGTGCCAGCGAACGGGGACTGGATTTGGATTATCATCTGTCATAACTGAGACCAAACTTGAGGACCCTCTTATAGACAGTGGTTTGGACAAACTTGTGGTGTTATGGCATGATAGGGATTCTGTGGCTTTATTATAATGTAGATGAAGTCTTTTACAGTTATTGTTGGTTGGTAGTTTGGGTCTCAGGTGTGTGCGTCCTGAGGCACAGGTGCGCTGCGTGCTGTGCAGGTTTTCCTTATCGAAGCCGTGTGGTACAACTATTACTGGCATTAGTGTAGTGTGCTTGTTTTATCTAAAGCTGAAGTCTAAACCCCATTGTTATTTCATTTCTGACTGCTAAAGTAAGAGCCACATCACCCCATTCTGCAAAGTCTCAACAGTCAGTATTTAAGCTGTTCTGGGCACTAGCAGCAGCATTAGCCACAACGCAGTGCTCGGAGGATGCAATTTATGCTAAATTCGCTTTTCTAATGGGGCTATTTTTTACATTGTCCAAAATTTTAAAATGCTAATTAATCAAGTTAATTAGATTTGTCATCCCGCCCTAATTGAATCTAGAAGATGCTGTGTCTCACCATGTTGCAGTGCGTTCCCAGGGCGTGGTGTGGGTCGCAGCCACAGGGCTCACAGCCTCTCTCCTGTCCGTAGTTCCAGTGGTTCGGGGCACACTGGTCACAGTTGTGTCCGGTCACGTTCTCCCTGCAGGGGCACGCTCCGGTCACACGGTCACAGTGACAATGGCCTTCAGAGCAGGCGGACTGGACCGTGCCCGCAGTCACACAGGTACAGCCTACAGGGAGAGTCAAAGGACAGTCAGCTTTAAAGAACTTCAGAAGATCAGTGGTTCTCAAAGTTTTTACACCAAATACCACAACAAAAAATTGTTTCTCCAAATACCGTCTTGACTAACCCAGGTCTGGACAATTTAGGGAAAAACACAGAAAATTTACAATGATCACACACTATACTTGGACTAAAATCAGTAGTACAACTGGACCAGAACAAAACAATGATTAAACCAGGACTAAACTGTGCCATAACCAGGACAAAAATTGAAATATTGCCAACTATTTTAGGAATCGTTTAATCCTTAACTGGCATATTCATAGACTCTGAAATATGCCATGAGCTGAGAGAGGAGGGTTTATTACCAAGACAGAACAGTAAAGCAACAAAAACAAGTTAAAAACAAGGTACAGTTTGTGTTTTTGTTTTTGATTAAAAATATATTTTTGTGAATATGCTCTTTCCAAACGTCCTCAAGTGACTAGCTTCATCTTGTTAAAATTTTGTAAAAATTAGGTGAGTTTTTTGTTGAATCTTTTAAAGGGAACTATAAAACACCTCAAGTTTTAGCCACTTAACCACACACACTTCACTCTCTGATTAATCGATTAATCTAAACAATAATTAACAGATTAATCGATTATCAAAATAATCGTTAGTTGCAGCCCTACATTAAACCAGAACTAAATCCAGAACTAAACCAAGACATAAACAGGACTAAACCAACCATTTACGCCATAGCAGGACTAAGACTTGGAGTAACAGTGGCTCTAAATAAACTTGAACTTGAACTGCAAAAAACTCCTGAGCACCACCAGAATCATCCCGCGTACCACCAGTGGTACTCCTACCACAGATTGAGAATCACTGCTGTAGATCTTAACACTGTGCATGACTACATACGTCTGCAGTCGTGGGCCAGTGCGTTGCCGTAGTAACCGAGCTCGCACTGATCGCAGGATGGGCCGACAGTGTGGTACAGACACCGGAGACACCGGCCGGTCGCGGGGTCACATGAGCCAGGGTCCTGAGGGTCAATGTTTCCGTTACACTGACACGGGTGGCACTGCCCCCCTGGGTAAGCCGGATTACCAAAGTGACCCGGGGCACACTGGTCACAGCGGGGGCCTGGAATAAAAAAATCAAGTTTTTTTTTTTTACTGATTTAAAACATAAAAACTCATTTTGAGCATGTGAACATCTTACCAGTGTATCCTTGCTTGCAGTTACAGATGATCTGGTTGGAGGATTGGTCAGCATAGCAGGATATCCCATTAAAGTGGTCTGTGCCAGGGTTCCCAGGACAGGGGCAGGGCCGACAGTGCTCCCCTGAACCAAGAACTGGGTTTCCATAGAACCCTTCTACACAGCTAGAATAAATACACAGGGTGTCCATAAAGTTTCTTTACAATTTAAAAAATATATTACAAAGGCAACTGATAAGATCTTAATCAGATTTGTTCTATTTACTCAGTGGTTATCTAAGTTTTTAATCACATACATACTGCTGCCACACAGTTACAGCCACGTTCAACAGTGCACAAAGTGCTACACAAGAGCTTGTGATTGTACGCTTACAAAGTGCAACTCTTTCACCCTGTGCTCGAGCCAAATGATAAACAAAGACCAAAACAGTTTGTGGTTAACAAACTGGAACGGATTCCTGAGGATGAAACGTTCCTCACCCGAGTTTGTTTCAGCGGTGAGGCAACCTTTCATGTTTCAGGGAAAGTGAACACACATAATGTGAGAATCTGGGGATCAGAACAGCTCCATGTGACTTCACCGAGATCGTCCAAAGGTGAATGTGTGGTGTGGGATCACTGATGCCATTGCCACCATTGATGAAGCTATGCTACAATGAACATGGCAAGAAATCGAATACCGTCTTGATGTGCTTGGTGCAACTAATGGTGCCCATATGAAGGTGTATTAAATGAAGCAAAAAAATTCAATATCTACTCCTCATTTTGTAATAATTTTCACATATTTGTCTGTTTATTTGCTTTTGTAATAAGTTTTTTTAAATTGTAAAGAGACTTTTTGGATGCCCTATAAAATACAAACTAATAAGTTCATATACAGCTGTGATAGGATTAATTACAACACCTACTTACCGCTCACAGAAGTGCCCAGCTGTGAAATCCCGACAGCCTCTACACTCTCCAGTGTGGGAGTCACAGCTGTCAGCATGCCCGTTGCACTGACAGGGGCTGCAGTTGGGAAAGCCCCACTGTCCTGGCTGGCAGTCAGAGCACTGCCGACCTGTGGCCCCCTGCCGGCACTGGCACTGGCCCGTAACCGGATCACACTGGTGGCTCAGAGAACCATCTGGATGGCAGTTACAGGCTGCAGACCAAACACAAAAACATCAGACACGGGATAGGTTTTACATAGCCTGGCAAGCCAGCCCTCGTACTTTCTTTCTTTTTGTCATGTCTTACAACAGAAGCTAATCTCCTATCAATAATAACCAAGTTGGCACCAATTTAATAACTTCTCTCACCCGATTAAAAGTGTTTAGTGCTTTCCTTCATCACCTGTTGATTCTGCCAAAGTCTGTATTGTTGTTCAGTCCTCTCAGTGGGATTTTTTTCTTGTTTCCATTTGAGCAACAGTAGTAAGTAAGTCCAGTTGACATCTGATGTAATGACGGCATTCAAACAAACTCACTTTCTCCATAAGTCTTTGTACAACTGGCTTCTGCTGCTAATAATACGGCGTATTCTGGTGTTTTCTGGCAAAACAAGTACGAATCCACTATGCTTTTTGTTTTTTGTTTTTGTTTTTTTTTGGGGGGGGGGGGTTACAGGTCAGCGGTGCACTGCTCACGTCCTGTCCTTCCGGTAATTTTTCCTCTCATAGAAATGAAATTTAAGCAAAGAGATACCAGACTAACTTCTTTGAACAGAATAGGAAAAAAGTTTGTCTGGTGCGTTTTACAGCAGTTTTCCACCATTTTTCCAATCAGGTCTGTATTTTTACAAATGGTCCAAGTACAAATGTGTTAAACTAGTTTTTTTTTTTTCTTACTTACAAGTACATCCACCAACGCCAAAGCCATAGGTTCCCGGGGCACACTGGTCACATCGTCGACCCATCACGTTGGGTTTACAGCGACATTGGCCCCCAACCTTGTCACACTCACCACTGACGGAGCCCTGGGGGTCGCACTGACACACTACATGAAGGTTTAACATTTAATTAGACTAAATACCCTCTAAATATTCAGATCAGCATGCAATATTTTTAATCTATCACTCACACAGAGCTCCGTCGTGGATGATGGATGAAATGCTACAAATGAGTTTGGAGCACATCTCAGCCAGAGCAGGCATGGGAGTGATCATGAAGGAGTCCAGGCACATGTAGCGGACCATCTCCTCGCGCCGATGTTCTGCCTCTGGGTCATTACCATTAAAACCAGGAAGCTCTGTGTATTTGGGGATCAGGACAAGCTGTGGGAAGTACAACAATTACAACTTAACAACATAAGAACAGGTTTTGGAGACATTTCTTTAAATTATGAACTGTGTGTGCATAGGGTGTGTGTATATACAGTGGGTAAAATTAGTATTGAACACGTCACCCTTTCTTGCAACAAATATATTTCTGACATGGCTGGTTTATGGGGGAATGATGTTCTTTCCACTTCCAGATTATGGCCCCAACAGAGTTCACTGGGACATTCAAACAATCCTTCTGTAACAGGGTTTATGCAAGAATCGTTAAGTTATTTTCAATACACTTTTAAGAATGTGTAAAGACCTCAATATATTTTAAGACCTCATCGCCACTTTAAGCTAAAATCAGCAGTATATCTTCAACACACCCTTAAACAATTGTAGTTTGCAATCACGTCACGTAACCTTTGCGTCTCTAGCAAGATAATGCTCAAGGTCACGTGTGCGCAAATAGATCTATCAGGCTGAGAACACCTGCACATCATTGTTTTTAATGGTCATGGGAAGGAAAGTGAATACAGTAATGCATACTTTTCACGGTCAAACTCTGTTCGGACAAAACTTTAATACCAAAAAACATAATACCGCATACAATTGTAATTCAAACTTTTTAATACTTTTTTAGGGCCTTCATTTTTCCAAAATGTATTTATCAACTTTTAATACTTTTCAAGACCCTGTAACCAGTGCCATGAGCATGTATTTCAACAGTAGGGTTGCAAGGTTGCAACAGTGTCATTCAATTTTATTAAATATAGAACTGTATGAGACTGGGTATCTTTAATTTATGAATTTATTTGTTTTGGTTTTGTTTGTATGTATGAATTACCTGGGTTGTTACCGACATCTGCTGAAAATTTCAGTAGCTGTGTCAGAAATATATTTGTTGAGAAAAGCTGTGACATGTTCAATACTTATTTAACCACCTGTATGTGTGAGGGTGTGTGTGTTTGTGCGTATATATGTGTATATACATTTACACTTTCCATCTGTGCTAACTGGTCTCTGAACATTTACATGTTATTTTTTATAATTTATTTAACGTAATATTAGCTGGCTATAAACACTGTGATACTGACATTAAATTACTTCATGACGACAATCTATGTTTACTGTAACTGCACCTATCAAATAAACCATAAATAAATCAATAAATACATTATACAAGAAGTAATCCTGAAGAAAGTCAACTGTAAAGTCAATTAAGGAAGGTATTTTCCACCACTAGGGGGAAACATACCCTCTCTTACTCTTAGTTAAATCAGTTCAACATTATTTGTGTCATAGTAACAGCTCAGACATGCCGCTGTGGTAAAGAGGGTTTCCAAGGCTACTGTAATTTTATGAGACAAAGCCTGACTGATGAGGCTGGGTAGATTCATACAGGGACTTAGTCTGCTCACCGAATCAATGAGAATGAAGGCGGTAAGGTGTCTGTGCGTGACACCGTGTCGCTGAAACCTGATGGACACTACATATCTGTTACTGGGCTCGAAACAGAACGGTCGGGGCATCTGGATGTATCTGGAACAACAAAAAATACAGTACATATCAGTCAAAATTTAATGCCATATTATTGTTTTTATTGCCAGAATTCAACCAGACCTGAAGTCATCCACCTATAAATAGCTTCCACCCACTGGCTGTGTTTAGGGTTCACTTTGTTAATTGGTTTTGGCTGGAGGAACAACCACAGAGGGGGAACGGAAGGCCTGATACGGTCTACTGAGGCAGCCTGACGCGGGCGGGACCAGATCTCTTAGTTCCAGATGATTTCAGACTCTGAAAGGCCTTTCAGCGCATACAGGTGTTAGTCTTCCTTGGTTCAGCGTAATATCTAATAGTCTTTCTTCCTGCTGAGTGGCTATGAACATGATTTGCGATTACCTGCTTTACTTACTGCATTATTCTATTTGATGTCAGATATTGTTATGGCTTCTACGTGAGGTTGGATCACTAGTTTAGGATAATAGGATACATTTCACCTTACAGCAGTAGAGTATATGAATGGCTTTTTTAATTATATAAGATATATTTATTGTATTATTTTAATTACAATAAAGTATTTATTTTAAAATATCACTTAAGTCATTTTTAGCCAGCAGTTTTTTGTAATGTTTTTATAGAAATGGGTAAAAACATGACATAGACATTTGAATATAGATAAGTTTCAATGTTGGGATTGTCTGATTTTTTAAGGTGGCTGTGATGCTCTTGACTTTGAGAAAGGTTGGCATAGTCTATTGCTAATTTCAGCACTAGGAGTTTAAGGTAAGCTCATAACTTTTTACTTTATTAACAAAATTGAAGTTCATCTTCTCCCTTTCAGAGGTGCCACAGCAAATCATCTGCCTCTCGTGTGCAGTTATTAGCACACAGATTTGGCATTGGTTTTTGTGTCAGATACCCTTCCTGATGCAACCCACTCCATTTATCTAAGTTTCATCCATCTCCTGAAGTTGGATTAAATATAACTAGTAACTCCTTCTACATTTATGTCAAATTTTACATCTTTAGAGTTGAAGTTAGTCATGTTTGCTAATCTTACGCATAGGAGTTTTACTGTATGTTGGACATTTTTGTCAGTCTCTTGACAACATTTAATCTTATCCCAATCTCAGCTACAGCACACTAAGCCGCTACCTTCCTTGCATACCACAACTCACCACATACGTCTTACTCAACCTTCCTGACATGTTTTCCATCTTATCAGTAAATCAATAGTGGAAATTCTGGGGGTGCAGTCAAACAACAATGCAATGCTGGTTCGACCCAAGATGGTGCAGGACAGGTCAGGACAGGTGCACAAGAAAAATCCAATGATACAAATCTCTCTAGGGAAGACAGTTTTAGAAATGTCTAGAAATTAATGAATTCCTTATCACGACCTCCTTACTGGATGGCAAAATTCAATCATCTTCTTCCACTTTTACCCATTAAAGCAAAAATCTGTAACTTTTTTACCTTAAATAAACTGTTTCGGAGTCTGTGTGATGGTTAAATGAGTTGTTGTGGGGTAAATGAAGCGTCCAGCATCACCCCCTGGTGTCTCTGGGCCAAAAATGACACTTGCAAGTATGAGTGTCTCTGACTTGGTGTCACAAAAGTCTTGGGTTGCGGGCAGCCAAACAACAAGCTATTGATGGCTTCATTTCTCAATTTTCGTCGTGGCAGTGTGGCCAAATGGCAGAAAAAACTTTTTACACACAGGGATCACACAGGAGTTGACTGGGTATTTACTGTTGGGGGAGCTGTATTGTAGAAAATAAGGGAAAACAGCGAAGAAACGAGCAAAGTTACCGAGTTCCGCTTTAAGGGTTGTGAGTACTGTAGCATATCCCAGTAGCTATAGGCTTTAAGCGGGGTACACCCTGAAATGTGATCAGTTAGTCACAGGGCTGATACAAAGACACACACAGACAGACAACCATTCACTCTCACATTTATTCACTATGGACCAATATAGATTCACTAATGCATCTAACACATGCATGTCTTTGGACGATGGGAGGAAGCCGCGGAGAGACCCACAGTAACACAGGGAGGGTTTGCAGACTCCACCCAGAGAGAGTTCATGTGACGGGCAGCCCGCGGATCAATCTCACAACCTCCTGCCACTGTGCTCCCCATGTCTACAAATTGCTTTAGTCCATTGAAAGTAAGTCCTGTACCTGTTTCGATGTGGCAGAGTCACAGTGTAGAGTTGTTCGGTCGGTAGGAGGTTACCACAGCGTAGACTCGAGGGCAGCAGGACAGAGGTGATGCTAACGATGGCCTCCCAGTCTTCTGTCGACTACACGCACGACAACACAACTACAAGTTATTCAATAGAAATTTCACAGAGTAATGAGTGAAATATAATCATATAATGCCCACCTCAGGTTCATAGCGTATCATAATGTCATACTCCATGGCGTAGGGGATGTTGTCAATAGTGAAGACCAAGCCGGCACCGTCTTTGACCCGAGCAAAACCGGGACCAGTCCAAGTGACCATGTGACTGGGGGAGTGTTCTCTGTGGACCGGCCGCACATCTGGCTAGAATAACACAACCCAAATAGACTTTATTATTGTCATCATTTATACTTTTTGTATAGGTTATTTCAGTTTCTAAAAGACTAGAGATTAGAGAATTAGATTAGATTAGAGAATTTTGCAACTCCAGCTGCATTTTACATTGTCATTCATTAGCCCACAATCAACAATAGGTTTAGGCTTAGTTACTATTTTCTATTCCAGATAAGTGGAGTAGACAAATGTCTGGGGGGCTGTCATAGAAAAAAATAGGCTACAATTCTTCCTAATAAATACATACACATTTTTTCCACTAATTGCATTGGGGTTCCAGGCCTAGTCATTTGGCCACAACTTGCTTTAAACCAATATCATATAAATATCCTCTGCTCAAAGACACACAAACACTATAATGATCAAAATACATAATATTTGACTCGTTAAACGGACACAATAATTGACTCAAAAGTTGAGTAAAAAGGAGAAACTTTTATGTGCGTTGTAAGTGAGTCATTTCTGATCTTGTCATATCAACTTTGATTATTTTGGCACAGCAGTATACATTGAAACAGGGCATTGTACCAGGCCAACCACTCAACGAGAGCTTGTACAACATGAACAATGTTTACAGGGGCTATATTATGCAAAATCTAAGTTTTTTTTTTCAAGCTTTCTACCATGTTATGACGTTGTTTCCTCATCAAAAACATACCTGGAGTTGTGCTTTGTTTCATTCTCTCTCTCCTACGAACATCCACCCACTCCGGGAAGCACTGACTAATCACCAAGCCCTCTGCATCCAGTCTGCTCTCATTCATTTATCCAAAAAAACAGTACACAGCTCTGTTTCCACCGATTCCTTACAGACATTTTTCATTTTGTTGTAAAAAGTTTCTTTATGGCAGTAGTTAAGCAAATTTTTTAGTCACATAATGTTGTTAAAGGTTGTAAAATGTATGTGTTGCTCTAAAGACAACCAAGATTGGTTTAAAAAGGCAAATAAATGCATAATATACCCCCTTTAAAGACCCTTTCCCCAACCTGTACTAATTAACAACTAATTAACAACCTGTACCATTTAACATTTCTACTATCATAGATTTCCAATACGCAATGTCACTATAATGGAAGCTACTGATCCTACTGTTTGTCGAAGCTGCCGGATACGTCTCAGTGCTGCTCGATGCTGTTGAAGGTTTTCGACACGGCGGTGGCGGCGGTGCCTCCTGAGCTGGTTATTGAGGTGCTGGACGCAGTCTGTGTCAGCTTGAGGCCTTAGCTTGCCCTGTGATACAAAAAAATAGGAGAAAGAAATAACAAAAAAGTGAGTGGGAGTCTTTTGAAATGTTGTAAAAAAAATTATTTTGAGGAGGAAGACGTGAGTTGGAGGCACAACAAAGAAGATTAGATTATGGACTCAAGGTCACAGTTTTTCATCACATTTTTAACAGTAATTTTGTCAACTGATATGTTAAATTTGCAGCTCTTAGCTCTGCAAACAACCTTGAACCTGTTTTACTGATGTTTTGTCTTGTTTCTTTTTCTTATGGACAGTCTGAAGAAACAAATGACTCCCTGCTCACATTCCTGCAGCAATGATGTTGTAAGAGGGGACTGTCTAAGCTTGTCCGGGGGGTATGGGATACCGGAGGGGCTAGGAGGTCTCTCTCTTTCAAAAGTCAAGAGAATGGCAGTGGAGAAGACAGGCAGAGAGGAAACAATGGCAAGTATGAGCATGTGAAAAACGAGAGACGACAGAGATGGATGAGGACATAAACAACAGTGGTGTAAGAAGGTGGAGTTAGAGAGATTAGTCCTTGACACCGCATCTCTTCGTGGTGACAGGCAGGACAAGGAGAGTATTACAAACGTCTCACCGGCAGCACAGGGTCACTGGGGGAGTGTCCTGTGGCATCTTCAGCCTCGTATTTGTAGTAGTCCAATGGGGCACAGAAATACCCAGGTTGCACATCTGAACACTGTCGACCAATCAAATGGCTTCTACAGTCGCACTGGCCACTGTCCATCATGCACCTTCATTACAATGAGGGGAAAGAAAATGGTATAATTACACCGGGATAAAGTATTCATGCACATAAACCTCTTAAAAGTATTTAAAAAGTGTTACCGATTGTTGACGGCTCCACCAAAGTCACAGTCACAAGGTCTGCATCCAGCTAAGTCATTGCTGAGACCCCAGTATTCAGGCTGAACGGTAGAAGATCAAATACATAAAGTCCAGTGTGATTGTTACAAGACGTCAATTCACACATTTAAACAAAATAAAAATAAAAAAATCAATACAATGATTTTCTAGAAAATCCTGATTTGTTGACACAGTACAGCAGTGGTTTTCAACAGGTCTGACTTAAAGGTCCCCTATTCTGCTAAATTGACTTTTTGGTGCTTTTAACCATGTTATAATGTTGTTTACACATCAAAAGCATACCTGGAGTAGTATTTAGTTTCATTTACACGTTTGAGTGATCCTTTATACTGAGCCGCTGCCCTTTTTAAGAGTTGGGAACAATCGGTCTTACTACTCCATGTAGATACATGAAACCAGGAAGTGCTCCTGCGCATTTCTAAAGCCTTCAACAGACTTGTTCTCATAATTTCAGTGCTTCAGTTCCTGTCATTACAAAGCAGTAAGTTCATTTATCTATCTGTTAGCGTCATAGTGCTAATAGCCATTCTAAATAACCATTTTATGCTCTGTAAATTCCCCATACTTGCCAGAAAGGGGCGTCAGACACCTAATCCAAGCATACCAAAACAATTTCAAAGTCCTGAAAAAACATAATATAGGACCTTTAATCACTTTAATAAGACTCACTTTCAAGAAAAGTTATTGTTCTAAATAATTTTTATATGAGCTTCATGACACATCTATATTTTTTGTCATGAATGTTCAAATATGAATGTCCAGATAAGCTGAATATTGAAAACTATGTTCGACCCACTTTCGAGTCCTGACCCACTGGCCTGGAAACACTGCAGTATTGTACAGACATTACTGTGTTACTAACCAGGCACTGGTTGCAATAGCGTCCGGTCACATATCTTTTGCACGAGCAGTCCCCACTGATCTGGTCACAAGGAGCTCCCATCACGATGATTCCACGAGGGTCACAGTTGCATGCTAAACATTGCATGCACATACACACAAAAAACAAAACAAAGAAAACATATAAATATTCTGTTTCCCATTAATTTAGAAGATAACAGTAACCCACCATAAACTCATTTTAGCCCCCAAAATCTAAAACTGAATGTAAACACTAACTTCTTAACCAACAATGTGATGAGACACAAATCCCAATGGATGAGATGAGACACGTACACTTTTTTAAGAATTCCTCAAAGATTAAATAGATGAATGAAAATGTCATTTTATTCAACTGAAAATCATAAAATTGAAAACTTTATAGGTGCATTTTGAAATCAGCTTGACAGCATGTCATGACAACATGACATTTACTTGTATTATTTGAATTATATGGAGTAATAGAATATGTACGGGACTGCCAAATGTTTTGCTACAAACGTAACTGACTAACTCCTCCCCTGTGAAAAGTGCAAACAGAAACTAATCACAAGACCTATTTTTACCATCACAAGAAGCTTGTGACATTTTGATTTTCAGAGATCTCGAGATCCTACCATCATTACAAATTATATAAAATAACAACTTTTAAATAACTATATTAAAAAAACAAGTAATCTGGAATTAGATTTTTTGATATATTTGAAATGTAGACTAATAAAAAGAAACTTGCTAAATATTTTACATAAAAACAAATCTTGCTACTCAAGGTTAAAGATATAAATTATAATCTGAACTGGCATCGCTAACTTGACAACCATAGACTAAACTAAATATGTGAGAAACACTGACTGTTCGTCTTGCAGGACTTGTAAATTCAGCAGTATAAATTGAGGAAGTGGCAGTACTTTAAACTCATACAGTACTTACGCTGGCAGCCCAGAGGGTCATTATGGCTCAGCCCGAAGTAGCCCTCTTTGCAGTCATCACAGCGCATGCCTTTGACATTGGCCTTGCATCGACACTGTCCTGAGATCATCCCCATGTTCAGATCAGTGTGGCTGTCACACACCCCTCCCTCCAGAGATCCCACCGGGTCACAGTCACAAGCTAGGGGTCAACAAGAGGACATCAGGAAAGGTGAAGGTACAGATGGGCCAGAGGGTTTAACATTAATTAATTCATTGATCTTCATTAGAGGTCGCGAGTACTGGAGCCTATCCCACTACATGAATCATAACTTACCAATACAGACGTGTGGATCTCTGATATCTCTCATTGGGTCTTTGTAGTAAAAAGGTTTACAGATTTCACAGTTACGTCCCATGGTGTTGTGCAGACAGTCATCACAGACTCCTCCACTGACATTTCCCGTGGCCAAGTACACCGCCATATCAAAGTGGCAGTGGTCAGAGTGGCCGTTACAGTTACACTCTGGAATAAAGAGCAAAATACTACATGATTTCTGCATAATATGGTAACCTTTTTCAGACAGGAGACAAGGAGAGTGATTTTATTATAGGCACGTATGTAACACCATAGGAAATATAGCATTATCGCAATAACAAAAGCATCCCATTATCACTGTATTGTTTTGCTGTAGTGGAGTGAACTACACAGACCATAATAATTTGTGTTTAGATCCAGTGCAGCCAACAAGAAAGGATGTATTGCCTCAATTAAGTCTCCCAGTGGCGACATGATCCGAGTGACATTATTATGATGAAAATGAATGAATTGGAGATTAAAAGTCTTTAAAAAAAAGTCAACTTTTAATTGTACGTTTTAAGAGGTCCTTACTGCTCCTGACTTGACTTAAATGTCAAATCCCGTTGCACAATAAAGGACTTTAATACTGTCAGCAGTCAGAGTGCCTCGGACTTTTTGCCTTAAGCCTACTGTGTACCGGTAATGTTTATAACAAGTGTACATAGGACTTGTTGGGACAATGTTATTGTGAATATGCCTGTGATATCATTATATTACTTTATAACCAAGAACTTGTTACTTTTTACCTCTGCATTTGTGAGGATTGTCCGCCTCTGCTGGCCTCCATGGAAGGTCGTTGTGGAAAACTCGGCAGCGCTCACAATTCAGCCCCTCTGTATTGTGCTTGCATACACAGCGACCATGAATCTGCCCAATACACACACACACACAGACAAACAGACAAAATGTTCAACACCTCTTTTTATTTATTTATTTTACATTAAGGCTCTTTTTGCTTACCATACCACTCTCTCTGACATTGACCCCAGGAACGGGGGCACACTCTGAGGCATGCCCATAACAGAAGCAGCTTCCTCTGACCACCAGCTCATAAATGGCATAATAATATTTTTGCAGTACATCCAAGCGTCGATCGAGAAGGTCATCACCCAGAGTATTCAGCTTGGTGAAGTTGATTCTCAGATTGGTGATACGCAAAAGCTCTGTGAAATAAAAAATTGCACTTAACAGATTAACTAAAATGATTACAAAAATGCACTTGATTTACCTTGAATATCCAAGCTGTAGGGGTCCTTCACATGTATGGCTGGGTCCAACACTTTATAAATTACCTTTGATGGACAGAAAATAGATATTCAACCAATAATATCTGACCAACATGTCTTTGTACCATTTTTTATTGTTAAGTTGATTTTGAACAAGACCAAAAATTTGTAAATGTTAATAACTTGGATTACATAAATAGTGAGGGAGTAAAATCTTGATAACCAACCTTATAAATTTAGTCCTGAATTAGCTGTGGATTTATTATGGTTTAGGCCTGGTTTAGTTCTGATTTAGACATTGTTTAGACCTGGTTTTGACTTGCTTTAGTCCTGAATTTTTCATTTATTGGTTTCGACCTGTATTTGTTTTGGTATAGTCCTGATTTAGTTTTGGTTAGGTCCTTATTTTGTAATGCATTTTTCTTTGTTAGTCCCTAGTGAATCTCTTGTTTCAGGTCTGGATTATTCAGGATTTAATTTTTTAAGATAGTACATGGAAAGACCAGTATCTTCTGAGATGGTGCTTGATGGGAGAAGTTTTAGAACCCCTGATAGAGACTGTATAAAACAATGATGTTTTTTGCAATAAATAAAGTTTTGTTGCAGCAGCAGTGTAACAAAACAAAGAGAACCAATATTTTTCGTTCTCAGATTTAGGTATCCTTAACGGTTTTTGTATATTTTTGGTAGCAGGTTATTTCTGGTTTTATACATGATTTGTGCTTGTGATATTTCACAATATCTGTTCATTTTAATAACTTTAATTGCATAAAGAGTGAGCAGGTACAATCTTGAAATCCAGCCTCATAAATTAAACATAGTATGACTCATGCACACTTCTTACCTCTCCATTGGTGGAGGGTTCGATGTCCGAGTAGCGCTCCTCACAGATGACGTCGTTGATGTGGTGCAGGCCGTGTGCAGGTATGCTGGGAAATATTTTTGTGCAGTTGTGAGCGAAAAAGCGATACGGCCTCCACGTGCGACCAAAATCAGACGAACGCTCAATAATCATAGCTGCAGGCCGGAAAGTCTAATAAAAACAAAGGTATAAAATCTAGATGTTATCTGGTGTAAAAGGAAAGCTATTATTTTAATTAGAAGAATTTATTATTCATTGTCAGTGCCTTATTACATAAACTTTAAGAGTTTCTGTCATACTTTACTGTTTACTTTGTATTGGAGGGATGATAGATTTATGTCTCTGGGAATGCCGCCATAGATTTTCATAACAAACCACACAACCAGGAAAATATGCAGCTGAACATGTTAAAGCCTATGGAGACATGGTTTCTCCAATCCGCACGCATGGTCACGCATACACAAAACACAAAACACTATGCGCACCTTGAACTTCATGATGAGATGAGTAAAGTGGAATTCAGCTTCCAGATTCAGTCTGATGCTCACATTTTCTTGTCCTGTAAAAAAAATGCATTGTCAGTGCCAACATTTATTCAAGGTTATGCTTGGTCTTTTAGGCCTTTTTCGGTGTTATTTGATAGTGCAGTTGATAAGTGACAGGAAATCATGTGGGTGAAAGCAGGGAGAGACATTCAGCAAATTGTCCAAAGCAGTCTGCTTCTTCTTTTAAACTGTGTTTCCTTAACTGATCACACATAGTTGATTTTCCAAACTGGATTCAACTTATTGCACCACGATAAACCTTCCTTGAGAGAAATGAGTCCAAGTGCATCATTTAGTATCAGGAACAACCCTTATTACAGATCAAATTCATTAACAGGTAAGCAAGTAAGTAAGATCTGGAGTCTCCGGGCCTATGCAAATAAAGGAATAATAATGTACTTTGAAAATTATTCTAACATATAGATACAACTGCACCATGTGCCTAATATGCATCTTCATACACAACAAAAGGCGAAGCACTGTATATTCTGACACCTTTCTATCAGAACCAGCATTAACTTTTTCAACAATTGGAGCCACAGGGGCCAGCCTTCGCTCCCCAAGTGCACCATCTATCCCTGATTAGCCATTGTCCATTTTTGGACTAGGAACACCTCACAAGAGCTGCAGTTTGGGAGACGCTCTGACCTAGTCCTTTAGTCATTACAATTTAGCCCTTGTCAAAGTATGCTTGTGCATTTTTCCTGCTTCTAACACATCAACTTTGAGGACAAAATGTTCCCTTGCTGCCCAATATATCCCACCCATTAACAGGAGACACAATGAAAAGTTGTTCACTTCACCTGTCACCAGTCATAATATTAAGCCTGATTTGTGTATGTTGTGCAGTCATAACCCCCCACAAATTCAATATATACAGAAAAAAATATACATACCATTAACAGACTGCCACCAGGTATGGCCTTCATTTCTGTCCATGAGGTAGATGACGTTTTCTATACGGTGGCTGTGTCGGTGGTAGTACGGGTCGTAGGGATGGCGGGAGTTACACTCAAAACACTTATCTGACTCCTGTGAAGAAGAATCACAATTTTTTACTCAAGGAGCAAGTTTTTAAAAATGGCATTAAAGGTAAGAAGTGCACAAGTGCATATTTCACCAAATGATAGCCTGGCCAGCCATACATTTCTTTTTCTTTTTTGCACAATGTGTGTGTTTTTTGTAGCCCTGAGCTTTATATTGTGTAGGCAGAGCAACATTAATTTACCTCTGAATAAAATAAAATAAAAAAAAAAGGGGGTGGTACTTCTTAAAAAATGTTAATGAACAACAAATGGTTACAATGGGTCAGGAAGATTTTTTTTGGTGGTAATTTGCTTGAATAGAAGGGTGGGGGGGGGTTTGGTAACAGAGTGGTTAATGCTTTTGCCTCCCAGCGAGAAGGTTGTGAGCTCGACCCCTGATCCGGACGTCCCAAGAACTCTCTGGGTCTGCATGTCCACCCCATGTTACTGTGGGTTCTCTCCAGGTACTCCGGCTTCCTCCCACCGTCCAAAGACATGCATGTTTTAGGTGAATTGGTGACTCTAAATTGGCCCTAGTGAATAAATGTGGGAGTGAATGGTTGTCTGTCTGTGTTTGTCTCTGTGTCAACCCTGCAACTAACTTGTTACTGTGCAGGGTGTACCCCCGCCTAAGGCCCATAGTTACTAGGAAAGGCTCCAGTATCCGCGACCCCTAACAGGAATAAGCAAAAGAAGATGAATGAATGTTTGAATGGGAAAGCTTTGCAGCATGAAGCAGGACATTTAATAATATGCAGAAATAACCTTAAATAATAGTCTCACAGAGCAAAGAGACGCTGAAAGAAAAATATTGGAGAAAAACAATTTTAAAGGATTATTATTATTTAATAGACATACTAAAATACCTGAACAAACAGTGGCAGCATCACATCTAATCTGTGTACACCAATCCCATTAAGAGAGTCATAAAGGCAGCATGTCTGACTGTGTGTCAGATGACTCACCGCATCTCAAGAAAATGCAAATTAGGCAGGAGAGTGAAATGAGCAGAGAAAACCAAGCGAAACGTGAATGATGCAGTTTGTAAAAGCACACAAAGAAGAGGAAGACGTCAGAGAGAGACAGAGGGGAGGCATGGGAAACACACCGGGAATGTGAGAGCCAAGGCCAAGTGCAAGAAGTGAATAAAGAGTAAAACTTTGAAAAGGTTGGTTAGAGGCACAAGGGTTGCAGGTGAGGGAACCGAAGAGGCGACAGAACAAAAGACTCAGGGAAAAGGTCAGAGATGGGGTCACCCGAAAACCTGGGATGTTGGGAGAAGGTAAATGGGGTGCATTGAAGAGGGGGCCAGGGAGGGGAGAGAGAGTGAGCGAGGCAGATAAGTTGGCACAGAGAAACGGCGGATTCCAGCGCAGGCTCTCTTAATTAGGTTGTTGTCAGGGGTGATTAAGCGGCACGGATGTTAAAAAGACTCAAGTGCAAAATGAAAAAGAAATGCCTGAAGTGTGCTGAAGTTCGTCTGTGTGTGGTTTTAAAGGTGCACCAACACTACACCTACATCAGAGTGAGAGACGGTTTATGTGTATGTTTCCAGCTCTAATACCAGCATAAATCTGCCCACATGCCCAACTCCAAAAGCCAGACATCAGCCGAAAGCATCCTGTCTTGAGAAGCAGCAAAACAAAAATAACTTTATCTTTGTCAGGGTTATAGCGGCTGTAATAACAATTATGTTCTTACTTTGTACATTATTTCAAATATTCTTCCCCCATAGTGCCATTTATTGCTGTCCAAAATCATCACATGAATGTATTATGAAAGTTTATCTGTGTGCTGTTTCACTGTGTAGGCAGCCAATTGGAACATTACCAAAGCTACCGATATGCAATATACATTTGCCAATAAAGCCTAAATGACACCTTGAGGTCTCATTTCAACAGATGATTTCATAAATTGCTACTATTATTACTATCAGGTGATTAAAATGTTTCCTTAAAGTTGTTTCCTATATTATGCAAAATCAAATTTATTTCAGCTTCCTCCCATGTTATAAGGTTGTTCCATCATCAGAAACATATTTTTAGTTGCATTTGTTTCATTCACACCTGTTTAAGTAATCCTGTTTTCTCTGGCGCTGAGTTGCTCAAGCCTCAAAATGCTCAGGTCCATGAACCACCGCCCGCTTCAGAAAACACTGACCAAAAGCCCTCTAAATTCAGTTTGCTCTCATTCATTTATCCAAAAAACAATGTACAGCTCTGTTTCCACTGATTCCTCAGCTATTTTTCAATTTGGCATCATACAAAAAAAGCTTTTATTCACCGCTCCTGTTCAAAAGATCATAACAGAGCTGCACTCTGCTGCCCTCTGCTGGTCTCTTCATCTGTTTCTTCATGGCACTAGAAAAGTTTTTATTGGAAACGTCTTCTTGTAGTCACTTAATGTTTTTAAAGGTTGTAAAACATCCAATGCTGTTCTAGAGGTGACCAAAATAAGTTTCAAAATATAAATAAAAACATAATAGAGCCCCCTGTAGCTACATGGGGGTGGTGGTGGGAGGAGGGGGGTCCCTCCCTCCTCTGAGCTCTTATTTATCTCTCATTTGTCAACACTTGTCAGCTCAACTGTTGGGCTTTCAGTTCCAACAAAACACTGGTGAAAGTCTTGTGTTGATTTGAAAACACTTTTTTGCTCCTCCTTTGTAAAAAAAAGAAATGCTAAGGGACTGCATTACTCTGTCTACTTCCAGTCAGTCCGTGTTTCCTAAAACTTTGCCCAAAGCTACAATGTGTAATCTTACTTCAAATTTGGATGCTTCTCTGTCCTACTGAGCGTAACTTTGCCTTCTCATATCATAGCAGAAGATAACTAATATTGATTTATGAATGTGTGGACATTTAATAACTTACAGACAAGACCAAGGCCTCTAAAATAACCTCTGACAGTCTTACAATCGATTTATCTGTTTAAACATGTGGCAGATTGTAATCACGTCCTGGCTTTTACTGTAGTGCAGGGCCTCAGACCAATCAGGAGATGTCAATCATGTTCTGCTGGAAGTAGACACTGCTGCAGCAGATTCTTGCCCTGAGGAGTGGAAATGCAGGCTGGAACACGCAGGTGTATGGAAACCCATGTAAAGTGACGGAAGCTGGCAAAGGTGAATGTCAACATGATGTGGAGTTGTCAAGAACTATGTCATGGAGGCCGGAGGAAGTGGATGTAAAAACAAGAAATAGCTTGAGGAGAAAGAAAGATGGACTTACTACAGGGGAACATTGTAACTTTTTTTTTACCTTATCTGAACAGTTGTGATGGCTAAATGAGTTGTTACAGGGTAAACAGAGCCCCCTGCACATATACCTGGCATATCTTCATGAAAAAACAGCTTTGCAAGAACGGGAGCACCAATGCAAAGCCCCTGAAGTCAAACAAGGAATCGACACATCCCGGTTAGCCATAACAAGCTAACAATGGCTTAATTTCTTAGACTTTTGTCATGGCAGAGTGGCTAAAAGGCTGAGGAAACCTTTGAACATATACGGGTGAGGGTTAGAAAAAAACATGGGTCAAGCTGAGTGAGGGGTCACACAGGAGTCAACCAGACTTGTGAGGCTTTTTTTACGATAGCGGTTTACTCCGAAAAGCAAAGTTACATGGTTCCCCCTTAAATAGTTGTACTGGAAGTTTGTTTCCTGCTCATTTTTAAAAGAAAAAAAAGTGCTGCTATATTTTTAGTTTATGCATCACTGCTTCATAAAACCTAAAGCTTCTTCATATGAAAGCAAGAAAGGTTATGATGATTCTGGGAAAGCTTCTTACATAGAAAGTGTTCTTGAAGTTTTTATTAAGAACACACTTTCTCGGAGCAGCTAATAAAATATGAACTATGAATATTTACCACTTCCATAAATCAAGCTCAAGTGCAAAAACTTATTAATAAAATTATTTATTAAACTCTGTGCACTGTTACAAAAATCCACTTAGTGAAACAACCAATATTATGTTAAATAGATAATAAAAGTTTAAATTAAAAAAAGAAGTAAAAGTAAACTATGTAAGTCCAATTAAGATTCATAAGGAGTAGGATGGGAACAAAGAAAGAAAAATCCAAAAAGAAGACAAACAAAGGTATGTTTGATGAGTGGGTCTACACCTGGGCAACAGCAGAGCTCCTCGCTCACGGAAACAAACAAACTGACAGACAACACCAATAAGGATAAAGAATGAGGATCCACAGTCGAAGATGGATGACTCTATAAAAAACATCCCACTGCACTATCCACATGTTGGTTTGTATTGTTAGTGAAGGGACGGGGTATTGACAGGGCGACAAGTGACAGGTTGAACTTGAGTAAACACTGACATATACTGCAAGCTTTACAATATCTATTATAGGGGACATCAAACTCTAGGTTTTCACCAGTTTGTAAAAAAGAGGAAAAGTTTTTGTAGTTCTCCATAGACGTTTAATAAAAAAAAATAAAGTGTTGTGAAAAGTAAGAACAGCAAGAAATGCATTGTCTGAGCAGGGGTTCTCAAACTGTGGTATGGGTACCACTGGTGGTACACAGGCTTCATCGTTTTTTGCAATTTAGAGGCAGTTTTAGTCCTATTTTAGTCCTGCTTTAGCTGGGGCTTGTCTTGCTTGAAACCTAATTTAGATTAGGTTTAGATCTGGTTTAAACCTGGTTTAGACCTGGTGTAGTCATGGTGTGGTCCTGGATTTGTCCTGATTTAGGGCGGCAGTAGCTTAGTAGAGCCGCTTGTCCACAAACCAGAAGGTTGGCGGTTCAAACCATTGCATACTGTCATTGTGTCCTTGGGCAAGAACAAACCTTGCCTCCGGTGTCTGTGCACACTGGTGTATGAATGTGTGAGTGCTTGTAAGTGTGAATGGGTGACTAGTTCCTTGATGGAAAGTGCTTTGAGTGCCCATAGAAGTGGAAAAAGCTTTATAAAAGTGTGACCATTTACCATTTGGTTAGACCAAGTTTAGTTCTGTGTTGGCCCTGCTGTAGTCTGGTTTAATCCTGGTTCAGTCTTTGTTTAGTCCTGGTTTAGTTCTGTTAGTCCTTGTTTAGTCAAGATTTAGGCTCATTTTAGCCCAGACGGTACTTGGAAAGCCAAATATTTTTTGAGGTAGTACTTGATGTGAAAAGTTTGAGAACCACTGGTCTGCAGAGGTATTTAGGCATCCAGAAAACACCAAGTAACAGAAAAAATATCTGCTGAATGGTTCTAGTGCATAATTCAACAGTAAAATGTAGCGATACGTGCAACACACACTAACAGCATGACTAAGGAAGAAGCACAAGTTACCTTATCTTCATATGTGCTGCTATGTGTAACATTATATTCTCACCTGAAGATGACTGACAATGCAGTAATGTTCAGGCCCGTCCAAGCCGCAGGTGGAAGAGGCAGTCAGGTTGACAGCTCGACCAATCAGAAGGTTTCCTGTCGCTGGATAACAACTTCCATCGGTGCAGCCATGAGGACTCGATGGGAACTCCTGTCCACAGGCACTGAGGGCTAGAGAATAGTGTTTGTAAGAATGATGCCATAAACAAATCAGACCATAACACATTATCTATGGAGGAAATAGAGTTTGCAAAATATGAAAATGAATAATAAAGATGGCTTTGGCAACTAACAAACAATTGACCACATGTGAGTAATATCAGAGCTTGGTTAGAAAACATTAGCAAGTATATCGATGTTTCACTGTTTTATTTAAAGCAGCAATCAGGGTCTATAATTAGCATATAAGCTAAAGGCTACATAAACTGTTTCTTAAATTTCATGTTATGCTGGACATTACATATTTACAGAAATGTGGCAGACAACTACAGTTTGTCATTGTATGCTGAGATTTAATCCATCATTCGCTATAAAACCCTACTTTTATAAGTTAACGTTAGCAAATGGAGTTGACTTTCAGATCTAGATGCTATTAATTCAAAGTAAATTTTAAGAAATATTATACAAACAACAATCATGCTGTCTAAAAAAGTCTAATTTAAAGTTTTTATTTTGCTCCCTCATAAAAATGTATAGGACAGAACGCTACTTGTGACCAAACTGTGCAACTTATCTGAATACTTGTGAAAGATTCAACAGGAAAAAGGATACTGAACACTAAATTTCTAGTTTAACAATGTCAAAGTCAAAATAAAAAATATGTACTAGCATGCACAAACATAATAACAATTTTGCAAATACAAGAGAGCACGCAGAATATATTCTTCAAAGAAGTTATGCAGAAAAGAAAACAAGGTGTCAGCATTCTTTACAGATCTGACATCTGCAAATATGTTTCTACAATAATAATAAGCAGAAAGTGCATTTTTGGGTCTATAGTAAAACTAAAAATGTTGAAGAAGGTCAGCCAAGTGAAACAGATTTTCTCATAGCAAAATACACAAAGTGATGTGGGATGACAGATATTGAGATTTATCTGTGCTTTTTATCTGGTTTAGCTAAACAAGAGCATGTTGAGGCAAGATTAAAACTATATGGACAGTGGGAAACGCAATCAAAGGAATCTGGTATCCAGAACTACAAATATGACAAACTTTAGTGAAGACTGCGCTATAGCGGTCACTAACAGAGTAAGCAGCTATCCCACTTTCAGTGTACTGCACAGCCATTTAGGCATTTGTCCCTCCGTCCCACCAACTAAAATAATGTCCCACTTCTTCAATGGTGGGTGATCCTATTCCTTGTTCCTAGGCCCATTACTACCTAAAAATCTCAAAATCTGAGGGCTAACTTTTTGAGTTATCATGCTAAAACCAACAAAGGGATAACCTCTTTGGAGTTAAACCTTTATTACAAAATGCACCGACAGTGAGATAATCAACTGAATTGTGTATTATCTCTCAATGGGACGTCAAATTCACATGCACTGAATACCATAGGCAGGTGCACACAAGCAAATTTAAATAGAAAAAGCTGTGGTCTGCTGATAAGGATACCACACAGCCTGGCTATACATAAAAAAGAAGTAGGAATTGCAACATGTGAACCCAAAGCAGCAGTTCACAAATACAAGGCTTCTCTTATCAGCTACTGCTACTCTTCAACAAGACTTAACCTTAACACAAACCATAGAGTGAAACTATAAAAGTTATTCAGTAAATGTGAAGCTCCGCCCTTCTCAAAGAGGCGCATTGATCATAAAGACAGAGAGCTGGGAGTGGAGCCTGGGTTTTACCTGACTTCATGTTACAGGTATGAGATTGCACCATAGGTTCACTCACTGGTCAAATAACTTCAAAAGGCTGCAGACTGTACATGTCGGAGCACAAAAGACAAGTAATAGGAATCATCAGAGGTGGAAGGAGTATCTGTACACATGTAAACACACTGTTACTTCAAATAATATAACATATAATAAGTAGAAATAAAAGTGCTCAATATTGCAATACAGTTCCATCCCAGATCCAGACAGTGATTCACAGCAAAAAATAATTCACTGTTCCTTTGCACATTCGTGACCTTTCCTGAAGGTTTTATGAAAATCTGTGTGGCTAATTTTGTTTTGATTTTTGTTTTTTTTGGGTTGCTTACTTTTTTATTAGAGGTCACCACAGCAAACCACACGCAAGACACTTTGGCAGGTTTTTACACTACATGCCCTTCCTTTTGCAACCAGCCACATATTGTGACCCGGGGCAGTAGTAGGTCAGTTGCTAGAGCTGTTCATCCACCAACTAGAAGGTTGACAGTTCAAGCCCTGCTCCCACGATTGCATACTGTTATGTGTCCTTGCGCAAGACACATAGCCCACCTTTCCTCGAGTGCCTGTGTACACTGGTGTATGAATCAGTGTGAATAAGTGAATGGTTCTTTACTGTAAAAAGCTATAAGTGCCCATGGAGGCAGAAAAGCGATGTATAAATGTGACCATTTTACTATTACTGGAGACAGTATGCTAAAAAGGCTGTGAAAAAATATTTTGTAGTATATCGCAATATCTTTGTATCAATACTTTCAATACTTTTGTGACGCCATGCATAAAAATAGTGCTACAGTGGTGAACTGCTTTCACAGTCAAATGAGGGCCAAAAGTGGTGAATAATTCCTCCAGGACTGTAGAGGGCAGCATTGCACGTCTAAGCACTTGGTCTGCCAAAAACTGTGACACAAATAAAACAATTTCTAAAAGTACTGTGACAGTATCGTGACAAAAACGTATCGTCCCAGCCCTAGTTGCTGACAGAATTTGACCCTATTTTGCAATGATAACTACTACTGTACCAGGAAGGCATGGTGGCAGAACGGACAGTGTTCTTGCCTCCCAGTAAGTGGGTTCGATCCTTGGTCAGCCAACACACAAACTCTCTGTGTGGAGTCTGCATGTCCTCCAGGTTCTTTCTGGCTTCCTCCTACTGTCCAAAGACATGCATGTGTTAGGTGAATTGGTGACTCTAAATTGCCCCTAGTGAATGAATGTGAGAGTGAATGGTTGTCTGTCTGCGTATGTCTCTGTGTCAGCCCTGCGCCCCTGTCCAGGGCGTACCCCGCCTAAGGCCCAAAGATACTAGGATGGGCTCCAGTCACCTGCAATCCCTAATGGGAATAAGCAGAAGATGAACAAATGAAGTCTGAGAGGCTAGCGTCTCTAACTTGCCACTGACATAAAAAAATGCTTAGGCTGATAAATACTTCTGACTGTCTTTAAACGTCATTAAGTAAAAATTAAAAAATAAAATAAAAACATGCAGTGTGATACTTTAGTAAGAGAACTATGTATATATCACAAATGTTGCTCTACCAAACACTATAGACTTTTATAGTGTACAAGCAGCACTGTTCAAAAAGAGCAAAAATAGTACTATTCATCATTCAGTCTGTCCGGTCATAATGTCCATTATTCTTTGCAAAAATAGACCACTTGGTGCATAGAATGCCATGCCAATTTCATCTAATTACAGCCCACTACTTAATGGTCTTGCTCTTTCTTGTCATTCTAGGGTACAGTTCTGCTTTTTACATAATTACAAGGCAAAGACCACATTTACATTCATTCATTCATATGCTTACATGTGAATGTGCCCTGTGTGAGTGGGCTTTTAGAAACATTTTCATTACATGACCAGGCTCGAGTGTTTAGGGGGTAAATGTTAAATCCACTAAGCCACAAACCTCTTATTTCACACATTGGTAAAAAGAGCATTTTGTTGGCTCTCTTTTGTTCAAATTATACACATGGGCAGGTATGTTACGTGGGATGCCCTTCCTGACATTCCTTGACATCCCGCATCAACCACTTCACTGATAGGGACCCAATTTCACACAATGTTTCTTTAAAGCAACTGCCCTTGCCCCTATATCTTGTACATTACTTTTTGAGTTAACAAAGCAATGCTGGTGAAAATACCACCTTTTTGGCTGAAACAATAATCTGTATCTGTAATGTAAGTTAACCCTTAGACCCCAAACTTAAAAAGTTATGTTGATTCTGTTGAGTGACAAAAGTGTCCTAGTCACAAAACATCATAAAAATAGTATACATTGATTTTTTTTCATACTTTTTGTGCATAACAGTCAGGGGACACAGTGATTAAAAGAAAAAAAAGTAAAGAAAAATATTAGCGTATAGTATTATTATGTATACTATGATGTTTTGAGTTGGGGACACTTTTGTCACTTAACAGTAACAACATAAGTTTTTGTTATTACAAAGAAAATCCCAAATCAATCTAAATCAATGTTGTTGGTAATCTTTGGCATACCCAAGGCTGTAATAACCCCCGCTAAAAAATCCACTTTGCAATAGGAATAATAAAAACATTTCTTTTGTGTTGTTTTTTTTACATAAAAAAAGTAGACGCTATTAAATATACTGGCATAAAAAGGGTTAAAATTCTAAAAATAATAAAATATTTGGAATTTATGGTGAGGGCGGAAGTTGATTAAAAGATATATGCAAAGAAAAGTTGAAAAAATATTAATGTATACTATTTCTATGATGTTTTGTGATGGGGACACTGAACAGGAGGAACATAAAATTTAGTGAGAGTGTAAAAATAAAGTAATAGATTTCTGTTTAGAATATCAAAATTAGTGTTAAAATATACATCTGAGCCAAATTTCATAAAAAAAGGTAAAAACCACTGCAAAGTGATCAAAAAAATAAATAAATAAAAATAAAACAGCAGAGCCAAACGCCATGGCACTGATTACAAACCAGGAGGTGTTTCAGTAAAAATAGACTTGAGAAAAACATGTTCTTGGCAGAGAAAACAGAATAGCAAACAAAAATAGTTATCTGCTGTCAAATAACAACAAGACGTGTCTGACACCAGCTGGTTTCCCACTGTGTGATTAGGGACCTTAAATTGCATCTGTTGAAGACTACGCCTGCTTGATACACAGGAGAGAGGAGGCACAGGTAAACACAGCCCGGGGTCTCCAGCTCCTGCACGTCGCTACGAGAGGAATGTACTACACACAGGAAAATGGTATTCATTAGAGAAAGCAGTCCAGGTGTCAATGTGACGGACACTGAGATGTAAACGCTAGGCTACAACACGCTCTTTAATCTATGGTAAAAATACGTTGATAGATTTGAGATCTTCAGCTGCAAAAACCTATGCCCAGATCCAGTAAGTCCAGCATACAGGCCTGTGCAGTTGGAATCTAGCCTGGCTACACGTTTTCTGGCCAGTTTGCCTCAATTTAAAATTCAATTATTAAATCACCCCAAAGTTTAAAGAGGATGCATCGCCAAAACGTTCCTTTTGGCTGCTCTTTTTCATTCAGGGGTCACCGCAGCAAATAGTTAACATGGGTATTTTGGCTGGTGTTTACAACGTTCCTCAGTTACTTCAATTAGAGCTGACTCAAGAGGGAATCAAACTACTGACCCCAACCCCAAAAGGCAGGGGAACTAACTTCTTCACTAACAGGAACACTTCATGATTACATTGCCTATACAGTATTCCTGCATTTTACACATTGCTCCTCTGTTTCTGTGTTTATGTTTGGACTCTTTTGTTTGTAATTAGATGCAACAAGCATACATTCATCTGGCACTGATTCAATGGTGACAAAGCCAAGTAGACAAATGTTAGAAACATCCCTTATTCAAAATTTTATGCAAACATGTACTCGTGGGCAGAAATTTTTCAGCTGGTACAATCTTTGTTAATAAAAACCTTTGTTAGCCTCTTAAGAGTTTTGTAGATTGTTCTTATTTTATCATGGCACTAGATGATGAACTAATTAAAAACTAAAATGCCACACCTACTTTAAGTTTCCTGCATTTCCTGTAGATTTCCTCTTTGTTCAACCATCTTTTCATTCATGGCTAGAGTAGGATTAGGCCAGTGCATACAGGTAATAATTAACCCAGCAGCTGACCCAGTTACTGAAGGTGAGGCCATAAAGCTGCAAGTATGATATGATTTATTTTATGTTTTACTAATAACTAAGCAAACACAGCAAGTGACATACTGCTGTTGAGACAAAGTGCCTGGTTACTGTGTACATGTGTGTGGCCTCTTTCTTTAAAAAAAAAAATAGCCCTCAGTCACCAATTATCCCTGCAAGGACCCATTGTGCCTCAGATCCAGTTCTGCTGTCAGAAGCCCATCATTTACTAGACATTCTTTGAATACCCTGGATTCTGAGTTTTTCAGACGAACCTTCACATGTTTTCAAATCCCACTAGGCTGACCTAATAAACCTGGTCCGTGGACATTTTAAAACCATGAGTTCAATTGTGTCACTGTGAGTGGGGGTGGGGACTTGCTTTCAGTATCAGGCTTTGCACTTCATATTATAGCCCTGAACTGGAAAGCATTAGAAGTAAAACTGCCTTTCATATTCTGAAATATTTTTCTGAAATAATTTTCCACTTATAATGTGACATTAGTACATTTTCCTTCTCATTGAGTTTACCTGTAAAAAAAAAGCTGATAAAGTCACTTTCTCTCATGCAATATACAATATCAATGGTAAATGTATTTTTCAACTTTCAACAACTTACCCAACAGGAGGAGGCTGAGACACACCGTCATGATGGTCTTCAGTGTGCCCTGACGTGCTGACACCAAGCTGTGAGGGACAGGAAAAAATGAATAACCATTTTAAAAGTTTATATTTTTGAACTTGCAAAACATCATCTAGCTACACATGAAATGCAATTAAAGGTCAACTGAATTTATTTGCTTACAATTAAATGATTACAAAAAGCTTTCGTTGTAAGACCAGGCAGCTACTATACTACTCTTCTGGTTGTTGGGTCACAGTTCAAGGGTTTCCTTTGAGGAAGGAGGGTCCTGATTGTGTTGGGACCCATAAGAAAGAAAAGGTCGCGTGTGTACTCAGGCTCCTCAAACACGGAGGTCTGGGCAGCGATTAGTACAGACCTGCGTATTAGCAAGACCAAACAGAGCAAGTACATACGTGAAGTCAACGCATCATTCATGTCCTGCACTGACCCAGGTTGAAGTCTGGAGCAAATATATAGACAAGTAACAGGATACAATGAAGTAAAGAGAAAATGCAACTGTCACGCTGTGTCCTGATCACATATAAGGTCTTTATATTTAACTAATATCGTTTCCTAATCTGGGTTTGTGCTAATGTAATTAAAAGCACTTGAAAGAGATTTTCACGCTCAGTCAAGACCACGTGGCCCCATGTTCTCACTATCAAAGACTAACACAATGAGAAGGGGCCCAACAGTAATTGGACATATATACTTCAAAGTCCCACAATATCCAAAAAACTTCCCATGTCAATGAGGGCAGAGCCAATAAAACATACACCATATTTAGCAGCAAGTGTTCAAGTTCACCTCAAGCAAAACTGAGACTATTTTTTTGGTGGTTAAGTCTAAAAATTCGTCCAAAAAAATGAATGGTTAAGCCTAAATATTCATTAAAAAAATTAATGCATTGCTGTTAGAAAAGCTAACATAAACAAAACATGTTCCACAAAGAATGCCACAAAATCTGAGGCAGGAAAACAGGCTGAGCCCATAAGAGTTGTGAATACAAAGGGGCCCCTCGATGTCCACTCTTCTGTCAGTGTCAGCGCAAAGAGATGAGCAAAGATGTGTGAAGCTTCCACTTCACTGAAGAGCTCCAAAAACGCAGCACCGACAATCTTGTTCCCACACTAAAAACTATGCTAAGATAAAGCTATGCAATTATCAAAGGTTTTATTCAACAACAGAATGCAATAAGCTCCTAGAGTAAAGACTTGCTGCCCTCCTTTCTAACTTCACTTTGTCACAGTTTAACAGTTACATTAATATTAAACCTACTGCGGCAGTGACAGCACAAGTTGACACTTTAATCCTGATACTGAACCTGTGTAAGTAAAGAAAAAGGCTCTAATTGCACAGCAGCACATTAGCTAACGACAGGTGAGCTGGAAAAGATTGATATGTAAAAGTCTAAAGTAGTGCATTAACCCGTACGATCTCATGTCATATACTCACAGCCTCAGGTCAGCGCTCCCTCCTCTCTGCCCAGCGTGCTCTCTCTCTCTGAGTCTCTGAAGGCCAATTTCAGCGGACAATGTGCATGTGTGTGTGAGTAGATTCCTAAAAAAAAATCGGGCCTTGCACGTGTGTCGGGCCCAAACCCCGATGTGGATATTTACGCGTGCATGCACATGTGCGGTGGCGTGTATGTATGGCTAGAATTTGTAAAACAAACTTGAAAAAGCTGAACTGACGGCAGCGATGTGAAAACAGAGGGAACGTCACGGGCCAATGGGAGCGCAGAGTGTGTGTGCGGGACTCCCCCCCTCCCCTTACACCCCCGTCCTCTCGTCTGTTCCTCTCCTCCCTCCATCTCTCCCCTCCGGCTTGTCACTGGGGCACTGGGGTGAATGGGCAGCTATTCTTATTCTAATTCCTCTGTCACTCTGTGGCCCGCTGGCTCAAACGGGGGAATGGTCTCCAGGCTGGTGGAATGCATCGCCCCTTTTCTTCTGGACACTGGGGGAGAGTCGAGGGTGAGGGACGCCAAGAGAGAGGCCGGAGGAGGAAGAGGAGCGGTAGAGGGACGGCCAGGATGAAAGAGCAGAGAGAGGGGGGGTAAAAGTGACTGGATAAAAAGAATAGGAAGAGGACAGAGGATGACGCTGACTCAGACAGCGGCTTTCTGGGTTTTCTGAGGTGAACTAGACCCGAAAATAGGCCTGAAAACATGGCCATCAAACCTAATTTTAGCCAACTAGGCACCAGAGTATACCAAAAAGAAGTAAGTAAGCTAAAACAATGGTTAAATAACTCTTTAGATCCTTCCATGAGTGGTGTAATCAAAGAAAATGTGCATGCATTTTGGTCAAAAGTAGTACCAATTCCCATTCATTTTTAGATGGTGAAAATGGCTGGTTGTAGTAGATATAGTTGTAGATATTGACTCAGTAATAGCACACAGATCACAGGAGTCAGCTCCAATAGCCAAACTTTTCAAAGACGGCTTAATGTAATAGCTCTGCAACTACTTATACTGTGACTTTTAGCATGTAGCCTTTAGTTTATTTAATTTTTTTTTTTTCTTTGCACTTTCTTGATGTAAGCAGATGTAGCTAGTTCTGGAAAAGCCACTTTTTTATATGCAGCTAATAATTAATTCAATGTGGATAGATGGTGTAGATTAACAGTAAATAACTGGATCCTCCTCTCTAAGCAAACATAATGTGTCATTGTCTTCTAGTAAATATGGAGTGGGTGGAATGATCCAAATATAGATAGTATCCACACCAAGATTAGTACCAGTATCAGATCAATACTAGCATAATGAGATCAATTCTGCTGCTACCCCTCCCTTTCTGTAGTATTGATATCACAATACTTGTCTGGTATTTACTTGGTATCAGATCAAAAAAAAAATCTGCAGTACCACACACCCCGAATGAAATATTCTTTATCAGTTTTCCACAACTACAAAAAATCAAAAATCGTTCAACAAACATCCCTTTAGTCAATGTTAAATAAAAGGATTTTAAACACGTCACTCATAAGTGTTATAAAACAAACGCCGGCCTTGTTTTATGAAGGCTAATATTGTGGATAAAGTGTGTGGGATGAGTGCATTTATGTGGGAATGCATATATTTAAAAAAAACACAAATGGGCAAAACAAAGCCATGACCTCTAACATTTACTTAAGCGATACGAAGAGGGCAACTTCTGCTAATTTCTGGTAGATAAGAATGATATATGAATCTCTTCTTTTACATTCCTCCTATTCAGCATCATATTTACACTTGCCCATCTATAGTTGCTATAGGTGCAACAAAGAATGTCCACATGCTGTACATACCTTGTGTTTGTCCTTTGTTAGTCCTTAAACATCCAGGCATCCAGGTTTCTGAAAAAAAGAGAGAAGTGAAATAAATGAGAGGAAAAATGTCCCTATTGTTCTGACCTTGGTGCAAAGGCTGTTATAAAAATAATGGCTCAAATCCGAGTCACTCAGCCATAACCACTGACAGATCTGATTACAAACAAGTTTACAAAAAAGCTCTCCCCCTCCCTCTTATTTATATTCACTTTTATTTTGTTTAATCACAGATTTGTGCTTTGCTTTTGTTTTGTTTTTTTCTGTCTGTTTCTTCCTTTTATGCTGTGTTGTGGCATCAGTTTTTCAGAGATGACTTCTACTATGCTGCTATTGACAGAATAACCAGTTTTCATTAAATACATTGAGAGGGAGAAATAATGTGCTTAGTTCTGACCTTGGTGCAAACAAAGACAGTATCACAAGGCACAACAGATAACAAGACCAGAAGAAAGTTCAGCCGCTGTACGGATCTGGGTAAAATGTCAAGAAATCCCAACACTCTAGTTCAAAAAATCTCAGGCTCCCACAGGAGAACACAATAACACAATAAGCTTGGATCTGTGTGTGCTGGCGGCTTTGCGAAAGGTGTACACAACAAACACAGAGCTTGGGGCGACCAGACACTTCACAGGACGCATGCTCATGCAGGTATTGTAAAACAAGGCAGGGCTCGCACTGGGATCAAGTCATAGGCATTAGCTCATAAAGGAAGTTTACTTTTCCGACACGGGTGGGTCACTCCTCTGTAAATTAACTTGGTTGCAGCATTGATTTCATTTAATCAGGGGTGGAAGAGCCACTCCAAAGCTGTACTCAAACAGAAGTACGGTTAATCTAAAATAATAGATATTACTCAAGAAGAAATCAAAGTACTCACTACAACTGTGTCAGTAAAAATATTGAGTGTATGGAGTTTACTTACTGCTACTACCACCATTGTGACTAGTGCAAATACTACTGGTACCATTAACACTAGTATAGCTACTACTACTTCAACCCACTTTGCCATCAAATTTTAAAATGCTTTATAGCAGTATTTTTCAAAATTATGACTGTATGTTTTTTTTTTTGTTTGTTTGTTTGTTTTGTATAGCTGCAAAATAGTGGAGCATTTAGCTTTTATCCTCAGGTACAGATATACAGTATTCAGAATTGAACGCTTATGAGTTTATGTTACGGGAGCGTACGGCAAGTGTTGGAGTAAAAAAAAAAAAAACATCTCATAACTTCTGTAACTTTCATGACACCTTTATACTCAAGCAAAGTCAGGTATATTGTGCTCATAACAACTAAAATTCTCCCTCCATGTTTTGTTGTGAGGCGCAACTCAAGCCTGCTCAAAGCTCCTCAGTCTTTCCTTGGTGTCACAGAATAAATCATATCAGGGGAACCACACATGCAGCTTTTAGTTCCACCTCAAACGTTTTTTATTATTTCACTGGTATTATGATGTATAAAAAATACATATCATACAAGAAAAATAAATCCAGCAAAATAAGCCCAGCCCTAGTAACCCTAAATACATTTTTCTCTACTACTATTACCACTATGACTAGAACTAATGCAACGACTAAAACAGCCAGAACTACTAATACTAAGGTCTAGATTAAGGTATCTTTATTGTCCCACAAGGGGAACCTGGTTTTGTAGTCATATACTCCACATTAAATACATAAAACATGCAATCATGCAATGCAAGGAATGCACCGATACCAGTATCGGGTATCGGTACCGATACCATGTCCAAGTACTCGTACTCATATTCATAAAAGTGGCCCCGATACCAACAACCGATAACACTTTAAAGCGCTGTCACATGACATTTCCCTCTCAGCTGAGCAGTGAGAGACGTGCAGAAGGATTTCAAAGTGAACTGTATGGAGATAAAAGCAAAGCTGACGCTACATTCTGCTCAGCCAGACATCCCAAATCATACGTGAGTCCTGAAACTTAAGCAGTTGTCCTTTTGTTGTCCTAGTTGTCCCGAAAATGATATAAGCGCGGAGTGTGAAGCAGTTGTTGTCTGATAAAACATAAGAAGTACCGTTGCTAATTGTGTTAGCTGCTGTATGTCTTGGCGAATCTCCGCTGGTTATGCGCAGATGCATCAATCTGTCTTTAAAATAATTTATTTTGGCGACTGAATAGAGGAGAATCTAAGCTTTAAAATGAGGTATAACATGTCCATATTGAGCAAAATTTACCCATGGTTAGTTGTGGTCAAACCACTCTGTTGTAAAAATAACGGCAAAAAGACGACACGGTATGGGATGAATGAGATACAGCAGTGTGACTGTATAATCTATAAAGTAACCCCTATATAAGTACTCGTATCGGTACTCGGTATCGGCGAGTACTTAAATGGAAGTACTCGTACTCGTATCGGTTTGAAAAAAGTGGTATCAGTGCATCCCTACAATCAGCACTCACCAGTAGAGATGGAAGTCACAATAACACAACAACAAAGCCCAAACTAGCTGAAGCTGCCACAGAACAGCCCCACCAATACTAATACTACTCACTTCATCATCAAGTACTATCTCATTCAGAAAAATTTCCTGTACATTTTTTTCAATATGCAACATTACTTGAGTAACAGTATCTTGTTTTTACCTCTGCATTTGAAGGATTTGGGTCTACAGTATTTGTAGTCAGGCCAAAGCAAGTTATTCAAATAAAGCAGTGCTTCTCAATCAAAAGCAAGAGCAGATTTGCAGAGACTCATAATGGCTCAAAGTGAATAATTAACTCGCTAACAGGCCATGGCAAGTCTTCACGTTAAAGTGGGTGAATCAGACCACCCAAACACTTACAGTGCTTCACTTATAACCCTCCTCTTTATTTATGACATGCATTACCAGATTAGTGCAATCAGACGCCAAAGGAAATCTCATAATGCATTGTTAAAATTAAACCAAATTCCTGCTGGCACCATTTCTCAAAAAAAAAAAAAAAAATCTCTTATTTTGAAATCTTGGTTTGCTGCTTCATTGCACAGTACCTATGTATACTTAGGCAATGACAAACCCACACTACATTCCTGCACGTTTCCCCTTTTGTCTCTGACTTGTGCCATATTAACTCTCAAATTAGCCACTGCGCCTCAGTAAACTGTCACTGGAGTGAATCTTTAAAAGCACGTGGACGAAGCAGGCCGGGGCACGATCAAACAATAGCCCTGATTTTGATCTATATGAGGCACAGACACACACAGAGACCGGCCCCATGCTGCTGTCTTGAGCATTCGTGTTTGGACTCGACAACCCCAGAGTGAGTACGTAAGAAGGAAAGAAAACAGAGATGAAGTCTGAGTTTATAGATTAAGGCGGAGGTCCTCTGGGGAAGGTCAGCCTGATACTACTCCTGCAGACAATACACATAAAGGTATTTACATGAAGAGATAAAATTTAACCTCTACAATCGAACAAAAGTTGAAAATTACACTCGGATTTCGGGCACTGCTAGTGGCAAGAGCAGCTTATAATGGCCATGGGCATGCAGCATAAGCTAGAGACTTTAATAATGAACATGGTAATCCACTGGTTTGGCAATGGGACAGGTTATTGACAAGAATTGGAAAGGTCTTTTGAGATGTCCCAAGTACCTGTAGATTAATGCAAATTTGCCATATGCTTTAACAAAAACTGCTTTGGCTAATGGAAATTCTCTGCTAAAATAAAAATATAATATGAATGGTTGTCTGTGATTGTATTGCTCTGTATTGATGCTAATTGACTAGGAATGACCGAGGGTGGACCCCGCCTCAGGCCCAAAGCAGATGGGTTTTTAGCCTGCAGCAACACCTCAGGAGATAAGCAATAAAACAAAAAATGGCAGCCGTGGCAGCTCAATGGCTCAGGGCATGCCTCGTACTGGAGCAACCCAGGTTCAATTCTCGGCCTAGGTGGATTTGCTCTACTACTTTGACTACCATTATTAAATAAGGCCAAAAAATACATCTAAAAAACATGAATGAACTGAATAAATACAGCACAGTTGGCAGTTATTCATAAGTAGCATTAGGACCATGCCACCACACAATATGAGTGGATTATTTTGTTGGTTCTGTGCCAGTTTAGAGGAAATTGTGTTTCCTGTTGTGGAGGAAACAAATCTGTGATTGAGGACATTCCAGTGTCCATTTCCGGCCAGCCAGTTCTGGAAAAGACACCTTTTTCTGTATAATCAGTAGCTGACAATTCAATATGGACAGGTGGTGAAGACCAACAGTGAACTGCTAGATCATTCTCTCTAAGCAAGCATTTGTACTCTTGATTTTTCTCATTCTCTTCAATGAATCAAAAACTCCTCCACTGACAATTGTTTGGTCATTTTAAGGCCCCATATTGTCCTTTTTTCAGGCTTTTTGAAGTAGTTTTGGACACCTTTGCATTAGTATTTCACGTTTATAACTTAAAATACTGTATATGTATGGAAAATGTCTTCTTTTGGGAGCTGTTACTTTCAATCTGCAGAGAACGTTTGGATTAGGTGTCTGTCGCCCCCTTCAGGCAACAGTGGGGCCTGGACAGGACATAACATGGCTATTAGCAACATAACGCTAAGAGATAAATAAATGAGGTGAGTGCTTTGTAGTGACAACAATTTAAGCACTGAAATGATCAGAATGAGTCCAGGGACGATATATGGGCTTTAGAAACACGCAGGAGCACCTCCTAGTTTCATGTGTCTATGTAGAGCCATGAAGCCAAGCGTTTTCAGATCACAAGAACAGGCTCAGCAAACAGGATAACTCAAACAAGTGTGAATGAAACAAAATACTACTCCAGGTATGTTTTTGAGGTGCAAACAGCATTATAACATGGTTAAAAGCTCAAAAAAGCATAAAAAGGGGACCTCTGAAAGAAAAGGAGAGAATACCACATTTCCAGTGTCCATTCAGTGTTGTTTCAATGGCTATTGAATCAATATAATACATGTATGGTATGGAAAAGGAACATGGAAACGGACTAATGCATACTAATTATAAGGCTACTAAAATCATAAACAAAAAAAGGTGAAAGATTTATCGTAATTAAATGACCAGAAGCATACAAATTTATAAGCATTTTGCTTTATTAAATCTATGTATAACAGGATTAACAGGAGTATAGGGAACTGCATGCAGTGGTTAAAGCAAAACTTAACTATAATTTAAGGCTATTAGCCCATCAAAGTGATGTGTGACGATGTCAGCAGCATATTCATCTGTTGCTATGCCTCTTTTAGTACCATGAGCACTCGTTTGCACAAGCAGTTAATCTCAGAGTAGAAAAAAAAGTTCAGTTATATCCACAAACCCTATAAAACAACCTCTTTTTAGAAAGTGCATCATCACAGCCAAAACATATTGATTTGTATAAAGAGACATGATTACGAATGTGTAAAGATGCCGAGGAGCAGACAAAGACTTACATGCCAAAGAGAGAAGCTGATGACGAGAGGCGTGCCAAGTGGTCGAAGCAGTCCTAATGATCATAACAAGCGAGACATTCTTTTCACCGCTCGCATGGGGTCAAGAAAAAAAGTCACAAAACAAAATAATGAGGACGCTAGAACTGCCCTGGCCATGGTTGATTAGAAGTGAATATTTCAACACCAAATTTTGTAGTGAAAAACAAAGTTGGATGTTATGTGATATAATATAACATTGTTTTTTGCTGCCAAAATAGTGTCACATGGCAATAATTATGATGATTGTTGAATTTCTAAACACCCTAAAGCACCCATGGGACTGCCACCCTTCTCACTCCCAGATTGAGGTTACTGCACTGGAAAACCACACACTGGATTCCACATTTGATTACTTAGCACTGTAATGTTATCAGATTTGGGACAACTACCTAGAATTTTTTGTTAAAGCCTGCTTTTGTAACATTTCATATGTTTTTATATAGATTTTATAAAGAAGAAGATAGATTACAGAACAGGGCTCTCCAAGCTTTTTTCACTGAGAGCTACTATAAATAAAATACATAGCCAATAGAGTTTTGTAACATTTATTCTCATAACTTACTCAAAGCTTACCCAAAGAAAATTAATTTTGATTTACAAAATGTTGGTGAAAACAACTAAAAATGTGTCTGTATGCAGATCAGACACACACTTATCATTTATGTAGGTCAAATAAAACTCCTAAGCCTTATGAAAATAGTTTTTTAGCCTCATGCTGCTGGCAATCTCATATCACTGACTCAAGCTTGACTGCAGCGCAACTGTTTGATTGGCAACTAAGGTAATAATAATTTTGTGCACGAATGCATGCGATTAGATACACAAATAAGTTAGCCAAGTAATAAATAAAATTTGACTAATCATCAAGTTTACATAGGATTCATAAAACCTTTGGTGAGCTACATGGGTGGTGAGCTACCTCACTACCCCTGGTGTAGAGCATAAAATTGTCAAGCTATGGCTGATTGAATCTAATTTCTCATCACATACTGGGACATATGAAAACACAGCTTAAAAAAGTAGCTTACAATGAGACCAAGGTCAGACTCAGTGTTAGATTTGTGTCTGGCGATGATTGTATTATTTTACAAAGTAACTATTCTGAAATATTTGTGCACATTTTCTCTGCACAAAAAGCAGTCCCTCCTCCACAAACGGTTTACACATAACTCTCAAACATGCTAAAAATACAAGCTATTTTAGCTCCCACACAATCGATGAATCAAAGAGCAGTTGCTAAATAGATTCATAAGCTCTTCCTGTATAATTGGCCCTTTCTGATCCTGAGCACCTGTTTTTTCTTCTCTTCTTCTCTTTGTACTCATTAGTGTACTAGTGAGCACTCCCAGTATCTCGTCTGTATTTTGTGGAGAAACGCTCTTTTTACACATTCATAAATATACTGGAGCAGAAACAGATTTGCACAAGTGTTAACCTCAGGTGCTCTTGCTAAGAAATCACTTTGCTCTATTTCTGAATGTTATTTAGCTTGTGTTTTATAACTCATAAGCCCATGTGTAGCCCTATTGTTGAGAAACAGCGAGTCTAAAACAGCAGGGCTATGTCTTTTCAAGAAACTATTTACACAGAAACGGTGGGTAGGAAAACGTAACAGTCATGTGGCCTTCGATTTGCATTTACACGAAAACGCTGAGGCAGGTAGAAAATATCAGCAATCATAGTTCCGGTCTACACCTTTCCAATAACTTTAAGATCTTGTGGTTTTCTGGAGCCATTCTCATGAAGTCTTAAGTAAAAGTACTTATAGATATATTATTGACAGTTACTGGACTAAATATAAATGTATGAGACATAAAAGCATTGAAGTTTGCAATGGCGGGTCAGCTGACACGTGGCTGGCGACAGCCAATCACTGTTCAGATTGGGGCTGTCATTGTTTTCAGCGAGTCGCTGTTTTCACAGTTTACAGAGAGCAGAACGTCTCCGAGCAGCTCCACGCTCTGAGACCAAAATACCTCCTCCACCATCTTCAAAAGTTTGCGGATTCAGAAAACGGAAACCGTGTCTTTGTGTAAACGAATGGCCAAAACACAACTGAATCAGTCATTTTTGGCAAAATGCATTGTCATCTAAACGGCAGCAGAAGGTGTAAAGAATCATTGCAGCACCACAATAATTTAATTAAAACTGTGTGGGAAAATTACAGCTCCTTCAAAGTTAAGAACTGAACTCCAGTCTCAATAATTTAAAGCATTTATTTTCAGCTATGATTAAACATCAGTCACTCATGCACATTGAGAAAGTGACTCAACTAAAAGGGGGCTTATCTGAAGGTAAATTATATATGAAGCAATCCAACAGGTGCATTAAGCTGTAGATGTGTAATTAAAGTGGCCATTAACCCAACCTGCTTTTCTCCCTCTTTCCCTCCCAGACTGTCAGTTCAGGCTATCAGGCTCTTAGTGACTTGTGGATCCTCTTAAACCCACAGGTTCGAGTTGATCTCAGCAGCAGGGCGAGGGGCCAGGTCCTTGAGCTGATTAAAGCTAGACTAAGCCTGCAAAGGGCCATGGGAATTTGTACTTGGAAATGCACACATCTAAATAAGCTCACTTAGAAGATATGTTCACCAAAAAAACAAGAAATCCACTTCTGAGAAAACAATGGTGCGCATCAAGCTTAGAAAATACTGACTGTTGCATAAACTCCAATAAAATCTGTTTTTCACTGAAACTTCATGGCCTTGGGTAAGTGTGCGGTGGTAATATGAGTGTTACTTAAAAAAAAAACTATTGTAGCAGTGACGCCTTTTACCTGCAGACATTTCTACAGGATACATGGCAGTGCACAGTAAATCTGAGCTCTGCACTGCAATAATCCGTGCTGCTGGTTAATCTGCTAGGAATTTGAACCAGTGTCAGAAGCCTGCCGCCCAGACTGAGACCAGAAGACCAGCCCACGTCAGTTTCACTATGTAACTCAGCTCCAAGTTTGGTATTGCTCGACTATTACAAAGCATACATCTTTCAATTTATTCAATAGTTTATAGAAAGAATATGATCATTTCTGTATTTCTGTAAAAGAAAAAAGTGGTTCTTGAACCTTTTAGACCAAGGACTACCACATTAACATTTGGCTTTCCAAGTACTGTCCATAATGGACAAATTATACACTATACTTGGACTGAGATCACAAAACACAAAAATTACACAAAATGACTAAACCAGGACTAAACTATGCCTTAACCAGGACTAAACCAGGACAAAACTGTGCCTTAACCAGGACTAAACCAGGGCTAAATTGTGCCTTAACCAGGACTAAACCAGGGCTAAACAAAGACTAAATCAGGATTAAACTAGGGCTAAACCAGGACTAGATCCAGCATTAAACCATTCCTAAATCCAGAACTAAACTATGACTAAATAAGGGCTAAACTAGGACTAAGTAAACTAAGTGAACCAAGACTTAAACAGGACTAAACCAGGGCTAAATCCAGCATTAAATCATAAGTAAATGCAGAACTAAACCAGATGTAAATCCAGAATTAAACCAGGGCTAAATATTGACTAAACCAAGACTTAAACAGGACTAAATCCTGCATTAAACCAAGACTAAATCCAGAACAAAACAGGACTAAATAAGGACTTAACCAAGGCTTACACAGGACTAAACCAGGACTAAACAAGAACTAAACCAGGACTAAATTGTGGTTTAACCAAGACTAAATCCAGCATTAAACCACAACTAAACTAGAACTAACCCAACCATTTAAGCCCCAACCAGAGCAGGACTAAGACAGGAATAACTGTCTCTAAATAAACTAAATACCACAGTTTGAAAACCACTGCCACTGAAATACGTTTTACATTTCTTTGCATGCTACCAAAATAACATCCCAATTAAATGAATTACTAGGAATCAAATATAAATTCACTTAAGCTACAAGTAATAGATTAGTTATTACTACTCTGTAAATAGTTTAGCCACAAAGGTTGAGAGGCATGCCTTGTTTCGGACTTTGTAAAAATGCTAAGAGTAGCCTACATTGAACTTGACACTTGGATTAACTAGCAAACCAATCCAAAACAAATTAGCCTAGCATGAAACCATAAACTCAAACTAAGCATAAAGTTCCTCCTCCACATCCAAAGTTCCTGCACAACGTGACGAAGAGAAACACAAATGACAAGTGCGCACGGCTTACGAAATTAATAAGCAAAAAACAAAACATGTGCAGCGACATTTACAGTAAACTAGCAGCTCATTTAAGTTTTTTAACGTGGCATTTTGCGTGATTAGCCTCTGCATGTGTTAGCAAAACGATACCTAAAAAGATGGAGCGCTCACCTGCTGCAGTGTTTTTTGCGGCAGTCAAATTTTCTCCGTTCCTCTTTGCCTTCTCCTCTTGGTTTGGGACAGAGCCACGCCGCCTCTGCTCCCGCCTGACTGCCTGCCTGGGACTGTGGTGTGTGTCTCTGTGTGTCTGTGTGTGTCTGTGTGTGTGTGAGCTCCTGTCCCGTGTGCAGAGGTACAGTATCCACCCGGACGGACGGAGGAGGAGCAGGTGGAGCTCCGGCACCGGGACACCTACAACAACCACCAAACAACGTCCAAACACGGACCCCACCCAGTGCCACAGTAGGTTATGTCTCGACTATTGCACTTTCATTAGAGCTGCAGGCATGGGCAGAGGAAAAATGGTTAGAGGTGGGTACAGAAGCCAAAAACTGTACTCACTTAAGAGTATTTTACAACCCGAATTCCGGAAATGTTGAATACAATGAAAACTAAAAGAACACATGTGCCAATATTTTATTCACAATAGAAGATAGATAACATAACAAATGTTTACACTGACAAATCTTACACTTTTATGCACAAAATGAGCTCATTTCAAATTTGATGCCTGCAACAGGTCTCACAATAGTTGGGACAGGGGCAACAAATGGCTGAAAAAGCAAGACATTTAAAAAAAGATTCAGCTGGCAGAGGATCTAGCAACTAATGAAGATAACTGATATTAGGTCTGTAACAGGATTAGCTATAAAAGGGATGTTTTAGAGCGGCAGAGTGATTTGAAAGTCTTTTAGTTTTCATTGTATTCAAATTTTTAAAAAAATATTTTTGAAATTCTGGTTGTTAACAAGCAAGTAGAAGTAAAAATTATTACTATTACTACTACTATACTACTACACTAATCGCATGTTTTCTCCATATCGTGCAGCCCTAACTACTACTCTAAAGACAATTATAAACTATTATTAAGACTACAGTTTATTTATTCTACTAAAGTACAATTTATTCAAAAAGTTACACAAGTAAATTTAGCACAGACTAAATGTAACTCATTACTACCACCTCTGTGAATGGTCAACATGTGAGACAGGTGAGGACTCTTTATGATGTTTACACAGGTTGTAAAAGTGAAGTTCATGGACACAGGCTGAAGAAGAACCTGTTTGAGTTTTAGCTCATAGTAAAAGTCTTGTGCGTGTGTAGCCAACGCTGTGGGCTTCGCAGGGATGTAACATCTGCCAGTGCAGCCTGTGCAGCTGCATCTCTTTTCATGGCTGTATTTAAAATATTAATAGATATTAACAAGCGCAGTACATGACTCTGTTATAGAAACTGCAGTACAAGCTATGGTATTATAAATTAGAAGACTAATGCATGAACTTAATGTACTTCAAATCTTTGGAGCCCATTCTTAAAACATGCACTGGGGCCTTTCATTACCAAAGGTCAATAGAACTTATATTAAAATGTCCTTGATTTCTTGAGATCTAGTTTCTTTCCACCACTGATTGAAAGACCTCAGAGTGATGGTGTTACTCATTATACAACATTATACATCTCTACTATAGCCAAGTCAAAAATGTAATTAAAATTATTGATATAACCCAATACCAGAACAATAGTCACCTCAACGGGCTTTACAGAAATGGGTATAAACAAATAAATAAACAGACAGATAAAAAGATTCTCCCAGGAAGGATCAGCTGTAGATGTGTCCAGGACTGATGGTTCATTCAAGTTCAAGTTTTTAAGGATGCAGCAAGTGTGGAAGGGTTTACCCAGACATATGAGAGGTTTAGGAGGAGTCCAGGGGGGTCGCTCGGTCAGGACAAGAGCAGTGTAGAGGTCACAGGTTCACCCCGGGATGGACACAAACAAAAGTGCTAAATATTACTGAAAACTAAGGTAGAGGAATAAATCTATTGTGAGAACCTGAGTGTGACCCTAGCCAATTCGAGCATTAATGTGTCTGTGCATTATTAACCATAGATTTGGTTTATTTATATTTGAAAGAGTCAGCCTGCCTTACTTCTGCAGGGAGTCTGTTCATTATCCCAATTATCACCCAAGACTGCCACAGATAACAGGTATGGTTTGAAGATATTAAGATCAAACCTCACTCAGCATTTGAAGAACAGAACAATTATCACCAGATGATGACAGCCTCCATCACCGAGCTGATTACGGTAAGTATCATACACATCCCTGGCCTGCAGCAGCTGCCACACATAAGGACGGCTGCTTCTCCTCCGGGTCATGAGCGAGTCAAGGTCTGCTTCTGTCTGGGCCACGGCTCGTCCGCAAGACACAGAAATGTCTGGCAAAAGAAGCTGAAGGACAAAAAATAATAAAAGCTTGTTTTGATTATACAAAGGCAAAAGGTGAGAGACAAGTGGTAAGCAGCTATTAGTTTGTGCAAGTTGAGACCAAGGAACGGTTGGAATTCATAATTATCAACTATTTTGTGAAGCAGTATTTACCTGCAGTGAAGAGGAGCTTCTGGATGGCAGTGGCGGTGCGCGTTTTGTATCAATGTAAGTTATGTCCAAACCTTTAAAGGTGAGAAGAGGGAAAAAGTGATTAAAAAATGAATTCTACAAAGCTATGAACACATCCATGATAATAAGAAAATTGTTACAAAGACAAGGTTAAAAGAGGAGCTATAATTTGTTCCCAGCTCTAACCTACTCTTTTGACAAGAAAACATCTGGAAAGCGAAAATGAACAGTTGAAAGCAAGGACTACCCTTTTCTTTTCATTATGAGATACTTGTGTGCTATTTTCACAGTGTAAATATATCATTATAAGCTGTTTGTCTTGTACTGTATCTGCTTGGCAACGTATCATCTGGTGCCATTAAACAATAAAAGTAATAAATCAATCACAGACTCTTTTCTGTAATATGAATACTTTTTGGGTGTGATAATGTGATACAGTAGGTGTTTCTTGCACAAACACATGATGACGATGGTGTGCCCTCTAGGGGAAAAGGTTGGCACTCAGAGCAGTCTCATATTACTGCGCTTCCCAGCTGTCATAAAGATACTTCACAACAGAGGAAGAAGAAGTACTCAAGTAAAAAAAACACTGATACTTTAAGATAATTCACCTCGAGTAGAAGGAAAAGTAGTCAACAAATGAATTACTAGAGTAAAAGTAAAAGGTATGTAAACTTAAAGTACTTAAAACTGACACAGTGAACTCTTTGCGCCGGTCCCAAGCCTGGTCAAATGGAGAGAGTTGTATCAGGAAGGGCATCTGGCTTAAAACCTGTATGGAATAAATCAGTATGCAAAGCTGGACACTAGGAGGCAGATGGTTTGCTGTGACGACCAAGAAGTGGAAAGCTGAATGTAAAGAAGATAGAGATGCACATTCAGTTAATTTTCTTTAATCGATTAATTGGTAGATTTAACAAACGGTTATCGATTAATTGTTAACCACTGGCTTGACATTACTTATCATTACGTTTCATGAAAAAACAGCTCTTTATTAAATTGAAAGTCAGGAAGCACAATAAAAAAGTGGCTTTTTTTAAAACTAAAGACACGTTAAAGACTTGTATATTTTAGGAAACAGCTGCTTAATTTTATGTTTAATTTGCCCAAACTTTCAATTGGTACTGTACCTTTACTCTACTGTACAGCATAACGATTAGTTGGTATTTCTTTAAATCAATTATAGTCATATAATCAATCAATTAACCACAAACACCCCTACAAGAAGAAGCCTACTGTGCCTCTAACCTGGCTCTAACCCTGAACCTTCTGATTACAAGGCATGCGTGCAAGCAGATGGAGCCAGCACTGGAATAACTATCTTTCCATTTGGACTTGCTGCTGTTATTTCTAAAGTTGTGCACGAGCTTAGACTCAACCTGTGAAAGTGTCCCTGATCCAAATGGTACCATCCCTTTTTTGTTCTGAGCAAACAAACTCTTAAAACAACAACCTCACAGGCACATAACAAGCTGTCTGTCTCTGTGTTCAGCTGCTCTGCTCAGGGCACAGTGGCTTCAGTAGAAGTAATCGTATTTTATGCTAGTTATAGAGTTTGTGCAATCCTGAGTGAGGGTTATTATGTTCTGGTCAAAGCCTGTCTCTTTATCCTGATTTCAAATAAGTTGTAGGGATGTTGTTTTATCCTCTGCATGTGCTGAATGTAAGAATGTCTTGTCTCAGTCTTATGTCAAATGTTTTTTTACTCACTGAAAACCAATTTCCTTACGGGGACATATAAACGACTGCCAGCCAGGTAAAAAAATATATATATCTTACTCATTAAACACTTTCAAATGTACTTGTAAGTTTATCAAACAAACTCACATAAAAGTAAATATATGTTTTACAGAATGTACTCAGAAGGTTTTCCAGCCTTTCACATAAATCTACTGATCTTTCAGCACATTTGCCACCTCTCAACTTTACTATCTTATACATAATCCACTTCATTATCCTAGATGTAAGGGTGAATTCATCATACTGATTAACCTTAACCTCAAGAACATGTTCTAATTTAAAGTCAGGGTATATTACTTTTATTTAGGCATTCAAGTAAGGCCAGTCAGTGCTCAGTCGTATCATGATGAGTTCCTGACTACCAATCAAACGGCTGTGCTGAAACCTACTGCTATATAATTATGCATGTTGGAGTCCCATTTATTAGACTGCGTCACAGCTTGAATGAGACTAATGCCCCACTTAGGGCAAAAATGACATGTATAGTACATTCATGCACAGTGAGAAGAAAGCATTCGTCGACCAAAGTTATGTCCAGTACAGCTATAAATTAACCACAATCGACCAAAGTATATGTGGGGGGTCCTAGGTGACGGGCCAGACTAAGAGCAGTTCATAAATCCCCTATGAATAGTTTAAAATCGAGGACCGTGACGTCGCCCGGTATGGCGCAGCCGGGGCCCCACCCTGGAGCCAGGCCTGGGGTTGGGGCTCGAATGCGAGCGCCTGGTGGCCGGGCCTTTGCCCATGGGGCCCGGCCGGGTACAACCCGAAAGAGCGACGTGGGCCCGACCTCCTGTGGGCTCACCACCCGCAGAGGAAATCGTAGGGGACCGGTGCTGTGTGGATCGGGCAGCAGTCGAAGGCGGGTGCCTCGACGACCCGGTCCCCGGACACAGCTTCTAGCTGTAGGGACATGGAATGTCACCTCACTGGGGGGGAAGGAGCCTGAGCTTGTGCGGGAGGTTGAGAGATACCGGCTAGATATAGTCGGGCTCACCTCCACGCACAGCTTGGGCTCTGAAACCCAGCTCCTCGAGAGAGGTTGGACTCTCCACCACTCTGGCGTTGCCCGCGGTGAGAGGTGGCGGGCCGGTGGGGGCTTGCTCATAGCCCCCCAGCTCAGCCGCCATGTGTTGGAGTTTACCCCAGTAAACGAGAGGGTCGCGTCCCTACGCCTTCGGGTTGGGGACAGGTCTCTTACTGTTGTTTGTGCCTACGGGCCAAATAGCAGTACAGAGTACCCGGCCTTCTTGGAGTCCCTGGGAGGTGTACTGGAAGGTGCACCGACTGGGGACCCCATTGTTTTGCTGGGAGACTTCAACGCCCACGTGGGCAGCGACAGTGACACCTGGAGGGGTGTGATTGGGAAGAACGGCCTCCCCGATCTGAACCCGAATGGTGTTTTGTTATTGGACTTCTGTGCTAGTCACAGTTTGTCCATAACGAACACCATGTTCGAGCACAGGGGTGTCCATAAGTGCACGTGGCACCAGGACACCCTAGGCCGGAGGTCGATGATCGACTTTGTAGTCGTGTCATCTGACCTTCGGCCGTGTGTTTTGGACACTCGGGTGAAGAGAGGGGCTGAGCTGTCAACCGATCACCACCTGGTGGTGAGTTGGATCCGCTGGCGGGGAAGGAGGCCGGACAGACTCGGCAGGCCCAAACGTGTTGTGAGGGTCTGTTGGGAACGTCTGGCTGAGCCCTCTGTCAGAGGGGTCTTCAACTCCCACCTCCGGGAGAGCTTTGACCAGATCCCGAGGGAGGTTGGAGACATGGAGTCCGAGTGGACCATGTTCTCCACCTCTATTGTCAATGCGGCCGTTCG